>CM075185.1:10490873-11090873 GCA_037577475.1 Chaunax sp. Z400
TGGTAATTGAGCTCTAAACTGTGATGGGTCTTTACTCTGCGTTTTTCAACCTCCAGTCAAAGCCAAGCAGATCTGGGAGGAATAAAAGACAGAATCCAGTGTAATTGCAGCATTTTGAATAAACGACAAAAGTGCTTCTATAAAAAAAAAAGAGAAATCCCATAGCTACCCACCATCATCTGCGACCTCTTCCACTGAGACAGGTGCACAAAAACCACTCGTGAGCAAGGACAGGTGCAACCAATCACGTCTTTTTTAAACCAACCAGAGTTTTACCCTCATTCCCAGGTGGATGGGTAGTAATTGCCAGTTGCAACTTTACCCACCTGGCAAGCTGCCACGGGAGGCGAAGAGGAGAGGAGAAGTCTGACCCAAGGGAAGCTTGGAATGCAATGAGGAGTACTTTCATGGAGCTAACAGACGGTGAGGACTAGCATGAAGAGGTGGGGCTGAGCAAACCAGATGACTCATCAGAGATACGCAGTACGACACTGCTAATTCCATTGTTAAGTCGCTGTCTTGTCTTCGCTCCACACTGAGTTTGGCTGGCGGTGCTCCCCCCTGTAAACATCCTGTTTTGTAGCTCTGCTATCCTGGGCCACTCCAGTGATTGTCATTATGCTGCCTCAGCAGCGCAGTGCCCCTAAGAGAAGAGCAATCATGCTGGTGGAAGATTTTGAATTTCACACTCTGTAGTGTGGGAGGGAATGGGACATGGGGGGGGGGGGGGGGGGGGGGCTTTGGACAAGGTGCTAATTGAGGAAGCGATACACCACCTGTGTGTGTTCCGAGGCGAGCATTCATCCAAATAGCTGATGCAGGGGCTTCAAACCAGGCAGTGAAGTGAGGCATTCGCTCACTGCTTTCCTCGCCCATAAGGATGCTGAGAGAAGCTATTCTGAATGGGACCCCAGATATATTTCAAAATCTTTCTTAATTGCACTTGAATGTGGAAAACAACTGGCGTATTGTTTTCTCCTGTCTGTGTGGGTGTAACATACCAAAGGTACCATTGTTTTTCATCGCTTCCACCGTTTAAAAAAAAAAACAGAGCAGTGTAAGCACTTTGAGCTGTGGGATCTGCCAGCAGCTTTGGCGTTGAATGGCAGAGGGCCCGATTCAGATGTTCGCCTGGTTGTTGGGGATGTCAGACAGGCTGGTCGATGGAAATTGGAGCAAAGCTGAGGACTGTTCCTCCAGTCATCAATCACCTGCCTGTGGCCATGTGTAGCCAGTCCGCCCAGGCCTCGAGCCCCAGGATTCATCAGTGGGGACAGGGCCTGACATCCAGAAAAATGAGCTCAACCCTCCACACATCAGGACAGATCAGAGCCAAATGTCGCCGACTTACTAAACATGAGAGATCTCCATTCAAAAGAGATAACAGATACCAGATGTAACCGATACTTTAAACGTGTAACCGTACAGTATCTTCCTCTGTTTTTCTTTAAATTCTGTCAGTTGGTCTCCCATGATTGGTCTTGGCATTCCTGTAGAGAGGAGTTGTAGTAGTCCTGCATATGTGTGTGTGTGTGTGTGTGTGTGTGTGTGTGTGTGTGTGTGTGTGTGTGTGTGTGTGTGTGTGTGTGTGTGCATGTCTCTCACTCACACACACACACACATGCCGGTTGTGGAGATGAAGGGGAGAGTCATCAGGCTGAAAATGATTAATACCCCTTTTTGTCCATCCTGGCATCTGGAGCACATCTGCCCCGCTGGGAGCAGGACAGATATGGCACTCTCTTCAGGGATTAAGTTGCCCTTCGCCCTCTCTCTTGAGGATTGGGGTAAGGTTTCCTTCCCTGTAGACAGCAGTGCCCCCTCCGCAAAAAAAAAAAAAAAAACTCCCCGGGGTGGCTTAGTCTCGGCCCACCTCGGAGCTCAGCACATTAAGCGGGAATTATATTTATGATGTGGAAATGGCCTGCTATTTATTCAGCATGTAGACGGCTTATAGTCACCCAGACTCCAAGTCAGTCTCTATTCAGCTCTCCTCTTCTGCATTTAATTCCCTTCTCTTCCTGGTTTTCGTCTTCAGGATTTTCCTTTTCTGTATTTTGAAATAGCATTTGCTCACTTAAGTCTCCCAGAGTTCCCAGGGAGAGGGCCTATGGGTTAGGTGGTCATCATCATCATCATCAAATATGTTCTCCTCATTTCATATCTTAAAATCTTCACATAACGTGAACCTTTCCTCAGGTCTGACTGAAAAGCTTGATATTGGTGGGTTTAAGATTCATATGGAGGTATGGGACAGTGTAATGGATAATGATAGATGTCTCTGGTTATAGTTTTTGAAAGTTACCAAACTCCATAACCCTCTGAAATCTACCATTACTGGTTAGGGTTATAGGGTAGCATTGTTCTTCATTGAAAATTATTATTTATGCACCCATTAAGTAAGGTGTTAATGGCCTTTTTTGTTTTCTGGGTACATGTATCACAAAAGTCTAGATTGCTTTGCTATATCTTGCATCTAATGTATCATAGCATGAATAAATGTTCCATGTTCCAGTGTGTTTACAACAAACTCAAGTTTAAAAACATCATTTTTCAGCAAATTAAACTTCCAAAGTGAGGACAAGCATCCACTTTCACATTTCTTATGAAAGTCTGTGTGGAAACATTGACTTTCTTATTTAATTACTGAAATAAGATGTTGTTGTGTGATGTACCGTATAATGCAATATTCAACACCGTAAATCAATCATATCCAATCAAGAAAAAAAAAGATGGAAAATAAAGGAAAAACCAAAAATGATGCATGAGGTCACCATGAATGATTCATGATTTTCCAGGAAGTTAGAGTCTCCCAATGGAGTCTTAATAATCATAGTTCATATTTTGAATGCAACCAATGTGTTGTGAGGATGGCTATAAATACATGAAAATAAATAGAAACATAATGCAAAAACCAAAGCCCACAGGATACACAGGATACCAATAACACATCAATACACCCAATACCACATCATGGGATCTGTAACCACTTTGGATAATATTTTTTTATCCTGGCTGACACACACACACACACAAACACACACACACATATATACACACATATACACACACTCTACCCAGGCGGCTAAGGGGAAAAAAGAAAAGCCTGTGTGAGAGTGTGTGAGAGTATGACAGGGGATCAATAGTTGTGTTTGTGGCGGCGCTCCCACAGGAGTGGAGCAGTATATGAAAAGCTGTTGCTGATGGCTGAAGGTCCTCTCAGAACATTCTCTGTGTGTTTAGCCCTGAGCCAAGGTTAAACCCAGCACAAAGATGGCACAAAACCTCAGCCTGCCTCCCGGGGCTACATACAGTCACACAGGCCGTGGCTGACAGGAGCCTTTCTTCTTTCCGTGTGTGTGTGTGTGTGTGTGTGTGTGTGTGTGTGTGTGTGTGTGTGTGTGTGTGTGTGTGTGTGTATGTATGTGTGTGTGTGTGTGTGTGTGTGTGTGTGTGTGTATGTATGTGTGTGTGTGTGTGTGTGTGTGTATGTATGTGTGTGTGTGTGTGTGTGTGTGTGTGTGTGTGTGTTTTCTGGTGGCATCAAAACGTTGAATCATCAAATATCCTGATGCAGTCACAAACCTATAGCTCATTCATACAGTTGGTGCAAAATTAGTGTTTTATTCCAATAACTGGCTGCAATAACATTAAAGCTGATGATAAATAAATGTAAAGATGCTTTTTCCCAGAGTCTCCCAGGACAAACGACTGGTTTTTCGAGTCCGGCTAAGGAAGAAAAATAGGAAGCTTGTCATGCTCTCCACATTAACGATAGCACACTCTGTCAAGCGGCTCTCAAGGTGTCGACATTCCTTCACTTTAGCCATCCTCGTCGCACGCAGGCCGTAACTAGCTGCGATGTGCCTCGACAGGCCGTCATTGCCACAAGAGGACTGTCGGAATACTAATTAGTGTGCCACTACTTGAATTATTCATACATCTTAATTAGGGGAGAGATTTCCCATTAGGCTCTAAGATGTGACTTAAGAGTTCGACTCGTATTTTGTGCCAGATCGGATGGATGGGCTGCCATGTGTTGCATGCATGTGCACGCTTAGAATTCAAATCGAATATCGCTCAACTGAAACTTAAAGTTAACGCAAGGAAAACAGTTTTATAGTGGATTAAAAGCACAGCTACACCTAATTTATCACAAATATACATCTTTGCAAAACTGTCAAATTTACACAACTTTTTTTCCTCTTAAATGTACGCGAATAATAAATAACAGCTGCCTCTCTGCAAAGCGGCCCTGCTCTTAGGTTCACCAGTTGACTAATGTTCTACAGCTACGACAGCAGACAGTAGCCACCAGTGCATGATACCCCTCTCCATCTCTGAGCTTTTCCTTTACGGTGAAGCACTGAGTGCTGGCTGACTTGAGCCAAAGCCACATCCATCTGCTGCAGTTTAGCAAGGAAATTAGGTACTCAATGTAGCATATTTGTTTAAGTAATTGGAAAGTAATTAATAATCTGAAATATAATAATGTGCTCAGCAGCAGCTTTTTTTTTCCTTCTTCTTCCTGCAAACCATTCAGTCTGACTATGTGTCTGTGTGTGTGTGTGTGGGAGTGAGATAAATAGGAATGACATTTTAAAGGGGAGAAGGGTAAGACAACAAATGTTGATTCCCAGGTGAGACACTGACAAGGTGTTCTACATGACGTAGGCTACCTATGCAGGGCATTCATTGGCTGTCCGTCTGGCTATAGACGATGCAGCACCGGCTCCCATCACACATGGCGGCGAAATAGGAGCCCAAGGATTAGACTGACATTAAACCTCTAATTACACTGTTCGGAGATTGTTTTTTATAATTTCATTAATATTTGATGAAATGTCATCTGCTGCTCTGAGGTGCTGGGAGGATGGTGTGAGAAGAGGGCTGGTGTGGTCTCAGTTTTCACACACACACACACACACACACATACAGGGATCTTTAGGATTGATGCCTATATGATGGAACTTCACCATGGAGTTTGTCAGGTATCCTTGAAAGTGTGCGTCAAGGGCGATGGATCCGTGTGGAGGAGGACAGGAGGGATCTCTTAGCGCCGTTGCCGCCTTGTAGTTCCTCCAAGACAGTAAAGTGACAGCTGTTTCACTGCTTGAGAGAGCCGTTTTGAAATTCCTATTTTCCTCCTCTCTGTTGAAGCACAGTAAAGTGGCTCATGTGGGAGATGCAGATATGTTGATCCACAGATTTGATGAGGAAATTCAGGTACTTTTACTGTGTGGTGTGGATGTCTCTCATATCAATTAATATGAGCTTTATATGGGCTTTGAATGTCAATGGACTTTTGCGTTCTGTTTTTTTGAACTTCCGAGTCTTGTGTGCCATGTATCATAATGTTTTGGTTTCTATCAGGAAAAAGCATCCTTTATGTCATTTATACTGAGTTAATTACCTTCTAACTGACATCTATTGGTTTCAAGTTCATTATTCTTAGTTTCATTTCTTGGTGGCAACTGGCAATTCTTTGCAGTCTCTCCACACGTCCGTAAGAAACAAACAAGAACGAAAAAAGACCACAGTTTATCTATTAAGAGATGATGGCTGACCATTCGATGTTTAAATGTAATAGTTTATTACAGCTTGTGTCTTATTTTCCTAGTCTTGGTCTTTGTTAATCATTACATTGTATTTCAATATGTTGTTTACTAAACCCTGAGCAGTGATCATTGGATGAAGTTACATCGGGACTAAAACATTCATAGAATGTCGCTCATGATGCAATTTTATCAGAATTTCAGAAAACGTGAGCAGGTTTGGCTTGTAGGCAAGTAAAGCCTTATTTGCACAGCACTAGTATTAACTGGAGGCCTCTAGTCATTTGTGACATCATAACATGCAAATCCACCATATCCATAAATGGTAAAAGTTCTACATAATAATAGTGCCCTGCCTTTAGAGTTGCATTTTATTAACATCTTTTTTCTGTTGCATGCCACTGAAAAAGTATGAACCTTGATTGCAGCTCATAATATGTTGAACAGGAGTCAACAGCTGTGCTTTGAAATCAACTATATTGACATTTAAAATGAGTCATGACAAAAGGTTGGGAGAAAGAAACATTGTAATATTCAAGAACAACCACAAAGCATCAGATCTGATCTACATAAGCTGCAGAATTGGGTACTGGAGTATTGCTACTTTTGCTAAAGCACAAGAGCTGAGTACTTCTTCCACGAAGCTATGTTAATGAGTTTTACAATAGGAAAGTATGTGAACAATTTATTCCAAGGTCAGTCATGATTCATTCAGTTGTTTCAGGGCATGCATCTCTGTGAGGAAACATGCATGCAGAGTGTGGATGACTCTGCAACAGCAGAGCTGTCTCAGTTGAGCATAGGGGCCTGGCCACTCCTAGTGCTTCAATGCTATGTGCAAGGCAAACCTTTGCAAGAAAAACACTCGGATCCATTACACTCATATTCCTCTCTAACTTGAACTACCTTTAAAAATGTCCGCTGGCCCATGTGGAGATCCCATGGAGTGGGATTGATGATGTGAAATACTAATCCTCCTTATTGATCCAGATAAGATCATCGATGCAGAAGACGACATAAATATGTATACTTTATTATGAAGCCATACCCTGAGGCTGCAGTGGCGCCTGCTCCTGATATCAGCAGGAACAGGTAACTGAAGTCTCAGTGAGAGGCAGCAGGCTTATACAGAGAAATGTGTGAGGATGAGTTTCTGTTTATAACGACCTTGATGGCAGCATTGTGACTTTATGTGCTTCCACACACACACACACACACACACACACACACACACACACACACACACACACACACACACACACACACACACACACACACACACACACACACACACACACACACACACACACACACACACACACACCAAGTCTAAAGATGGAAAAATGAGCCTGTGCAAACACACGCAGTTGGCACATACAAAAAGAAAATATTTTTTATGTGTCTGAGCCAAATGACCTTTTCAGCTTACCACAGCTCATTACAGAGGGAAGCGGCGGTGGAATCGGTAGCAATGAAAAGCAGACATGACCCTCAGATTCTAGGAGCCAACATGAAAGCGCTCGGCTATCAGGAAAGAGAGGGGGGGTGAGGAGGAGGGGTGGCGGCGCTGTGAGAGTGAGGAACGGAGCTATCCACAAATTCAAATGTGAACTGGTTTGCAATGGTTTAAGGTTAATGAGGAAACAACACCAGATAAAATGTCTTGTTTTATACCAGCTAGCTTTGCTATACCAGGGCGCTTTTCATTAAAAAGGCATCAGAAGCAGTTGCTTAATGACCTGTGAATTCATCAGAGTTCATTTGTTCATTTCATATGACATCACGTACATGGATGGGAGAGTGTATTTCCTTTTTGAAGAGATGGGGGGGCTGCAACGCGCTGCAACTTAAGAAAACACATGCAAATAGACAAAACACAAGCAAATTAAGAAAACATCTTCATCAATTTGAAAACAGATGCACAGCATTTGGAGAACGGGCTGCAAATACCACAACACAACACTTTGTGCATCGCACATCCGGATATGCTTGTTTAATCCAGTTATTCAACTCAATAAAAAGTTACAAATGCAGCTAACGCTATAATCACTAAATAATGAGAGAGGTTAGAGATCAGAGGAAGGCGTTTCTCATTATTCAGTGATTTTAACGTTAGCTGTTAGCCAGGACCTTCTTGCTGTGAGGCTACAGTACTAACCACTACGCCACCGTGCCGCCCTGATATAGAACCTGTCACATGAAAGGATGATACCGAATGTCCAGTACAATAAGAAAAACATCACGTGTGTTATTATTAATTTACCAAATGGTAAAATTACAATGATTGTGTGTACATGCATGGATGTTGTGTCATAAATAAAGAAAATGTTGACTCTTCATGTGTGTTACAGACGCAAGATGCAGCCTTTGGTCCTCACTCTCTCTCTCCTTCCAAAGGTAATTGGACAGAGAGATACACCAATCCCCATCAAAACAGGTCCCCTCAGTGCAGCCCCCTCCCCCCACAGGCCTAATCACACCTCCATTTGCATGAAGAGCCCCGGGAATCAGCCTCAATAAGGCCGCGCTGCTTTGAAAGATGAGTTTTTAATCTGGGAGAGGAGATGAGTTTCTGACCCACACCTGTTTGTTTCCGAGTTTCTTTTCCTTGTCGTGCAAAAGTGACCTGAGGTAAATTCGCAGAGGCAGGATAGCTGCTCGGCTCCCTAAGTACTGTCATTGTGCATTCATTAATATCCCCATATCTGACATGGCGGGGAAAATGGCTCTTGGCGAAAAGGGTACTTGTCGTGGTTGGTGAGACTCTCTAACAGGCAATCAGATGGACTGACAGCGAGTGTCAGTCTTTGTGTGTGTGTGTGTGTGTGTGTGTGTGTGTTGGTCTGTGTGTGTGTTTGCAGGCAAAAGAGAGGGCTGCCGTCTTCGGGAGAGGTGTGTGTATTTATTCTTCTCCGATTGCCCTCTATTGACCCAGGTAATAGAGAATTTTACAAGAGGAAAGTGTTTGAAATATCCTTTGAATGTAGCTAATGTTTAATCTCTGAGAACTCGCCATGCTTTCTTTCCCATGTTCCTCTCTTTCTCTCACGTATGGACACACTGATGTAGCTTACGTAGCATGTATGGTATAACACAAGACTGCAATATGTATTAAGGTTAAATACACTTATTATTCATATTTAAGTTCATGTCTGAATCAGTTTTGCATTATATAATTGTTAAAAAAAAGCATTTTTGAAATGTCTTGAAACGTCTGCGTTAGTATGTGCTGTATGTGCGTTCTGTGTTGCTGCTGGTCCAGTGTGAAGGAAAGACAAGATGACAATAGTGATTAAAACTGACCCACAATTTAGTTCACATAGTTTCCGGCTGCTAAAACTATATGCTATGACAAAACATGCAAGGAGAGGAGTGTTTCTTTGACTCTAAATAAATTTGTTGGAGGTAGTTTTTGGATAGGGATTCATATAGTCATGAAAATCACAACGGAACTCCAAGGTAGGCACTCTCCTTTAAAAAAAAAAGTTGAAATGCCTTTATATTCATGGCATGACATTTGAAAGTTACTGAGAAATGCAAAGGTTTCCATATAAATACTCATGTATTAGTTATTTTCCACACTGAACGGGAAACTGCAAACATTTTTTTTAATCCTGTTTTCGTTGTTTTGGGTTGTTGTTTTTTTGCCAGTTTGGAATCTAAAAAAATAAATGAATAAAAAATGAATGACTTCTGATCAATAGGAAATTATTGTTGACTTCCATCTTGTTTCATATGCCTCATTTTTAAAGAGGTAACATTCAGACACTGCAGTTTTACAACCGTATTTCAAAAAGTAGCTAAAACATAAGGAGCTCTTCCTGGACTCAAGAAGAGTTTGTTGGAGGAGCTCTATGGACAGGGATTAAAAAAAAAAAATGGTTTTAAAATCCACAATAAAACCTGCTTATACATAAATAGATCAGTCAAACCATTAAGTGAAAAAAATTGATCACCTCATTGCAATACAATGTTCTACTGGGGAACGATGGGTTCTAAACCTCAACAGACCAAGTACACCCCCTCATGGTGAGGGGAAGCCCCTGATGGCAGAGACCATGCCTCAGATTTGACATTGTAAAATCCTGCTACGTTACATGTGAACATAAACACTGTATTTCTTCCTCTCACACAGTGATCGCCTTTGCAGAGTTGGAACATCCATTAGTAATAACTACTGTACCGTGTTGTTGGTGTTAGTGTATGTTAAAACCCTTCTTGGATCTTGGAACAAGGTGGCCCACATAAACACCATCATGACCAGTTACCATCAGGGTGTTCATTAATAAGGCCTTTAATCCTCATCATGGCTCCCCAGCAGCCAGCAGAAGACGAGGAGGGCTGAGCTCTACAGCATGTTGAAGCTCCCACTAATGAATGTGTGATACAGTCCAAACACAACGATCCTGTTTGCTCAGCAAAACTACTGCAGGCAAACAAAGGTAATGCAAAGTTTCCAATTAGTCACTGTTCTGTCTGGTGCATTCACTTACTGCCCCGAACACAAACAAACCTTCAAACACATTTCACTACACAAAGAGCTCATTGCGTTCCCCTACAGAATAAACAGAACACACACACACACACACTGAGAGAAAATTCACCTGGATCCTGACACATCCACACGACACAAGTTTAAATACACACACCTTCTCTGATTACCCACAGCTCCAACATGAAGAAAAAAAAACTTCAACAAGGCAGATCTTAGCACAAATGCTCAACTTCATCACCTTGTTTACTTTGTGTGGTTATAGGTGGATGTGTGAGGGTGTTTCAGCGCCACAGCAGCCTTCATTTTACCACTACTGCTCAGCTTTATATTGTTGCCAAAATCACAGGTGACAGGCCACTTTTCCCTGGCGCCTGGGCACAAACGCTCCCTCTCAACGCACGCTGCAGGCAGTCGTTTGACGGCAATAGCACCCGACACACAGGTTTCATATATTCAGTATGAGACGGCAGAGGAAGAAAAGAAGGCAACGAAAATCCACCTTTATCGCTATCAAGTGTCAAAGTCACCTTCACCCCGAGGCACAGCCCTCGATGAAGACACAAAACAAACACGCACACATGCATACGGAGCAACTAGCATTCATTAAGTCAATGAATGAAGTCGTGGAGTGTGTGTTCTTTTGATACCTTGATATAAAAACCAGCCTGGTAAACCTTCAGCCATCTGACTAAAAAAAGAGAGAATTTTTGAATGACATAGGGAGAGAAAAAACAAACATAACTCGTATAAAAAACTGTCTCTCCAAATTTCTTCTGTTGGCCACTCAGGACTGCATCTCAACCCCAGAGGAAGAGATGAGGAAAGGAAGCCTAAGCTGCAGGATGACTGTAGTACATCCTGAATCATAAAAATAGAAGTGAATAAATGGATTTCTGAATGATGGGGTAGAAAGGGCAGAGGTGTGACACGAGGGAAGAGGAGGATGGAAAAGAAGCTTGATGGAGAAATGGGATGGATAGAAGCAGAATGTGATTGCAAATGGGAGCAAAGATTCAATGTGAGACATTTGAAAAGACATAATGTTGGACGTGTTTAGCTCCGCTTTGGTTTTCATTTAATGCTTCTTTTTTTAATTATAAAATGTTCAATACCTGCTCACTCGAATGAGAGTTAAGCATTAAGGTGAGCAGGAAGGAAGGAGAGAAGGAAGAAATGAGGAAAAACTAAGGAAAAGTCAGAGCCATAAATGTATGAAGGAGGCAGAACAGAAGGGGATGAAGAAAGTGTGAAAGGATGGGTATGGAAAAAGAAAAGGGAAGCTACGGATCCCCTTTAGTGTCACATGAGATTTTACTAATTCGTAATCTGTTCTGACGGATTTGTAATCCATACGCATGGATTTGTAAACTAAGTGCACCTTTTTGTGTAGTGTCGTCTTCTGCATCAGTCAGTAACATTATCATGTCACCGTGTTAACATTTCTGTTACAAATTTTTCATCATCCAACCAATTAGTTAACATTTTTTTGTAATGTTCAGTAGGTTTTAATAAACACTGCTTGGAAGAAAAGGCTATAATCAGGGGCAGACATGTAGTCACAAGAAACGCAACTTTATTTTTTGCATTGGATATGATCCGAATTTAAGGCACTCATAAATAAATGGAATATACTGTATTATGCTGTTAAATAAGGGCAGCAGCAGCAGCAGCAGCAGCACTGATCATTATATAATCCTATAGACCTCTACGGTTCCCCATCAGATAACGGCCAAATTTAAGTCTGGACAACAAGATGTATCTCAGATACCCAGAAGTGCTAAAATAGACTTGTGCCAGATCTAAACATGTTATAGAATGAAACATAGACTACTCTAGTGTCTAGTATGTAAGGAATCACTGACGAGATTATAATTCATGCCGAGGTGGATATGAATGTCTGTATGAAAATAAATAATGATCCATCCAATAGTTGTTATTAAAAGTGAAAGTCTGGACCAAACTCTGCACCAACACATGTGGTAGATCTTGACAAATTTCACAGGATAAGTGAAAAATCTGAGCTGCTGATGAAATAAAAAGTAAGGAATCACCAAAGTCATTGAGATTCCTCTTCTGGGGACCACGAAAGTCTACAGAACTTCAAACAGATGGACCATCATGGCAATCCCTGAAGTCATGTCGCTAGTATAGCTAAGATAGATGGACCTCTAAATGGATTTCTGAATGATGTGCATCTGAGACATGGCAGGGGAGAAAGATGGAAGGGAAGGGCGTAAAAGTAAACCTGAGAGAGATGAGATGAATGAAAGCAGGATGGGGTTTCGGAAAAGTACAAAGAAATGATGGGCAGTGAAATGAAAAAAAGGAGAAGATGTGGATAAAAGAAGAAACAGAAGAAGGATGATTAACTGAAGTGAGTTAATAAAAAGAAAAGTGATGTATTAAGAAAGGAGGGAAGGAGGAAAAATACAGTGTTGTACTGTAGGAATAGATGGATCGCCTGAGGAGAGCAAAGCATGATGGGAAGGCTAAAAGCTCGACAGAGCAGCTGAATCGGAAACATTCAATAAATTATTTTAGAACAGACTTGTGTGTTCAAACTTTGCACTTGAAACTAAGTGAGTCCTCAAACTGTATTGATTATCAGAGCTACTCTGAGACAGACTGAAAACAGGACATTGCCTCGGATAAAGGAAGATCCGAGAGGTGCTCTTTATTGCAACTTTTTAAATCCGCCCCTTCTTCGCTCAGTTTCTCAAGACAGTCAAGGTAATTCAAATCGATTCAAAGTCCTTCAATTACCGACACAATAACAGTTTAGGAAGAGGGGAATGGATTTTTGTGCTCATATGTGTGCCAAGGCCAAATCTGAGAACCTCAATGGCAGCGCGGTAACAAAATGCGCCACAGACAGCCTCGGCTGCACCTTCACTTTTTACTCCCTCTCTCTCACACTGTGTTGCTTCTCCTCCATAAAACCTGTCAACAACTATTTTTTTATGATTTCAGGCAGAGAGGAGAGACAATAACAGCTGTGGAGAGGTGAGGCTGGATCTGCTCTCACTTTTTATTTCTCTGGATGAGAGGAGGAAAGCAAACAATGCTTCGGTGTTCGGATGATCCCATGGGGAGGAAAATGTTTCCTGTCTTCACACAAAGCTCTCAAGAACTTAAGCATAAACACGTGTTCACACTTTTCACAAGGATGGATGAATCAATGTGCCGACAGACGCACACAAACCCACACGGCGCTGAATCAACCACACACATGCCCCTTATCTGTCCACCTACCAGGGAGAAAATTGCAAATATTGAGCAAACCAATGTCACTGAAAGATGAGGCAAAATAGCTGCAGGCAATTCTTGCCAATATTACTTTATTATGAACTAATGTGTTCATAGTCGTTGCTTCCAAGTGGTTCAATAAATATCCAATACCTCCTGAGAGACGGCCTTGACCCTGTTGTCTGCAAGAAAGCTGTTCTCGAACAATGGCTATTTCAACATGCTTAAACACTGAAGGCAGCTTCATAAAGTGCCAATTACTGTTTTGACATCCATTCAAAACCATATAAAAAAAAAACGCCGTGTTTGGAAAAGCAAAATGGGCAATTATAGACAAATAAAGTGAGCCACCAAGGTAAAAAATAAAACTCCCACGGCATAATAATTAAGCTTAATTAAAGGAGCAACCCGCCCAAAGGATTGCTTTAAAACAACACCCATCTCTCACCTCCGGGGGTATTAGCTGCGTTAAAAGCAGCAGGCTACACGATAGAAGTCTTCAGGCTGACCTCCAAAGCTTCTTTCCCCACCTCATCTATATTTATATGAAGGAGCGGCACTAATTTTGCCCAGTAAATCAGTGTGCACATTTCGTTGTGACCTCCAGCTTGACACTGAATTAAACAATATCAGGGCCTGAGAAGCCTGCTTTAACAAGCCTTAAATTCCTCTGTCCAATCCATCAGCGGGGATATTTCTGACACTCGGAGGGAAGAGCATGAAATAAGGCAATTATTGAACCCTTCAGCCCATTTCTACGGCTCGGCTGGCGGACACGGTGCAGCACAGAGGCAGAGACCTCAGAGTTTGTCTTCAGATGACACTTAAAAATTAGATAGCCAGCAACTTCACATAATATACTGTACATCTACTTTGTGTCAAGGTTGACAGATATGCAGCATGTCACTTCTAACTATATGGAAAATGAAGATATTTAGGAACTGCAGCAGTAACCAGAGGGGCCCTGTCTGGAGTCCACTTGACTTTGCCTGATAAAGAGAGCTCCGGTGTGAAAATGCATAAAATACAGAATAAGCTGTCTCTCAGTGTTTCCCTCAGGAAACCTCCTGGTGCATACTGAAGGAAAAAAAAATGCTTTGTGTATGTGTATTTCTTGGAGGTGGAAGTCGATCCTGTGTGTCTGGGCGTCTTCTCAGATTGCCTGACAGATAATCCATCACACAGTCAGTGTGTCTGACAGGAAGAGGTCTCAGTCAACTTTCTGTCTTTGGAAACTGCTCACACAGGGCCTATAAAGGACAGTCGCTCCTCTAAAGCCTCTCCTGGGATGGCGTACAATCCAGTTTCATTAGAGGACTGGAGGTAATTTGAGTAGTTAAAGTGTGTGTGTCTGTGTGTGTGAATCCATCCATTTGTCCTTTAATATTTGATTAAAAATGTTTTTAAGAGAGTAAAGTATGGATACATTGTCACCTGATACATTTAAAAATCATTTAAAAATTTGTGGCACTTCTAAACAGATTTTCATTTTGCACATCTAATATGTTTAAGCAATAGTGTGTATCAGTGTTAAGCCTGAGAGGGTGTGTATGTATTAATTAATATCTCAATCAAAAGGTTTCAGGAGTTGCCTTCCATTCAAAGTCACAAAATGGAGACAAGCAGAGCTGAAGCAATCAGTTGATTGATCAATTAGTCAAGAATTAAAATCTAATTATTTTGATGATCGACTCCATTTCTAATAATTTTTCAAGCTTTCTAATGAAATGTTCTGCTTCATCTTATATTACAAATTAACAATCCTACCATGAAAGGCTGTTGGATGTATAAATATAGGATTCTGGGTCGTTGATTAGACAAACTGTTAAATGGACTTTTAATCATGAATGCAGCGGTAAAGAGAAGCTACTCTAAAAATGCATGCATGAATTTCATAAATACTCTTTTATTTCTTATTGCCTATCGGTGAACTCAATGGCTCAAAAAATAAAACATATCCTCCATTAACTACAACGTCTGTGTCACTGATCTGGACCTCATCACAGTCTGAACCTAATGAGTTTATGTGACTTTCTAACTAAACACATTAAGTTGTTCTAAAGCACAACTTTTGGCATAATTAGTGCTGGATACTCAATATCTTTACGATTCTGACTGAAGTAGCTTCTCCAGTCAAACGATACCTGCATTTGATTCTTTTTGTACCCAGATTAGAAAAGAATGACAAATTGTATGGTTTTGCTCGCGCCCAATCACTGCAAGTGTTCTTTGACAGCAGCTATAAAACCATACAGTCCTATGGTGAAGGTAGTAATGAGGCCAAGCGTGGTGTATTTGACAGAGTTGGCAGTTCAGCCTGCTGAAATGTCAAATGAAGTATTGGTTCTGCATTTTTCTTAACAATATCTAACCCAAGGCACAAAGCAGCCATGATGTCGATAAAGAGAACTTGGATTATTTGAAGCAAGCACCTAGAAAAGGTGAGAATCCAAAGGCCATCTCAAGTCTAGACTGTATATGTATTTGCTCAGGTAGTCAATAGTGGGTTCAAAGGCACACAACCATGCAAACTGCTGAGGGTCTGCATTTATCCTGCAAATTCACTCCGACCAGAAGAGACCAGTAGAACCAGCTTACTGACTGAATTTTCATTACCATGTCTTCCTTACTTTCTATCTGCTTCTGCCCTCTGCGGGATAATTTAAGTCAACAAATACACAAGACAGTAATCTTGAAATATTTGCTTTTAATCTCATCTTAAATACATAGCTTTCACACTATTTTAAAGATATACTCAAGATTATGAAAATAAAATTAAGTCCAATCATGTTTTTGCTTTCATTTTTTTTCAACACATTTCCGTATGAAAGTACAATTTATAAAACGCTTTAGCAGTCAAGAAAGGCACGGATCCAAGCAATTCATACACTGCTTACTACAGAGTACTTAACAAATATGTAAGACGTGATGTACAAACTTCACAGTAAGGGTACTTCTACCTCATCTGAGCCCCAGATAAGGCATTGGATGGATTAATGGACTAACTTGGATGATAAAGTCACTATTAAAACAGGCTGATTGATCAAAAGTTTTGAGGTCGCCCTAAGTTTTGTAGCGTTTCTTGTAGATGATTTCGCAGCTCATTAACGGGCAGTTTTTTCAGTCATATGGAACCTCTAAAGTACCTCAAATCAAAGCTAGAGGTGTAAATAGAGAACATTTTTCTTAACTAACATTTTATACAAATGCCAAAATATGGAAAGAGGAATGCAAAAAGTGTTGGGTCTGAAACCAATTTCAGGACACTAGAGCTTGAATATTTCCATGATAAGACTATGCTGATGTTCAGAATATAAGAATATCCACAAATTAAAGAGTGATTTATCCCAATTAATGTGTATTTAACAGTTAATTTGCACTGCACAGGTCAGAGCATAAATTTTAATTCTGTTGTGATACAACACCTCAAAACCTGTAATATAGTGATTTTAAACTACTGTTTTCAAACATAAAAGTAAATGACTATAATTTCTAGAGGTATGCATGTGTATGAAAAGGCTGATGGTGATGATGTGAGGCGGCTAAGAATGTTAGTGATGGGCGGACAGAGTGCGCTTTCTATTTCTTGATGGCGGCCACTGCTTTCATGGCGGCATCATCCAGGTTTTCCGCTGCTGTGATGGGCAGGCCGCTCTCTGTCAGAATTCTCTTGGCCTCGTGGACGTTGGTTCCTTGCAGACACAGAAAAACACCGTTACAAATGGCAACAGCAAAAGTGACAAAAACTGCCTTAACAAGGTTGAACCCGATCTGCCATCTGCACTGATGTAAAAACCACATGGTGTGAAAGGCAAAGAGTTCCTTTGGAGGAACCAATGCACATGATGACAGATGGACGGAGTTACAGGTGAGTGGTGGCAAATTCAACCGCTGATCCGAATGCAGCTTTTCCCGTGAACAATGTCAAGCAAGAGGGCAATTTGTGTGTGCGCTCCTCCTGGCTGAAGAAAGGTCAGGGGGGAGCAGGTGCAGGATGTTACAGTGGCGTCCATGCCCCGGTAGACCTGCAACCAACCAGAGACACCCAGAGACACAGCCCCAGGGCTCTACACACGGAGCTGGCTGCCTCCCAGCACTACACATGGTGCAACCATACACCAGCATGAAACGCCTGTCACAACTCAGGGCAGGGGACGCCACAGTGGACGGAAGGACACGGAGAGGGGGAGGACAATGGTGGAGAGAGTGTGAGAGAGAGAGAGAGAGGGCAATGAAGTAAAAGGTCAAATGAAGCAGAATCGCCCATGCTGCTAAAAAAAAAAGAAAAGCCAGCTGTTTGTGTGGCATTTACTGATTTCACACATGAAGACATGATGGCAAAGAAAAGGCCATTTACAGAATCGGTCTGATACGACTATTACAATTCTCTGTGCAGTCTAAGTCTTGGAATTTTGTTTGTGTCCCTTTTTTTATTATTATTTTTTTACAACTTTTCACTTTGCATTATTTTTTGTATTTCTGTATTCCTGTTCTCATTCTTTTTTAATCGTATTTTGCATCTATTTCTTGTTCTTCTATTCTATTATTCTTTACTTTGCTGTCCGAATGCAGGTACAACACTAAAAATTCCCCCCTGAGGACCAATAAAGGCTTAACCTATTCCATATAGTCACTGGGGTCATCACACACCACTGAAGAAGTCAAACATTAACATGTAATGCAATTACTTGGTGATCTTAATAGCCTTACATAGACCTATATGTACAGCATTTGATGTATGTCTATAATTAAAAATGTTTGATGTGACAATAATTGTGTGCAATGGTGTCTGTGTTCCATCTGACCAAATCTGTGATGTTAAATGGATGAATCTCTGTGTGTGTGTGTGTGTGTGCTCACGCTCAGACACTTGCAGGTTGACCTTAGCTCTCCTGGCTGGCTTGTAATTAAGACTGCATGATATGTGAATTCACTGGAGGCCTCGCAACCCTGATCAATAGACCTTTCATGAGGAATTCTATTACCAGCTCCACTTAACGCCTAATATTTCATCTCTTTTGTCCAGCCAGATAATAAGTCATTCCAAACACTTTTCTGCAGGCTAACACTCCAAACAATCAATTCTATGATGTAATTAATTAGGATAAGAGCAGGAAGAGACCTTCCTCTGGCACACAAACAGGGGATTGGGTATCGTAAGTCATCTTGTGATCAAATAGCATAGAATATTCTCTCACTGTGTGTCCACAGACAAATGCACAGTGTCAACCGGCCACGCTGCAGCTCATCGTGAGAAAAGGATGGAGTACTGTATACTTTACATTCAACATGGTGACCTGTGAGCCCCGTCGGGATTGACTGATCCTTATTATCATATTGACAAGCTTTTCTGACAGATGATTAAAACAAAGTTGCAGCACAACAAACTTAAAACAATGGGAGATAAAACTGTGGGAGAAGTAGCCATATGTGCCAACAGCAAATACATAATGCAAGAGACATTTTGAAAAGGCATATATTTCTACAGACGGCGTATATAGCACGGAAATAAAGTAACAACACATGCATTTTTGCTTTTTTTCCCACATAAATATTCATGAATAGCAATGGTGTGTGCAACATTGCTTTAGACAATGCCTGCATTATCCTCCATGTAACGTGAGAGGGGGAAATCACACATCTGTGGAAGAGCCACGCATTTACGTGGGTATTTTTCTCTATGCATGTGTGAGTGTGAGTTGACTGCAGTTCCACTGTGAGCAGTAGGGAGCACTGATAGCTCACAGCAGCCGAGGCAAGGACAGAGCCCTGCTGGATACAGCACCACCAGGTCTCTCTCTCTCTCTCTGTGTGTGTGTGTGTGTGTGTGTGTGTGTGTGTGCCTGTGTCAAAGTGTGTGTGTCTGTGTATGCAGAGTATGCCAAGTCCTTGAATGTTTGTGTTCACCTGCAGCCACTAGGTGCTGCCAGAGACCTACTTACAGCCTGGACCCATAGACATACCATAAACAGTATAATGCAAACACCAAGACAAACTTTAAAATGAAATACCATGTGATTGGTTGTAAAGAATGGCCCAAAAAGGGGGAAACATAATGTTTTATGGTCTCATTCACCAGTATCAATAGTATCAATGGCTCTCTGTCACTAGAGCTAGCAGGGATGCCTGGCTTTAATCCCAATCCACACTCCCATCACTTTAACCCATAACTCTAAAGGCTGAACGATAGATCTGCTGATCACCCATAGCTCAGTCGTGAGTCTTTGAACACACTGCACAGGCCAAAACAACAAAAAGACCAAGCAGAGTTAAGTATTTTGCTGTGTAAATATGTTTCCTCTTCACAACACATTTCTGTTGGACCTCCACTCTAATGAGCAGGCTTCCTTGTGATTATTGCACTTTAATGTGTGAGTCAATTACAGAGCACCATATTTCAACGTGCTAATAAGGATTGGGACTTTGCCAAAGACGTGTGCCAGTTCTTTTGCTGCCGGTCCTAAATTTGTGACTATTTCTTTTCAATCTGGGTTTAGTGAAGCTAAAATCTGATGGGAGGATCTTGAACCTACAGAGTTTAACTTTGTGGTTCTAATGGTTCCCTATGTGTCATGGGCACGACAAAGAGCGTGTTCTTGTGTAAGGTAAATTAGGAAAACAAATAGTCTGAGTGTTGATAGACTATCTAAATCTCTTTTTGAAGTAGTTAGCTTGAGTCATTTGCTCTTAATGTTGCTTTTTATATTTAAGTGAGACTGTGCAGCTTTGTGTGCAAGAAATAACAGATGTTGGGCGACAGAAACATGTCAGCAAAGCAATTGAATAACAAGAAGAACAATATTAATATTTAATATAGACAGTAAGGGAAATGTAGCACTATATACATACTATATGTGAAGATGTTTATGTACAGTGGTATTGCACACTTGAGTATTTTACAGTTTGTTATAGTGGTATGAGCAGCCAGTCTTCAAGTTAAGTAAAATAAAGTGACATGTGCAAACACACTTATTGCACATTAAGTATTTAAGTATCAGTAGCAGCAGTTCTTGCTGGTAGTGCAGCATTAGATGCAGACAGTGTGGGTATAATTGTGTTTACGTGCATTGAGAAGCCTGTTAGTCTCTTGATAAAAACTGTCCTTAAGTCTGGTGTTGCGTGCAGCCAGGCTCCTGTATCACCTGTCAGACGGTAACAGGGATAACAGCCTGGGTGGCTGTGGTCCTTGATGATGCTGTGTGCCTTCCACAGGCACCGCTGGTGGAAAATATCCTGACTGTCTGGGAGCCTGTTGCCGAGGATGTGCTGAGCAGCCTCCACTGCTCTTTGTAGTGATTTGCAGCTGAACAGCAAAACAGTTCCTGTACTAGACTGTGAAGCAGCCAATAAGCAAGCTCACGATAGTGCATCTGTAGAGGTTAGTGCGGATGCTATCGTCATGCCATCTTCCTCAGTCTCCTCTGGAAACAGAGTGGCTGGTGAGCTTTCTTGAATGTGAAGTCTGTGTGTACTTTCCAGGAGAGGTGTTCTCAGTGACACCGAGGAACTTGGAAGATACAGCATCACCGATATGGATGTGCAGCAGTCCAACCCCCCTGTTGTCTCCTGTGGTCTACGATAATCTCCTTTGTGTTGTTGATATTGAGAGAGAAGTTGTTGTTCTAGCGTCAGATGGTGAGGGCCTTCACCTCCCCTCTGTAGGGCTGTCTCATCATTGTTCGTGATGAGGCCCATATTGGATGTGTCGCCAGCAAACTCGATAATTAAATTGAAGCTGATCTTGGCAGCACAGTCGTATGTGAGCCGACACACAGAAATTTTATGATATCTTCCGTCAACTACACCTTTTAACTGAATCTTTGACACTTGGAGCACATAGCAGGGGTCTGCTGTCTGTGCTATCCAATTATTAATCAAAACCTTTATGTTTCTTGAATTGTCTCAACTCGTGTTTAACAGAAACTCTAAGCGAAGTATACTAGATTTATAGAGCATGTCTGGCATTGACGATTTTTTAAATGTATCTCGTCATTTAGGTTTTCATCCATTTGACTGGTCTACTGAAGTGATGATTTGATTGAATAGGGCTGGTAGTGATCAGGCATGCGTGTGTCTAACCAGCTGCAGCAGTAATGCAGTTTGGTAGTTTTTTTGGGGGATTAAATTAGGGGGTTTGTTGGATAACCTTTTTGCCTTTTTGAATAAAACGATCATTTGAAACTTGCATTTTGTGTTTACTCAGGTTGCCTTTGTTCTATGTTAAATTGTGATCTAACAGTCTTGTATGAGATGCACACAAAAACTGAAGAAACAAGGAGCATGCATGTCTGATTGTGTGTACAGCTGGCAGCAGATGGCTACTTAAGCTATAATGACACTGTCAGGAATGAAAAGGCCATCTAATCTGTACTATAGGCCTTCACATCTCTTTTTAATTAAATGGGAGAAAAATTGCCAGATCTCCTTTTAAGCCTCCACAGCATCCACTGTTTTTACAGACAGTAGGGGAATGGCTCTGTAAATCAATAGGCTGGGGAAAAAGAGTCAAACGAAGGCAGTCACCTTTTTTTCCCCACAGGTCTCTGAGGGCTATTTAAGGGGATTTTTTTTTTCTCCATAGAGGCAGACAGTATCCTCATGGCACAATACGTTTAGGTTTACATTGTGACCAAAGGGGTCAGTACAGTGCCTCCTAAGGTATCTCCTCATATCAATACCTCAAATATTTGTGTGGACAAATGTAACTATGTGTGCATTCTATGCTGAATCTGTTGCATGAAAAAATATTGTAACACAGTGCAGCCCATGGACTTGGTACTCTATTAGTCTACAACAGACAATGCTTCATGGAATCCCATCAACTAATTCCATTCTATCTCTACCTAGACCACACAGCCTTTCTCCTCCAGATATTGGAACATATTACTCTATCAAAATGGGCCTTTTGAAGGAGCCATTACCAATTAAAAGTGTGCCATTTAATCCATTCTGATCCTGTTGGAGAGCTTCATTCTCACTGCGCTGCGGTTAGCCAAGCAAAATGAGCTTATTGATTCTGAACCAATCAGTTCCATGAGACTGTAGCCCAGGTCATGATGACCCACAGCTAAAGTTTGGCTGAGAAAAAAACTCATCTAGGTGTATACGTGTTACCAGGCCTCATTTGATCCAGCAGAAAACTTTTATGTGTTAATATGACAAATAAATATTCCACACTCTATTGTGCTCTGAGTAGCCGTGTCCACACTGCACCGTAGTACCTCTGTGGACAGTTGGGTTCTAGAAACTGCTTACACGCCCTGACCTGCAAACCATATTAGCACAGTGGGTGAGGACATACAGTATGACCTGTTCAAGGCTGTCTCTCTCTTTCACACACACAAACACACACACATTCCCTTGCTCTCTGCTCTGGACACACCACTCAGCAGGATCTTGACAATTAAACGAACCACCAACTGGCCCCATGCCTCCAAGAGTCACCGCTGCCATTCTACACAAATCCCCACACACAGTCACACACACACAACTGCACACTTTCATTAGCATATACAGGTGAAAGGTGAGCCAATCAGTGCTGTCTCTACTGTTATTCAGGCCGGCACTAATGACGGGTGCGGCAAAATGTGACATGTATGAGAAATGCACTGCTGTGCTTACTGGGACATCGGGCCACAATGAAGATGGATAGGCTCCAGAGAGTACAGGAGCAATAATAACATGGCTCCAAAGTTTAAAACTGGGATTGCAGTTTACATTCATGTCTGTCCAGAGACATATAATGCTAAAAATGTACTGAAAAATCAATTTAATAAAAAGCAGTAAGTGTAGGTGGAAATGAAGTTATCACTGTATTGAAATTTAGGTTTCCAGTGAATTATTTCCAATGAGAAATATGCTGTATTCATTTAGAGAATATTTGTACACAGGACTGATAGAGAGCTTCGTCACCTGAAGCTCAGTATCAACAAAACCAATGAGCTGTGGTGACTGACTACTGCTATATGCCCATTGGTGTGTAAGTTCACTGAGAGAAAGAAAAAAACAGTCAAAGTCCTTGTACAAGTTCACACGCTAGGACAATACAGCAGATTCTGACAGAACATGAAGAAGCTACAAATTGTACAATGTGGACGCTTCAAATACATCATCATCCTAGCAGCGCAGAAGATTTATACAACCACCACACTTTCAAGGTGGGCAAGATTATTGTCATCAATTCTGAATCAGACCAAATGTGAAACACAATCTCCCCTTCTGTTCCTGAGTTATGACACTGAATAATGACCAGAAGTATTTTTGCAGAACAGTACGATGCCATATCAAAGATGGCCTTTGACCTTTTGGATAAAAAATCACTTCATCATCTGATCCTTTCAGATATTTGTGTGAAAATGATTTACTGTTACTGTTGGATTCAAAAGAACGGGATGTATGAATATTCTAAAAATATAAGTCTATATGTCCATGCCCATAAACCTGCCTCTGGCCTCAGCTTTTACTAGAGCAGAGACATAAGAAGGTGCACTAAATCCTGCTGCCCATGGGCTATAAACCAATTACACCAAAGTGGTTATAAAATCATTTGTCATTATGAAAACGAGGAATAATTAAGTTTGAAATTAGATATAGCTAACTATATAATCAGTGAATAGTTGCCTGTTTTTGTGTGCTTTATTCCATGGAAGTCGCAGCTAATGGCCATATGGAATTTTATGGCCATATAGGTTGTGCTTTGGGTCTTGCAGTAAGATCACAGTAATAACAAGAGTTACAGTGTAGGGAAAAAAAACCCATTTGAAGATATAGTGAATAAAAGTGGTACCTTTTTAAACTTCAATTAGAGATGAGCTGAGCCACAGTCTTTCTTCATGATGTATATGCTGATGTTAAGAGATGCTGCTTGCCTCAGCTTCAAGACGTTTGCCAAGGCAAGCAGCTCATTAAGATGAGTGAAAAGTGCTGGAGGTGTAAACTTGGTTTTAAATTGTGGCTTTAAAACCAGTGTCATTAACCAGCACCATCAAATCCTCATTAAGGTCAAGTGCTTTTAATCTACTGTAGGTTAGACAGAGATCAATGGTGCACGTTTCTGAGGGGGATGATGCACATGATATATTGTAAGAGTGTTAAGTGGGATGTGGAAGGTCAGACAGTCCAAACCTAGATTTCTTTGTGTGTGTATTAGCATGTGTATTCATTCCCACCTTCCAGCCTGACCACCAGCGGCACCTTCAGCTCCAGCTCTCGACAAGCCTTGGTGATACCATTTGCGATGATGGCACAGTTGACGATCCCACCAAAGATGTTGACAAGGATGGCCTCGACCTGTGAGAGAAGAGAATGAGCAAACTATTGAGTCCAGTGGTGGAGACATGCCGTAGCTCAAATACCATCTTGTGTGTCGGCTGGGTAGGAGCACTGAAAAGTGAGAGACCTGTATTAGCCCTGAGCCCTGAAATGCTAATGGTAAGCAGCTCTGTGCAAAAGATGTACATTTGTGATGTCCAACATTCATTATAATATGTGAGCAAAGTTTTTCCAAATTGAGGCACAAACCAGTCAAACTTTGACAGAAGGTTGTGCACCCTGGGGCACCAACACGGTGCCACTGGAGGCACAATGAAGTAAAGCAGACGCCAGTAGGTGACAAAACAACACTGAACTACAACAACTACAACACAGCTACAACTGGCTTTCAAATCTTCTATTACTGCTGAGCAATGAAGCACAAACACACACAGCAGATCCACAACTCAGTAACCCTCCTCCTTGAACCCTTGTAATGAAAAATAACTTGCAATCACTTGCAATTTAAATTCACAACAATTTCATGTTTCTAAAGGCTATCAAGAACCAACCATCGAGTTCTGATCATGCTAAAACGTGTCAAACAATCTCACTCTCTGTCGTATCTTCACTTCAGCTGTCTTGCACTTTCTTTGCAAACGATATCTCCAACTTAGAAAATGAGCATGAAACTGATATCACCAAGTAGTGAAGCGGGGCAGCTAGTGTGTGTTGTGTCTGTCTCTGTGTGTGATTACACTAACAATCTAGAACTTGGTAATTACCCAGGCTAGCTCAGTGGAAAAGTAGACTGAGAGCACACAGGATTAATCCTCCATGTTTGTTTATAATCACTGCTAATCTGTCAGCGGCGATTTGGATGAGCAGCTTGTATGTGTGTGTGTCTGTCTGGTGTGGATGTTTTCAGTGTGTGGTAATGTTGTTTACAGGGAGAGAAGATCAAGGACTTGGATGGCTATCAGAGCAACAGCCATGGCATTGTCCTCCATGCATTATACAAATGAACATCTCCTTATAAACAGCAGAAAATGACACAAGAGCAGCAGGGAGCTCCAAAACGAACAGACGTAGGCAGGATGCATAAAGACTCAGACGTCATCCACAGACATTGAGCAAGCTGCTTGGTCAACACAGAGTGCTGTTTCATGCCAATGAAGTAAACTCCTGGGCACAACTAAAAGAGACAAACACGATTTATCATATTTTTGTAATTGCTCTTTTATACAAGTAAAATAAGAGACAATAATACACAATATTATATGCATTGTCTGTGCAGGATGTGCTTTAGTATGGGATAGCTTTGCCTTTGTCTGAAAGCCTTTTACAGTGTGCTGCATCTACGCCGTTCCATTCATCTCTGACAGCTTCCCACAACTGGTCAGTGTCACCAGCTTTTCTTCCAACCAGGATGAATGAGAATCTACCCGAGCACCTGGAGATGTCTTGACGTAAAGGCCTAAATTATCTCCATCTTAACTCCAAGTCCCCAAGTTTGTAACATAGGCTTTCACAGTCAAGAAGTCATAATCCTGATGACATCAACAAAGCTATTTCCTTAGACTTTAAAAAAGCTTTAGAAAGTGCCACTGAAGACATTAAGCAATTGTTTTCACAGGATGAGTAGCACTCCTCATGACAGGTAAACTCATCTTCATGTGTTAAACTGGTGGAGTGGTGTTTTACTTTAAAGTGGCAATCATATTTCAAGGGACAAGTCAAGCCTTAATACATCTATGTTGTTAACTTCTACCTGTGTGACTCGCACTTCACTACTGATGGGAATCAGCTTCCAAGACACTTTTACCACACACTGATGTACTGTAATGTGTATGTGCGTGTATGTGTGGGTATATGTGTTGAAAGGCTGTGGGTGTGGGTATGTGGGTGTTCTTAGCTTCCAGGTGTAGTCAGATGTAGTTAAGAGACGTATCGACTGGTACAGTTGTACAGTCACTACTTTACGCATGTGCAGCTGGACAAAAGATTTTCACACATTTTCTAAAGAAGACTGTATTAGTGACATTGTCTAATCAACGACTGCTGTGAATGTAAATGTGTGAGGAGTGGCAGACAGTGGAAAGCCTGCAGCATGAGAAAGGCAGACAGACAGGAAGAGGTGCGAAATGATATTGGCTCAGCTGTGTGTCAAACAGTTCTTCTGACAGCCTGTAAGGCGTGACCTGCAGTTCACGGAATGCATGCATGTATGTGTGTGTGTGTGTGTGTGTGTGTGTGTGTGTGTGTGTGTATTCTGCATTTCACTGTCCTGTTCTCTGGTGTTGCCCCCAGCAAGGGCACAAGGTCAACATTGCCATGGTCACAAATTGTACACAGCCAATTAAAAAAATGCATATCTGAAGCTTGAAAAGAATAAATACCTTGGCTTGAGTCTGTGTGCGTACAATATATACTTAAACTAAATAGAGTCACGTTGCCTTGAACAGCTGGACACATTCAGAAACAAAGCATGAAGCAAAAGTACTCAAATGAAATGACCGGAGGTATGTGCTCAATGTGACAAGAGGTGTTAGAATCATTATGATGGATGGCAGACACTGAGCCACAGCAATATGGAACGACACTTAATGATATCAATGTCTTTACATATCACAGGGTTTGACCTGGGGTCTGACATGCACGCATGCATGCACGCACACACACATACAGCATTATCTGGCCCCACTGGGGGGCAGCAGAGATTAAGTGCCTTTTCTCTCCCTATCTGCAGCCCATTTTTCAATTCTGTCTCTATTGGGAAGAACCATATTTCTTCCATTCATGCGTCCACTATTGACACGCATGTATATTAATGCTACATAAAATATGATTTATGTAGCCTGACACACAAGTAAATGCAGTTTGTAGAAAAATGGATGTGGCAAATATTGAGTTGCACTTTGCTGGGAGTTTTTTTGTTTCTTTCTTTCTTAGAATTTCTGTTGTTTTTGTTTAAAAGCAGCTGTAACGTTAATGAACATTATGTTAACTGTGACCACCAAAATCAGGCAGAAATGTGACGTATAAGTTCGCCCACTTTCGCTCATTCTGAGCCACAACACCTGAACACACAACCATGTCTCTGTAATTTGAGGAGATCATTTGATAGAGAGGCCCAAGACCTTAAAATGAAAATACACAGAGACACTGGAGGTAAAGGAGCAGAAAAAAATCATAAATGTTTGCATCTTATCAATTTATTTTAATCATATTGTCTCACAGGACAGATCTTTCAGTTCTAAAACGAAATATATACTTTGGTAAAGCATGCTGGTACTTTATATGGTAGACTGCTCTGGTTGGTTTAAAAAATATATTGGACTTAAAATGCCAAAATAACGAACTAATAAAAAGAATGGGAGCAAAACAAAGGGTCAGTTTCCTTGGTTTGATGTCCTCTCCAATCGAAAGTCTAACTCTGCTTTGCTCCATTCAACTCACAGCAGCTCAGAAACCCAGCCTTAAGGTAAAAAACAGAGCTGCACACTCCAATCTGTTTAAATTCTCCAACATCACTGGAGTATTTTACCTCTTGTCAGAGAAACAAGTATAGCCACTTTCTGCAAAGGCTTTCATTTCAGGTGAGGTAACTTGGAAGAGTGCTGAATGCTCTTTCATCAGAGCTCAGCATAAAGGCACCAGGTGAAATCTGCCACCTTGCTCTTTTTAGAGAATCTCTGCAAGTTCTTTCAGGCAGCGTTCGGTGCCTTCTACCGTGTTATGGTGAAACAATTCAGATTTTACAAAATAGGATCATTTCCTGCCGGCATTACGATACTCTGCCAAGGCTTTTGTTGAGCCAAAGTCATAGAAGGGCCTTCACAGGAGAAACAGGCTTTTCTGCCTGCTATTATACACCCCAGAAACTGCATTTAGGGTAAAAGGAGGACGTAACAATTGGACATGCTCAAGTGGTCCTGTATTGTACTCCTGTTTTTCTTTTTTTTCATAAAATGTGTCTTGAATGTATGTAAGAGCTGAACATGTGTTGCTATTATTGACACAGTTATGTGTAATTATGAAACTCAGATTATAGATCAGTGGTCATTTGTATGGACTGAATTATGAAGACAGCATTGGAAGACAGCATATTCAGAAAGTCTTCATATTCCTTCGACAGACTGATAAAACAGCAAACAAACATGATGTACTTTTCTCCTCCAAGTTTCAACCCAGGGGGGAATAAAAGCATTGTATTCCTTCTCATTCTCCAAGGCTGCTTGTCATAAGTTTTGCACGCGTTGCTGAATTATCACTCAAATACACATTTTCATGCCCATACTCCTGTTAAGAGCCACTAATCTCTCTGCAGGAAAGAAAGAAAATGGAAAGCATCTTGTTTCCTTTGTTACCAGCAAAGCAGATAGAAGTAGAAACAGGCTGGGTTGAAGATGGATGTGTGTCTCTCTGTGGCCTATTAAGGGGTATTGTTCTGTCTTATCTACTGGAGACAGCCTGTGCCGTCACCGCCTTCTCTGGCATGCTATTTTTATTTGTTTTTGAACTGCTTGGGTCCATGCTCGGCCCTGGGGCCACAGGTTAATATACATGGCTTCCGAATCAAGGCATGCTGGCTGGCTCCAAACGCACATCTTGGAATGACGAGACCGCTGTTAATTATTATACATTATTTATTGTTAGAAATTACTAAATTTCTGTCCACATTTGAAGTAAAATAGGCATACAGTTTCTTACAAGGTCTGTTTGTTCTTCAGGATTTATTAACATTTGCTTCATTTTGATATCATGACACAGGTTCTAACTGTCATGTTCCATCCAAACCAGCAATGATGGCACAAAAGAGACATGAGAACAGGACCATGACACACTGACAGAATTACTGAAATACACAACGTATGTGGATAGACGTTACCCTCCGAATGTGAGCAAATTGACATAAAATTGTTTAATAAGTTGAAATGTGCATAAAAAACGCAACAATAAGAAAACTGAGGAAACCAATCATGAGATGTACATGCTTAGGTCCCCGAGAAAACGTCTGTGCAATTTCATAGAATTCTGTCGAACAGTTTTTGAGGAGATGTGAATCGACTATTCCCTGGAGATACAGACAAGGGTAACACTTTATGACCCCAATGGCAGGGGTATAAATAAATAAAGCCTTCTCTAACAACAGTGAATGCTCACAACACAGCATTCGGCTCTCAGACACAGCTTCTTAAGACTGTTTGCCGGAATCATGTAATTCCTTAAAATTGCCCACACAGTGTAATTGTGCTTCATGTCACGGCAAAAGATAAGACTGTGTGGATGAAAGGAAGAGCATGATTTCATGTGTTCTCTATCATATGTGTAGGGAGCATCAAATCATCTTTTTATGCTATGTTTACTACTCTGGGCATAAATTCTGTCAAACTGAGGAGCTAGCTTGCCTGTGCAAATCTATTCTTAGAGGGGATAGAGAAGAAGAGAATGACACAAAGGCAGAATGAGGGAAAAGAGGGTCTGGAAGTCAGAGAGTGAGGCGAAGTGAAACAGATGGAGGAAGAGGGATGGAGAAGAAAAGAGACAGAGAGAGGTGATGGGAAGTGGTGCGGTCCCTGGTTTCTATTGAAGGCTAGGATTGGCTCTGGCAAGGAAGGATAAGAGGGAAATAATTATCCGATCTGCTGGAGCATGACAGCCCCTTCTTGGGACTGTGGAGAGAGAGTCTGAGCGTTGTGTCAAAGATTGGCCGTGTCGCCAGCGAGACACCCCTTGACAGACCATGGCATCTGAGGTTTCACTTGACGGTAAAGAACCCTCCGTAATCTCAAGATATCTGCCTGATCGATACCTGCTGGAGACAAGGTAGAGTCGCAGAGGGGTACGTAAAGATGTACAGTGCCAGTCAAAAGTATGGACACACCTCAGTGGGAAGGTGGTACTGGAATGTCTATTATGTTATTTTCGGTTTAAGGGTGTTGACATTTCTACAACATGCAATTCTTTAAACATTCACAGAATAATCTGTACTTATTGTGGGCAAGTTCTTCTTATCAGAAATTAAATTATGCTCATCACCAATGTGATATTTTTTTCGAACCAAAATCAAAACCAGCCACAGATACACACTGGAGCTCCTGAGTAATGGCATTTTACCACCTCTACCAACTATGCATTGAAATATCTGATTCACATTTACCCACAACATTTAAGTCTTCTTATATCTGCCCTGGCCAAGAGTACTTTATGAGCACTAAATCACCTCTAGCCTCCTCTCACTCAATTTCTTTCTACAAGCAAAAGTGGAGAAACCAATCAAGGCAGGATGGCTTTAGTTCCTGCCAAAAGAGGTTTGTGCAAAGGTATAGGTGAGTGAGGAAAATGTGACGCAAATGAGGAAAGGTGAGCTCTCACAGACCCTATGTGACCAGAGATTAGATCCCGGAGATGGTCATTACAGCCTAAGGGTTTGCCATGTCTTGTAAATGAGCAGCGGGGGTCACAGACTGTGACAGCTGCTGCACAGCCATGTGGAACCACCCTTTCTGTCCCTGTCCTCTGTCATACAAATAAAGCATTATTTTAGCACTGCCAAGTTAATTTGTACACCCCAAGTTCAAATGCAATGACTCAATAGACTTTACAGGCTTAAAAAAGCAATAGTTCTTCACATTATTAGATATGACTAACACGTCAAGTCGGTAGGGAAAGAGTTGGGGATGGAGGAGCCATTTTTCAAGAAAGCTTGGAGGATATGATGTGATGATATGATGTGATGTGTGAAGCTTGGGAAGCTGCTGGGTTTGTGATAACAAAGCCCTAGTGAGACGCCTTATTGGGAGAGGTTTTCTGCGGTCAGAGATTTAGTCACTTTCAAACTAAATCTCTTGCTTTTAAAGTGAAAACAAATGTAATAATTAAGGGTTGAACATACATTACAATTTTTGGGTCACTAGCAATAATGCTTTGAGTGTAATGACTGATTGGAGCAAATGGGGTTCATATCTGTTACGGTCAGGGCCAGCTGGTGTACAGTTATGAGATAAAATTATAAGGCATCTGGTGTTAAATGATTACAATCATTTCCCTCTGATACAGTCACATGAGTGGTCAGCACAATTCATACTGACTAAATAAAAATGTCTGCAAAAATATTGCAGTGTGTCATGCCTGTCTAATGTCATCCAAATTCGCTCCCCCCCCCCCAATTTTTTTCTTAATTCTGTGACAGAAAGCCCATTATTTTAGATGTTTTACACATTACACAGATTATTTTAGCAGAAAACTGACGTAAAACATTCTTTTCCATCTAATTCAGTTAGTGCTGTAGTCATATTTGGAGGTCAAAACGCAAGATAAGGTCCTTTTTCACAAGCCCAGAGTACCGTTTTCAAGTCATCCCTTGTTTTCAAGATCAAGATATACAATTTGACGACAGGGTCAGGGCCAAATTGTGACAGTCCTCTCTGTCAACCAACGTTTTTGTGATAAACTGATTTTTGTGAAGGTGACTAAACATTAAGCACATTTGCTATGCTGTTTTTAAGATTGCTGTACCTTTGTGGCTCCAACACAACCAACAATCTCTGAGGTTTGGAGTTTTGCTCCACTATGTTCCTGTACTTATTTTCATCCAATGGATAACACTCTCACTGTTAGGTAGTGCAACCACAGGGAGGCTTTAACTGTATAATGAAGCAGTTACAGGAAATGAAATTACATTTGCCACTTCAGTAAAAACAACAAGCAATAGTGAACAAGTTAGAATAGTGTAGAGGAGCTGCAGGTGACAGGCAGTTTGTGGTTTGTGTGAGCAGCAAACCTGCAACACATTAAAAAGATTGACAACACTTTCTACCATTACACCCCGTCCTATAGAACTCACGCTATTAGCACATCACAATATATAATTGCAAATAATTTGGGAAAATGACAGTGTTGAGAAAATCTCCATGCTGCCGGTAGATAATGCTCATATCAAGCATGGATTCATGGTGTTCAATCTGCCATCAACATGCCAACAAACCAGTACTTGTCAAAGAGGCATTTCCACCAACCCATCATCATCGTCATCATTATCATCATCATCATCATCATATGCATACTGTATGTAGTGTTGCCCATGTTCATATAGATCAAAATTGTCACAGTGTCCTCCTCATTCAGTGTTCTCAGCCTCTTATGTATGCATCCATAGACTTATCCCACCGCTTTTACACTGCCATCAGACTTCTGATGTTACAGTTCATTTGTGTGGATTTTTTTTGGGTATCACCTAACACAAAATGCCACGTAAAATTTCAGCAACTAATCAGACATGACATGACAAAGGAGTTCAAAAACAGAGCAATCTTCAGGCGAGATATGCAAAGAAGATATTGTACATCCAGGCATTATTGAAATCAATAGGATTGACATAATAAAAAAGAAGCTTTCATTTTGACAAAGTTGAAATTGAAGACCAACTGTTTGTTGCCTCAGGCCAAACTGAATATATTTATGAAGAGGTGTTTAGTGATGCAGTTCATCCTGCCTCTACTGCTGCCTAACAATTTAAACTCTTGCATTTTAATTTTAATGGTGAGTAGTGGAAGTTCTGAACAATCCCTATGGTAGCTGCTTTTGCTTTAATCTTGACATTCGACTAATAATGTGCTCATTTCACCAATATGAAAACCTTACACTGTTGTTAATGTCACTGATACTGCATATTTACAGTATACAGAATTAGTATTGTTAGTATAGCCTTACAAAACTCATTTCAAACTGTAAAATTAGACAATGCCGATCAAATATCAATCTGCTGCATGTTGTGTGACTGCATAGCCTATTTCTCGGCTCAGATGTTTTCAGAGGCTTAATTTAGTGTTTTGTTAGTTATTGGATAAAGTTTCTTTCCATGGGATGTACTACAAAGTAAGTTTGACATAGCCAGGCTTTGTTTGCATGAGCTGGCCTGACAAAACCTAAAACACTAGAGAAAGTATCACAATACTAATGGTCTTTATTAACCCAGGCTCTCTGCCTCAGGCTCTTTGTGCTTTCCCTTAAAAAGCAGGGTTTAGTGGGTCATTTGTATCTTCTGCACATAATGGAAAGATCACATGTACCCCCTTTTTCAGTCAAAGGAAGCAGGTTATTATTATGAAGAGCTACGGAGAATAAAAAAACATCTAAGGAAAAAGTAAGTAATTTTTTTTTTTAGTCCTGAGTGGCTCTTCTCGATAGGCCCCAACAACCTCCAGAAGTTAGTGTGCATGTAGCCTGAGAGTGGTGAAATACAGTCTAGAGTGCACTTGCAGTGGCTCCTAAAGGTTACTGCTGTGAGTACATGGTGACCATTATGTAACTAAGGCATCCATATGAATATATCTGTTCACATGGGTTGCTTCGAGATAAGTGGTAAAAACAAGGGATTGGTAAGGATTAGCCACCCATGCATCTAAGGAATAAATATGACTGATGTGAAATGACTTATAAATTCTGAAATCCACCCACAGCAAGCACGCTGTATTCAAATGTAAACTGCTTTGTAGACAGGCTTCTTTTGCTTGATTACATTTTGAAAGCATGCTCTATAAAAGTTACATTCCATGATCTATACAGTCACTATCAGAGCTATAGTGACTATAAAGCAGAAGCTATACCAGCCTTTGGGTTTTGGGCCTGAGACATCAAAATTAAATATTAGTTTAAAAAATTCGTATTATGTAGAATGGTAAAGAAAACCACTTCAAAGCCCTAGACAGAGGCTATGCATGACACAGATTCAGAGGGACAGACACCAACCTCTGCGGTGAGTGGGAGGTTTGTCAGATGTCAGTGAGCAATGTAGAACCCCTTTCTGCTGGTCACCTCAGGGTATCAGAATGCCCCTGAACCTGCACACAACTGTATACACACACTTTACACCTATCATTTGACACACACATCAACTTGCACACACAAACCACTTCGCTGTGAATTGGACTAAACAATTTGAGCCAGTGTAGGACAGGCAAATTATTCATGCCCAGAGGATGTCATGTCACTGCTGACAGGAGGACATAAATATTCCCCAACCTCTTCACCAAGGGTTAATGGCTGTCTATCAGGCAGCAGTGAGACGTGGAGGGCAGCATAGGTTCGGTGTAGACACACAAAGTATGGCAATTGCAATGTCGATTTTATGTATACGGCACATTTTATTATAGCAAAATTCAATGTGCTTGACGGCATATACGCATATGAAACAAAAATAAAAAAGAGAAGACAAGGCATTAATAATATCAATAAGTGGAAATATATAAAACAAAATACTAACACAGAGATATAGTAATCAATTATAGGTCTGGGAGAATACGAATACCAATTTGGTGGTCAACAAATCTTCCTTTTTTTATTGACAGGGCTCTGTCATAGGAATAGCAAGGTCACTTATAGACATGGAAAAAACAGAAAGAACAAGAAGGGACATGAGGCAGGCACAAACACTCTGTTTCAGCATGTTTACATTGGCACGGATAAATAGATTTAAATACAAAATCCAACCCACACACCTGAAATCCCCATAGAGATTTACATTAAAATGCACCCACACAGCATTTATGAAAACTAAAGCTTTACTAAAAAGTTGAGTATGGTTCCGTGTCTTGGTGTGTGGTGCTCTACACTGCTCAAAGCAAGAATTATTTGACTAAACTGAGGAAATGCATGATAGTTGGGGAATGGCATACATAATCACCTCAGAGACTGGGTACAACAACCCAGTAACTGAATATAAAAGAGGCAACATTTCCCACTTTGTTCCTAATGCTCCATGGCCAATCAAAATTAATTCATTCTAATGTATGCACACAGAAGGTTAATTATCCAAATGATTCCAGTTCAGATTGCACCTGGTCTTGGGAGCCAATGAGCCATCGAAAGGGCAGATGGGTGTGCTTTGCAAGGCAAATCGTTGCCCTAGCCCTCTTTTTTTGTCACCTCCCCGCCATTTGCATGTCTAAATGTGCAGGCCAGCCACTCATCTTTAGAGAAGTGCACTCAACTAATGGATACATATCTTAGCATTTTACTAGTGTAGGAGGAGTCAGGCCACAGAACAGGATCCTGTATACAGTGGGTGGAGCCATAGTCAACGGCTACAAAAAATAACCCAAAGTAATACACATTTCCTTGCCTCTAATTCTATTAAGGTGAGCACAAAGCCATCTTATTGTTTAAGCATTGGGATAAACATATTAAGGGGCGGCTGTGGCTCAGGAACGAAAAGGTCGGTGGTTCGCGCCCCAGTCCCTGCAAGTCTACAATTCGAAGTATCCTTGAGCAAGATACTGAACCCCAATATGCTCCCCGGGCGGCGTAATGTAGTGGCAGCCCACTGCTACTCACGGATGGGTTGAATTCAGAGAAAGAATTTCCCCTTGTGGGATTAATACAGTATCTAAAAAAAAAACTAAAAAAACGAGAATACTGTAAATGTTGACTGGGACAAGATCTGTGGGTTTAGAGAAGTTTCCCATTCTTCTGGAAACCTCATAGGTCACCAGAAGACCTTTTTTTTTTTTTACTCATAGAACTCTTTTACACAGCCTGTTCAAGGCAGGAGCACCTTTACTGCACCTCCACGTTCCGTTATGGTGGAATGGATGGTCTTTGCTGTTGAGGTAATAGTGCTGAATCCACGTCTGTATAAGAGGAGTGATCTGGCAAGGTGAAGGGACAGGGCAGGGGTGTGATGTTTTGACAACATTTTAAGTGTGCGAACAACAACAGGAAATTTAAAAAGCAGTTGGTGCAGTTTTCAGCGAACCGACCAGCCAACCAAAAATGTCTACAGAGTGCGGAGACAATGCGAGGTCCGGGAGCTCTTTACCCTCCAAGACAATAAATGATTGCTGGTGCCATGTTAATTGTTTAATGTCACACTAGACACCAATGCTGGTATGTTACAAATCTCTCCCATTTGATTTCCTGGTGGTATGCCAGCATGCTGTCTGAAATTACACAACAGGGCAGCGTTATGCCGCTGTTGTTGTTTTTTTCAGGGTAAATAAACAAAGGCAGCATATAAGGGTTTTCTCTGTGGCACTTCGGCATGATATTTGTGTAAAAAGGTCTCAACTCGCTCCCTGCAGGCACCCCATTGCTTATGTGGTGTCATTTGTTCCGCCTCAGTTTCCCTTTTGTTTCTTTTATTCAATTTTCAACATTCACAATCCATACTCGTCATGCACACCCTCTTGGAACTCGATGAATTGGAGCTTTTCATCATTCTCCACCTCTGCTGGCTCCTCCCAGACCTCTGTACAAAGGTCCCTTCCTACAAGGCCACAGAATAGCTTTTCATCCTTGTCTATGACCAAATCATGGCAGTTGTTGAAAGACAATGACTGTATTTCGATGCAACTCAGCTCTGGCTAAACGAGTAAACTAAAGAGTGATAGAATAGGCGTATTTCACTCTCCACTCTAGCTTTCTCTCCATTCCTTGCATTGCCCCCTGTGGATCCCGTGAGGTCTTGCTAAATTGTCAGAAACACCAATCTGTTTGAAACAGATGGGCACAATCAGGAATTAATTTTCAAAGAGCTATAGACATGGATACATAAACTGATTCAGCATATTAGCATGCTTACCCTATACTTTCTTGCTGTAATGGGAGCTGTTACATAAAATTGTCTCATCAAATGGAGAAATTGTCCACCCTCATATGCAAATGCAAAGAATTTTTTGTAGTCTCTAGGGGGACGACCACTGGCTCCAAGGCTGACATTTTGGCCTGCAGACTTTTGATGGAGCTCTGGAGAAAAGAGCAGCATATCAATTAGTCATTAAGGGTTTGCTCAGGTATTAGAGGGATCAGAGGAACCAATAAAAGGAGAAAAAGGAAGAGGCAGAGAAGACGATCGATGGAGGTCGCTTGCTCCTTGTCAAGAAGGGCATACAAGGTGGACAAATAATGAGACCCTTGAACTACAGGCACAAGCTGTTATCATAACAGTAAAATGCCTTTAGTTATTTAACTCTCCTTATTTCTTGTGGACATTTGAGAGATGTTAGTTTGAGCTGTAAAAATGGACTTGGTACAAATCAGGTTTGCCCCAGAGGGAAAAATAATCCATCCTCCTATTTCTAACTCAGGATTAAAATGGCAAAAAACCAATACACAACCAGTGTTGTGAATCAGTGTTAGTTGGAATCAAATCAAAATCATTTTTCTGGTAAATGGTGGCTCAAATGATGTTCAATTTCACCAAAGAAGTGCTGTTGAAGGATGTTTGGAACTCTGCTCAAAAGGTGGACGATGAAACGTGTTATTACAAATGCACTGACTCAATAAACCTGGGGGAAAACAACACAATCAACAATTTTCCGATAGCAGAATATAGAGTGTACATGTTCCAGTATCTGTGTTTTACAACACTCCACCACATCATGAATATAGTAACTATATATTTATTTAACAACCAATGAATACCTGCATAATGAGCTCACCACAAGAAGCTTCATCATGAGTTTTGAAAAACCCTGGAGAAGACATGAGCATAAAACAAAACTTTCTGATGTATTAATTCAATTTGTACATGTATATGTACTGTATATGCCGAGCATATATTACCACGATCTGTCCTAAAAAGAACATAGGAAGTACTGTAAAGCACAATATTAGATAGGAGGCACTTGTCATCAAAATAAAAAGTCATTATAAATATGACATAGTGGAGTACACTGAAATATAATGACGTATGTACGACTGGTCAAGACAAGAACTCGATGTACTCCTGAAACCGGATGCTGCGGTTTTGAACATTTTGGTTCAAGGTCAAGAATAAACTTTCAATCTAAACTTTTAAATCAATATGAACACGAAAATTTGACATTTTAACATCTTCAATTCCATGACTTTTTCTTTTTTGATCTGATTCAGAAAATTGTCGACATGATTGAAAGCTCCAGAGCGGCTACCGTATGGAAGTTATGCTGAGACTGTTGAATCAACTATCATTTCCAAAAGGTCAAAAATAAAATGTCAGTCTCAGTGTTCAAGATGTCAGCTTGGTTCACTATGAAATTATTCTATCTCATACTGGCATGTCTACTGAAATAGAGGTGATATGAGTCTGCTTAACACTATAAGGATGACGTTTTGCTATACAAGAAATAGACATCCTAGCTCTTACAGCTACTATGCTCAACTGGATATTAAAACCCAGAAAATGCATAAAACTCTGCCAAAAATGCTGTAAAAATATTGACTGGACAGTACTTTGCACGGATAATACCATGCAAAGGCTATGTCACAACTGAATTTTGAAATGTGTGATGGACATAAGGGGATATTCACAGCTGCAGTGAAAGCATTTTGATATGGCTTTGATTTGAATTCCAAGCAACGACGTCTGCACAATCTCTCACTCCTATAGCACACACAATAATACTGTAAGAGTCATAGTGGGGTTAAGGGAGTCTTCAATCGTATATATCTCATTCGTTCTGCCACCCGCTGTAGTAAAACTCCACTTAATTCATTTTTTTCCAGTCCATAAACCCTACCTCTACAGCTAAAATCACCAGCATGTTCTCCACTCCTGTCTTCAGTGAACCAGTGAGTGAGGTGCCACAACCGCCTCCAGTCCCCACCTTTGCAGATAAGGCTTTTAAGTTCCATAAGAATAAACAGGAACACCCCCATTTCACCACTCGATCAACGCATTGTCCCAGATACCACTCAACCACGGATGGCTCGGACTAGCCTGTTTGTGTCTGTACGTGCACATGGGTGCATGTGTGGTAGAAAGTGAGCGGAAGTCTTCCCAGGCAAGATGAGCTCCAGTGATTACAGGCTGAGACAGTTTTCTAATTATTCTGTCACACATCAATCCTGTGGGCTGATGCAGGCCATCCTGTGGACTGACGGACAATGTAATCACCGCTAGAACACCCCCCACCGCGACTCATCCACTCATTTTAGCACTCTCTACACCCGTTTTCCTTCCTCTCTCCTCGTGTGCCACACTTTCCTACCTCTATTATTCTTTTCAACACGACTCTCTCATTCCTTCCTTCTCTACCGGTACTCCTCTTCGCAGTTTCCTTCTCTATGCATATATTTGAGCAATTCTCATGCTTGCTATCAGTAAAAAAAAAAAGAAAAGAAAAAAAAAGACATTCTGAATCTAAGAGAAAAAAAACGTTTTGTTGTTAAAACATGATAAAACTGGTTGTAGGAATAAGGAAACAATAAAACACAGTACAAAAGAAAAGCATGGGAAAAGGAATGAGGAGAGGAAGATGGAAAGATCAAACTCACAAACTGCTGCACTAAGATTCTCATGGGAACCTCTTACGCACTGATTGCAAATCCCAAAACTATCAATTACATTAATGCCAAAACCTGTTGCAAGGACTTATTGACTAACTAAGGATTTTCATAACAAAATCATGAGTTGAAAGAGTGCATTTTCAAATTGGAGGAACCACAATTTTACCTTGAGGTTGCTTGGTTAACAAGCCCACTCCAGGCTGATGTTTGTGCTATTTATGACAGGCAAAAGATAGTATCATCTATAATTTTGTTGAAAAAATGAAAAGAAAAAACCCCCCAAAAACAACAAAGTGGCAAACCATTTCTGTACATATCTAGGATATCAAGGATCTAATCAATTGTGGCTTTTGTTTTTCAGGAACATAGGTAGCTGGTAGCTCGGTAGCCTAGTTATGTTAATGACAGATAGCTGATTTAAGAGAGTTGAGAGGACATTTATCAGTTAAACCTTTAGGAACATCATATCATTGCTTCATCAACTTAAAAGATGTGTCTGGACCTTTCATGATTGATGTGAAGGTAATGTTAGCTCAGGAGCACTCTCTTAGCAACAGATGAGACAACTGCTTCCAGAGTATCTGATTCTATTAATGCAGTAATGCAGTATGCAGTACTTCTATTGTGTGTTATAGAGCTTAAAATAAATCTGAGAACACATGCCCAACCCTCTCAGCAAGTTTCATGAAAATCCGGTGGAATCCTGCTAAGAGACAAACAAACAAAACAAAACAGACGCAGGTCAAAACATAATCTCCTGACAGAGGTAAAAAATAAAGGACGGAGGGAATTTGACTAATTCTTTCTTGACATGTCTGCATTTTTCTAGTATTAAATGTTACCTTTTACTTTTCAGTGTGTTGACAAATTAGGGTTTGTAAATATGCAAAATGTCTGATTATACAAACCACTTCTGGACAATAATCTCCTCCCTTCCTTTACAGCACTTCTCAGCTTTGCCATCACAAATCTCTTGCCCATCTGTGTCCTCTGGCAGTAGCTGATATTGACTGAGATAATAGTGTAGGAGAGCCATGTACTACATTGCCTCTGCTGCTTGGAGAACAAGGCAGACTTCTGCAGCGACAGACAGTAATGTCAAATTGAACAGTGTGCTGAGGGCTGAACTGGATCAAACAATCTGATACCAAATTCTTCCAAACGGCTCTCAATTATCAAGAATGCAGGGACAAACTAGATCAGGGTGAGGAAAATGTTAGGTGGTATATAATTCTGAATTATTAACTGAAAAGTCTTCGCATTTTTATGAATCTTTAAATGCACAGACTGTTGCACTCAGACAGTTGAAATAAGGTCATGTTCATTTTCAGAATTAAAGACAATTAGTCAATTTTGTCTGCAATATATATGTCATGCTATTCTGTTTCTTTCTGTGTACATGCTGTGAGCGCCTCATTTGAACACAGATACACAGATTTTTTTTATTTTTTTTATCATGACCCTGAGCACAGAAGCAAAATGAAAGAGGTGATTTCTCAGGAGACACAATGAGTCGAACGTTTCATGCGAGTCTCAACATCTTTTCATTAGGCTCCATAATAAAGAAGTGCGTGGATCAGAGAAGAGGCTCGTATCAAATCAGGGCTGGAAAAGCCAATTACACTGACAATAATCTCTCACTGTACTGCTGCAGGCATGTCTCACCATATGAAGTAACAAATACCTGACACACAACGAGTGACAACAAGGAGGGCCACTGTGGAGGAACACAGCAAAACGCATCTGTGAATGCCTGGTCTTTAAGCTACACAGTTGGTAGAAAAGAATCTGCTGTATTTGGGATTTAAGAGTTGTAGTATCTGCTAACTGTCTGCTGAATATTATCAGAATGTGATACTTTAAGTGACGGAATCTTAATCTGACTGTTTTTAAGACTAGTCAAAGAAGTTAAAACACTGGATGAAACAAAACACTGCTGTTGCCCTTGCACGTGTCATGCTGACTGTGTTAAGGGAAGTGAATAGCAAAGAGGTGCTGGGGAAGAGATGCTGGTGTCTCAACCTATGACCGTGCCCAACACCCAGGGGGCTGCAACAAAACAGAGGGCAGAGGGGCTGTTGGATTTGAGAGCTGCGTCTGACTAATATCAGAAGGTTAATGTGAGTTGTTAAGAGCCGAGGGCCTTACTGGAGCAAACACAAGCTTCAGGAGCACGGGTACATACAGTGTAACGTATGCTCAGAGCTGTATAGCAGCAATCCTCAATCTCTATACTCAAGTTATATGCTCTGATAATGACTAATATCGATGTGCAAGATTCAAATCAATTTCAGAATTTCATACCATTTTACACGTTTTAGAGTAATAGGGAGGTTATCAAACTCTAATAAAAGTGTGAGGATACAGAACTGTCTATACACAATCTGTTAAAAGCATACATATTATTGGTATGGGTGTGAGTATGGGGACAATAAGGTTATATCTGTGCTGTAATAAGGAAGATATTATTATATCAGCAAAGGAAATAGTGCAGGTTTATTTTAGATTTGCTAACATTAGGATATCATTATTTTGCAGCAGCTTTCTGTCCATCTATTGCCACTAAAGTTGTGCAAGTGTCTAATTGTCTTTCACACTGTTCAATGAAAGAAAAAAATGGGGACTCCAGTGATTTTACATATACAGTTAAGTTTACTCTGACCGTGAAAAACGTTGTATAATGTCTTCCGTGTCTCCACAAAAGACATTATACTGGAAAAGTATACAAAAGTATATTTGTGCTTTAGTTTAATAACACGATGGTCTGTTTCCCACAGGATAACAGTCATGTCTTTATAATTCCTATAGTCTTTACAGAATCTAATAATATGTGAACCCGTGGATGCAAAAAAACATCATGACCTGTGAATGTCAGGGTGTATTTATACGTTTCAGATAGTATATGTTGATATTACAGCACTCTACATGAGTCTCCTGTGAATCATGTGTCTTACAGTGACTGATACTGCAGTTATAAGTGTGAGGTACACTTTGACTACCTCCAGTTAAACAGTTTAAAAAAAACACAATTTTGGCATGTAGTTAAGGTGGTTGGCTATCATCTTTTACCCTGCTAATTAATTTACAACAGCATTCAACAGCTATCATTGAAATCAATCTGTGTTTCAATGATGAAGGGCTAACCCTGACAAACAAATTCTAAAATATTACTACCATTATTGGTCCTAGAGGACAGGAAAGGGCACAGTGTTTGTGGTGTCAGTATATGGCTCAGAGAGCACGAATTATCTCATCACATGGGTGTTTAAATGGCCTCCCATAATCCCCCAGCATGTGTGCACATAAGAGCCAGGGGAGCATGAAATGAGGAAGGTCTAACAGTCCCACTTCTGCCGCAATGTCTCTCAGCACTGGACAGCACAGCCTGTGATGGTGATACTCCCTCAAGTCCTGAAACATGGACAGATGGAGAGATGGAGAACTGGAATGGTGGCAAAGGGTGGAGCAATGATAGCAGATGGTTTGGATGGAAGGAATCTCCATGTTTAATATTTCAAAGAGCAGATAACACTGGCTAGCAAGAGCATATCCAGATTTAATGTGAGGCATTAACATGGGTTATGGATCCATGACTACGTTCAAACCTTGGGTGAAGTGTAAACACAGCAGAACCGCTACCCTCATGCCATGGTATTTATAGTATAGTTGGAGAGAATTGTGAGTTAATGATACTGCAATGGTTTAAGTTAATCTAAAAGTATTCTTTGGACATCTCCTAATTAGTTCTATGCTAATGGAAGCAATGACCATTATGCAGTGCTCCACAAATAACCTGCCTCAAGTAAAAAACGTTGAGATTGAAGTTACATGAAACCCAGGGTGGCAATCACTACCGTAACAATTCTGACTTCCTGAAATGTGTAAAAGACGATATATTTCTACCCCTTCTATCATTACGTGAAGAGCCTGTCGAGGCATATCAGAATAAATGAAGCTCTTCTTTGCTATGCCCTTGCTCTGAGTGCTCGACTTCACAAGGTCGCTCAATCACACGCAGCCATCCTCCCTGTGGCATCCAAAGGCCCTATCTGATCACAGGCTGGCTCCCCCTGGCCCCATGGTGTGAACCAGGTGCTGCAATGACAAAACACTCCTGGCAGCAATAAGAGAACAGAGAGAGCAGAGCTCAATTAGCCCAAGCTCCAATCCCAGATCCTATATTGATTTCCCACGGATGAGGAATGGCAGACAGAAAGCTCAATCAGACATACCCATGGGACCTGTCTCTGTGTGTGTGTTAATGTGTGTGTGTGTGTGTGTGTGTGAGAGAGAGAGAGAGAGAGAGAGAGAGACCCAACAGGGGACGAAATGGTGTCCAGACAAGGGGCTGGGCTGAGTTGAATATATTAGTGTTTATGCATACATGATGGTTAAGTAATTGTGTTGTCTCCTGGTGGTGTGGTGGAAAATGACATGTCTTAAAAGCATCCTGTGCTCTCTTAACCCAGATCAAAAGGAGAAGGAGACAGATGAGGCATTAGATCCCTGAAGGGCAAATCAGTCTGACAAGTCATCAGCCCCATGGTGCATCTCGGGACAAATCCTCAAATTAACCATCAAAAGAGGAATGAGAGAAAAAAATATATGGAGTCTGATAACCTCATTTGTCCTTCACTTCCGTCCCGAACCTCCAAACCCATGATGTGTGCGTACATTTGTTATTTGGTCCATGCCAGTGTATGGTAGCTTAATATGATATATTTTCAGAGTTTGGGTTTAGGAGTTGAGCCATTGGAAAAATGTGTATATGTGTCAGTGGGAGAGAGAGTGGTGGCATATATGTGACAAGATGTGTGTTGTTCTTCCCTCACATGTGACTGCCCCATCTAAATATACAAAAATTCAAGTTAGGGGTCTGTTATCTGGTCAGTCCAACTGATAAAAGTTTTTCTCAGTTCAGTTCCCTGATCAAGCCAGTTCACACACTCTGCATAGATGTATGCTTCGCACACACACACGCACACACACACCATATATGCTCAAATGGCAAAACTTTAATACATAGAGCTGAACCATTCTCAATGTGTATGTGCACACAGGTCAATTACATTGCATCTAGCTCATGGTGAATACATTTCGAGGACTAATACAGGGTCAGTGCACTGTAGGTAAAGCCTATAACATAAGCTTCACACATTACTGCAGTGGTTTTAAAAGAACTAGAGCAGAAGAGGTCCCATGATAGACAAAAACCCAACACTATACCTATCACTGGAGTAGGATTTTAATGCTGTGTAAGCAAATATACAGAAAAACCATTATATGGAGGTAGAGCCTTTCTCTTATAATGGCAAACCAATAAAATGACCTGCACAGCATATAACTGAAAAAAAAGACATACATCACCCTGTGAGCCACTTCTCCCCTCAAGCATTCAAACCCACGCGCTGTCTGACTGTTACAAGCAATGTTCACTCTTTCTGTGGCCTGGTCTCAATATGGAAGCCCCAGTGTGTTGGCTGGACTAAACTCGCTCTTCCATGGCAGGCCCTCTATTTAGTACTTGTGTAATATTCTGTGCACTTGGAATGAACTCCATTACAGTGGTAGCTTGTTTTCCCACCTTTTCTCAATGGCTTTGCATTACTTGTGTTTATAACACAGGGAACTTGCATCTCCCCGAAGGCGCCCAGCTTCAGGCTGAAAGGTGATTTCTTTCCTTCTAAAACAACACACTATGGGGCTCTCACATTACAGATGACTTGTGATTAAAAGTTGTTGGGGTCCCCAGAGGGCTGCATGTGTGCACAGATGTGTGTATGATGTAGGTGCCAGAATGTAAGCATGTATTTGCACCTATTTGGGTTTCTGCACCATGACTGAATGAGCTGTGCGTATTAGAGTCGTGCTGCAGCACCCAAAGGACAGAGCCCTGTAGTACGGGGCTCCTTTCCTTCTTTTCTGTGAGCCCTGAAAACAGGACGGTGCACCTTTTCCAACACATTTCTCTGGACTCTGTATGTGTTGAAGCATATTAGACATGGGGTCAGACATCTGAATATGGGGATGAGAAAGGCAGTGCCTGGGCTCATGTCGGATTTAGCTAGCAGGCATGAAACTTGGGGGGGGTTACTCACATTGAGTTTAACAGGATTTTGCTAGATGAAAGGCTATAGAAAGAAAAGGGTGACACATAAAAAGCAGTGATGGAGAGAAAATATTTAGAAAAAGGGAGAAAAGAACCATACTGGCAGGAATACACACTGTTGCAATGCTATAAATGTCCAGGTATGTATCATCACGGAAGTAGAGCTGGATAACACCAATATAGAAACTTTCACAGAAAACAGGTGACACTGTTAGAAAGGTATTGGCGTGTCCCCTGCAGAGGCATAGGCTCAGGAGTGTCACTGCAACAAGGGGGAAAATGGCCGAAGAGGGAACACAGGTGAGTTAAAGCAGAGTCACTGAGCTGGAAAGAAGGAAAACAGTACGGAGATTTGCTTGCAGGCAATGGGGGCTGCAGCTGAAACTGACATCACACACATGCCAGAGGGAGCTGTAATGTTTCAAGATCAAAAGTGTGATTATGCAACAACATTGTCACAGATATATGAGCACACATCAATATTTGCATGAAAGGTCAGCCACGCAGTTGAAGTAATGCCTATGATCCAATATGTGCCTTTTTCACCTTGGAGCAGAGCCTCCCCGCTTTGCATGCCTGCATCGCCTTAAAAAACACGGCAGCGTGACAAACTATGGCAGGATGCAACAAGCCCACAGGTAACAACCGAGACACACACATACTGTACATGCAAGCTTTTACACAGACTCGTAAGATATTGCATGTACACTCAAAGAGTAGGATTGTCACAAGACACCATTTGTGATTATGTAATGCTAATGCTAAATGGACACAGCAGCCACTTAACTTTTAGAATTTTTTTTTTTTTTTTTGTCAGAAATACTCACTAACTCACAACAGCGTAACTTTGGCAACATCAGTAAAACAAAATGAAAGTCTGAGAAGGAAAGACTTCATTCAGCCTCCAAAACAGTTTAGTCAGTGGAGATGGAATAATTTGGATTCTGTAAAATGGGCAGAGATTTTGTTGACTGTGAAAAGGAGCACAAAGCTGATGGCTAGGTGACACAATTAACATCATGATTGATCATAGTTCACACACTGCTCCAGATCTCCTCAGTGCATTACCAGCAAACTGCTATAGGCCTATGAGGTTTTTATCATATGCATATTGCAGAAATATGAAGTTTGGCAGTTTGGATAGATTTAAAATATGATGCTGAATTTCATGATATGTTAATTTTAGAATTTGGAGAAGCCTAACAAGTCTTGGATTAATTTTGAATATTATCGTGATGTAATAAATTTCTACTATGATCATTTATAGTGGTGGCACTTGCACAGTAATGCATCAGTAACAAAGGCGTTTTTTTTTTGAAAAATGTAATCATATACTATAGCCCAAAAAAAAAAAAAACAGCCTTAAGCCTTGAGAACAAAATGGATGTGGAGTTGGACAAAACATCCATCTGCCACTTTCTTTACAGCACTGGCACAAGGCAATAACGAGGTTATTTGGCTGTCTGTATTTGCTGCCTGCTCCTGCTTTGTGCCTACAGGTGATGTGAGGGAAACCTCAATAAATTCAGCCATTCTGTCAACAAACTGTTCTATACATGGATATGAAGAAAGTGGAGCTATTTATTTTAGCATGAAAAATAAATATGTCCTCGCTTAAAAAGCCAGGGGCAAAATTCAAACAAAGCTGAATGGTCTAGTACACCCAGCTGAGCTACATCTCACTTATTTAACACACATACACACACATGCACACACGCACACAGTGGGGAACACACTGCTTTATGATTCTTGTTTTGTCCCAATCATTTCATTTTGACTTTCTTTTTTAATGTTGTTCCCAACTCGCATAAAGTATTCCCATTTTATCTGTTCCTCTTCTCTGTTCTTTTAGAGAATAATAATGTGTAAAGTAATGAATGCTGTAAGGGTAGATACTGAAGAACTGTGTGAATTTTTTTTAAAAAGAAGGAGGCTTTATCATCTCAGACTCGTCTCAGCTATTCAGTGCCAGCAGTACGCTCACATCACTTCCACTCCTCTCTGCTCAATGAGCACAATAAGACATCAAAGTGGAGACTGAGAGGGAGGGAGCGAGAGAAACAGAAGGAGGGAGACCAAAGTGTAAAAAGCAACTGAGGAAGAAAGACTGAAAGAGAAGACAGACGCCAAAATACCTGTTTTTGTGAAAACGCATGCTGTCATTACAGTGTGATATTTATATCTATACTGCCTGCCTGGCCACTAAGTGGATTTGTCTTTTTCACAGCCTATAAACAATCCTATTCTCCCCAGTCAAAAGTCACAATGGTCTCTCATAAACATACATTCATGTTTGCAGTAGGACTGCAATGGCCATCCCCTATAGCTGCTATAAACTTGCTTTATTGGTTTAAAAAGGCAGAAGAATAATGATGTGAAATCCAAGTAAAGCAGACTGTCTGGGACTTAACACTGCAACACAACTATCAACAAAGGGCTGCGATTTTGAAGGCTATCAGCAGCGACTGCCTTCATATTTAAGGCATTTAAGCAGAACAGCACTCTCTCTGTGACTTACTGACACATGAAATCAATAATGTTGCCTTGTCATGTTCACCTAGACAAGGGCGTTAATTCAATTTGGATTTCTGCTGATATTTTTGAGTTTAGGAGTGATGATTTGTTGAGTTAGAAAGAAAAAGAAAACAAATACAAATGAGCAGTTCCTTCTCTCACTCTCACTGGTAAATGATTAACATTCCCTGCACAGATCAGAGCAGGTTTCTCAGCTCCCCTGGTTAAAATGCTAATGGCGCTTCCAACCCAGTTTAATGTCAATCCTATTCTACTTTTTTTCCTCTGTTAGGAAGAAGCTTGATGTCTCTGTTTCCATACACAGTAGCAGGAGAGACAGACAGCCGACTTACTCCCACATCTGGATCTAGGGAATCAACCCAAGAGAGAAGGAGAGAAAGAGGGACAGGAAGCGTGTGGAGGAAGTTCTTCTTGTTCATGTGGGAGTGTTTTTTTTTTTGGAGGAGTTCAATGAATACAGACTTAAAATCCTGATTCCACCTTGTGCAAAAAGGAATGAGTAATAATAGATGATGGCCCCATACCGAGAGAGAGAGAGTGACAAAGCTTTGTAGTTTTTTTTCCATTATTGATCTTCTTTCTTTTATATCCACCGTATTAGTTTTTATTTTCCCTCGCAGACCATTGATGAATTCGTGTGAGATCAAATAGAATTTATACAGTGGAAATGTAGTCTAAGTGAAGCAAAGTAGCAAAGTATCACCTCCTGAGGTGTTAAGGTTGGTAGGTTTCATCTATAAAGGTGTGCAACACTGATCTGTTCTCTGCTGTGTTATAAATATGAGGCATGCATTTTAAATAATGTCCCTTACCACTAACTGCTAAACCCGGTTGTTCCACTAAAGGTTAAACGCATTACTTTTCCAAGATTATAGAAAATGATGGAAACTTTATTCTCCACTATTAACCAGCCACTCAAGATTGCTCCCTTCCATCCACAGTCACTAAATTGCATTAAATTGAGAATAATTTGGTTTGCTCTTCACCAACTAAATAACTTCAATTAGAGCCAGTATTGCTGCTAATGTTAACACAGATTGTCCCAGAAAAACCCTGTGTTTAGCTGAGCTCTGCAAGATGTCACTGCGTCCAACTCCTCCAGCTCATGTATGGGCAGCATTTTCAAATAGGGTATTTGGCAGTGTTTCAAGTCATGTCCCACACATTATAAACACATCTCTTTGAAAATTGACCTTCCAATATACCTTCAGAACCCCTCCTATAGAAACCTAGACCAAGACTGTAATGCACTAACAAACTATATAGGCCGATATCCAACCTTCAATTCAGTATGATAGATAAGAAGATAGTTTCAGTGCAAATTAAGTCCTTGCTGAAAGAAAGTGACATCCTGGAGGAATTTCTATAAGGCTTTAGAACAGACCACAGCACTGAAACCGCTCTTACTAAAATAATCACCTACCTTAGACGAAATTCTAATGAAAATAAGGTTTAGAGTTCTTGTCCTCTAAGACCTGAGATGAAAGCATTTTGATATGACCATTATATCTTAATATTCTTGAAAGGTTGTTAGATTTTTCTGATTGTGTTAAACTGGTTCAAATCATATATCAAAAGGAGAAAATGTTACGTCAGTTACGGAGATGATGTGTATGAGAGACATGACATCCTTATTGCACAAGGGCACTGCCTCCGTCCATTACTATTCTCAGTATACATGTTACCACTTGGTGACATCATTAGAAAGCATAATGTATGTTTCCATAGGTACGCAGATGACACTGAACAATATGATGCTCCAGCTACATTACTGTCCTTTGGCAGTAAATAAAAAAACAACAACTTTTCCACCTTGTAAATACAGCTAAAGCACGACTTACAAAACAAAAAGATATTGAAACACCGATTCATGCCTTTATCTCAAGCTGACTTGATTGTTGTAATGCACCATTGTCTGGTTTACCTATTTTAATTATTTATAATAATAATATTAATTTTTACAATTATTATGTCTCCTTTTTTATGTCCTTATATCTCTGTTTTTGCTGTCTTTTTTCAGTGAAGCACTTGGTACAACTGAGAATTAAGTTTAGTTGGAAATAAATTTTCTACAAGTGCAATATTGACTCTATTCTAAGAGCAGACGGCATGTCACAGTCGATAGGATTGCACTCACAGCTTCTCCATTTAGTCGATATGTTTATATTAAATAAGATAACTAGAAAAGGAGACATAAAAAAAAGTGAAATGCCATCTCTGTAGTAGGATAGTGATATGTACTGGAAAGCTGTGGCGAAAATTTGCAACCCCCAGAAAATTAGTGTGAAACTCTTAAAGACTTCCTGCCAAGTCAAATCAGCGTACATAAATAAGGGTTTCCAAAAAAAGGTTATTGGTCTAAAACACCATGGCAACAAAAGATCGGTTCAGAAATGTGGAAGCAGGGGGGAGTGAGCAGTGTGATGTCTGTCAACACACAATCAGCTCTGTGGTATCATGCTCATGTTCTTTAGTTTGGAATTATTAGTTAACTGAACATAGAGCTGGATCATAACCTAAGCTGCCTCTCATCATGAGCTGCAAGACTTCCAGAGACAATGTTAATATGGATAGGCGTGTGTGGATGGATATATGAAAAAAAGTCTTTAAAAGTTAAGTCTTACAACAGAGTAAAGAGAAACAATTTATCATGGAACTGCATTAGAAAAAAATGGCATATAAACACACAGCCTCTGAGACTCTGTTTCCCTCAGACACAAGGCAATGTCCCTCGTCTAATGAGCCTCGTTGTCTAAGTGACAAAGCGCTAACCAGGTAGACAGGCATTTATGAATATACTGTGACAAGATGTACAGTATGTCTGAAATATCAAACAATTCAACAGATGGTATAATAGCTATTTTCATTCTGACATTTTGTTGATGTGATATGATATGCTTTAAAATAAGAAAGTAATTAGAATTATGTATTCAATGGTTACGATAGAGTTTTGCAAGAAAACCTTTTTCTCTTTCTCAGTCTGTTCTTACCTTGGGGTCAGCAGTGAGCAGCTTAAAGGCCTCGTACACCTGTCTCTCTTTGACACCTCCCCCGAGGTCCAGAAAGTTAGCTGGTTTTCCTCCGTGCAGGTCAATGATGTCACAAGTGGCCATGGCCAAACCGGCTCCATTCACTGTAAAAATGTACTGTCAGTTAGATTAATATGCAAAACTGTGTACTGAAAAAAGGAATACTAAAAAGAATAAGCAAAAATGAAGGTGTTTTTTTAAGAGTGAGACTTGTGGTCTCAGGTTTAAACGTTTTATATGTTGAATGAGAGTTAATGTTACTGAGCCTAATAATGACCCCATGTCTAATGTATTAAATGTATGAGGGTATGTCTGACCACTAAGTCCAGGCTTAGGTCCAGACATTAGGCCCATTCAGACAGCGTTTTCATTCCGCAATGAAGGCATAATGGGGTGTCAGACAGCAGCAGCTATAAGGTAATTAAAATAAAAGGACAGATGACACGTAGTGTAAAACACCCACAAAATCAGATCCAGCAATGAATTAGCAACCAAAGAGCAAATAACTAAAAAAAAAAGAAATGTCACACTCAAAAGTGAATTGGTTGGAAATCGTCTAATCAGGGGTATTCAATGCTTCAAGTAGAGCAACACAGAGAAAATATGATTATGACTTGACAACTTCAGAAAAAAAAGAGCGTTGATTAAAAGGTGTTCTGCTACGGGCCTGTGTCAACATGTAACCAAATGCCAGCAATCAACCCTGCTGAGCCAAGTGCAAAAAATCTCCTCATTTGGTTTTGCCAAACTGAACTTGTGTCCTGGCAAACTCCCCCACTAAGGTCTCAATAAAGAGAACTTCGCTTTAGCAGCTGTCACCTTGGTGACTTAGAGAGGAAGCTGCAGGTCTTAAAACCTGTTGTTGCTTTAAAAGGGGCTCAGAGCTGTGGATGCAGAATAGGAGTATGTGACACTGTGGGTGTGTGTGTGTGTGTGTGTGTGTGTGGGTGGGTTGTGTGGAGAGGGGAGTAGTGCTAACAGACATCTATTGTGTTTATGAGGCTACGGGGTAAGACGCAAGAGCACCTGTTAGTACTGTTGCACACTGTAAAAGCTTTGATTTATGACAAGAGAGGGGGCCTTTAATGAGAATGCTAACAATCTGGCTCACTGGAGAATTTCTGGGCGGATTATAGCTAATTAGAATGCATTGGTTACGGCAGCATTCCTTCTGGAGTCCTCAGAAAGATGCTTGTAATGTGGAGTGGAGGAGAGCCCAGGCTGCCTTTACTTTGACTAAGTTTTAACTGCGTCTGCGCTTTTCACTTATGTGACTTGAGAGACACATTAAAGCCTTATACCAGGAGGGGGTCACTTATGGGAGAATTCATTTAATTGTTTGTGTGTGTCTATGTGTGTTGGAATGAGTTCTGTCACAGGGGTTTCTTTCCATACCAAAGCAGGCAATGTTTCCATCCAGTCCGATGTATTTGAGGTCCCACTTAGCTGCCTCCATCTCCGTGGGGTCACTCTCTGTCATGTCGTCCATGGCGAACACAGATTTCTGACGGAACTCGGCGTTGTCATCAAAGTTGATCTTGGCATCAAAGCAAACAACTGGAGGGATAGGGAGATGATAAGCGCAGAGTTAGGAATAAAGACAGATGCATTAAATGCATTAAAAGCGAGAAAGACGGAGACGATAGGCAAGGGAAAAGGAAAGAGTGAGCCCTAACTAATTATCATTTCTAAAACGTGAAATTAATGAAGTGAGTGGTGTCCCCTTGGCCTGAAGGTCTTAATTATTTCAGAGATTGGCGATGTGTTCTTGACACTGCCTCTAAGGGACAGACCATTACAGTAAATGGACATTTCTTTTACACTTCAAAGAGAGTGCTTTTCAAAGAGATCAAACTCAAGAAGCTACCTGGAAAAACAACTGGCAAACATAATAAGTAGTTGGTGGAGTGGCTTTGTGTAAACAACGTTAAAAATGACAGGGTACATTTTAGATAAGTGTGCTTTACTTTCTTGCTGATAATACTATCATGATGGCACAGTGAATATGTAGCTGGTACCAGCAGCCAGTTCGCTTTAATTAGAAAGACTGTAAACACTGAGTCAGGGTGTGACCAAAAGTGTTATGTGCACCCCTGATTATAACTGTAATCAAAGCCATTACAAATATGATGTTTTGACTAAATTACAGCCTGTAAACCTTCAACCATTAGTGAGAAACTATGGCCACGTCAGAAAAACCTTCAGCATCAACTGGATGATAGTGAGCAAAAAATAATGACTGGTACATTGCAGGTAAACACACATTTCCATATAATGGCAATATAAAAGGAAGCAACATACGGAGTCAGGGGCATTGGGTTTTGGGAGTGGCACATTAAGAGAAGTCTAAACAAAGCACAACACAACACAAAGACATACTGTTTACTGCAGGAGAAGTAGCACTCCAGCGACACAATTCCTTTTGCTTTTGTTTTGACACGTCTATTGTTAATGTCAATGTACAAAATGAATTGAGCTGTTACTAAATATGACACAAAAAAAAATCTACCCTTGAGAACTTTTTATTTCTAATACATGTCTGTTAAATGCCTGCTGGAAAATAGCCGCACTCCCTTGTGACAAGTGAACAAACCGAACCAAAATATGAGTTGATTTTAATGTGAAGCTTGTCGACAAAGCCATCTTCAATCATAGGCCCTGCTTCTTCCAGCTCTTAGAACAGGACACTCATATCTTAAGATTCACTGCGTGAAAGGAGTCATTTTACTCATTAATATTCATAAGACATCTTGACACAACATACTTCTCTTGTCAATCTTTGATAAAGCATACTTTGAACAAGAATGTGTTTCTGAGAAGACTAAATAACATTAAAGAAGTGATGGATCTTCAGCGCATTAATAAGCCTTGATAGAACACGTCACACTCAATCTGTGCCCAGCGATGCAACGAAGACAGTAATTCTTATTTCTGTGGGTGAAAAACAAAGTTGAGCACAAGTTCAACAAAACCAGCATCACAATAGCTAGAAAATGCATCACAACTATGTATGATTTTTTTTCTCATCTGAATGATGATCACTTGAAATATTGACAAGCTAACCTCCACTTGTCACATTGTGCAATTTTTTTTTTCATGTTCAGAGAATATAGGGGAGAAATATTTTCTATATTGATATCGAATGTTTCTTATTTAGTTTTATTGGATTCATTAGGTTTAGGTTCTGAATGTTTATTCACACTAAGTCTCTAGTCTATCATCCAGGACGGGTTTCACCAAGAGTGAGTGATCAAATATCAAAGATCTATCGATTCGGAAAAATCACACTAACAAGCAAAAAGAATGTGGCAATTCTGGATTGCAGTCTTGCTGCGACAATTTATATTTCAAGCACAAAGAGTTGACTGACAATAGACAAATAGTTCAAAAAGGGGAACCATGTATTTTGACAAAATTCCATCCTTAAGTAACAAAGACATAAATTATGTCTATTTTGATCATTGGTTCCATATATTTTATGTAATAAAATATCTAAAAGCAAAATTCAAATTAGATGGGGAAGTCATGGGACAAAATCATAACAAATGGTTTGTTGCTTAATATATGTCAGATCCTTAGCGTAAAGACGATCAATTATTAATCAAAGTTAATTTCAATAGATGATCATAACAACGTAGCTTTACAACTATGAGATTCAAGAAAACAGTTCTTTTAGGATACAAAAAGGTAAGTAAATAGTGTGAAGAATCTAATCTTGATTTTTGAATAGGGCTTTATTAAAAGTTACAACGATTTATTAGATTTTTTTTCTGTTTGAACATACAAAAGAAGATGGGTTTACAACATCGCATTTTAAAATAGTTAAGGATAGCAAATACGAGTAAAATGTAGGTTAAGAATAGAGCTTAAGCAAGCTGGCATAGGGTTTTATAAGCTTAAATTAAAACTTCCCATTTTGCTGCTGATGAGTTCCACTATTCCTATTAACAAAATGTTAAGCCTGATACTAAAAACAAGTTTAAATCCAAGCAATATTAGTTACTTTTAAGGCCTGATTTTACATGAATTCATTTATAGCATATCCCTGAGTGGATAAATGAGGGACGTGTCTGTAGCTGCTGCTGTAATTCCCTCTCATTAATAGTTGATGATAGACTGTACGCCTTAAGTTAATCATCAACAGCAAGGAATCGTCAACAAACATCAACATACCATTAATATGGAGAGCTCTGCTCCCTTAGGCCATTTGGATTTTGATCCAGACAAAGTCATGCTGACAAGAACCTGACGTCAATGTGTTGCAATTACATTTCATATTCTTAAATGCATTCAGACCCTGAGGAGAAAGGGTGCCTGTATCCCAGTCACTGATTAATAGGTGGATGCTTGTTCATTCAAAAATGCATAATTCTCGGTTGAAAATGTTGAAAAATTACAGATATTTAACATGAATTTGATGCAATTAATAGTAAGAATTACAGGTGAAAACACACAACCAGACATGCACAGGCACACAAACTGTAGACAGAGGTCAAGTCAACACACTTACACACACATAAACACAGATACAGATGGGCATTTTGTTTGATACAAGGTACCTTGTCCTTCGGGAGTCTCTCCAAGAGGATTGACTTCGACTTGAGTGGCGTCGACTTTCAGGAACAGATCATAGAGCCTCTTAATCTGGTCTGCTGCCTGCAAGGCCCACAGAGGACAGTAATTATCTGATGATTTGGGCTCTGAGCAGCCGGCCCCACCAAGACCACTCCCACACAGGCGACATAAAACATGGCAAATCACCTTCAACATCAAGCTGTCTCAGTTTGTTTTGCATGACTGTGTCTCTGTGCTGAATAGGAAAAATATGTTTTCACACTTTTGTCAAAGGATCTGACAACTTGCATAATTACAACACATACTAGCACATTTGATCTTATATAGCTACATATACACATAACACAATACTGCACATTTCAGTGGATTCTACCTAGTAGTAGTGTCATATCATAGTAACACGATTTTCTATTGTTATTGTTTTCTTTTTCAGGTTTGATATTTACAAACAGAATATTCACAAAAAAAAGAAAATAGCCAATGAATACAACAATGTGGAAATGCCACAACACTTCAATCATCACTGTCAAGATATACATTTTGAAACGATCTTAATTGACATCCTTATTGCTGCAAAGAAAAAGAATATTGACAATGCAGACACTTGTTTGTTTCACCTTCCAGAAAGCACTGCTCATATAGGTGAGTTTTGTGTCTTACAGCGTGATTCAATGTACGGCATGTTCGATAAAATAACGGTATCATTAGTGATGTCAGCTCACCTCACCCTGCACAGAACTGTGTGTCACTGCCAGATATGACAATAGACTAAAGATACTTCACAACTTGCCTCTTGAAAAGGTAATAATAGCCAAAGTTTGGTCTGTTTGTAAATATGGATATACAGTATCCAGTGTGTGTGTGTGTGTGCGTCATAGATCTGCCCTTCTTTGAATTGTGACTTTAAAGCCTTCAGTAAGCCCATTACCTTTCTCTGCAGAGGTCCTTTGAAACCCAAATTTGCTGCCATGCCAAGTGCCTGGTCATCTCGCACACCTTCAAATATATCTATGACTTCCTACAGGATGTGAAGTGAAAGTGAAAGACAGAAGAAGAGAAACAAATGGCAAAAGGGAGTGAGAGAGAACAAGGGGCCCAAATGCCGATACACAAAGTGGATGTTCACATTAAAGAGCCAACATCACAATTAAGTAGTGAACGTCTGCCATACAAGGAGAAAAGGGAGCGTTAGGACTAAAAGGATGGACTAATAATCATATGACCCTCACATATCACGGTTTTCACTGTGACAGCGGTGAAGAAAAGTTGTCTCCGCTAGTTGTTAACAGTGTGAAACAAATCTGTATAACCTAAGTCTAAGTCAAAATAGATCTTATAAAGATGTATGAAAGGTGTACTATTCTATCATGTGTGTTGGATGGCAGAATCACACACAGCTGTGTCCATCTGAAATCTTCAGTGGAAATAATGAATTGTGTAAACCTCAGTCTGAGGTAAAATCTGTACCTATAGCAAAACAAAGATTAACAATAGTAGGAAATGCCGGGGAACTTCATTTGTGATGTTAAAATTATAGATCTGGCACCCCTGACAAGAACCTTGAATCTAATTAATAGTAATATATAACCACAGAAAATTGTGTAGTTGTTCAAGTTAGGGTTTGTTGTATTGCTGTGTATGCTGCAGTGCGCATGTAGACAGGACAATAAATTTAATTGAATTAGGAAGAAATACAATCAGAGCACAGCCTCCATCTGTAAGACCCACTTGGCAATTCAGCCCTGTTCTGAGTTCAAGCCAAACAAAACGTGTCAGTCATACAGTATGATCTTTGTGCAAAGATGGTGAGGGTTTTGAACCTTTTAAAGAATTAAATGAATCCACGGTGCTGGACAAGATCACTAACAACCTCTGCATGGGTTTGAAGGCAGATATGTTAATTTTTTTATTTTTGTTATCTCGAGCAGGCTAAGCATTTGGTCTTGTGTGCATGTGTCTGTATGCGTATTTGTCCGCAGCAAGTCTGGCATGTTGTGCAATCGTGGTTGCTGTTATTCACTATGAAAAAGCTATATTACTGACTAATCTGCTTTGTATCATCATTGAAAATGGAACACTAACTCCTCTTAGCCAGCCGGTAAAGGGGCAAATAATCCACAGCTGCTTGAGTTTGCCCCTAGACACGTGTCAGAAGTGATACGTGGATCAACTCTGATGTCATCCGAATCCACATGTGGGCATAAATCTTCAAACTGCCGCCCACTAAAAGTAATCATTTTCTCTGACCCGCACATGCATGGACATTTGACTCCACCACTACCGGTCCCTGCAGGCTGTACTGCCTTTTAAATTATTTCAAGCAGTGTGAGCTTTCCATGTGATTTCTGTATTGTGTGTTGTATTGATATTTGAGTGTTTCCTTCCACAATGTAATGACTAGAGAGTCTGCTGTATTTTTTATCTTTTGGATGTGTAAAAGAACGCAGAGTACTAATCAATATTAAATCCTGACTGATCTAGTCAGAGTGTCAGGAGATCTAAATATTCAATGAAGTTCTGCTGTTGTGCCTTGTACAAAAAATGCACACAACTTCTTTAAATTGGAGATCTGATAATTGTTTCTGTTGTGTGTGTGTTTGTGTGTGTGTGTGTGTGTGTGTGGGGGGGGGGGGGGGGGGGGGGGGGGGGTGTTTACATGTTATGCAATTGAAATTTTCCTCATTAATTATATATTATTTCACCAAGCTATTTAACCAATCCACTTTTAATCCGAATGGCAAGTATTATGAGCCAGCCAGTCTGTTCTGCAATTATCCACAGATATAACTGCAATTTGTGCAATACTGCCAGATGGAGACCTGAGCTCTAATGAGAGCCCTCTTCTAGTTTTATGTTGTTCTCCGGAGCGTAAAACACAAATCTTATACCTTAAAGATGAGTTCTGGGTTGTTGGCGGCTACTTCCTCGATATCCATACCTCCCTGGGGGCTTCCTACCATGACGGGACCATTGCAGGCCCGGTCCATTAGGATGGCAAAGTAGGTCTCCCGGCTAATGTCCAAGGCCTCAGCAACCATTACCTGGATATGGCAAGAGAAAGAGGGGCTCATGGAGTAATACAGCAAAGATACCTAAACTTCATGATCATGTAAAGGGAGTCCTCTTGTAGCCTAATAAAAAAAAAAAAAGTCCTATTGGATTTTTCTAGACTTCCCATTTGCATTTGGTATCATTTTTACATTACAGTACAAAAATAGTAAATACTATATTAAACACAACAACACAGGCAAATAAATAGGGCCAAAATCTATGAAGCATTGCTCTGATATAATCTCATATGCAGTGAATGACGGACAGGGAGGCAAATAGAGATGACTACAATGTTTAGAGACCTAGCAGATAAAGAAAAAGATGAACCAAACAAGAGGCTCATTTGGAAAAGAGAAAAAAAATTACAGGAGACCATCAGTTGTGTGGTGGTTAACAGGCTGCATGTTTTCTGGATGGATGTGTCACAGCTGTTATGTTCTGCTTCCAGCATTTTGCCCAGAGAATGAGAATGGATTGCTTCCTCAACTCTCCATGTGAACAGACAGTTCTCCCATCTCCTTGACCAAATATCGTCTTTTCCTGTCACTCAAACACTCTCTCAAGTTCCCTGCTGTTTGACTTGTAGCCCAATTTAAACTAAACATTCTATTCCTGTTGTCTTGCTCTGTCTCACCTCTCGCCTCCTATCCTACCTTCCAAAATCTTCTCTCCTCATCCCTCTGTCAATGCCGTGAACACATATTTATGTAGATGTAGAAGTCCCACTCCATTTTTCCTCTGGTGTTCTCTGCTCCGAGGTACAATATGGATTGAGGGTTTGTGCGAGCCCCATTGGCAGGTTGACAGCTAAAGTTTGGCTGTCATCTGACAAACCAGGTTGTAACTACACGTTTACTATACTCAATCATTTAGGTCAGTCGACAGCTGCTTTTGTCAGGTTTAATTTCAGTGGATGTTCTTAGTGAGACAATTATGTGGAGGTTCCATCTCTTCTCGCTCACATCCAATTCAAGTTTTGTCCAATTTTTGTGAATAATTTGTTTGAATTTGTTGCCTTTACCCTGTGCCTCTGAAACAGTCTTCATAGATTGTATGTGCTTAGTTTTTTCATAAATATGACAAGCGTGATATTCATTCATTCACCTAAACTGTGAGAGAAGACGCAGAAGTTGGGTGTAATGGGGCGGGGGGTAAACAGATGGGGGAAGTCAAAGAAAAAGAGCGAGATACGCAGACATAAGCTACTAAGAAAGCTTCATTACCTGAAAATGTCTGTTTTAAGGAGGTACTGCATGCAGCATGCAAGTAGACAAAATGATATTCCTGCTTGTTAGTGGCACATAGAAACAGTTGTTTACCATACACTTTAAATTCACAGTGGGCCCGGTTCAATTTACGTAATGAGCCATAACACCAGCCAGCACAAACCCACAGAAAACAGCAGTGGACAGCTACTATTTCAACCGAGCAAAGAAACATACTGCCAGACTGCTTTCACAGTCATTGATTTTACAGAACTGCATTACTGGACACAAATGCTTTAAAATGAGGTAAGAAAAAGAACATGAAGAAAGAGCAGAACTCTATCTTTCTTTGATTCAGTCCACACAGGGGCTCACCGTTTTCACTTTCACTCCATCTGTTGGTGTCTGCTTGGTAGTCAAATTGAAACCCAGCATCTTATTGGCCAGTTCACCAACCACCGCAGGGCTGAAGGAGAGAAGTTAATAGGTCGGAAGTCAGTAATCACTAAAAAAGAAAATACTTAGAAAATTAAAGATGAGGAAAAGCGACAAATGTATATTTATGTGTTTGTTCAATTGAAGAGAGATATGCCTCAGTCATTACTAGGCATTAATGAAACGTTTTGAAACAGCTTTTTGAGACACACATAGCTACACATAGCTGTGAATTAAACTCTACTTATTAACAATGTTTAAAAACATGCTGCATGCCTGAGCTACTTCTTTAAGCCTGCTCTAGTTTCGTGAGTGAGTATAAATGAAGCCAGGGGTTGCAGTCAACCTTTGATGGATGAGGGGATGGGGAATTGTCCACTCATGTCACTGTTTGGGGACAATAAACTTAAGCATATCTCAACTTTTCACGTTTCCGGCCATTACGAAACCCTAAAGTAGGGTGACGATCACAAATGTTTGGGAGAATTGTCATAAATCAGCTTTTTGGCTTGAACACTGCAGGAAGTAGCAGCTACCCTCACTAAAAAGAAAGCACAGCTTCAGCAAATAGAAACGGCATTGCCTGAGCCAAGAAAAACTGTTTCAAGAGTTTGTGTAGCCTTTAAAATGCAATAGATATCAGAGCGAGCCTTCACTGGTGGAATACAATAATCACACTTTGCAATCCTAAACTAGAACAAAATAAACAGCGGTGGCACAAAAACAATCACCCTGAGAGAGGGAAACTCAGTGTGGTACATTTACCTAAAAAACACTTTTTCAACATTTAATTGAGAGTAGATGTTTGGAGGGAGAAAAACAAAAACAGCATAAATGATCCTGCCTGTGTCTCGGTGACAAAGGAGCATCTTCAGAGAGCCTTTTGAGCATCCTCAGTCTAAAAGCTGCTGTTGTTGTTGAAAAACAATTTCAATCTATCTCTTATGGTAACTTTCGTGTGAAATGCTCATAGGAGCATACTTACTCCTTAGTTAAGTGCACTCCGCCTTTAAGGCCACTGTCAAACACACCCTTGCCTCTGCCACCAGCCAGAATCTGAGCTTTTAGCACTATCTCCTTGGCATCTGAAAGAGATGGATTGAGAGACATTAGGAGGGAAAGAAGGAAAGAGGAAAACCACATAAATGTTGGAAACTTTCACATGACCTTGGTCCAGTTATATAACCATCCCACCTCCTCTTTGCTGTCAACTCCCATATCAAGAGAAGGCCACTCATTTGTCTATTCAGCTTCTTGCCAATGATCTCCCACTATTGAAATGTGGCAAGGGCATGTGATGAAGAGGGTGTCTGGCTAGGCAATTATTATATAGACAAGTGAAGTTCAGTCATTGACAAGTAGCTACCAACAGGGTGGGAAGTGATTAGTACAAGGGAATGATCTTCGATGCCATGGCAAGAAAGATACCTTGACCTTGAGGGCTGGAAACAAGCTCCTCCCTTTGACGAAAACTATACATGCTGCCTGGAAAGCATCCAGACACGTGGCGATGAGCCGAAAGAGCCTAAAAACTCTGGCGGTGCTCACTGCCGCTGCAGTAAGAAAGAAAAGGGCTCAGAGAAAATAGCCCATGACAGGGTGGCAGGGATTAAACTAACACTGCATTAGTCTGTGGAGAGTTGCTCTAAGAGGGAGAAAGAGGAAGAGGATGAGAGACTAAAGGTGTACTCATATGCAAAGTGCTTTGAGAGGAGTCATAAATGAATAAATATGTTAGTAAAAACTGCTACTGCAAAAAAAATGTAAAAGAGTTCAAAGCAAGATGAAACAGTGTGTCCTGCGGGCGTGTGCAGTGGAGAGGGATGGCACAGCGGAAAGGACTTTTGCTTTAAAGAAGAAAAAAAGAAACAAGCAGAAGCACAAAGCTAGTAGTGCACTAAGGAGTCTGCATTGTTTGTGGTGTGGAGAAAGGTAAGTGTATTGCTACATCGTTGGTCGCTTCAAAAAGCGAGATATGCCTTAAAAGCAAAGACATATTAAATATATTAAAAGGCATGTAATGTGCCAGGGAAGGTAATGGGGTGAGAACGAGGCAGGTGTTCATTCCTGCTGCACTAGTAATTGATAGCAGACCTACTTATTATGCAACACACGACAAGATATTGTAGCAGTATCAGCAATTATGATCAGGCACTAAAAGAGCAATGTGATGATGAGAAGAGAAAAAAAATATTAAACTCAAATTGCATCTAAAATACAGTTAGATAAATAAAAGAATACCTTCTCACAGAAAAAAACCATCTCTGTAGATCAAATTCTTTTGTTAACACTGCTCTCTGTAGAAAGACATGGAGAGGATAATGATGTCCTCAAAGATCACAGTGAACATGGTGCATGGTAAAGAGCAGAGTGGCCATTATCTAGGTAGTATGACAGACATGAGATGGCCTCTAACTTTCAGCCAAAGGTTGTTCCCTAATGAGTGCAGAGCAGAGTGGGGACTGCATGGAAAAAGAGTAGTAGTATGTCAAATGAGAGGCAAGTCATGCTTTTATGTTTGACACAGACACTGCGATGAATGAGAGGAAAGAAGGGCTCATGTCTTAAGTTAATCAGTCAAGACTCTAGCAAGTAGTGGAAAACATGCAATATTCAATCTGTAAACTGAGAGGTCACACAAATGCAAGGTGTCACACATTACACAGACACCCGAGATGCTTTGAATATATATTTTCATTAGTATGACTGCGCAGAGTGTATATATTCCTAGATACACAATAAATCATTTCTTAACTTGTTGCAGCCACAATAATTAGAAAAACACCCAACAGAAAGTGGTTTCTTCAGGGGAGGGAGCCGCGGTTGGATAATCAGTTCTCTGCTACCGTTTCTATCATGCATGGCCCACTGTAGAGACGCAAAGAAAGATTTTCATCTCCGTTTATTTTCTGTATCTTGGGGATACAGAGGAGGAGATTAACACCACGCAACATTTCCAATCATATCACATGCAATCGGAGTAATGTGGTCAACATCCTCAGGCTTTACTAATTTCCCAGTAATTAGTGCAAATCAACTCCCAGTCTGCTTGTCAGTGACGGCAGCAGCTGGTTTTCTAAAAACAGTGCCTTGTTCGCCCACTTTCTTAACGTGCACTTTTGGAAGATCAATTTTCTTCCCCCCTTTCCTTCCATTCCATATAGCCTATGGGTGGCCAGACACAGAGCTTTGGTCTGATATTTAGTTAAGCCTTCGAGGGTGTGCCATAACAGAGAAGCTGGCTGGCAAGCAACAGATGCAGGCTGTCTGCCAGACCAGAGAGAGTAAGATGAGTTTACCATCTACATGGAGGGAGAAAAAGATCACTGGTCCTCCCGTGTCCAAGTGTGCAGTAATGAAAGTAATGTGGTGGCTAAATAAAGAGGACTAATCAACCTCTTGGGAGAGAGAAGAAAACAAACAAGTGTACAAAGGCATGATTAAACACAACAGACAGCGTGAGCTTTCCTATGGATAAATGCAATTAACACTAGAGGGAAGAAGAAAAAAAACCCAGAAGATCTCTGAACCCTCATCGTGACAGAACACCTTCTTGTTGTGAATTTGCAGGCAGAATTCAGTCTGTGAAAATAAGGGTTTGAAATGTCAGTCTATCGAGACCATTAAGATAATGTGGAAGTTAGTCATTTCAAAGTATTTCACAGCTGAAGTGTAATCTACAATTCATGGGTATTCTAATAATATAAGTAGAGAGAACAATTTGTGCTTCAATTTGCTTCAATCTTGTGGCACATGGCATGCCTTCAAATGATTTCAATTATGTTAACTGCATATTGACAGCTACAGAAAGTCATTTCAAGCATGCAGTTGCAACAGGTTTTACCATAACCACTGCATTATGCAGGGTCTTCAAACAGAGCAACTACCTGATAAGCTTCACTAATTGCACACACAGAAAGGACCATGTGCATACTGTTGTCCCTTGCATGTGCATCAAAAGGTCTAGTGAGACCGAGACTTATTTTTGGCATAATGTTCAGTGTAGTAGCCCTGCCAAAACATTCTTTTTTTCATTATACTTTGGCACTGGCAGGACCAGAAAATCCAACAGCTTGTGTATCGCGTTTAGTCTCCTGTGTGATGATTTCCTTGAACCATAACACTAATGTTGGCATTATCTTGGACAAGTTCAGCTTTCTATAAATGTTTAATATTCCCAATTCTGCCAGACTATGAAAAGGTCAGACAGAAATGACTCTTCATTCATGCAGTGATAGCAGTTGAACCAAAAGTAAAGATATGTAAATAAAACCTGCAGTTTTTCATCTACCTTGGCATATAATGACCTTTGGATTCTTGAAGCTAAATGCATTTACCTGTTCAGTCTGGGTTCAAAAGTCAATAAACATTGAAAAATCCTAACCCTGCTCCTCAAAGTCCTCTTGCTGCTTGGAACTTGCATAACACAAGATTTAGGTGCAAAATAGCCAAAGATAACAACAATTTGACCTCTACGTTTGCTGCAAATTAACATGTATCATTACCATCTCATTGTTTTGTCTGCTTTAGCATCATCCCTGTGTTTGTCTCTGCCTCTAATGATGCCATCTCAGCGTTGCTCAGTGGAGAAGAATATCAATGTCCTGGACTGTGTCACGCCTCCACCAGTCAAGGCTTGCATGATGGCTGAGTCCTCGTTAGAGGAAAAGTCCACCTGGCTTTCAGACATAGACGGCACTTCTAATGACATCCTGAGATGTCCCTGGTCTCCTCTCTCTGGGAGGTGCAGCTACCTAAGCCTGGATGAGAGTTTGTCATGGTCACACAAGCGGAGGTGCGATGGTAATCATAATGGTGTTGTTGAACGATGGGTGCTGTGTATCGAAATGTCTGCAGGGAGAGTAATTTGTTTGAGAATTAAAAACATTTACTGGTACCAAGTCACATCATGAGAGGGTTAACTAGAGAAGCACTACTTCTGGATTACAGGGTTCCAGAAAAATATTTTAAATGAGTCTACAAAACATACGTTTCTTCCTCTTCATCATTGACTGAACATTTCTCATCTGTTCAGCATGACATTTTACGCCACCTGTATACATTTTTTTTTTTTATGTCTGAACCTGAATTAACTCTCTGACTATTACCAACAACAACTAGGTAGCCAGCATTTACGTAGACTACCCCGACAACAAATATTAGATGACATATTCACTTTCACTGGCACATTAGTATCATCCTAATACAAAAGAGAGGATGTATGAAAAATAATTCCATGCCTCACTCACAACATGAATAGGTTAGGGTGTGTAATGAGGAGGTGGAAACACTAAGCTGCTTATAGAAATCAGCTCTTTGAGAGACAGGCCGCTTTACATAGCAAAGCCTATTTACAGCTGTTAAGACAATTTCAGATGGCGAGAGACCTAAGAGCCAGCAAATGTACTCTGGGATGAGAACAGGTCCTTGAAGAGGCCAGCGTAATTTGTATCTGGGCAATAACGCCGGTGCAGTGTATGCCAGTGGGCTGCTGTGCCCATGTTAATAACCTCTTGCTTTAAACCAACCCCCAGCGATCTTGTCTCCTCACTGGGTGTGTAATCTTGGGAGGTAAAGACCAGAAAACTGCAGACTAACATCTGTCTTCTGTGTGACAGGCCAGCCCTCTGAAGGGACGACAACTCTTCTGTCCTTCAGTAGGAGAGCAGGGATGGTGAGGCACAGATAACTGCAGCAGACTCTGGCTAACTCCCCGCACACGTTTATATCCTCTGCAATGTAATTAAAGTGGAAAACAAGCACACAAACAAATACACGGAGATGCTTCTGCAGTACTATGTTTACCTTACAGGTTTGTGGGGCATAAAGTGCGGGGTGTTGAGCAATACAGATCAAGTCATCTTTCTTTTTGATACCACAAAAGAAAGAGAAATAAAATCCGATTGGAGGTCAGTTATTTTAATAGTTTCAGTACTTTCAATACTGAAAAAATCAAAAGTGGAGATTGTGTTGTTTTAATTATGTGATATTGAAAAATATTGATACCGTGATACTTTTGAGTTTTATCGGTTTGCAGGTACACTTTCTGTATAAAGTCAGTACACTTTGTGTACAAAGTTTTTTAACATGCAATCACAAAACACACCCTCATCTACTCTGACACTATCACTGGGACTGTTGCAGCTAAAAGGTAACAGGTAAGTAAAAAGAGCTGGTTAGCTTGCCTTGCATAGTTGGATAACTGCATAACAGATACACAAAGTCCTTTAGGCTTCATGTTTCCGGTCATTATGTCATACATTTGCATATTCTTTTGATGTTTAAGAACCCATTGTAAAAGTCAGTCCCCTCAATAAATTAGAAGCCGCCTCTGTTCTGTCCAGTAGACGGACAAGATGAGGACAAGACAGGGATTCCAGTTGGTGCACATACAGGCACATACACACACAGACACAAACACACAAACCTCTAAGAGGGTCATCCCATGCCTGGATACTTCAGAAAAAGACAGAAGTGAAAGGTCTGTGGTTGAGCAAACTCTCAGCACTAACTGCTACTGTCAGCTCTTTTCACCAGAGACTGCCTCACTTTCTGAAGGGGGAAGATGAAAGCATTCTAAAAAGACTCTTGAAGTGCACAAGGTGGCTCTAGTGGGGACTGTGAATGAGAGGGGAGAGGAGGTGCAGTGAGGAGAGGTCCTGCCATGTTACATGTTTTAACCATGTTTGACAGCAAAATATATTTGTCAGTCCCCAGTTGAAAAGGAAGCGGATCCCATGTGTCCATAGGCTGTATAACAGAGTTCAGATTTTCTTTTTTTCATTGACCCAAAGTTTGGTTTGCCCACACACACAGTTTTAATTGGTGAGACACGATCAGTATCACACACAGAGAGCCAAGCATTATAGTACTTGATGACAAAAGCGGGCAATACAAAGGCATACAGAGGAGAAGTGTTAGGAAAATGAATATCACTGCATTATTTCTTACAAATTCACTGCTCAATGAAGCATGGAATAGCCTTAATATAAAGGTGCAATTTAGGGCAGTATCATCCTGATAATGGCTTTTTACTGCACCTATGCAAGCATTGGGATACCATGACATTAAAGAGGAAGTGAAGCATGAGTGAGGCTAATGTGCCACAGTAGTAGATCACTTGTGAACTACTTCTGTAGAACACATGCCTATATTGACATTTTAAATAAGTTCAGCTTAGGAAACAATGCAAACTATTGTATAGCATTAGTCTTTTTGTTGTTGTTGTTGTTGGGCTTTATAACTGAAAACAGGCATTACCGATGAGAGAAATAAAGTCACCAGCATTGGAGAAGGAGGCACTGGGCTTGGATTAAGTGGATAACATATTTTTTTTATGGGATGATACCTACAGCACCTGTCGACCATTCAACCAAACCAGCTGGACCACTTCGGGAGAGTGAGGATAGAAATCCAGTGTGGGAACCATGCTCATTTGACCAAATGTTGCTCCCGGCTAATATCCGGTCACAAGAAAATGAAATGGACAAGATGGGAATCAGACTGGCCAATCAATGGGACTGGTGTCTGCAAATCGTTACAGAGACTCTGTATCACAACATCCTCGATCAAGCAGTTTCACTAGATGGGTAGAACCTTGCTCTGAAGCGACAGAGAGCAGGACTCTGGCAGGACAAGGAGAAGTGGATTCAATACGTCATGATGTTTAGGTAGCAGACAGCCTTATCTTTTTTTAATCTACAAATGTTTACATTTAATTTAAAATGCTGACACACGTAACCCTACAAATGGGTTATTTGTGTCAGCATGGCTTGTGAATAAATTAACAGAGAAAGCATGGCACATCATCATCTCCACTGCCACATAGACCAGTCAGGATGGGAGAGAGGACAATTCGACAGTGGGCTCAGGTAATATGCACACATGATGCGTGGATAGGGAAGTCCTCTGAACTGCTCGTGCAGATGGCCCAGAGTAAGCAATGTGTTGGGTTAGTAAAGACGCATTATGATACTCTCTAGATAATCTCATACACTTGGGCAAGGTCCAGTCGGACGTGTAAATGCCTCTCAGCACCATGCTAGAGAAAGTGGAACTATCGATATCATCAGCAAAAGTAATGTCAAGGCACACCGGGTCTGAGGACGTGTGTCACAGCATATCTTATATCTGAGACATATATGGTATTTAGCATTTTATTTCACATTCTTACGAATAAACCTCTTTAATGTATCAACGCTATTGAAAACTAAACAATTTAAAAACTGAAGCCGGCAGATTGATATTGAGGTTATAATTCTTTGAATGTAATTGCATTCATCAAACAGTGAATCCAGGATGGGGATTTCATGGCTGCGAATATCCTGCTGTCTTCCCAGTTGCTCTTCGCAGCTACAGATGCACTAGCTCACCATGACACTGGGTCTCACCAACATGCTCTCCGTTCGGTGTCAGGTATATACACCTCAGCACCTCACAACACAGTGGGAAACACAAGCACTGGATTTCATGAAGGGGAAAAAATTGATTAGTTCACCCATGGCGTCAACTAAAAGATCCTTTTTTTTTTTTGCCACTTACAGGATGGGATTGTTATTCCGAGTGTCTGACAAAGGATTCTGACAGAGCTACACCTTTGAGTTAAATATTATATGGCTGGAACCTATCCCAATGAACAGTGGGTGAGAGGAAGGGTACACCATTCATGCTTAAATTCACACCTATGGGCAATTAAGAGTCGCCTATGGTGCATGTTTTAAGACTGTGGGAGGAAGATGGAGCACCTGCAGGGATGCATGCAAACTCCAGAAACATGCAAACTCCACAAAGAAAGGCTCCAAGTCAGAAGCTTATTGTTGTGGGTTGAAAGTGCTAAACACTGTAGGGATCCTTCCTGTAATATCATCAAAGACTTAGACTGACAATGTCAGCCTGTATAAACAGGGGGAGAAAGCACTTTAAGTCGAAATAACCTTGTTCATGAATTCCCAGTGAAGCAGGTTGACTTAAGACAGAAAATGTGTGGCAGATTGAAAATAATAGAGATGCATTTGTAAGATGAGTAGAGGCTATAGATCTTTATTTTCTTCTCCATACAGAATCACACAAAGTATAATATGCAATTCTGTATGCCTGGACACACACACACACACGCACACGCACACGCACACGCACACACACACACACACACACACACACACACACACAAAAGCCTAACCTCATCAATGAGTTTATGTCAAGGTAGCTTGCTATTATTCAGTAAGCCAACAAATCAAATTAACTACCCCTCTAATAAGAACACATGAGATTTGACAGGCATGCATAAAAACTGCTCTGTTACTGAATATTTATAGCCAAGTGAAATAAATTAAAATGCTTCATACCTCTGATAATTGTCATTCTGGCAGTGAGGCTGTGCTAAGCATGAGAAAGCAGCAAAGGTAGACTGAGGTGAATCAGGGCAAAGAGAAAAGGTCTTTAAAAAAAAACTAAACTATGAAAATTATGACCTGAAAGCAAGACAGAGCGAACATAAACAGAAAGATGCAGAAAATGGACGATGACAGGACGATGACAATGGTAATGAGGGACAACACATTCTGACTCCTCTGAAATGAGGTGTTCATGTACACAAGCATATGATGCTCCCATTCATCACACAGGCTCCACATGCAGTGAAGTTAAGAATTCAAACCGATGTTTTCTTCCATCATTGCTTTGTCAATGATTGATTTCTGGGAAGGCAGGAGGTATAGCAGACATGACGAGTTATCTGAACAAGGACGGGGAGGAAAAATGTGGTTTGATTTAGAATTCAGACTGAAAATCCATCTAGATTTGCTCAACAGATGCATCTGTCAAGCAGGGGGCGACACACAAAGTGGACTGTACGATTACATTCTCTTTGGCTGTAGCAGAACACAGGTGTTTTATGTGTGTGTTTCTGAGTGCATGTTCTTGGCCGTGCATGTTTGCTTCAAAGGGAAAGATGAAATCTATATTCATTACTAAAATTGACTCTCATATGACAGAAGTGGTGGATAGCAAGCAGGCCTTTGTGAAAAAAAACCTGCACATACAGTGATTTTCCTTTGCGAAAAACCTGCACAGTGTATACCGATCAGCCATAATATTATAACATTATAACCACTGACAGGTGATAAGTTTCCTTATCCATGCATGATGTTACAATGGCACCTATCAGTGGGTGGGCTATATTAGGGAGCAAGTGAAAATTTTGTCCGCGAAGTTGATGAGTTGGAAGTAGAAAAAATGGACAGGCGTAAGGATCTGAGCGACCAAGGCCAACTTGTAATGGTGGGTCAGAGAAAAACTGCAGGTTTTGTTGGGTGTTCTCAGTCTGCAGTGGTTAGCACCAACCAAAAGTGGGCTAAGGAAGGACAACCGGTGAACCAGCAACAGGGTCATGGGCACCCAAGGCGCATTGGGTCATTTCTGTCCTAAGTCTACATTCATTTTTACGTATTTGTGCACATTTTCTGATACTTACAGATGAGGAAACGGGCTAAACGTACCAATACCACTGGAAATAGTTGGGGGCACAGTAGCCATAATTCAAGCAATTTATGAACACAACGAAGAAGAAAAAAGGTGATGTTGCGATGTATTTAATGGCCTCACAGACCACATATGAATACACTGCTACCTCAACTTCTGCTGCTTTTGATTTACGAGGTACATTATGACAACCTCCTCTAACATTGACATTTTTGTTGTGGTCAAAATCTTTGACTCCTCACTGCCATCTTGTGGATGTATCAATATCAACATAAAGGACGCATAGCAGTATGTGGACAATGTCGGCTACATTGCTTGAAATGGAAGTATCTATTTCCATATGTAAATGGAGTATAAATGAGCCCTTACTCTTATGCTTGGGATCATTGTCTTGCTGCATGACCCAATTGTGCTGCAGCTTCAACTCAAAGACCCGACATTCTCCCTCAGAATTTTCTGGTAGAAAGCAGAATTCATGTTTCCTTCAATTATAGCAAGTTATCCTGGCCCTAAAGCAGCAAAGCATCCTAACATTACACTGCCACCTCTATGCTTGACCACAGATATAATGTTCTTTTTGTGGAATGCTGTGTGTGCTTTACGCCGGATGTTACGGGAGCCTTGTCTTTCAAACAGTTCAACTTTCAATTCATCAATCCATAGAATATTCTCCCAATTTTTCTGGGTGAGTAGTGGCTTTCGCCTCGCCACTCATCTATGGATGTCATTCTTGCCCAGCGTCTTTTGAAAAGTGGACTCATAAAAATTAAGTTGTATTTAGGTGGGAAAGGCCCCTTTATCAAATCAGTACAATTCATTTTGTGAAGCTCTGTTATGAGAATTGAATTATAGTCTCAGTCTCTTCCTTGCATGGCTTTGTGAGGGTGTGACGGAAATAATCCAAGTTGTAAGCAATGATCAAAAATAAATTAATTCAAACAAATAAGAAAAAAACAAAACAAAAACAAGTGCTAAACATGAGAAATTGAACACGAGAGGCTGTGAAACAAATTAGCGCGGATGATTGCATGATGAAAAACTGAGCAGGCATAACCACTAAGCTAAAACAACAGGCTTCCGCACATAAGCATACAGCATAAGAACTGGATTAAACTTGATAAAACTTCAACCCTGATTAGTCACGGCCATTTGAATGCCCTGTAGCAGGGCAAAAGATATGTAACACAAACAGGACTGTTAAGGTTTCACAGTGTACAATTATGTAGTTAATGTAATCCAGTGACAGTTTGCCAAACCCAACAACTGACCCATTATTAAAGTAATAAATGATTATCATATATCTAAATCAACAACATACAGTTTTCATTGTGTTCTAAGAACATGTTGGAGCAAAGTGCATCACAAAATAGATTGAGACTGACAAACAAGATATTCTAAAATGATCTGAAATAAGTCAGCCTAGTGGACCAAAATGGACACAATCACTTGCAGACTCATCTGTTTATTTGTCATTAAGCTAATCTCAAAACCATTGAACCACAATATGCTTTTAGTACAGACCCAAATGTGTCAATAGTTTTGACATTGTAAGTCTTATAAACTAAAAGCAAAACTCAAACTTGAGTTCCAACATTTTTTGCATTGATGCCCGGTCAGGTCTCTATTACTTCATTCTTTGATCAGATATCCCCTTATCAAGTTGCCATATTTTATCATTTTATTTTGACAAAATCCTTTTAGGTAATGGCTTGTGTTCAAACAACAACAGACACTGCTATTTCAGAAGGCTGATTTGTTAGACCAAGAACACGGACGTCCCCTCTACTGAAAAATCTCAATTTGGGCTGATGTAGCTAGACCACAGCCCTTAGGTGAATGCAAGTAAACTGACATGAAAATCACTTGAATTCAAATATACCTAAAAATGTAATTTTATCGAATTCTGTCCTGCAGTATTTGAGGAGATGTGAACAGTATAGACTATTCCCCGCTTCTTACGTACATATGGACAAGGGTAAACCAATATACCTCGTTTGGTGGAGGCATGAAAAGAATATCCTCAAAATAGTACTCAAAGTATCACTAAGAGGTGTTTCATTATCATTACCTTAATTCAGGTAACTTACTAACACCAGCAGCAAACCCTTCCAAACAACACCCAACCTGAGAAGGCAGCCTGCTGCGTTCTCTCGATTCTGGAGTGGACATAGGTGAAGTGCATGGCTCTTTATGTGTGCATGTGTATGTCTTCCCTTTACTCACTGAGTCTCTTTGCAGCCTCCAGGGCCTCAGAAGCTGTGTCGGCCACATAGAAACGCTGGACAGACACACCACATTCTTGCATCAGCTTCTTGCTCTGGTACTCTTGCAGATTCAGCCATCTCCTGGGACTACACCAGTTACCCTGGAGCGGAAGAAAGCGGGGAGGATGAGGACGAAAGAGTCAGTTTGACTTGTAAGTGAAAGACAGTTAACACAGTTAACAAAGTGCTATGAAAAGGGGCCCATGCATGTCTAGGATTCCATCATTCCCAGTGATAACAGTTCTTGCTCTTCAGTTCAACGTCTCACCAAGCCTGTGCGCTCTTTGTACCACGAATGTTCAATCAGAGGCAACTGGACTTCTATTGAAGATCTAAAGACGTGAAATGTCTTCAAACCTTAAATGGAAGTCCAGTTTCTTCAGCTTCAAGCTTCGAGGATTACCATGACCTGGAGGAATGAGAATCTACACAAACTCTTTGTTGTGGTGTTTCTCACACAAAGACTTTACTTGGTGGGGCCACCCAGGTATATCGACACCTTCTGAGGTATATTTGGGGACCCATTTTAGCATTTTTTTTTATGATTTTTTTTTTTTTTAATCATCCAAGAGAACAACGCTATCCAAGATTGATTATCTAGGGGTTAATCTCCTCTCGCTCTACCACCCATGTTATCGCACATAGTCTGCAGAGAAACACACACAGAGAGAGAGAGATGTTCTCTGGTATTAAGTCCCTCCTATAAATGCACTGATCGTGATGCTACCTCTCTTGAAGCTACTGTACAATATGCCTCTTCCATATGTGGCTCATCAGCAATTGTGAAAACGGGATCGCACATGCAAAAAATCCAAAACATCATTCTTTTTTTAACCTTTGTATCTTTTCATTTTTAACCTAATCACTTTTTTTAACCTTTAAACACCCCTGCTGGATGGACACACACACAAACACACACAGAAACACTGTCAATCTGTTGGAAACACTGTACATGATCCAACAACAAAAGTGCACTGCCTACATCCTTCCTCCGCTTCCCTCCGTGTATATACACCCACCATCCATCTCTCTCCTCTTTTTTAGTAATGAGACAGGAAGCTGCAGGACCTATACAGCAGGATAGATCTAGAGACGTTTGCTCCATCAGCAGACGCAGGGCCAGTCAGGTCCAGCTGTTGTTGGTATTTGAAGGAAATTTTTTTTTTCTGATGTAACACGGAGTCACAGGCTGTGTTAGAGTTAATATGCCTCCATACCAGCACAACCTACTAATTGCTTGTCTGTGTGTGGGTGTGTGTACATATGGGCATGTGTGCAGGCATGCAAATGTTTTGACAGGAAAGATCTTCAGGGAGTCATTAAGGAGAGAAAGGCCATTACAGTGAAGGGAAAACTAAAATTGTGAGGTAAATTATGGTTCCACATGTAAAGAATGCTTCAGTGTGTGTATCACACTAACATGATAACTATATTCACATTAAAATTAAACTGAGCCGAGCCAAAGCCGTTATTCACTGTTACTCAGGGCTACACAGGACATTAGTTATTTGAGGACACCTGCATGAACATGAGGGGCAAATACGCAAATTATGATACAGAGGACGACGACATCTTGTGATTTTGTTAATATATTAATGTGTAATATGTTGCAGGCATTATTGTATACTCCTGGAATATTATTAGTAATGTCAATACCATATCACTCCAGCAAAATCGAATGTTCCATCACATCAGCAGCACTTAAAAGACGGTACGGTCAATATTCTGCTACTTTTTATTAAAAAGAAGTGTCCACAAAACCTGTCACCCAGGTTGGCTTTGTGTGTGACTGGGAAAAATACATTCATGTGAGGACAGACATACAAAGCAAAAATATGGCATTTGCACCAAGCAGTGCACCACACTTTGAAATTGAATCTGCATGCTTCTGAAGTGAAAAACACTATGGCAGTCAGGTGGAATTACTTTAAGAGCCGTCAAAGGTACACAGAAGAAATGACCAAATGTTACGAGAAGAAAATAGTGGTAGTGTGAATATTCTCAGACAGATTTATTTTCATTGTCCAAGAATATGGTATGGTGAGAGAAAATAGCAGAATTGAATGTGATGGTATCGAATTGGGAGATAAGCATATCATTTCAGGCCTGATTTTTAAGATGCATTTTAAACCAGAGTTACAGTCTCATGGTTGCTATGCTAATCACTTCTTTTGTTTCAGCCTGTGCCAGGCGCCCCCCCACCCCATCAAGAAAGAAAAAAGATATCTGTGCAGGACTGCCGTACCTATAGGCAAAAGATACTTGCCACCAGGATCAACATGATGTCTTCTTTCTTCTGTTCACATTACCTAATTCATAAGTGGATCTGTGTTACCAGAACAAACTAGAGCCCCCTTCCACTGCACAGTAGCAGCTCCACTTTACTCTACTTGCCTTTTTTGTGTGTTTCCATTAGGTAAAAAGTACCTGGTACTACTTTTTTTTTTTAGTGTGTGTCGTGTTGAAGACTACGCCACAGCAGTTTCGCACGGCGCTCATCTGCCCTGAAGAGGTACAATCCCATGATGGAAAACAACCGTCAGAAAAGTACGCGATACCAAGGTGAGTCAAGTCGAATCGAGTCGAGTCAAGCCGGTACTATGCAGTGGAAATGGGGCTTAAGAGCGTTGTTGCCTTGATGGCTATGCTGACTGAAATAATGCAACTTGAGATATAGCTAGCAGCATGTCAAATAGAGACATTTATGGGCTATTTCAAGACTGGCTTTGGTCTGCAGGACATTTCGAAATTGAAAAAACAAAAACATTGCAATTTCGATTGTGGATTGTGTCATTAAATAGATGGTGATATTATTTTTTGAGTCCGATCGCCCAATCCTACAAATCACACTTCAAAACCCAAAGGAAAGAACGGTGAAAGATGAATTCAACAGCAACAGTAATAGAGCAGCTGATAAAAGCAAGCATGTATCTTTAAAGTCTACATGCTGCAGAAAGCAAAACGGGGAAAAAAAACAACCTATCACAAGTAAGATGCTTTTGTGGGCGTGTGTGTGGGGGGGGGAATAGGAACACAAGAGTGGGGGGTTGGAAGGGACTGTATTTGCTGAACATCTCATCCCCATTAAATGATGTGGGCCTAACGAATCCTTACTGGTTATAAGGCTTGAGGCACTAATTAACTTGACATGGTAACTCTAATAGGGAACAGCAAAGCCAAAACTTTTGAAAATTAAAACTAAACACAATCATCAATTGTGCCTAAACTGAAAACAAAACCAAAAACAGTCCATGACAACAACAAAAAAAAAAACACTCTGTACGACATCATTATGTATTAGCATGCTCTCACCATTCCAGCTCTCATGAGGGTCCATTGGTAGACTTCATTAGAGCCGAAATGGGTTGTTTTCTAGCAGCATAGTACATGTTTTCCCATACTGGCCTTTCTTCTTGCATAACTGAATACAGTAATGAGGGGCATCCGCAGGTCACCTCTGCAGTCCTGTCTGCTTTGGCATACAATTCAAATATTCAGTTACAGTTTCTTTGTGTACATGTGAAGGTCTGCTTTCAACTCTGTCCTCTTTTCAAAGATCCGCATAGCAATGTAAGTAACAAAGGAATAAATCTGAAAACAGCTATAGGGGAAATTCAAAGAGAAAAACTATTTAGACAAATTGTATCCCTCTGTCTCTACGTGATGTTGTCGGAACAAATCCCACAACCTTAACAAGCCTGCAGAGTGATTTTTCTTTCTCTGTGGACTTTTTCCACCTGCTGTCAGGTATCTTCAGAGCCTCCTCTCTTAAAACATGAACATCCCTTGCAACTCAAAACATTTTCCTTGAGAGGATCAGGTCTGCATGTCTGCATCTGTCATTCTATCTTTCGGTCACCATTTCACTGAAGAAAATGGCAGATGAGAGCCTGATACAGGACCGGGTTACACATCTTTACAAGTGGAAATATCATCACATCATACAGAGACGTGAACTGACATTTGTTACCATTACGATTAGCTAGCATACTGCTCTTGACAGATGAGAATCTGAATGAAATCCTGTAATGTGTGATGCCCCATTATTTTTTAATCTTAAAGTGTGTTCATGTTTGAGATTTAAGAGAAGATAATCTGCGGAGATTCTTGCCATGTGAATGATGAAACCCGATTTCATCATCAGGATTTTGATACTCGGGTAGAGCGAGCCTGGTTTAAGGCACAAATTGCCTTGAAAGAGGCAGGAATCACATAAATCTGCCATTAGCCTTCCCAAACCAGCAAACTAGGAAGCTCAGACTAGGCTGGACCCATATGGTAAAAATACGATCACAGTCATTTTTTCCATATGTCCTTATCAATATTGATATTTATCACAGTAAATCATTTGCTGAGAGTTTGAAGAATATCCTGATAATGACTGAAGCCGAAAGACACCAGCAGGTTCACTAGTTACACTTTAGAATAACATACTGTACACATCTGACTGGCTAGGTTTATGATATATATTTGGTTTGCTGTCACAAACATACAAGAATGTAAAAAACAAAACATGCTAATTAGCTTGCCTTACAGCTTGTTCATACTATGGTGGTCACTAGAATAGTATCTTTTCAGTTGATGGAAAAGATAAATATATAAATTTATACTTTCATATAATTGACATTGTGTTACCTTTATTTACAATTGTCTCATCTGTGGAGAATAATTCAATTTCAGTTTCAACACATTAGCATAAGGCTGTGTAAAAAAGAAAAAGAAAAATGTGGGTGAATTAAGAGGGGTAAAGCAAGTTAAAGTTTGGGTTCTGCTTGTTGAACGGGTGTTTGATAAATTGATCATACATTGCAATTATTTGTAATCCTTTTCATTGTCTCTGCTGTACACTGTATGTGAGGATATTCCCCATGCAGGTGGCAGGCAGTGACACACAAGAGCAAAAGCTGTGTGATAGGCTGTTAAATGTGTCCATATCAAGGAAAATATCCTAACTTATCTGAACAACATGAATTTTATTTGACCGCCCAACTGAGTTCGTTTTATCGCCCAGCCCTAGCTTAGAACATTACATATCCATGAAACGGAAAAATGGAGCAGAGAGGATGAGGAGGAAAAAGTTCCAAAAATAACAGCTTGCTTTTTTTGAGAAGTCAAGTGGGGCTGGAGGTGTCGCTCTAGGCAGTGACAGGTACCTTGGGCAAAACACCAGAGAATGGAAAGGCACCTAGGGCATTTTCTAGTATGTGCAAGACCCACAACAATTTGTATCAAAGATGGGATCTTACTTGGCACTCTAGTAACAGTTATAGCTTCATGTATGCATGCATTCTTGTATGCTGCCCCCATTAGGGCTAGTCTTACGTTGATGTATTTTGATTTATTCTGGTGTATTCTGCCAAAAGTTCTCGGAAAATACGTACCAAAAATAAATAAATAAATAAAAATTGGGCATTTTTGTAAAAATCCAATCAGTTTCGAATCCATTTTCAAGTGAAGCCAGTAGTGACCTGAACCTTTATTTTCAGAGTGATGTCAGCTGTAATCAGGGCCATAGCTATACTAAGCTGGCAGACAAAATTGGACTTAAAAACAACGATAAAACAAAATAAAATGGTCAAAACAAAAACATATAGCATTGTGAAATTATCAAAAGGACTTCAATATTTCAGTGTTGAATACAGGAATAAAATAAAACCTGAATACAGGAACAGGAAAACAACAGCAATTTAGAGTTTTAGACAACAATCCAGTACTTGGCAGTGGCAGTTCATCCAGTTGTGCAACTCGCTACTTACAGAATGATATAGACTGGCCACACTTATGGTTTCATTCTCTCCTATTTATACTCAGTGCTATCAGATAGTCAAGTTTTGATACTTTAATAATTTGAATGCTTCATATCTGCCCTGGAAGGAAGCGAAGTGGTGAATGGTAGTATGGCAGCAAGGCAGGCAGACAGGCAAACAGGCAGCTGGGTTGTAGTCTCCTGAGACACTCTTTCTATAGTAATTAACGTCAGCAGCACTCCAGAGACAACTCTACCCAGTATTTCTACCTAACTACTGTTGATCTTGTTCTTAATACACACCCACACAAAGAAGATGAGAACAGACACACATGAGGTGAGCTGAGCACACTGGTGAAGGCATACTACGGCAAAAAACAAAGTTTTATCCTCTGACATGGGCACTACATGACATAACTATTCACAGCAAACTCTTGTACACTCAAAGGCATTCAGGGTCTTTGTTATGAATGCATCTAAACGACAAGAAGTAGGGCAAAGTGGCAAGAGAGGGGTGACAATGGTAAACAACATTATTCTGTATTAGTATATAGCGATAAGATGGAAAAATGAAGAAAAATAAAGGCCTTTATAGAACAGGTCTCTTTCATTTTGCAAGTACTAAAAAAAACAGTATTTTAAGCAGCATGCCAAAGAACACAAATAAAAAGCTGCAAGGTGAAAATAGGAAATGCACGTTTTCACAGTTACGAAGCTTTTATGAATCAACAAGCAAAGCTTTGCCTCCTTCAAGTTTACCATTCTTGTTGAGATAAGCCATTGTGACAAAGCACTTGGCACACAATCAAAACACCAGAGGCAGGCTCCACAAAGGCCTACAAAATATTTACCTGACTTTGCCTTAAGGTCAGGGACACATGAATTTCCAGGAGATCACAAAGGCAAAAATATGCCTCAACTAAATAAAGACGTGCAGAAATAATAACCTCAATAATCTCAGTTATGCTTCACATCTTTGCTACATTTTGAACTTTGATGCAAAAGCACAACAAAACTGTATTTAGGCAGAGGAGAAAGATGCTGAAGTCAGATTGAGGAATCAATTATTCTTAGAAAGAATTTTACTTTGCAGCAAGAGTCTTGACATTCAGTGGGTGACCACAAAATGTCATGTATATCGTGGCAGAGGTGGACACTAACTTTTCTTTCTGGGATTGGGCTACTTTTCCGATTTTAATGGTGCTTTTGACTAAATGATGATTCAGTTGTCCAATTTTAAGTACTCTCACATTGTGCGGTGCAGCCCAGTGTGAGTTTTAGCACCAGTCCATAAATGTGAAACATGTTGGTGAATAAAGGAGGAGTCAACATTTGATTAAATCATGGTGAACTGGAAAAGCACTGCGCAATGTGTTTGAATTTTTATGGATTGGCATTTAATGAATAACCCAAAATCAAAAAAAAAGAAGTAATAAAAACATACAGTATGTGTGTTTGTTTCTGGAAGACAGTGCTAGGCCATTTATATTGATATTTTCTGTTCATTATGCAGGCCGATCCACATTAATATATACTCTACTTAGAGTTTAGTTTGTCTTTAAGTTGCCATTTAGTAGCATAAATTGGGTTTTTATAGTGTAGCCCCGGCAATTACGTTTGTAAAATTAAGCCGTTAATGCTTTAACAATTAGTAAAAGTTAAAACATTTATTTTTGTGCTCAACAAAAATCAACAGAAACGAGAATTAATGCTTTGCAGTTGTATGCCTGCATGCATCACTCAGGATATACAGTTTAAATCGATGTCTGTCCAGACTTATAATATATGCAGCGACTAATAAAGTGCTTTGTCACATTGTGCGATGACAATCATGCACATTGACTAATACAATGTGACCACAAACTATGTGGTGGAAAAATGTTAAGATATATCTTAAAAACAATAACAAACAAAACACAAATCTGAAGGCAATGACTCACAAGACATTTCCTAAAACAAAATTGCTTTGACACACTGCATAAACTATATGTCACCATGATGCCTCTCTCTTTAAAGAGCACACAGCATGGCTGTGCCCTCACACAAAGGCAGCGAGAGGACAGACAGTGCCATGGCAGCAGCTGCATCAGATTGTGAAGTCCTTGTCACAGCTGTGCTTATCCACGAGTGGCAGTGAAGGACAAATTCTTGGTGGAGTCGAGGCTACTCCCAAAACACTTCTTTGGTGAGTCCATATGGTATTCAGAACAGCATCATGCAACATCGGGACTTCTCCTATGAGGCACGCGATTGTGCAGTCTCATGATTGGTTGAGAGCATCCTGCGCAATGTCAAACACTTGTTGTGAGAAGTGTCATCACAGTGAGGGGATAAAGTCATTTCAAGACATGCCACTACTTTGTCGTTTGCCCTTCTGTTAAACTTCAGGAGTCAATATCCTAGAGCTAATTTAAAGCAGATGTCCTTATCACTGTAAGAGAGTGAAACAATGTCAAAAAGTCATCATCTGTCAAGAGCAGATCTGGAAATTTATTAGAGCCATGAGCCTTAATTTACAGGGGCAGGTTACAAAGCAGGCAATCACCTTTGATCAGGCCCATAAACAGCAGCCAGTCTATGGTGCACTGCTTGTAAATCTGTCGCTCAAAAATCCAAAAGGCTGATACTGAAGGTCAAAAAACGCATTTGATACTTGAGCAGAAGTGAAGCCAGACGGGGTCCAGCCAACAGTGAGTGTAGATGTGATTCTGTCCTGGCAGCTGGCAACACTAGATAATAACTGGATAAAAACATGGTTGTTATCTTAATTTGATCTATACAACAAAGTGTAAAAATGTGTTGAACACAACATCACAAACACCAAGATGTAGAGCTAGAACGATTAGTTGATGAATCCATTGACAAAAAAATAAAATAAAATAAAAACAGAGTGCAATCAGTTCCATCAGTGCCGTCTACTGACAGCAGTTTTACAGTGTTTCCGAGGCTATGCAATATTACCCTTTATACAATCATGTGGTGAACCTTGCTAGTGACGGACTGAGCCTTTGGAGGAAGCCTGTTTCTTATCAAATGGCGATACTATCACCTGTCCTCAAGTAATCTGTTCACAAGATTTGTTTTGGAGCAATCCCCAACTTTCCCAGTCTTTTGTTGCCCTAATCCCAACTGTGTTTGTGGAATTGGTATGAGAACCTAAGGTACCCATTAATACTGTGCTAGACTGAGTACAGCAGTGAACATGCTGGAAGGACTGCTCTGATTGATGATGTGGAAGACAAATGCAGAGTGGCTGCTGCTGCATGCTCCAATCAATACCATATAGGACACCTGAACAACAAAGCTTCATCACTCACCACCCTTCAAAAGTCAATTAAAAAGTAATAAATTACTTTATGCAGTTTTTTTCCCGTATAGTTCATAAATTATATATACACAGGAAGCACTGTGAAGAGCTGCATTAAGGCCGTAAACAACAGTCAGGATTCATAAGATATCTTGGGCACAAGACACTTTCCTCAAAGCAAGAATATTCATCAACAAGTCTAAATAGTTTGACTAAGTGGAGATCCATTTGGGGAAAGTCTCAATGTGTCAATTCAGTAGTGACTCCTAATGAGCGTCTATGCAAAAGTTAAATAAAAGACTGATGCTTTCATGGCTACTGAAGCTAAGGCATAATTTTGAGCAGGCATATTCATGAGAAAATTGCAAATCTGTATTGATGGGGCCCACATGACGCTCCTTTAAGAGGAGGAAGGGAAGCTTACATGACTCCAATCAGTCGAGGTTCAAAGAGGCCTTTGAGATCATTTTAGGACTCTGAATGTCCTCCTAGTGACTGTCCTTCTAATGACCACAGGGTATTCTTCTCCCATCAAATCAGAGTTGACCTGCCTTTGTGGATTTTTTTCCTCAAATGCCCAGAAAAAAAGCACAAGCATCAGCGAAAGAGTGCAGCGGAAAAATGAGAGTAAGAACAAGACAAAACAGGCCTTTGTGCAGAAGCACTTTTCACCATGTCAAAGCCATGCGAAGTCAAGTGAGGACAATTGAGTGTATTTTTAGCCTTGCTACTGGTGTGGCTCAATGTATGCCTGTCTCTCCACTTGCTGTTGATTCACTAACATGTTGCAAACTGAAATATCATATTGCAGATTCTGAGTTTTTATACAGGTACTTGTGGCTCTGAGGCAATAAATCCATATGACTTTGGTGTTCTTCCAACTTCTCATCTTCACCATTATTCAGTCAAGTTGTTCGTCATTTTGTTCAACAGGTTTTTCTTCTGTTTTGGTCGGTTTTAGGGATGCACCCAAACCACTTTTTGTCAGACTGAGTACTAGTTCTTACGCTTGAGTACTTGCCGATGGGGAGTGCCGATAACAATATTACGGTTTACTTTCAAAACATATTTTATTTTCAGCTGGTGTTATTTATTTGCTGCACATGGAGGACGACTCTCTGGAGAAAAATCCTCATCAATCCACCGCACAGTTAAATTGGTTGTAGGATGTTCGCAGGAATAACAAGATGTTTATTACTTTGGAACTTCGGTTATTAACCATAACAAGAGGATGCAATGTAACAAACATAGCAGTAGCACCATCGAGCAGCAGGCATGCACCATAGTCCAAAAATCAGTGGTGAAGCTGATGTCCGAAGTGGGTTATGCACTAATATAGTTTGCAACTGCTGTATAAAGAAGAGATCGTCTGAAATGCCGTGCAACAGGAAGCCGATGTGCTTTTGATGAGTCGTGCAGCTTTGGTCGTAGTGCCTGTGATGTAGTGATGGTTAGTAATCACATGTTTGGACGCTGAGAAGACGGGGAAATCCCATATCGTCCACAACTGATAACGGCTGATCATCAAGTACTGGGCGAGCACTTCCTTTATTTATTTTTTTATATGGATATTGTATCAAAGTTTAACATTCAGGTATCGTGACAGGCTTTATTTAAAAATGTATATATCATAACCTACATTCAAAAACGTTGTGACCACAATGAGTGAAAAAATGGAGTTTCCAGAGGCACTGAATGTCTCTATTATACAGTGGTATCCCAAGACGTCTGGTGTGGTTAAAATCCTCATTACTTGTCATGGCCAGACCCTAACCCCTTTTAAATCATGCTGCCTTATTCCTGACGACAAATGACTGTAAAGTTAATTAACCAGAATGCTCCTTGAGGGGAATTATCAAATGTTGAAGAAATTAACAGATCACTAACTCTATTTAATTGATTTGTTACCATTCAGGTTATGAACCCATCCCTTTTTCCCCATCCATTTAGCTACACCATCCGAGAAAGAAGTTTAAAGGGGAATTTTACAGTGTCCACTTTAATGAGCGCGGGCTAAATCAAAGCGACTATCAAAACCATTGCATTACTCATTCTACTAGAACGGTTTTCTGCTAATGAGGCGGCAGTTTGCTAGTTCGATGTAACTCATAAATACAGGCTGTCTTACAATTAGACGAGCACTGTGCAGTAAGCAATCAGAGAGGTGACACACAGTGAAGGAAATGGAGGAGGTAAAGAAACACAGTCGATGTGGATTCTCTGTATAAAGAGGCCAGCATGAATCACAGCATATTTTCACTTGAAGCCAGCCATGTAACAAGAGCATGCCTCATGGAGCATTAATGGACTAACTCAGAAAGCCTGGTCTCCTTTAATGAATTTAATACTCGAGTACTGATGGCAGAAGTTCCTCATTCTGTCCTCAGCTTTGGCACTGCCTGCATAGATTTGGATGAGGGGTGAGGGCTGAGATAGTAGAACCTCAGGCCACTTTACCATTCGATTTAACAAAAGCATAACACTGCAGGCTAGTTGACAGCATTTGCACTGTATAAGCATTCACAGTCAGGCTTTACTTTCTGTTCAAGCTGCTATAAAAAGGCGTCTTAAACTCGACTACATTTATTTGCAAGCCTCATAATAGGCTTGTGCCGACTGGCGATTGGATTTGATGATTGAAGCGAGACATGCAAATGTTTTTTTTCCTCCACAGATTTAAACTTACTTACCATGAGAACTAAGATGTTGGAAAAATAATGTTTAGAATGTGTACCTTACTGTGCATTTAGAGATGTTTTTGGTGGCACAACATGTCCACCACAGAGCCCTGTTTATCAGCAGAGTGAATTTTAAATCCTTAATTACAAACCAGTTTGTTGCTTCTTACCCATTGCTCTGTGCCTCATATGAATATCTAATGTCATGGATGGGATTTGAATTGTGATACTGTGTTTTTTACTTGGAGGCAACAGATATACTCTTATTTTAATGTATGCAGCCATCTACACTGGAGCATGTGCCGTTCATTGCAGGCTTGCATTTCATCTTTGTCAGGTGTGTCTGTCTCTGTCCTGAGGTTGATGTCCGAAACAAACAAATATATTTGTCCACATTTTGCAACCTTAGCAGAGAAATGTGTGCTGCCCTCTCATACTTCATACTTCATTTTAATTATTTCACAAACGAGACAATTGTCGAACACTGCCTCATAATGTCCAGGCTACTCTCCAATCACATCAAACTTTAATAAAGCAAAAGAAGAGACAAATCATGTAAGGTCGTATGAAAGGCACAGAAGATGTACTTCTGGTTCTCAGAGCTGCTACCACCCACTTGTAGCTTTTTTTTTTTTATGTCCTTGCCTCTTAGAGGCTTAGATTGTATCCAGCCCATTAGAGTATGGAGAGAGAAATGACATCTGTCTGTTACAGAGCTGGGGGAATAAAGCAGTGGTGCAGAGGGTGGAGGCGGGAGCAGCAAAGCATGGCTCCAGGATTTAGATCAGTGAGATTTGCATCATTGGCAAGTCTTTAAGCAGGGCAGGTCTAATCTCCTACAGACAGGCTTAAGAAAGAAAAACCTGACTGTTGTGTCTCTACAGATAGGGATTTCAGTAATTAGCATAATTAATAAGAGATGGCGTACAGAGTCATGTTCAAAGGTGTTGAGTCTAAGGAAAAGATAACACAGTAATGAAGAGAGGGCAATAAACAGATGTGCAACTACGGTATGTTTCAAGTTCACTCTGCAAGTTCACATGTATGAACTTGGTAGGAGGCACCCTGATGCCACATTGATGAATCTCTAGCCCAGCAATGGCAATAACTGGCACTACAATAATTATCATCATGTGCCCCAACCGGCTCATGCTGGATCTTTCAAAACAGCAAGCAAAGTTTCAACATAATATGTTTGCACAACTTTAAAGATGATCATGGCAACTCTGTCTAGGGCAAACAAACTAGCTGGTCAAATTTTGACATCCAGGAAAAGTGTGTGGAGCTGCATCATCAGCAGAGTACATCTGCCAGCTGTGTGGTCACAGTTTATTACATTTAGGGAAGCTTCTTTATTGCTGTCTTTATTAGGCCTATATGGGACAATCTGCCACGTGCCATAACATTGTGCAATATAGCAATGACAATATGACTTGTGTTCAAGAAACAAATATTGAAATGCCAATATTAGCTCTTCTCTTGCCCTTCTCTCAGCTTCTCATCAGTACAGCTAACTTTGCGGCTGACATCACAACCTGATACCTGAGGGATAGCTAGAGCGCTCATCGAACTGTAGTGTGTGAATGCATGGCCCATGTAATTAAAATGATTTATTTCCTACTTAGTTAAGTTATGAGTCTTTTGTAGTGTATTTAATGCACTGATTCATATTGCATTGACAATGAAAATAAGGTTTGTGAGAACCATACTTCTTGAAAATCCTTAAGATTTTCTAAGATCCATAAGAAAAAAAAAATGAGTCAAAAGTTTTGAAGCGTGGAAGTCCACCATCTTAAGCCCTAGACAAGCCTGTATGGCACAGTCACGTGACCAAAACGAGGTTTTTCATCATTCTGACAATACGGGCAGCAACAATATTCTCCCATAAGAAATCAACTGAATTTCCATAGGGACCTTGAAATGCAGAAAAACCATTCGGGTGTTCCATAAGAGTTGAGATGTATGCAGCACTAGTCTTAATTGCTACTGGCAGCAGATGTATAGCTCTGTAACACAGTGTCTAAACTCACAATGTGACATGACCATTTCTTTTTTAACAACAAAACAATATGCAATCTCGCTGCCGGAAAGACCGTCTAGGAGTCTATGCTTTTTTTTAAAAAGTCCATGGGGAAGCCTCAGGCAAACACAATTATGAAATCCAAATCACACTTATATGTATGAAGATCCAATTTCAAAGATGATGAATAAGTTAGTGTGACAGCTCAAAACAATCTTCAACATACTGCACTTTTAATGAATTTCAGCTATCAGCAACCACTGACATTGTTTTCTTAACTCATTTTCAGCTTCACTTCCACTTTTTCCTCATTATCTAAACACCACCAGCAGCAGCAGAAGTTAAGCTGATAGGAGTGCATTCACTCATTGCATTCCCCATTTTCTGAGGCTGACAACATTTCCTAATGACTGCAGCCCTTCTAAATTATTGAAAAAGACTAAGCACCTCACCAGCAACAGAAATGGCTATTAACCTTGGTGAAGTGATATTCAAATCCAGTTGGAGCTAACTTCGTCCTCCAGTATCCCTTGCGGGGAGGAAATGTAAATGTGTTCTTGCTGAGACAGATGGGGAAGCCGCCCGTCGTTTGAAGTTCCAGCAAAAGAAGTCATTGCAAGCAGAGGGCTCTCCACCCCCTGCTGTAAAATATTCAGGACCCATCTCATTGAGCCACCTCTCTTCCTAGTGTTTCCCTTCAAACCATGCTAGGCTTCGATACTGCTGGGTTATTGCTAAGCAGGTACACCTTACAAAAAAATAAAAACCTTAGCAAACGTTTACAAATTCACCACTGTGCAGCGACAGTGAAAAACAGCCTGAGGATTATCTCGCTGTGCAGACAAGAATTCAGGAGATTTGATTTATGAGAGAGAGAGAGAGAGAGAAAGAGACAGGAGAAAAAAAAACAACAACACTCCCACTCCCCTTTTAAGAGCATCCTGGAGACTAACCATATGGATGTTGTGATGTCCCCTGCATTTTTGCAAACATATCATTGCAAATTGAATTCCTTTCCTTAGCTGATACACTGTCAACACTGATATGATTGTATTGAAGAGATACCTGGCTACCTGGCTGTCAGTCAATTTAGGCACTGATATCAGGCTACAAACCAGAGAGAAACCCTCATCATTATTTTTATCACCTGTAGCCAGGAAATTTGAGATTATAAATTTACCAAGAGCACATTTTGAGGGCATGTTACTGAGCAAAACAATACATTTCCAGAACACTTGTAAACTTCCAGATTGTTGCAGATTGCATGGAGCCTTGTAGGTGATGAATAAACATGGCATAGAGTGGGTAAGCAAAGCAAAGTTGGGAAATGTATCTTACCTACATACATACTATACAGTTGCATCATGTCACATTTTAGAATTCAGCTGTGCCCTTCTGAACAAATGTGACACTGCCACCACATCTCGCTTACAGTTTTAGTGACACATCTCTTTGCCAAAAGCCCCTTGTTAACAGCCAAATGAATGGTATGAGTGACACAAAGCACGCTAGGGAGTCCAGTGTCACTCAGGGCTTTGGCATTTGTCCCGGAGCACAACGTGAACAGAAATTTTAGGACTACGATTGCTTGGCTCGTATGCTAACCCCGAAACTGCTTCACATGGAAAACAACTCTCTGCGGAGTAAAATCCTCATCAAACCACTCCGCAGTTAAACTGATGAAAGACATTTGCTAACACTGCTAGACCGAATATCAGTGGTGAAGCTGAAGTCCAAAATGTCGTGCAAAAGGCAACCGATGTGCTGTTTTATGGAGTCACACAGCTTTGGTAGTACAGTGTCCGTAAGCTGGGAATCAAATGTTTGGGCTCCAGTACGCTGGTAAGATGATGGAATTCTGAGTCGGTTGTAGCTGTTTCACGCTCTTAGCATTAGCAAACTCAGTGCTGTGCTAGTTCCTCAGGTGTTAAAAGCTTGTGTTAAAGGAGATATTTTTCACACCTTCTTTTGGCAGTTTAGCAGATCATAGTCATCAGTCTGCTTTACCTTGACATCATCGCTTAGATTGAAATATTTACACACTGCTGACATTGCTCCTACTCTGCCTACCTGCTCAATTTACAAGAGTTAATGTGTTGCTCTAAAGTGGCATCAGGTGCTGTGATATTGCGATAATTTTACGAGTACAAGTAAGAGCACATACGGCCAGTATCGGACCAATATCGAATACTAATATTGGTGTTTGTGCATCCCTACCAAAAACGCTTAATTTACTTTCATAAATGACAAAGAAAAGCAGCAAATCCTTTTAAGAAGCTGGATTCAGTACATATATCATATTCTTGCTTTAAAATGACTAAAACAATCAATTATGGTCAAAAATAGTTGGCAACAAATGTTCTCTCAACTGGCTACAAAACAAAAATTGACAGGAACTCCAAGTTCTACTAATATCTTTTTACAATTGATATCCCATATTGATCTGGAGAATCTGGATGAATAAATTAAGTTATTCGTATTTGCAATCTAAAAATAATAAATGTTTTTTTAATTCTCTGTTTAGTGCACACCATTGTGGTCCACAAAAGCTATCAAAAAACAAACTCTTCAACTCAATTCAAGAGTGGAAGAGAGAACAGGCTCCAATAAAAAAATCTATTTGGGCAAAACAGCATAAACAGACACAGTGCCAAACAGAGCGTGCCCTCTTGACTGGGACATTTACAGTATCAACAGGTTGTGCAGATGATGAAGACGTACAGGTGAGGTCACTGCATGGGGAAGGCCAAGTGTGTGTGACAGCAACCTCAGATAGCACAGTTGTATTCACTGCAGCCATTTATACACAAAAACTGTATGAAAACTAAAGTATACTTGGTGATATATGGACAGTATTAGCTCTGTTCTGCAATCCTATATGCTATTTGATGTTAACTTCAATTTATGTTTGGATTACTGCGACTGCTTATGATAGTTTCATCAATTCGTTACCATACAATTCAGCCCTCTCCTCTGCAGTCCAGAGATGGAGAATGTGATGGTGAAATAGCACTGATTAAATACTGAGCATGCTTTGATTTAAGATTTTATTCAGCTTATGTCTTTTCAAACTGAAAAGTGATTATGGAATAGTTAAGGCAAAAAAATTATAGATTGATGCATCTAAAATAAATGTTTGATACTAAGAGACATGTTAATTTGTGAGAGGAATCATTATACAATCTGACTTCAATTCACCACCTTTACCAAATGTGTTGCCAGTTTCCCCTGTCTTCCAAAATATTTGTACGTACAGGTCCACACATTCTCCCATCAAGTTTGTCTTTATAGATCACAACTTTTTGGTAGAAAAAAGTGGTGAACACCTGTTTCAGGCCCTATTTTGTGCATACACAATGGTTATAAATGAGACCTCGGGTCTCTAATGACCGAGGAGAAACAAACTAATTTGCTGCTTGTATCGGAACAAGCAATTGACTTCAATTAGGAAAACACAACTCTTCTTCCTTATTTGTCAGAGTGAATTTGTTAGTTAATCAACACAAGATGGAAGGCTTTATTTCTGATTTCATTTCATGTTTTTGGCAGCATATTTATTCCATGCTATTTTTATGCTGCCACCATAGGGGGCATATAAGGTTACCCTTGTCCATCCATCCATTTCCCTCACACTTATAGGAGGCCTTATAAGGTGTGCATCTCATAATTGGTTCCTTCTTCATTTTGCTCATTTTTAATATTTGAAGGCACATTTGAACTTAGGTGATTTTTATGATATTCTGCTTCGACTACGATGGTAGCGAGGGCAAAAGTGTCCTTGGACACAAATTTTCCGGTTAATCACTATGTCTACTGCTTTGTTTTGCAAAGCAGATGACAAAGTACCTGTATTATTTGGTGTTGTGTATGTAGACAAATCAAATCAGATCAACTTTGTGAGCTGCTGTTAACAGCACACAAACAGACACGGGCGATCAAAGTGCAGGAGTCAACCTTTTCACTGTGATCTTATCTAAATGTAGCTGCAGTCACAAACTTTGAGCTACGTCCTGGTGGCAGTATTCAGGCATATCTCCATAGATTGTCTTTATAATTACGCTGTGAGCATGCACATGCTGTTAATATTGCAACAAGACCCCATTGTCTAAGTATTTATACTAACACGTAACGACTGACAGGAAGAAAAAAAACATAACTTTAAATACATGGATACAGACACACAGGTGTACATCTGCATGACAGCTTGATATCAAAGTAGCCTGCAGGATTTCAGACTGAACTATTAACTCGTCACACTCCGTTTCCAACTTAAAGGCAAAGACAAACAGCCAAAGATAAACACTGTATGTCACTTGGTATTTTTTAACAGACATTACTGAAGAGTTCAGTGAGGTTGTGGTGAGAAATGCTCCTCTCCAGTGAAATGTAGGAAGAATTATGACAGTCATTGCAGCACTACAGCAACACTATGTAACTACATCATCAGCGGGGTGTGAGTCACACTGTTTAACTTTGCTCAGACCTCTCTCTGCTCACACAGGCTAACCTGCTAGCCACGTAGCTACACTAATAGCCCTCTAAGACAACAACAACGGACATATGGCAGCAGAATCCAAACATAAATGGTGAAAACCACATTCGCCGTAATGTAGACTGTTTAGTACCTTGACTTTGCCCAGAAGTACGTGCTTTGATGTTGCTGTCCTCAGTACTCTTGCTGCAGCCTGGGATGCCATGGATGCCGCCATGTTGACACGGAAGACCAAAGAGAGATGACGTCAGGAGCACATGTGACTGAATACAGAGCCGTTCATTGGTCAATAAGCAATCGTGGGCGCTGCTTGTACAGGAGGCACACACTTGCTCTAAGTCCCAAGTTCAGTACTTTTATCTACATTGTTACGAGCTTTACGCTGCAGTTAACGTATACAGGAGTAGAGTTTAAAATTTAAGCATAGCCTACAGATTCAATACAATAAATAATACAACTAAAACTCAGGCTGCAGTACGATGGAATTTGAAACTCAAAAAATCCCATTGTATCTGAAAATGTTATATATATATATATATATTGTACTTTTACCTCATCAATGAGATTTGGAAGCATAGGTTATGTCATCTCTACAGTATCATCTACTGTATGTATATTTGTTTGTTTTTCCACAAGATTTTTTTTTTCAACATTGATATCTTGAAACATTGATTACATTTTGATGCGGATCCAGTTGTGGATAGATTCTGGATCGCTTTCTTCAACTGTAACATTTTGCAAATATCTTGAAAAATAATAGTAGGCCAATCAGAATAATGAAACCAAGACATGGACAACTCATGATGACCCATCACTATGCACAACTGAATCCAGAGCTGGATCATGAGAAGAGTCATTCAAAAAGATGTAATGTATCTGTGAAGAAGTTAAATCTAGAGGAAAAGTAGATCCAGATCCACCATTATGAAAATTTATATTATTGTTGCTAACTTATAAATTACAAAACAATTAATTAGGTGGAAGAAGTTGATTTACAAAGAATAAAATATTTAAAACATTAATTAGAGTATTATTTATGACATGGATTATGGTTAGAAGCTGCTTTCTGATGAAATGCTTAATATATGCTTTGCTTTTTTATGTATTGTTGAGGTTCCTGATTAATGTATCTGAGTAGCCTATTAAGGGATAATTAAAGCTCTTTGTGCATCTATTTATTTATTTATTTATTATGTGGAATGTATATACATGTGTCTGGGTCTAAATCTAAGGCTACACTGCAAGGGAATGCATAATGTACAGTTTCCAATTCCATTGGTTATTTGTGGGTCTACATGTAAATCAGTTGTTTTTTTTTGCTAATGTGTTTAAATAACCACATTTAGGATGGGTCTTATAAATGACATGACAAGAAAAATTGTCATTAATTCGTTAGACAGTGTCTGTACAGTCTGTGAAACGTAAATGTGTTTCTTATTGTGTGTGTGTGCTTAATTTAGGGGAAGTAACTCTTTAAGTTGTTTGTGTCCTCAGTCCTCAATCCTCAAAATAAAAAGCAGCTGGACTTCTTTTTAAGGTTCGAGGACATTTCACCTTTCATCCAAGAGGCTTTCTCAGTGCTAACTGACTGGTGGGGAGTTTCAGGTATTTAACCTTCTTTGAGGCTGTTATAACATTCAGTCATTGCGTCACATGTTTACACTTGACCAAGCTCTTTTGTGGGTCGTTCAGGTCGTTGGCATTTAAGTTGTCTGTAGCTATTTGACCCTCGAGAACAATAAATCTTTGTGTTTGCCTGTGGGATGATTCAATAATGAGACCGCTTATTCTAATCATATGATTGACAGAAATAGAGTATAAAGGACATGGATTTTAAATGTCTGTATTGCTCCAACTCCATTCAGAACATGACCTTGTGAGTGAGACAAACACCCACTGTGCTCAGCTGAGAGGTTTTGGTAGGGAGTTCAGTTAAAGAGTGTGGGATGTGTGAGCTGATCTTGTCTGAATAGCTAAATAGCCCACTCACAAAGTCCTCCAGAGCCCTCATTACATGCCGCATCTTGAAAGGGCAAAGAGGGCAAACCGATCATAAAGAGCAGTGATTATGACAGAGGGAGATAGAGAGGGATGAGATTCTCACTTTGAAACCATCAGTGTCAGCGCGTCCGGCCAGGCCAAGACAGAGGGGAGGAGACAGAGATAAAATGCTACAACCAAGAGATATTTTTTCTAAGCCCTGTTATGGTCAAATAACTAAATCTGCATTGTAAAACTTTGAAAAAATCTGAAAATGTGCTATTGGAAACCACTTTATTGTCAACTAGGAGGGAGTATGTCTCATGTTTATTTTATATTTTTGCTCTCAGTCTCATGTGTGAGCCTCTTCTTTTGGATGAGAGCTTTTGTGAATCAGTGATCCACATTCCACACAGTGAAATATTCTTTTGACGGCTGCTGGCTTTTTTAAACTAACCAAAGTAAAAGCACAAATGAAGTGAAAAGTGCTACGCTAGCATAATACTTGACTGTGTCAACAAATCCTGCCGAATACATGAAATGCCTGCCCTTTCTCTTTGTGTCAGTGGAGAGTGGCATGTTCAACTTAAGAATTCAAGCGGAGTGACTAAAAGAAGACTTAGTTGAACATTCTCAGACTCTTTTTTTCTTTGTCTTACCAGGGACATTTTCTCCTCGAAAGGGCATTGATACTGAGACAAGACTGGCAGAATATCAATGGCCTTCGCTAGTCCAATTCAAAGTTTGTAATACTTTTAAAAACACACTCATGGAAAAGCAGGGTGTTTAGCTCTTATACTTGCTTTAAGAGTTTCATTCAACAGAAAGCAAATCAAAGAATAAAAGCCAAATGGAAAATGAGCTGTACTTATAAGTGCCTTTCTAGTCTGAAGCTGTATTCACCCATTCACAACCATACATACAGTGGTGGCAGAGACTACCAACAAACTAAACACCAGACTTGTATCTTTTGGTCAAGCTTATATCAAGCTATTACCAAACATCAGATGTCATAAAATTATGTTTTTCCTTTAACACCTCTACAGTTAAACATTACATAACATTTTGATTTTATAAGCTATATTTCTTCTTTTACTAACATACATTTCCCCCCCTGTACAGATATATTCCCATGGATTTCTATTATTCTGAAGTTTTTCATTAGCAGAGATGTGGGAAAAAAATGACTGCAGATTAAAGTTTTTGCAGAAAAACAGACTGGTAATACGAAACATAAACGAATGCATCTAATTCAACAAAAATAACAATAACAGTGAGCTGCAAGGCATGAGAATACTGGAGACAGAGAGCCATGGCTCCCAGTGACCTGTGTGGTTAGCTCTGACCACTCACTCAGACATTAAAAGCATCGGGGTGCTTGCTTAACAACCAAGGTTCACAGATAAGAGATGACAACCTATGCAACCCAGCAACTCTGTTTATTTACCCACCTCTTCTCTTTTTCATTTCGGTCTCAGGTGTTTCTCTTTCTCTCTGTTTCCACGTGGTGTGTTGCTTTCCCTCTCTGCTTACCCTCTGTTGTTCTAACCATGTCTCTTTCTTTCTGCTCTCCCTGCATGCCTTTTCTTCTCTGTACATCTTATTCTCTTTGACCTGCCTGTTGACCACATTTCCCAAATGCGGTTTCAAAAAAAGTATCGGGCACAATTGTCCTGACTGCAGGGCCTCCTTCAAAAGTCAATGACGCAATGACATTAAAGCTCTCTGCACGTAGCATTAATGTGATTGGCTAAGCTTGCTAAAGACAAAAAGAATCAAGCTTTAAACTTGAAGCCTGGACACGTCAATGAATCTGTCTCTGAACTGAATGCACATAGATTCATGTTTTCATTTTATTCTACCTGCACTCACACTGCGTGTCTCAGACAAGGCCAGGCACCGACTCACTAGGTTTGACCTCTGTGAATAAATGCATATGATGTACTGAAGCCAAAAGTACAGGCAGTGCATACAAGAACACATTAGTGCAAAGTGTGAAGGTAGTTATTCAGCTTTGTAACGCTGCTTTGATTCTACTCAAAGCAACAAGTTGAGACTTAGATTTATGATATATTTACACATAGATTTAATTAGCATTCGCTAGCCAGGGAGCAGCTTTGTTTTCTATCTCCCACAACACCAGCTGGTTGCGAGAGATGGGGAATTAATGCACTTAACTGCTGAATCAACAAGCAAGGAATCTAGCTGTTAAGTCACACAGACAGTGAGCAGACATGCCTGACGGGGAATTTAAAACAGAAGAGAATGACGCTACGAAGACCTGACAGAGAGCAGACAAAGACAGAAAGTGAAAGAGATGGACAGAAGTGAGTACGGTCATTGCCACCCTGTGTTCAGCACATCTTTTGATATGACAGATGGCAAACATAATTAGTCACCGTTTTCTAGGCTAACTCTCTGAGTTCGCAATGTCACAGCTATGCATATGTATGAGGCTGAACCCTTCCTTTCATCCTCCCATTTGCTCACGTTTGCTGTTTGGACAGATTTTGACCCGGTGAAATTTTTTTCACACCAGAAGAGCAAAGCTGACAGTCTCTCGGTGTTGACTGCCATACATCTTTACCATCCACAGTAACTTTCACTTTTCTCCCTTAAAATCCATAGGATCTCAAAACCATCTGATTGTTAAAGCTTGGCTGACGTGTGCTCTGAATGTCGGAGCTGGGAAGTGAATCAATAAAGTGACAGGCGTTGCCCCATCTTAGATATCTCTCTCCCGCAGATGTCTGTCAGCCACAGTCAGCTGGAAGTCCTCCATTAATGTGCTGTGGAATAACATAGTCAGTGAGTTTCTATGCATGTAGACAGATGCATCAAACCAGGCTTGTGAAGTGTTGGGTCTGGGAGTGTGTCATGTTCCTGCAGGTTTTGCAGCAGCTCCATGGGAATAACCAGCTTGGATCAAAGCGGAAGAGACATAATATTATGATGTCACATGGAGGTGATTGATCTGTTAATCATATATGCATGTATGGAGGACTGTTGGTGGGCTCATCAGAACATTTAGATGGCAGAGATCCAATGCAGACCATGTTCATTAAAGGGTTAAGCTGCACTGCAGAGGGAAAGGGCAAGAAAGGTGTTCTTGTATTCCTGCAATTGAAAACAGACTCAACTTGAACAGCAGAGACAGAGGCGACAAATGAAATTTGGTCTCAATACATGGTCTTTTTTTGTTTCAGGGTTCAGTATTATACACAGCATGACTTACTGCACTGAGAAGCATGAAATTCATAACCCACACAAAACCAAACACTGCACCAGATAAACACACACACACACACACACACACACACACACACACACACACACACACACACACACACACACACATACACACACACACACACACACACACACACACACACACACACAGGCCTAGGCCAGTAGAGGACGGGAAAGTGCTTAGATGTGCATATGAGAGAGCAAGAGGAGCCACATTCCTTCACAAGCCTCTCGGCACACACTGTGTCACCTTCGTCACCAAAGGGGAACTGGATCATGCTTCAAAACTTTTAGCTGATCCTCTCCAGCCTTTCATTCCCCTTACAAACCGCCAGCATATCAGCCCCCTCTTTCCCTGTGACCTCAAAGATGCAGCGGGATATCTCTCATCCCTTTCTCTCTGAAGGCAATGTCTTCACACGGACAAGAAAATGTGCCGAGACAAACAGAGCTGTATTGGCCGGCCTCTGAACCCATGGAACATAACATGACTATTGCACAAAAAAGAGATATTGTCTTTTTTGGAGTGTTCTTCACATTTGTTGATGCATGCTCACCTTTTCAGGTCAAGCATGAAAAATGCATGCAGGTGGCATGGTCGGAAATGTCAATAGAGAAATCAAAGCAATCAGGATGGTGCTGAAGGGGATGCTGGTGTGATAAATCATGTTGTTCTTGACGGATGTCACAGGGGTGGGAAGTTGGAGGAGGGTGGGGTAAGGTATGGGAAGATGGGTGTGCATGGCAAGTTGTAGTTTTCTCAACCATGTGCCTAAGGGAATGGCTGGAAGATACACTTTATTCAATGTTGTGATTCAGAGTGTGACTCTTGATGCAAAGTCATTTGTGACACAGTGACCTTTCACGGGCCCCCGTTCTCTCTGTGAGTTATTTCTTTGATTTAAGCCGTGTGTTACTGCCCTTTCTCTCGTGGGAAATGATGACAGATACACTGGGCTCAGGATTAGCTCAATAGGACATTATTGCCTACATCAGAAAAGCTGCTAGACCGCAAGATCATTGATGGATGATAGTTCCTAAAATGGTTTTCCTGGCGAAATGATATCGAAATGCATTTTTTAGTAGCGAAAATGTTTTTTGCTGTTGCTGTTTCTGCACACTGACTCATGATGATTAAACTTCTTGGTTTTCATCACACAATATAGCTGAAAATAGCACTAGGTTGTTTACCATACTGCCATTTCCCTTTGCCAACTGAAGCATTACTTAAATAATGCAATGACTGTAAGCCGATATGAATGTCATCTGAATAGCCAATAGCTAGAGTTCAGTCTCCCAAGGCAGCCAGCCCTTCCACCTTAAAGGCTGATGAATAACTAAGGCACAGCAACACTCTCCATGTGGATGCATGTGGATGAGGGAAGGAGAAGGAGGGAGTTATCTGAGGCTCCATTAACCTTGTTTGTGTAGAGGCACCTCCACAATCCTAAACCCACATCGCGTGGGAAACCTCAGGAGACCGTCCACTAATTAACCTTGTGGAGACACCCGCGGTAAAGGGAGGCTGGGGCCAGAATAATAAGGAGGCCTTTGCTTGGGCCATTAGCAGGAAGATTAACACATCCAACTTTCAAGTAGCTTTTTGACACAAAACCAATATTTGTCTACACTGGTATGGTCTGTTGTGTGACACAGCTGAATTGTAAGTGATACATGTTTCAGCCCCTTGCAAAGCTCTGCCATCAAGACAGCTTTATTATGAGAGGGCTTTGTGATTATCCAGACATCTGTATATCTGTAATAGAATATCTACATGAATATACATTTTTATTCCATATCCTTGAGCCAACTCATTCTATATCACGTTTCTTTTATAGTAGTTTGAACTCGCTATTACAGTCACTGGGAAAGGCAGGGGAGAACCTTGATCAATTACAGTCTAACACTAGACAAACATAGAAGGCAATTTAGACTCACTAATTCTCCAGACCTGCATGTCTGGACTGCCAGGTTCAAGGTAATCTATTTGTCCCTGTAAAACACTGGTTTGCACAATAAAATGAAAGCTTGTGGTCGAGTCAATTTAATCCACAAAAACAAACGTTAACATGATTTATATCACCCAAAATCACACATCACAATAGCTCAGTGGGTTCTATAATCTGTTATGACACGTTCTTTCCTTTGAAACTCGATCCGAAGGAGGACAAGAGTGTTTTCGAAAAAAAAAAAATGTAGCAACTCTGAAGGAATAGACCACTGTAGACTCAAGGAGGACATCGAATCACAACCTGGAATATAAATAAAAGAATATGCTGCTATTATAAGGTAGTGTATGACATAGGGCTGGGTTCTATACTGAAACCTTTTAATCAGAATGAAGCAACATTTTTATTTTAAATCAAGGTCCACATGGTCCATATTCAATTTAGAGTCCATGTGTTCCTCATTGGCCTGTATCTTTTCAATTATTTGTAGAGCATAGAGAGACGGTTGGGTTGAAAAGGGCTCTAGAATTATACATTTGGAAAATTGTCAAGTACCTTGAAAGGTAATTGTTTACTTCAAAGAGAAAAGACTTCTGAATATACAAAAGGCAACAAACATGTTTATTGAAAACTGAGTAAAGGAAATGGGACAACATTCGAAGCACCCAGGTTTTTTATTTCTTTTATTTTCCACAGATTCAGCTTAAAAAAGGAAAAAAACCAACTAATCAATCATTTCCTTTATGATTATTTACATTCTATCATTGTGTGTTTAGTATTTCAGGTAACATTGTCCTGTGTTGAAAAATGCAAACAAAGATGAATGTGTCTCGATCTCAATCACCAGCTTTTCTTTTTTATCAGCATGTAGTATTATATAGTTATTCTGTGTCTGCAAAACATCAAGATGTCAGTCACATCCCTATCATGCATCTCTTTATAAAACTTTACAACAGAAAAAGGAAGTTTTGTGCTTCTTTTTTACTTCATCCTCAAAGAAAATCCACAGAAATTAGAAATATCCAAGACAGCATTTTGAGACTTCAAAAGAAAGGTACACAATGCATTTGAATATGTTTTATAACTCCCACATGCCAATTTTTTATTCAACCTCCACCCACAGAGAAGGATATGTCGTATCAGAAAGGTGACTGACTATTAGTCACACTTCAATAGGAGCACTGAGGAGTTGGTCATGACTGAAAGCAGCCAGAATTATCACCTCTTAACCCCTCTTTGATTTGAATGTAGGTTTTTTTTTGTGTGTTATGCAGCATTGTGAATCCCTAAAGAAACGGTGTCGGAATGACTTTGTATTGCGGGGCTGGGTGACAGCACGGTGTGTGCTCACAGACCTTCTGGGCTTCATGCATAATGCTCTTTGTGTTTCCTGGGAAGGATGGACGAGTGACAGGGAGGACTGAGTAACTTCTAGAATTTCAAATGGATTCCACTAACTTTCTCCCCCCGCCTTACCTCGTTCTCCTCCTTTTTTCTTTCATACTATTTGCTAAAAACAGGCAACACTGATGTGGCCTTTTCCTGTGTGTGGCATAAGAACAAAAGAAATTCGCTTCCTTTGCATGCTTTTGGTGTCTCTTTCTCTCTGTCTCTGTCTTTGTTTATTCTGCCCTCTCTCTCGAATCTCTACCTCTGCCTCTCTTTTATCTCTCAGTTTTAATGATTTATTTTGCAAGAATGTCTGACCTGTGCTCTCACACAGTCGTAGGTGTCGCTTCAAAAGAGAGATTCATTCAAATGATTTCAAATTTAGACCGGAACAGTGATAAGACAAGACTGGATATATCACAATTAAGTTTGGCTGTTCTGTTTATAATACCGCCTGTTTCTTTTCGAGCTGCCATTTGAATATACATTCTTGATAAACATCTCATCTTGAACAGTAAGGGCACCTTCTAGCATTACAACCAATGAAGTTGACTTGACACGTATCGCCCTAACTTCCAAATTCATTTGAAAAGCCTGGTTCCTATTACAGTGGTCATGCAATATTACTCCATTATGCTGTGTTTCATTACATAACAGCACAGAGCCCATTAGCCCGTTGCACCCACATTTACAACACCATGAATTATGAATCAGTTTCCTTTCATCACAGCTGGAACGTTCTCCCTGATGTGCAAATTACACTCCGGAAAACAGCTACGCTCAGACAGAGTCACTCCGCAAAATTGCAACGTCCAAGCGAGTTTGCAAGGATCACAAAAAACAAAACAAAAAAACAAACAAACAAAAAACCACACACACACACACACAGACACACACACACACACACACACACACACACACACACACACACACACACACACACACACACACACACACACACACACACACACACACACACACACACACACACTTTAAAATCTATCAACTCCAATCACAATCCTTGAACTTTGTCTCCTAAATGTATTCTAAGAAATACAGAATAGATAGAGGGTTCAAGACACATTCTTTGGTTTTCTCTTTCACTGACAGTAACTTGTAACTGCAGCCCCTAACCTGCCCATAAGGGTGGCCTCAGGACAGTGGACACAATGGATGTGTTGTACACTCACTGCACTGCCCCTTCTCCCCAATGTCTTAAAGCTTGAGATTCCCTGAACTACTTTATAACGCTCTCGGATATCCAGGTCAACCGCTATACATCCACAGGCAGAGATTAGTGAACCATAAATCAGGGTAGAAGAGAGAGGAATGGGCCCCCAGCGTGATGCAGAGGCGATTATGAACTCAAATGTGCCCTCTTTTCAGTAAAAACATGAAATATGATCTGGCTGCTAGAGTGTTGAAAGACACTTACAAGAATATTAACAAGAGGTGCTCACAGTGGTTAGGACATGGTCACATGACCTGTTCTGATTCAGCCCATCGCTGTGTCAAGTTCAAATTTACAACATAAAAGTGGAGTGATGAATCCAACATCCTTTTACTCCTATGATTCTGTGATTGATTTTATGCAGCAGAATCTCTACTTTCCAACTAATAAACCTAAGATTAATTGTTCCTTATGTGCAAAGAGAATTGACTATGTGATTGATGGACTTGGCACTAGGACTGAGCCGAGGAATGAATGAGTTGATAATGTTTATGGGAGTTTCACTACACATATTACTTTCAGCCACACAAACACATACAGTAGCTCTTAATGTAAAAAAAAGACTCATAAATAGAGGTACATTTGTCCTCTGAAAAGTACATTTTTCATAGATGTACGATAACAGACACATAATGGGGCTCCTTCAGGCCCAGATGCATACCCTATCATCCACTGTACAAGCACAAAGAAGCTTTGGTAGTTCAAAGAACAGATTCTCTAACATTTCAGCATGAACTATGTGTGCAGCTACAGCACTGTCATCAGTTAGAAACACATCGATCAGGGAGGCTGGTTCGTGCAAGGGAATAAAGCACTCACCCACGCCTACAGAGACGTGAGGTTCAACACTGTTTATGGACAACATCGCTTATGGGATGGCCCTATCAAACACAATCAGTTGGTGGGAAGTCAGTGAGGAATTGCAAACATAATTGCAGCAGTAGTAACTCCTACTGATTTCTCTGCACACATTGACTTCCTGTGTCTTCACTTTGCCCGTGCCAAGAAAAGGGACAGCACTACTGGATGATTCCACAAAACAGAAAATTATAATATAGAAAACTTTTTGAATTAAATGTCAATCTATATCTATATATATCTATCTATTTATCTATATCTATCTATCTATCTATCTATCTATCTATCTATCTATCTATCTATCTATCTATATATAATAAATCTATATATTTTTTTATATATCACTTTCTACGGTATTTGTAAATCCGTGAGAAACAGGATTAAAGCAGAAAAAGTGGGACAGTTTTTCATTACTGCCTAATGTGACATTTAGATTACAAAAGTGACACACAGGAAAGGCTGCTTTATGTATATGGTTGCAATTCTCTGACACCATATAATCAAATATATTATATATATTTGTATTGATGTTACCTTTGTATTAGGACTCAAGGACTCAAGGACTTTTTTTATTGTCAAACCACAAAACGCACATGACAAAACAAAATTCCATTTCACTACAACTCCCTTTGTAAGATTAAAACATAAGAAAGGCACTTATAAAAAACGGTAACATAAGAACATGTAACAACATTTAAGAAACTGAGGGATATGAAAAAAAAATTAACAAGAGGGAGTGATTTTCACAGCCAAGTGTAGAATCTCTTTTTTTATCCATGATGGAGATGGATACTGATTTTTCCTCACATCACATGGCGTTTCACCTCTGCTGTGCTCATCTCTCGTTTAGCATTGCCCCGATTAGGTCTCTAAATTGGATTCCAGTGCAGTTGTATCATTTATGTGTTCCAGCAGATCTTGAACTCCATCACACTGTACACACTCATAGATATCAACACCATAAATATTGACTATTTATTTATGAGTCTGAGTGTTTTTTTGAGAAATTAGGGAAAATGTTGAAAAATGCCTGATATGGCACTGCTAAGGAAAATCATGATTAAATTACGGGATACGCCCCTCATTTGATCTGCACCACAATGTAACAGGTTTTTGCCTGACCAATGCACCATCCCTGCTGTCATGGATCTCATCCTAGTTTGTTCCTCTTATTTCGAAGCTAGCAAATGTTCAGAGAAGTAAGGTAAAAATACGAGAGCATATTGCTAATTTGCCAATTGGCGTTAACATGCTATTACCAATTAATTAGCAGGCTAGCAGGCTAAAGATCCATATTTTGTGTTTCTTGAAGTCTTCATGGTCTACAGTGCAGAGGGAGCACAGGGTCTCTGTGAATTGATTTGCTGTCAACATGATTGTGTTTACCATGCCAACTACCTCATGGTTCTCAAGCAAAGATTGAGATGTGTTTCTGCCTCTACTTTGTAGAGGTTCTGTAACTCATTTAGATAGTAGAAAATAACAGACTTTGTTCTGTTTTAATGACAGCAGTACTAAAACTAAGTCTATATCTATTACAATCATAGTTCTATGTCAGGTAAGATTTCAACAGGCAAACATAAAACTAACCATCAAATTACATAGGCTTACATATGAAACTATCTGTTATTCACCTGTTCCTGGTTGTTAAGAGCATGATCTCACTGTTTTCCTTTCAAAGAAGAAATTTATTAAGAAATGGCACAATTGACCTAATCCTTACACTAATATACTATATAAGTATGGCTGGAAATGGAGCCCTGCCATAAGCACAGCCCCACAATGATGCAAAGCTTACACAAGTCTGAAGGTTTCGAAAACATTGGTGGTGCTAAATGTAGTACTCACTGCTCAGGTCTCCCACATACAGATACTTTATTAATATTGGATTATGTTGGGCAGCTGCCAATCCACATCCCACTGCTTGGAGAGGCAGAGTAAAAGATTCTATTGTTTTTCAAGTAGGAAGAGCCTGGAGGTGGGTGATGAGTGGGGTCACCACCTGAACAAGCCAAGCATGCTGTCATGTTGCCCTCGTCTCCACTGCTCTGCTTCCAATGCACATCTCTCCTGCTCCATTGCATAGCATACACATACACACAGCCACATAATCTTAAACATATAAATCCACATGCACTGCACCTAAATAAATGCGCATATACAGTATACAGTACATATGAATTTATGACCACATATGCACGGCTTTGCACGTTCATGCACACTTAAAGAGCAAAACAGTAAATAAAGCTATCTGAGAAGTTCTAAAGCCAGTGGCTTTGGATTTATGTTCATCATGAATTATTGATTATGTACATGTTCTGTATGATATTGATGAATTGCCAAGAAAGTGCAAGAAATCAATGTACTTTCTTTCACTGAATACTTCAAGTTTAGTTTGAGTTTTTCAACCTTTGGGTCTGGACAAGTGTTGACTTGATATATATATCAATCAGTCATGACATTATAACCACTGACAGGTGAAGTAAATAACATTGATTATCTTGTTACACTGGCACCTGTCAGTGGGATATATTATGCAGCAAGTGAATATTTTGTCCTCCAAGTTGATGTTATGCAAGCAAGAAAAATGGGCAAGCTTAAGGATCTGAGTGACATTTACATGGGCCAAATTGTGACGGCTAGAGGACTGGGTCAGAGCAGAGCAATATCTAAATATGAATGTATATGAGGCCAATATTTGTTTTCTTTTTTTTTTTTGCAGCAGAAATGTGTTCAAAGATAAATTCGCTGTGGCAACACAAGATGAGGTAAAGACCTTAGTCAGTCTGGTACCTGCCTGGGATTTGAAGCTGCTAGCTCGAAGGTCCAGTTTGACTGTCAGGGCCGTAAGTTGCTTCCATTGATTTGCTAGTGTGGGAAAGATGTTTGAAGATCTTACGTATGGCAGCGATGATTCTGACCAGCATGCTCGCAGAAAGCATCTACAGCTCACTCTGGGTCCTGCTCTCCTGCAGCAGTATAATAAAAAAGTCATATACGTGATTAAAATCCACATCCTCATGTAGCACTAGCATTTTGCACCAACATGACTCTGCTTATGTGCCTGTCAGTAGGTAAGCCCTGCCTTTCTACAGGGAAAAAAGTGCTTACTGCTTGTACAATCATTTTGGCCTATGACATTGCCGGAAACCATGGGTTGTGTTTGGCCTGGATCACTGTCTGTATAATACACCTATGAGTGAACAAAAACTCTATCTGCTTCAGCGGCCTGTTTGGATTTATGTATGCGGCTCAGTGTTTCCTGTCAACAGAGAACAGAGCCTGATTCCAGTGCTACAACATTTTGCTATAACTGGGTTGACTCTGAAAGCTCACCCTTGTCAGCTGGTGTCCAAGTCATAACAGTCAGTGCCAGCAGGGTGGCGGTTTAATGACACAAACATCCAGGAGCACAAGAGGGGAGTTTATATGACTCATCCTGCAGTAGGTGACCCCCTGCAATACCAAATCCCTCTTATCACCAGCATGATTTCTATAAAGCTCTTTTCTTAAGTGAAATCCTTTCTAGCAGAAAAAGGAATGACCTGCAAAGTGTGGCCTTGAAATGGCTTCATATTGTTCAAACAGGCTACTGAGCGTGAAACCCTTTAAAAAGGCTGGAAGCTCTGTTATTAGAAGATCTGATCACTAAAACATCTTACCCCACCTGGAGCGTTGCAAGAAGCATGATGCTCAGTGTTGCCCTCAGCCCCATCTGCTGTGTTTGATGTCACCAAGCAGCAGCATGTCCACAACTGGCTGTTGTTAATAATTTGTGCTTTTCTTCATTATTTCCCACTAGTCATAATTCCTCGCTCCACTGTAGGAACTTAACAACAATCCACAGATTGTACACATGAAGACATGTTTATTATTGATTAGAAATAGCCTATGAAAGAACTTTAATAACTTTCAGAAACCATTTTGATTTGATAAGGGGTTTAATTTGAAATGTCAAAAAATCTCAGAAGTACCACTCAACCGTTATATTCTACATGATAAACAGGGCCTTTTGCATTGGGGTTATGACATTGATATTGAAAATGTAAAAAAGCAAAAAAATTAAATTGGTAATAATAATATATAAAAAAAATAATTATTTGAAATATTTAAAATAGTGACCAATTGATTACAACATTTTAAGTGCATTAATCACCTTAACGGTTGTGATTAATCATGATTAATCTCAAGTTTAAAATGCCTTTATTGACTTGTACTTTTTGCAGAGAGGTAAAACAAATACATGACAAATTGGTTATAGGGATCAGATTTTTATTTATTTTATTTTTTTACTCTACAACATCTCAGCTTAGTTTTGATGATTTGTTTTTCTTGCCCACTCCATCCATTGTGAATTGCAGTCCAAATGAGCAGACAGCCACATATAGAATAGTTACAAAGCAATGTCTGCAACAACAATACAACATTACGGTAAATTATTTGCAAAGTAGAATCTCACCCAAAAGCTCACGCCAGCAGCTCAGCTTCCTTTTCACTGCCGACAGTTCCCCTCGAGGGTGGTTGGTATGATGGGTTGCCTGAGGTGATCTGGATAATGCCTTGAAGCCCCTGGTCTTCAACAGTGTTAATGGGCCTGCAGTTCATGGCGATCCATTTGGTGATTGCATTGGTTACCTTAGTTGTTGTTGCTCTGTTCAAAGACTTCACAGACCCTAACTGCACTTTGCTAGTGTAGTTGCATGCAGTGTTGTACTGTAGATGCACACAGCTTGGTTCTATATCAGAGCTAGCATTTTTACTAACATCAACAAAGATGTGTTTTGCATGAAGACGATACTTCAGACTTGGTGTGCATCAGTGGAAAGACAAACTCATCAAGGCAATATATGCACACTACTTTGGTTTTATGTAAACTTCCATTTAGAAGCTTTTCAAAATGAAATTTGCCGTTCAACGGGTGAAAATCAACGCTGGAATTACGGTAAAAAAAAGGTGATTCATCCAAATCCTGAATGTTCTGAACAAAATCTCATGTCTCTGCCACAAGATTTGATAAAAACCCTCTCAGCCAAACCTTTCTAATTGAGAGGCATTGCCACTTTGCTGCTTCACTTCTGACTCCTTTCCATTTTTTCCACAGTGCTGTGTGTCAGCCGCTGGCCAGTGGTTGTGAAAACGGTGCCTCCGTCCTCCCAGAGCACATTTCCTGCCCATGACAGCTCCTCCCAGGGGGGCGACACTTATTTTAGTCTTGTGGAGTGAGCAGAGCCAGTTCTCACACAGTAGTAAAGCAGACATCATGGCCAAAGAGACTAGTGCTTCACCTTTACTTGACCTTCTATGGACTAAGTTGCTCTCAACAGGCAGTGGCCAGTATTCTGTGAAAGCCACCTCACAGCACTTCAGTAGCAAACAATCATTGCTGGAAAGCTCTGATACAGACAATGACACACACGTCTCCTTAGGGCACCTGGATTATATTACATTTTGGGTTCAGATACAGGTGACAGTCAGTTATAAATAACAAAATCATTACAATACAATGATTGTGTAAGCATCTAGCTGTGGACAAATATTACGTGAGGTTCAGAAATTAAAGGACTCATTAATCATCATTACATTGTGTCATTAATCAGACATAAGCTAAATGAAGGTGTAACCAGCAAAATAAATAGTCAAAGATTTGCCCAAAGAACAAAGGCCTTCATATCTTATTCTATATTAAAATGTAATTCTATGGAAGAGTTTTTGCCACAGAATGCCCTTCTTGTCTGTCAAGAGAAGACAGGTCATCTGATACAAGCAATAAGTATTTCTTTTCCTGCAGAGAAGGGTGACTTACTTCCTTACAGGAAGAGAGAGTCTTGTTGCTGCCAACTGAGGCTGCCTTGTGAGGATGTATTCACATATTTCACTATTTATCACCCTGCTGGAAACAGGACGCAGATAGAGCCTGATGATTTCTTTGAGCATGCTGGTCAGGCAAAGGTAAATCATGCCAGAGAAAGAAAAGAGAGAAACCTATAGAAGAAGAGAAATCTGTGACTCGAAGCCTATTTTTCCTATAAGACTTATTGTACTGAGGCACAAATCACTCACAAACAACCATAATTGCATGATTGGCTTGTTTCAAATGAGCTGTACATTATGATCGACTGCTCAGTCAAAACATGAGACAAATGATCAGTCTTCATTTACATTATCTCTCACTCTGCCTTCCTCTGCTCATTCACCCTTTCAGGATCACCGGAGCCCTTTATTGGCTTTGGGCATCAGGCAAATTGAAAGGTTGCTAGTCGATCACAGCGCACATATTCACACTGAAATTCATACCTGCTGGTACATAAATACAGATTAGGTAACAGAGTTAGAGGTAATGTCACTGTGACGGAATGCAAATAAGACTGCTATCTATGGCTATAAGTCATTTAATTTTTCTTTGTGCTGTGCTTTGAATGTGCTTTGAATAGGAGAAACATTTTCGCGCACTTGTGCCTAAGGTGTGTCCAGTGAGAAGGATTTAATGGCAAAACATTTCACGAGGCTGCAGAAGAGAGTCAGGATCCTCCAGGCGCTTAGTAATTTTCTGACCCCAATGTAAATCCATCAGTGCCATTTTGTTAATGAACTGATCTATGATTTACATTGTCAGTGGAGCTTGTTTCCCCGCCCTCGCCCTCTTGTAAAGTGCTGACAGCGCGGCTCTGTATTCGGCAGAGCTTTTGTCTTATGGTGAGTAAGCCGATTTGAGCTATTCGTCTTAAATTCCTGATCCAGTCTGGTTGTCAGTTGATAACTTTGGGTCATGGCAAACACAAGGAGAAGAAATACTTTTGAGGGAAAAGTTTTATTACATAAAAGCAATTATTGAGCTAATGTTGGTATTTGGTCCTTGCATAGAGATCTTGATCTAATCTACAAAATGAATTATGCATATTAGATATCCCCTCTGCAGCATATATTTATAACAATAAAAAAAATGCACATGGCACTATTTCACAGCGAAGCTATAGTATTGTTACAGCTGATTGGATGACCTTTAATGCTAAAAGCAGTAAAAAAAAAAACAATGCACAGATGTAAAGAAGATTTTGTCTTACTGGAAGCAAAACAAATCCATGTGAGCTCCTTCGTCTCTGCTCAGGTGATCACAAGATGCTTTGGACATAGTGAAGAGGTGTGAGACATGTGTGGCATAAATTGAACATCGTGAAGTTTAATGAGGCTTAATGCTGCAGATGCGTGTCTCCAGCTAAGTGACGGCCATCTCACACAACCTGGCAATTGCAGTGAAACAAAAACATTAATTTCTGCTTCAAGTTGAGCAAAACCCAGTGACATATTTTGATGCAGACATCACTTAATAAATTACATGAATAATGATATCAGGCATTTGCATATGTAACTGACATTGGCATTACAACGTGAACACATTCTGAACACACGGAACACCAATCACAGCTTGGGTCTCATCGGGTGATGTTTAATGACTGAAAATGTCTGTTGACCCAATACTCAAGTTGTAAAAAAGTGAATTCATTCTTCAAGTTGAAATGCAACATGATCAGTGTTTTCTCCATATCATCTATGTATTTAGAGCATGCCTGACTCTTAAATGTTTGCCTCATTATTTATTTCAACTGTAATTTAACTTAACTTAAACGTATACAGTTGATGTTGGGCTCAGACGCAGCATCAACTCGTCCCTCAGCAGAGCAACTTGCTTTGTGTGTTTCCACATTGTATTGTTCTCAGGTCTGATTTTGAGGTATTTCTCATTGATTACTTTTCACCTCGGAAGACGGATGGATGAAAGTTAATGATGAGTGTCTGGTCTTTCTACAACACTATTAATTATTTTTAGATTGTGATGAGACCTTTGTATGAAACAACACTGCCCCAATTAGTTTGAGTGATTTCTTCAATAGACAGACAGGCAGCAGTCTGACTATATAGATACTGTATACATGTAAACTATATGTGTTTATTGCTGTGGCGAATGCATAACTCATAGTGAGAGATTAGTGACAGGGGACGAGGGAATCCTAACTAAATTTGGACATAATGGCAGATGCTCTGCTGTTTGCCAAAAGTCTCAGGAGAGCTCTGTCTGGTGAGGTGGAAGAAGGGTCTAGGTGAGTGTTGTGACATTGTGTCAGATGGCATATCTTTTGCATTTTATGAGAGTTATTCAGTAAGCTTTTCTCACCTTCACTGCGTCCTGCTGTCCCGTCACGTCAGTGTACTTCCAGCTGCAACGCCATCACTTCTACGAATTCAGACACGGATCCGTGTTGCTCGTCAGAGAGCCTCAGGGATAAATGGAGTGTTGACAGTGGCTGTAATTTTATGAAGAGGGCGAGGAACCGTGTCTCTTTATTCGACTAACCTGATTACAGACCTTCTCTTTGCCTGTGCGAGCATACAGTGTAATCTAAAAGCAACACCTGGGCCACTAGGCGATGCAAAGACGGGATGCCAAAATACTGGCACACCCCCAAAATGAATTAAGGTTGGCTATTCAGGTCTGTCCTGACCTTGGGGAGATGTGTACATTGGTTTATACTCTCAGAGAAACAAGTTGAATACAGTCTTTTATTACAGAGTCACTGTGAAATGTGTAATATATGTTAATCCATCTGGGATTGGAGGGAGGAAAGCCAGGTTCTGAAGGGACAAAATGATGGCATTGAGAGAGAAGGGGCGAGAGAGGAGACGACAGAGAGAGCAGAGAGGGAAATGATATTGGTTCAAAAAAGGACCAGTGAAGGAGACCATTCAAGGGAGAAAGAGACATTGAGAAGATGATAGAAAGGTGACAGGCACAGGCGAGAACAGGCAGACAGAGGGAACAGATAGAGAAAGCCAGGAGAGACAGATGGGAAAACAAGGCCACATTCACACTGCAGCTGAAAAGCCCTCTGATTGATTCTCCTGATTTTTGTCACATCATGTGTAACACAGATTTGTTATTTTTTAGTCAATGTAATGCAAAGAGTAGCCTGATGTCTACCTTTTTTCCCTCATCTGAAGCTGTGGACAGCAGAAAATCTGGTTCTTCTGCATGTGAGAGGTAGGTGACAGCACTGCCACAATGATAAGTCAAGTATAAAACTCACCTGAGATAATTTGTCGTCTTTGCTCAATGGAGCTTTCAAACAATATACCATAAAAATCACAAGGACACTCCCTGGCACTCGCTTTTAAACACATACTATGCAGTACCTTTATCGTCGTGGCAGGGTCATGCTAGACTTTAAAATCAAACTCCGACATGTATGGCATCAGGCCTAATTAAGGGAGTCAATCAGATCTCATGGATCAAAAGGACCCTTTGTTTTATGAGACTAGTCGTTTTGAGAGAATAAATACACAGTTTTGCTGCTATGGGCCTGGTCATTCAAATGAAGCAATCAGTGCTGAACCTTGACATACTAATTTGTTTCCTTGACAAATAGCAAACTGTTTTGACAGTGCTGACCTTTGCGGGAACAGAGGGCCAGGAAGTCCAATAAACAATGCTGTTGTGGTATATCAGCACCATCCACTTTTTACGTGACTGTCCTCTGTCGAGAGTTAACTTCTCCTCAAAGACGGGATGGTTTGGAGACATCTTTGAAATAAACTGGAAGAAGATGTTAGAGTCTAAGCAAACACTTCAGTGAAGGAAAAATTATATAAGAAGCTTGAAGAGATATGTTCCTGGCTTGTTAGCATGTTAGTGTTTAGCTTGAGGCTAGAGTAGTTTACCCTCTCGCTCTGCCATTAGTCCCTATATCACTATATCAATCAGGAGAGACTATATATATATATATATATATATATATATATATATATATATATATATATATATATTGTTTTCATATATATGACTCCCCAGAGGATGATCGCTGAAGTGGTTTTTGAAACTGAAAAATCTCCGAACAATTGCGATGATGGGGAGGTGGATGGCAGCATGAACAAACTAAGCAGAGAGATGAGCAAACTTGACTGTGACTGACAGGATGAAAGAGAAATAAGCTATAGTGTCAGTATGCAAAGGATTCCTGACTGAGCGTTTGCTATAGAGCTTCTTTATAGAACCACATATTTTGGTAAGGTACATATATAATATTGCTGTCCTACATTCTGGTGTAAAAAGAGTTTAAAAACTGAGATAGCACTGCGCTTTACTTGCACTTCAGAAAATAGGCAAAACAGAAGTTATCTGCTGTGACACTACTGTCACATAGTCAGGATACAGCTATTTTTAGGGCCACTGGTTTGTTGTCCTTTCTAAACATTAAACACAGTTTAATACACACAAACAATCTGACCTAGAGATATTAAGAATGTTGAAACATGAGACGCACACGAATGGACTTGAATAATGCATCCCTGTTCGAAGAGCACAGGGTCCAAATGATTCCGTTCAGCCTTTTCAGTCAATGTGAGGTTTTAGGGGGACTTTTGGATTCATAGGTTGAGAAAACAAGTTTATGTTCACGACCTGAAAATGATAAGATAAAATAGAACTTAATGAAACTACAATATTTTTTTTTGCATGGTGAAAGAGATACCATCAAATTGTGATTGATGGGGACATATTATTCTTTTTGCCATTCTCCCTTTCCTTTAGTGTGTAACTTTTAAGTACATATAAAGTGTCAATGGACTGTATGAAAAAATAATTTAAAAAATAACTATGAACCTTGAAATTTGCATAATATGTACCTTCAAATATTTTTTATTTGCAAAGCTTCATTTTGTTCTGCTCATGCCAGCCCTTACTGTCTCTTGCCTGGGCTTTCTGGTAGCTGTGGGATCTGTTAAAAGGCCAAGGCCATACAATCCAGTCCTGCCATTCTTTTTCCTTAATCTATCCAACAACTACTGAGTATGCAGACTGCTACATGGTGCCTGACTGCCAACAAGAGTGATAGAGAGGATACTCTGTGATCTACAGCTGCCACGATGACTTTGAGGAACCCAGTCGCTACCTCTCATTCCTTCTCCCAGCGCTGTCTCTCCCCCAAAGTCATAATCCTGGAGCTGTCAGCGGTCAGAGTTATGCTCTGACCAGTGAGAGGGCATTTTGTCATAGAGATGAAAAGTGGGAAAAAAGGATGTGGGCAGCGGAGGCCTATAATATTGTTTTATTGCATTGCAGAGAGTCTCTTCTGTGGAGCGCATGCTTTTAATTAATGATACCAACACCTGACCCCGCGCTACTTTGTGCTGCTGTGATCCTCAAGATGAGAATTGCTTTGGCACTGGAACGACTTGGTACATGTATCCTTTTGAGCAAATGTAGCACAATTTACGGCAGCAGTGTTTGTTTATTATTCTCAGTCTTTAGCTGTAATAACAAAACTTTCAGTCTGTAAGCTTTACCATCCGGATATATATATGAATATATGGATATATCCATATATATATATATATATATATATATATATGGATATATGGATATATGGATATATGGATAGAGAGCCTGTGAAACATACATGGGATTCAGGGATTCCGGTAGGGAAAGTGCAGGCTAACATCAAAACATCACAGAAAAGACAGGAAAACCATCCCAATGAAATATTGAGGAGGCATTAAAACTAAGATTAAAAAAGTATAGAGGAAAACAAAAAGGAATCCTTTATAACACATCATGAACAACAGAGGGGCTTCGCCTTCACAAGAGAACTCCTGAAATATAGATCGCTGGATTTGCGACCCGAAATGACCGGCATACCGTTCCAAGTCTGTCGCACTCAGCTGCCATGGTCCTTGATAGAGGGTCATGTATTATGGATGCTGCAGCAGAAGGACGTAGGAAAGGTCCCATGCCCTCCACTGTTTTATTAATCCTTCAACATTTGATCCTAGACCTTTGACCTGGGATCTTTCTGTGCGGCGGTTATGGAGAGATTGTATAAACAACCAAAAAAAGACGAATAAAGAAGGAGCTCTTTACTTTGGATTGTCAGGAGAGGTAGTTCTGTCACTAATGGTGGTGCAGCTAAAGCTTTTCAACCAATTAGAGACGTTGGTCATTGATTGGACACGTATGAGTCTCTATTGGCATAAGACAGATGATTTATTGCTGCAAGAGGCTTCTTTTTAAAGTGTTCAGACAGTTCGGTGCCTGGTGTGAGTAATCAGTGATATCAATAGTGAAATCAGAGTCTCTGTCTCTCTCTCTGTCTCCTTTTCTCTCTCTGTCTCACACACACACATTTTTTTTAATACTGACACAAATTTAGCCCTCACCATCTCACCATCCATCTTTTTACAACTAGTTCCCTGGACAACATCCCCACAACTAACATAAAAACATAAAACATAAACATAATTGCTTTCATTTTGTCTATAACAAGCCATTTATTTTCTTTTTTAATTATCTCGGCAATGCTTAATTTTTCTGTGGAACACTGGATTTATTGTATTTAAATGTGTTCTATAAGTAAATAAAATGTTTTGACAATTTAGGCCAGCTTTACAAAATTATTAGCCGAAGTGGATTCATCCTGAGAATCCAACAGACTCACAGTTCAGTCCTATTTATACTATATATATATTTGCATTTTAAATGTCCTAATTCCTTCAGATGACGGGTAGAGGGAGATAGAAGTTATCCAACAGACCAACCTGGAATGCAGATTATGTATTTTTAATGAGCTCATGGTAAGATCAGACACTGAAAAAGGACTAAACATCTCTGGGACTTTTAGCCCCTCTAAAAGCCACAAATGAAATGAGCAAATGTTGTGGGTTATGCGGTAAACAGCAGCGGTAGCAGCAGCAGTGTATTGTGGTGAGTGTGGAGGTTTGGCTGGCTGTGACCTTTAGATGGTTTTTATATCCCCCAACAGGGTTTCTGTTCATGTGCTGCTATATCCAAAGGTTTTTACAATAGGAATCGTTTAAAAGCATACAAGAACACAAGACCTACATATGTGTTTTTAATCTTGTTCTTTAAGAACTACAAACACACATCATGCACTCCAGGTCCCGAGGGAATGGAAGTGGCATTCATATACTCTTTCCAGTGTACATATTAATTGAACATAGTGACAGGTATTGAAAGAGCCAAAAATAAATTAGGGAACATATTGAGATTGTACAAAGCTTTACCCGGTGTCCCGTAGTTCTTTTGCTGGATGTGATGTCAATGTCTACAGGAAGATGCATGAGTAATAAAGTCTCAGTTGAACTGTACAACAGTTTCTTTTCACGTTTTTAAATGTCAGCAGTGTGTACAAGTGTGTGTGTCTTTGTGTGTGTGTGTGTGTGTAAGACCAAGGAACAAAATCCTCTAAATTAACAGTTAAACATGGCTGTTGTTGTTTAATATTTAAAATATTGACTTGGCTTGTCTGCTTGCTAGGACAACATAGACATTGATGATATATTTTTTCTTCAAGCATTTTCTTTGACTAAAAGCTGAGTGCTTGCTACACGTGTTCCTAAAGCTGTGAGTATATTAATACTGACGTTATACTGTGCATGGAAACCATGCAGTGGGACTCATATTATTAGTTTAAATTATTGTAATGGCCATCTTAATGTGATAATCAACATAAGTTGTTTCTTTTAACTGTGAAACACTAAGCCCGTGTACATTTTAAAGTTCAATCCAAAACAGAGGCTGTGGTCAGCTTTAGGTCATGTCACTTATAATGAAATTTTCATTGCAGATAAAGAATCCACAAACAATTATTCACATGGCGTCTAGCATAATCCTCTCTGTTCATCCAGTATGCCCTTACTCTGTATGCCCTGAGCTGATGAGCAGGGTTGTGTATTTGCGTGTCCATTTTAGAGCAACCTTTAGTTGGATTCACTGGACAGGATCTGTTCAGCTGTGGCTTTTTTGCACATGTTAAATGCACAGATGGAGAGTAAAAGTATATTATGATGAGGTTGTGAGAAATGTAAAAGAAATACATAAAAGAAACATTAAGTAGATAAAAAATATATATCCTTTTTGCTTTTCCTTTTCCTTAAAGGGCCAAATTATCAATCAACTGGTTTTCGACAGGCCCTCTTGCTGAAGTAGTGCAGTCATTTCCTGCACTCATGAATAAGTCGACAATAAGACGTAATCCTCTCTTAGATCCTGTGATGAACCCATTCAGCCACCACAATTTCATAAGCAGGATTTTTCACTCTTTATACAGCACTGCCGTACATTACCTGACTCCCTAAACCTTTTTTTGACAGAAAAGGCTTATTGGAAAAGACCCAGAGGCTTTCTCCAGCAGCCCTTTCAACCAGCCAACTGTACCAAATCAAGCTTTTATGGCAGGCGAGCCCAAATTTTTGAATGGCTGTGTATGTGGTTATACATGGCCACGGATGCTCTGCAAGTGTGTGTACAGTATCAATATGCGTGTTATGATCACACATATTGTTTTTTTTGTTTTTTTTTACATCTGTAGCCCGTAATTTAACAGCTTCCTTTGTCATATTCGTGTGAACATGTGATCATTTTGTCCGAGATCGAACAATTTCAAACAATTGCAAAACCACTGGCTTGTAAATTCACTGTCAGCATGATCTTAAATCTATAACCTTTTCAACAAAGTCTCACTTGCTCTGCCTCAGGCTACACTTGCCTATCTGCTTTGTTGTCAAGGCTAAAAGTAAACTGAAGAGAGAGAAAGGTGTGAAATAGTGTGTGCATAGATGAAAAATATTGATGACAAGTCCAGACTGATAGCACTAATTTACATTTCTGGAATACACATTTACACATCAAACACTTGCATGGTTGCCTCCTCAAGATGTGTTCTATTGCCAGCTGAAAGGGAAATTGTGTCTTATGAGCATATTTGCACAGAATGTGCCACGAAAACAAAAATGAGTTAGACGTGACAACAGTAGACAAATCTATGAAACCAGATATTCACACCAACATTGAGCTAAACCTGTTCCATCTCATTGCTTTGTATCATCAAATGCTGTTGGCCTGGAGACTGATGCCAATGAACTGACACTTAAATTGCAGGCAAATGTGGCGAACAGCTTTATATTATATATTGTTGTTCCAGGATAAAAACCTAAATCATATGACCCAATTTTTCTGTAGAGATAATGGTTTATTCTTCATTGCTCATTGTTAAAAGCTGGTAGTTGCTTACTTGAATGAAGGTGGACTCATCTTTAAATTTAGCATGTTAGTCTTTCCCGACTGTCTGGATTTTATTTTGAACAGGAATCTTCTCGAAAGTTCTAGTGAATCTAAACATTAATAGATTAACAGAGGGAACAGGCGATTACATGACAATGTTAACTCCTTCCAAAATCATTATAAACCACTGTTAAAAAATAAATATGTTTTATGATGTGATGATACTATGTTTAAGGTTATGTTGGGTTATGGCACAAAAGCATGGTTTCAGCTAAGTAATACAATAATTATGGCAAAAGGTCCTTCATTGTTCCAATTCTCTCATTCTCACATTAACATCATGACTAAGTGTGGTTACCTGTGAAACAGAGAGCACTTCTGACCACACCCCTTAGTCAGAGATGAAACATACAACATTCAGCCTGGGAGGGCAATGGAACCTGGTGTTAAGTTACTGCAGAAACACATTAATACTTTTCATATCCTGTAGTCGTTACAGTGGCTACCTGTTCAGCATTGGGTTAATTACAAGATCTTATTGACTGTTTTTAAATGCTTGAATGGACTAGCCCAGACTTACGCTTCACAATGTCTGCTTAGGTCATTGGACCAGCAGCTCTTAGTGGTGCCTAGATCGAGACTAGACTGAGCCTCTAAACTTTGGAGTGATCTCCCCGTCCAGATCAGGTCATTAACACCAACATTCATATCACAATTAAAAACACATCTTTTCTCACTGGCTTCCACTTTAGATCCAATTTCCAGGCCCAGTTTTCATCTTTGCATTCTTTTTTGTTCAGTTATTTTTGACTACTCCTATAGACTCTCATACAATGTTTTTCAGGCTTATTTTGTCTAATTCTCTATCTTTGTGTCAGTTGTTTTCATTTGTTCTTAATGGTTAATATTTGCTCTTATGCCTTATCTTTTTTTTGCCATATTTTGTTCAGCACTTTGTGCAACAGAGTGTTGTATTTTAAATGTACTATACAAATAAATTGACATGCATAGACTTCACTTTCATATGTATTTATTAAATACTAACATATGCAAATAGATAGCATAAATTAAGATTAACTACACAGTGGGATCGTTTTCACAGATGAACTGATTTTATTTATCAGCCTTGTTTTACAGCAATTTCTGAAACTTGAGAAATTATAATGCATCATTCTAAAATTTGACTATTCCTCAACACAACTGGAATTCCGAAAACCACACATTTTTTTTTAGCTTCCAGGCATGTGTCTCTGCTCCCCTCTCTGATATTGATTTGAGAGAGGAGAGCAGAGTAACCACATTTAAAAACCTGAATCACTTATTAAGCAGAGGGAATAACTCCTGTCTCTTGTTGTTTGTGTGCATTAGCTTATATTGAGTGTGCTCGGGGCCAGAGTCCAAAAAACAACGCCAACAAAAATAAATAATCCTGTTCTAAATCGGCGCTGTCGGTGGACACAATACTGGGGGCAGGGAAGTGAAGTGGAGTGCTTATATCCGCGTTGGCGTCTCCCTGTGTAGCACCAAGCAGTGAAAACCACAGTAACACAAAAAGTACTGCTTAATATTGTGTTGATGCATGGTGATGACTCACTTTCCCGTTGAAAGCCGTGTAAGGGTTTGATTAGCACTAATACAGCTAAGGCTGAATACAGCTAAGGCACAATTACAATGTAACCTGCAATTTTCAGTCCAATATCAACTATATAAAGTGGACACGCACATTCAGATGTCACTTGTCTGTGTTCAATAATCCTCCCTCTTTGATTCCTCAGCTTCTCCCTCTCACCTTGGGGTAAGTGTAAAAAGTTGTGGAGTTTAACATGTATGCTTACATAAAAAGGGTATTCCCACAGAAGACTTGAACGATAAAGACAGAGAGAAAGAACGCGGGGAAGGCACTGAGAGTCCAACAAGGGCCATATCCATGCCATGGTGGCCGAGGAGACCCACCCCTGTGCATGACCTGCTTTAACTAGAGAGGTATGGTGCCCTCTGCTTAAAACCAGACCTTCTACTCCACAAAAAGTTTCCATGTGCTGAGAAAGAACGAGTGCGTATGGGATGGCGGTGTCATCTGAGGTGCATGGATCTACTATATTTGGTGGTACAGACCCCTCAGGGGGCACAGACTCCATGATGTTCGAGTCATGGGGCCGAGAAGACCTTTCTGTTCCTGCAGGCCCAGTTGGATCGGTGAGGACTTCATTGACCCTTGGAGGTATAGTGGCTGCCATTAATACAGCCAATGTACACTCCCAGACACTCAGGCCTCATATTAGAGGCCCTGCTGTGCCATCTTGGAAGTGGGAGTTGGTCCTACACTCTCCACAGCATGCCACATTTGAAACCCCCGAAGGGAGTAAGCCTGAAGTGACTGTCTCCCAAAGACACCATATCTTTCAGCAGCAACATCTGCATGGAGAGTAAAGGAAATGCAAGCTTTTTCAGTGCACAAGGAGCTTCCCACAAACAGACGGCTTGAAAGTGTAACTCCTGGATTGCAGGCACACTCCACCTGTGGAATTGCGACCTCTGCAGTGCTGTGGAAGGGGCATCTCTGCTTGGGATGTGTGCAGCAGCTACCTGGTTGGCTCTGTCTACATTGACCCAGTTCTAACCAGCTGAATATGGTGGCATCTGCTCCTTTTGCAGAGTCTGTTTTGTGTGCTACTTGGCGGTAGTTGTCCATGGTCCCCAAACAGGAATGGTGACCTGAATATAATTATCCTGTGTGCCGCCTATACCTATCAGTTAGCCTGGTGTCTAGCAGGTCGGCTTGATCAACCCTTTCACCCCTATCGTCACTGGCTTCTGCATCTGCAAGGCCAGTGAGCAGCTGTTGTACATTTGTGTATATAGTAAGTTTGTAGCATGGAATGGTTATAGTTCTGGGGTCCTGTGAGTGCTCTTATTCTTCATGAGTTGTCTTACAGAATCCCCATACAGAAATGTAACTGGGCGGAGAGTCTCGATATGATAGACATCTGTAAATTATGTTGTAACCATTGTTCTCTGAGTGGAGAGACTCTCTTCACCATGAGGTGGCTCAAAATCAGACGTCGATTTTAGAAAATCAGAGTGATGACGCACACTAGTGCCTCATATAGACTGTGTGTGCATGCCGGCACAGCTCATATGTCTTATAAAATTATTCACGACATCTGTCAGCTGGAGTTGAATCCTTATACATACATACATACATATGGAATATATAGTTGGGTGGACAGACAATGGTTAGAATGTATTTTACAGTTCTACTCATGCATGGCTGGTCTCAAATCATGGGAAAAAATCCTATGAGACTAACTACTGATCTAACGTCTAATGGTATTCATGTACGAGTTACAGGAAACATGCCTGGCAGCAATTGATCCTAAACCACTGGGTCTGGAGAAAGAAATGTCTTTATTGTATTTCACCCAAACAGCCTTTTCATCTTACTTATAGTATTGACAGCACATAATGAGAGAAAAGAAGACACAGAAAGAGAGGGGCAGAGAACCACTTAATTTAGCCTTCCTTTGCTAATCACTCGATCCAAGCTCTTCTTATGCACATCTATAGTCAAGACGAAATTATTTGTGACGGTCCCCATGTAAACAAATGGACTATTAAAAAGTTACAACACAACAATTCATTTGCACAAAGAGATGAAATATTTTAGCTGTGATAATCTTATATAAAACACAGGCAGAGGGAGGCATGGAGGGAGAGAAAGCAAATAGAGGTTTTATTGCAACGCATCCAAATATATCCAGGCGATGTGTTACCAAATATGCAGGACCTATTTGTGTCAGTGAGCATCAGTGCATTCCACTTACAGACAGAAAGAGCTGCTTCGACTCCACAACAAAGCCTGGCAACGCGTGGCACATACAGTACAGTACAGAGAGGAGACAGCCTTATTGTTCAGGGAGCTGCAGCCACCTTTTAACACAGATTATATGGCTAGATTACATCCACAAATAGGATTTCCTTTTCCAAGGCCAGAAGACACTAATGTGTAATGACCAAATCAAATGACCCATGACTGAGCTAGGAAGAAACAAGCCTCTGGGGCAGAGTCTACTGAGTAGTCCTTATAGTTTGAGTCATTCCATTATTTTCCACTTAGTATAGTGATGACTTTGGGAAATTAGAAGCATAGTTTAGCAAGACTTTCAACATCTATGTAGGAAAGGAAGGAAACTTTTTTTTTAATTTTCATCACATTCTAAAAGATAGTGAAGTGTTTGCAAAGGGAGGGGCGGGAGCACCGGAGAGATAGTGAGATTGGGAGATGGAGGAAAGGGTGAAAGGATATTGTGCTGCATGCAAACTCTGTATAGTTCCTCACATGTTTTAAAGAAAATAGTAGCAGAAAGAGCCCAATGTGGAGATGTCAGGCTGCGCTGCTCGATGCTAACCACTTTTGGCAATCAGGGGGATTGACTCCTCCCACCCAGGCTCTGGGATGGGTGCCTCCCAGGAGGCTGCCGGTGATTGAAATGGAAATTTAGGAAGTAAGTGAGTGCTTCAGAGGGAGGAAGTGTCTTGCTCTCCATGCCCGTCAGTCTGTCTGTTCATCCTGCTGTGCTTTATTACTGTCACTTTCTGTTCGCATTAACCCATAATCATTCGTGGCACATAATCACTTTCAGTATGTTCAGCTCTGAAACAGACATACGAGCTCCAATATTTTTCAATTTAAACTTGTTAAACTTTTAACGATTTGCAGAGAATTATATTTTAAATGACCTCTCAAGAGAGGCTGAAGTTCTTGTTTCCTTTTGTCAAACTCTGAAAGAATACTGATATTGTTGTCATAATTGCACATAGTTTGAAAGATTTCCTTTTGATCCAATGCAACGACAATCACCTGAAGCTTGTAGAGTTTACAGTTCCAATATATGGATGCTTCTAGCACACATCTTCAACCTGTCAGCACAGAAGATCTGTAAAATGAGCAGTTTTAAGGTGGGCACCTAAGATTAAGGCCCGTTTATGCTCCCTCTATGTATGACTTCCATTCGTCCTTTACATTGGTATCGATACTTCTGCAGGAGAAGTGTCAAAGGTTTCGACAACAACAAATATGGTGATGGTCATAGGAGGTTGTGATAATGTGCCTAGTAAATACAAAGTGGCAAAAGATGTTCTTGGCAGTGGTCTGTGAGGCCATTAAATACACCGAGTTTTCTCACTTTTTCCACTTCACTTTGTTCTTCTTTGTCGTGCCTTGCTTTGATTGTCGCTACACTCCCCTCAACCATTTCCGGTGGTATTGCTCCATCTCGTCCCTCTTATCTGTATCCATGAATGCAGAAGACGTACAGAAGGCTCCAATCATCTCTGTATCCGTCTTTAACATCGAGTATAAACAGGCTTTAGTCTCATCAATTCAGTATACGTCCAAACATGAAATATGGTCACAATGTGTCCTTCTGTTATTTAGTTATGGTGTTGAATAATGCAGGAAAATGTTTTAACATAACATTATGATGTCTCAGTGAAGATGACATTTGCTCTTTTGGATATAAAATGTCATCACCTCATCATTTTAAGATGTGAATTCTTTAGTTATAGCTGAAAACAATTGTGAGTTTGACCTTGACATTCCCTCAAGTGTTCCTATTATTCAAAATAAAAGGATGGACAGACAGATGGGTGGGCAGACAAATGAAAAATAGAATGCCTTTGGCCTTGGCTACCGCCAGTGCAGAGACGTTAAAACCGGTTTATGTATGTATCTTTATTTCTTTGTTCATGGCTGCTGGCAAATTACTCATGATAAAGATCAGAAACAACTCTTTCTATTCATTCCTACTTCTATCATTTCTGTGTTGTTGTTAAAGGGTAAGATATGAAAATCTTTAAACCTTTGATTTATGCAGCCCGAACTGTTCAGCGAACAAAGCAACCGTGGGATAGCAAGAGGTTTGACTCTGCAGCCTCAATACAATGTATTTCGTCTGTGTGTTTGAAAAGGTCGTTAATGATGGACATGGACCCCTCTGGTCAAAATGCCGATATCTCTTTATAAAGCAAACGGGCCTGAGTCAGTCCCTGCTGTGCCTCTCTGTCAAACCCTGCTGTTTGTCACTTTCCAAACAAGATCAAACAAAATCACATCACCTTTCATCTATTTTATCAAAAAGACCAGAAACCCTCAAACTCTCAAAAAGGAGAGAAAAATGTAAAATTATGTGCAAAATGAACGGGGTAGGGGGTGTTTCATTAACGCTGCAACCTTATATCCACACTGAACCATATGCTTCCTTGTTTGAAGAGAGGGCATAATAAGAGAGCCTTCAGCTTTACAGTAATAGTGGCTCCGTATGACAGTGGTGCTTTGAGACAATTATGAATGTCACAATGCTAACAACCCGTCAGGGCCAGTAACATGCTAATGCCAGGCAGACATGTTTACTGCGTTCACCATGTTATGTTTACATGCATACATGTGTTAAATAGCGCAAAACAAGAAGTACAGCTGAGGCTGATGTCTTTCATTTTGCAGATATTATATAAACCAAAGCATTGCACAAAACATTATATTAAATCATACTTATTTGGCTATGTATGACTTTATAACATGGTGTCAGTACATGACAAACCAGTAAGAGAGGGAGGTGCAACAAAATTTTCCAACCAGACCCAACCAAGGAGCTTTACGTGGTTCGAGGCGACCCACAAATGAAAATGTTGACCTGATGATGCCACTAGTAAAAAGCTAAGGGACGCTTTTACAGGTTCTCATATGTGTGCCAATGTAATGTCAGTAGGAGTATTCCTCAGAGGATCATTAATGTCTGTACAAGCTATCAAGGCAATCCATTTAATAATCTTAATCTGTGCATTTGACTAAGCGACCAACATGGCCATCCCTACAAAAAAGGAATGGTCAAACTGGGCTAAATTTGATAAAAAGTCTGTGTTGTTTTCTATCTGCTGTTCTGTGCCTATAATTCAACACTTGATTATGATCTGAAAAGGACTGTAATTGAGTCATTTAAATCATATGATTATGGCAGCGATGGGGACTCAGATTTGCGTCTTAGGGTCGAGTTGCACGTGATACTCCTCCTAAAAAGACTTGAAACTTGATATGGACTCGAAACTTAGGACTTAATGTTTATTTCATGCTTTGTCCAACAAGCACAAGCTGAATGTCATTCCCTCCCTCATTACCATTACACATCTGGTTCATTCTGCCACAGATGGCACCGTAATAACAACACCATGTGAGCACACCTGCAGCTGCTGTGTCATTTGTCTTAATAACCTTTGGCTGAAGTGACTCTACACAAGGCCCAAACAAAGGAACCCATGATTGTAATGTCTGTGGTACATATCTCAAAAAAGGAAGCTTGATCATCGACATCAAACTTTATAAGGCACACGAAAATACACTGGATATTAGAACCTATGGATGATTACCAAACACATTTAGCTCAGAATCAGCTTTCTGATATTAGCTTGATCAGTGTTTCATAGCTAAGGAGTTTAACTTCATTAGATTGACGTTTGCTGAATATTTTGAAACAATAACTGAGTGATTGTTTGCCACACTGGTTAAAATATAGTGCTGGCTGTGGTTGGTTTCCAGGGCTTCTCCCTGAAGGGCAGCCTCTGGCTGTAGCTGAAGAGTGGGGGCAAAAACACTTGACCCAGATGCCAGCAGCAGGCTGTGTCAGGGAGACATCCCTGTCACTGCTCCTCCACCATGACACATTCCAGGATTAAAGGAGCGAAACATTGAGGATTGGTGGTTCCTGGCTGATGACCCTGCAGTTGACCCATGGGCACCGGAGGAGGTGCAACAGGGATAACCTGTCCAGCAGGTTATTCCACCTACCCGTACATATACCCAAGGCTAAAAGAAACACAGAATGGAACTAAAATAATGAAACTGCCTTGAATTCAGCTCCACTGGTATTTACAGCTCTGTCAATAAGAACTTTCTCACACATGTTTCATGTGTGTTTCATGCTGTCTTATTGAATCACAGACTCAATAGATCATCTGGATTTCCTTTTCAATGAAAAGTGACACTTCATTTTAAAGATGTCAGCTGTGGATACAGCAACTTTTTAGCCATTGCTAATAATGATTACAGTAGTTATGGAGTTGCTATACTGGGGTGGTGAGGTGATGATAACAGTGGCAATAATTACTCTGGATCGTGATCTAATAACACAACAAAAACATGATTCTATTACCAATCAGTGACAGGTTAAGGAAATGCCTGTTTGTCATTTATTACAAAAAATAAATAAAACAAACAGAGAGCAACGCAATTTGCAGATAATCAAGCAGTTTGAATAAACAAAAATAAACAAACAACAAAAAACATCACAGGAAATATTTCTTTTGAATGAGGGTAGAAATGAAAACTCATATTCCAGATTACCGCCTTAGATTTAATTTTCAGTCGGTATAAGAGAGCAAGGCAATGTGTTTGTGATTTGTGCAAGCCTGGCCCCGACCAGGAATTACTTGCAGTGCCTTGACTTGCCATGATTTTTCACGGCTCTCTACCTAATTCTATGAATTTATCATCACACACACACTAAGGTCACAGCTGCTAAGATCATGAAATGGAAAGTGACACTCTCAAAATAAGCACTTGCACAATGGAGCAGCTTTCACAGGATCTCACAGAACTGATGAGGTGTTAGTGTGTAACGAAATTAATTATCAAAAAGGCTAATGGAGGCGTGATGGTGAGATGAACCTAAAGCACAGAGGTGGAGGAGTAGGTCTGGGAACAGATTTAGCATCCGTAGAAGAATAAGCCAAGTCGGCGGTGAGCTGAGAGATAGGAAAATCAGCATTTCAATTACATGAAAGCAATTGTTTTTATCTTGAGTGCAAGTTAATGAAACTAATTAGTCCTTGCAGCATGAACCCTCTGGCACGTCAGATAATCGCCAGAGGCTTAGATAGTGCCAGTCAATTTTTAGCTTACTGCAGTGGAGAGGAAAAACAAACAGGGCTTTATCACGGTAGCAGGCATTGCACCTGGGGTGTACATCAACTTCAAGACCTCTTTTCACCTTCCCAGGTTACTTAGTGGCCATTTACATCAGGCATCTACAACATAACACTTCTATTAACTGCAAGCCTTCGGGTCTTTAGAGCAACATAAGTGTCATTTGATTGAAAACTCCACTTTGAATGTCTGTCTGGAATAGTGGAGGAAGGCAAGGCTTCTATCTTCTTTACAAAAGTGCATGCATTTGATACATTACTATGCAGCACAGGTAGAGAAAAACCTGCACATTGCTATATCACATTATGAATATTAAGAAGTTCTCTGTGAAAGCCTGAACAACCCAAGAGTGAAGACATCTGCAGCTGGCTTGTTTGTGTGACTCACTGTTACAACAAAGACAGTGAATCAGAATCAGTCGAGGGTGCAGTGCTGTGAGGGAAAGTGGAAGTCACAGCACAGCACAGGATGAACATTATGTTCAGGATTTATCTTGAAATGCCCTCAAATATGCTTTCGAAGCAACGTTACAAAGTGCTCTACAATGGAGGAAAAGAACACAAGTAAATAAAGTTCCAAAGTGTTGTTTTACAAAACAAGACAAAACATTTTTTCACTTTAAACAATTACACCAGATAAAATCAAACAAGAAAAATAGTTTAAAATAAACATGAGCATTTAGAAGAGATTTAAGAGGGCAAACTACATGCTGATACTGGAATAATGTGCAGGACAATAGTCATGTGTGGAGTAGGGAAAGACATGGGTGATCTTTTCTAGATCTGAAAAAGACAGGCATTACCTGATCTTGGTTAAAATGGCTCAGTTTGACAACGCATGGCTGCACTACTTCAGCAGAGCATTAAAGAATAACACTGTAATTGTAAAATTAACATCTTGTGTGACCGGTGGACTTCTGCGTTGTGTTTGTGTGTGAGGAAATCAATCTCAGGACCAGGAATCTCTTTGAAGAATGGCTCAGTTTATTGCCCGACACTGACAAATGGAGAACGCGTATACAAAACAAACAGCAACAAAACTGATTAAATATTAGCATACTGTTAAGATCGCATGAACAAAACAATGTGCAGCCACGGTGACATTATAGTAACTTAAACCCCATGGATGAAAATAAAGATATCAACTCAATATGTAAGACTGGGATGAAAAATATACACATCAACCACAAGAAATGATAAGATGCCAACAGACAACTGCTACCAGATAACCAATCTCTCCCATGTGGGGATAAATCAAAAGGGGAGAGATTAGGGGATAACCATATAGGGTTACCAGCGAAGAAGAAAAAAATTATACATTTATATACTTGTATAAAATTGTATTAAAGTTGGCCCGGTTACACTTACAAGACTGTTTAAAAAGGGTTGAGGTGCAGAGCATCAAACAGTAGGGTAAAAAGATGCGAATAAGGACACATTTTTCCAGTTCAGCTTGGACACCAGCAGAAATGTAAAAGTTAGCTTCAAGGTTTGTGATGTATTTGGTCAAATTGAATGTCATGGTTGAACATAGAGGGGAGAAAGTGTGCTTGTATAAGAGAATCTGAGCAGGGAGAGCTGTCCATGGTGCTGATCCCAATCTGCAGCCTAAAATAGCAGGTGGTGGAGAGTGTTTCCCCAGGACTGTACTATTATGCACAGAGGCCCTCTCATTGAACAAAAAACAATGACAACCTTTTTCTGTGAGAGCTAACATGAAGTTAAATCTACAGCATATTCATAAAACATCTTTCTAACAGCCTCATGAAAAATTGATCTCATTGTTGTCAAGTTGTTCTGAATTGTTATCCAAGTGTTTCAGTCTTAATATTTAAACATTGTAAACAGACTTCTGGCAAACATTTTTGGAATTCTCTTTAACATGTTACAAAGCTAACACGATAAAAGACACTGCGTGATCCGGGGAGATTTACAAACATCAAAACATCACATCTTTGTGGAGTTACAGCAGCAGGTTGTTCAAATACATGTGACAAAGCATCACCTTGTGTTTCTTGTTTTAATACCAACTATTGATTGGCTGACCTTCATGTATATAAATGGACAATAACCTAAATGCAGCCAGCATGGATTATTTCCACTTATATCTGTTTGTCAAAGCTCTTAGAACCCCTGGCTTGTGAATCAATAGTCAGAACTGCATGGGGATCTGTGGATGGACATCAGAAAGTAATGAAAAACAGTTTTAGGCACATTCGATTCAGTCATTTTGTGGAGTGCAGGAGGAAAACCACTCTGTTTTACAATAAATTTTATGTAATAATGAGTTATTTCAATTAGCTTTTAAAAAAAAATCTCATTAAGAGAGATTTCACAGTTCCAGACAACATCTAAATTAAATTATTTGTCCTAAAATAATTTCCTAAACAATGAATGGTTGTTTTTACAACCTGTTTCCTTCAGTATGTGAGGTTTATTCATGATATAAAATGCTTAAAAGGCTCGGTTTCGAGTGGACAAATGTATGTAAGCCTAACAAAAGCCAATAAAACTGAGTACTACGATGTGAACTGGATTCAAACTTACAGGGTAAAGTTGGTGAACATATTCGGATCCCATACCCAGTGCATGGCAACCAAGAAGAATCTAGAGGTAGATAGAAGTTTCCAAATCTGGACTTGATTCATTTTAACTCATCCATTTCTTACAGCCCTCAGCTTTGAAACATGCACATACACACACAAAAAAAGGATTGGACTGGAAGAACCTGGAAGAGTCTTTCAATGATATTCTGGAGTGTAAAACTACAATGTGAACCACAACCAGGTTATGCACAGAAGGCACGAGGAGGCGGCTCATGCATTTTTATTTTTCTTCATCTTGCAACTGTGTAGGTGCAACTCATGAATAAATCGTGGTTTTCTACTATTAGTTATTTGTGAGTGCTGAAAAGTATGCACCGGATATAATGTTCTGTGTGTCGCATTTAGGGGACAGGAGAAGTTTGTCAAGACGTTTACAAGAAGAGAAGATACCACTCTAAATATCAAGCAGGCACCAGCAGTCGACTATCTTAGCTAAGCACATACACTTGAAACAGAGAGAAACAAGTCACCTGGCCATACTGTAGCTGTCCGACGGTAACTCTGTCCATGACCTCTTGTCTTTGCGTTGAAAAAAAAATAAAGATAAGTATTTCCCCAAATTACAAACTTTACTTTTAAACATTAGATGAACATAAATACAAGTTGAGGCTTTTTTCTTGTGCGACTCGACTTTTGTGGCCCTCAGACATCATTAATGGCACAACTTTAAAAACACCTGCTTATTATTCACATACAATGCCATATGACAGAAGAACATGCCACTGTCACAGAGACTTAACATCCCCATTATCATGCTTTTTTTTTCTTCTCTTGAATTCCCTGAGCTGTGTCCAGGATGTTTAATTAAGTCTGCAGTGTCAGGAGGGGATATCCATATTACTCCACTGGCATTTCAGCTCTACTTGATATGGAAACCAGAAGTGCATAGATTCCATTAAATGTGCAGGGTGCGTGGCGGCAGAACACGGGGCACCCACGGGATTCCTAATGGGGCATTTCCGAGACATTTCTTGTCATACCCTTTCTGCGTGTAAATGGAATGAGAAAAAACAACTCAGCAGGGAGAGTGATTAAGACAAAAGGAAAGTTAAAATTTGCTGTTTTTGAGTTGCCTTTTACTGCAATGATAGAGATAGAGATAAGATGAAAGATATAGCAATTGCTTAATTAATGAGGCATTTCCACCAAAAATATCTGTCTGCTCATATTTTACAATGCTTATCTGCAGAAAACATTATATTCAAAGCACTTCTTCTAACCAGACTCTCAAGTAGAACACACCTGACTGAGCGCTCCTTTCTTCTCCATTCTAGTCCAACTACCTCATTAGAGAAATGCTTTATTCACAGCTTCTATTAAAGGATAACATAGCCTGATTTCAGCTTAATTTAGAAATCATTGGATTGTCACGCCTTGGTTTTTAATATTTCTAATGGAGAATCTTTCACAAGGAAAATTCGTAAGACATGCATGGTTTTTATTGCTAAATAGAACAAACTGATGGGTTCTAGGGCAAAAGTGATCCCTCATACTCCTACTTAAGCTTTCTGACAGGAGCCCTGTCTTTGTGTGTTAAGTCCCAACCAATAAATGAACCCTAAGAGCATCATCCTTAGCGTAGAGGCCTGTGTCAGCCACACTGCCAGAGGAGCAGCTGGATTCTCTCTGCGCCAAATCTCTTGAAGACACTTTGTTTGCTACCTCACCTGAATGAATCTTAAAGTGGGATTATCTGGCCAATGTGCTTATGGCCTTGATGTCTGCTGTGACTGAAACTGAACCTGAACTAAAAATGCAACCTAAAAATACAGGAAAAAGATTTTTAGGCTGCCACTAAACCAAAAGCTAAGCGGATGTAGCATAAAAATGAGAGTTTTCAAATACTGTGCTGTGTCCCAAATCACATACTGCCATTAGTACACTCACATGCAGTATACTTGTGCAGTGTGTTAAGTTCAACAGTGTAGTGTTGTCTCAAATCGGATACAGCCTCTGTGTGCTTCCCAGAAAGGACAGCTGCAACAAGATTGATATGTCTCTTAAGCCCCTCCCCTTCCTGTTTGTGGCCAAGATGGCGTTCATTAAGGGTGAGAAGTGTCCATCGTTCCACACTAAATTTTTTGTCTGAAAATGCCATCCAGGTACTCATACTATTCTGCATTTTGGCATATTTAGTAGTGTGAACACATATACACTCAAACTGGCCAGGTTGAGTATGGAAGGTGTTTTGGGACACAGCACTGGAAATAAAATGCAACAGCTTGTGCTAACTGCTTCAAGACAAAGGCACCACAAAATGATATGCACTCTTTGGGGTTACATGTCTTTGTCACAATGTAATAAGAAAATCTATTTATTCCAAGTGCAGACAAGAGGATGTGAACTATGGGTTCACTTTGCAAATATTGTTTTACAGCCTCTAAGTGTTCAATGCTTTGTATGTCAAGTTAATGAATCTGCTTCTTAATGCCTCAAACATCCTCTACAAGGTGCAAGAATCACCTTGTCCTGGTTTTTCATGGAAAAGCTTTGGCTAGGTTAAAAAAGAAATAGGTTGCCGGATCAGCATCCTAAATTTCACTGGGCCTTGACAGTTTGATGCCATATTTATTGTGTGAAATATAATGCAATGAGATGTGGCTATTAGAATGGTTGTAGCTCTTTTTGATCAGAGCCCTCTGCAGCACAGAGCTGTCAGCGGAGCGCCATGAGTTTTTTTATTGGGTCTGAGATGCACAGCTCATCAGGGAGCTGGGGTAACAGACAGATGGATCCTATGGGGTTCATGTACACAAGTCCAACACAGACAAGCTCAGTAGGTCGGGATGTTTCTGCAGTGTTGCTTTACTTCTTGTTTAACAACCCTGTGCAACATATAAACAGCGATGAATGCACTAAACTTTTTTTTTTTGCTCCTGTCAGATTGAGACGATGTGTTACATGTGAAGAAGTTCTGACCTTGGCATTATAAGGTCTGTCTGCTGGGGGGGAGAAATTAATATGAAGACATTTTAGTCATACCTTCTTTTGAAAATCAAGTTATGATAGAAGCCATTTGGAATGAGACAGCGATTCAAACAGGATAATGTCAGATTTTCACTACACTGTCATCTCTAAACATTGAGGGATTAATTCTAACATTATTCTTTCTAACAAACATTTGCATGGACAGTGTAGTTAGCAAACAATCTTTCAAACATGATGTTAAAAATCTATACTGAGCAACAGTAGAAACGCATCATTTTAAAAACCCAATATTTTTCTTTCACTAGCCCCAATCTACTGAAACAAACAAGCATGTGATACACTGAAATTACTTTTTTAAGTATCCACAACCAAAACATGTTAAATCATGAATAACCATCATTTAGTCATAACATACTGTAGCCATAATAATCATTGATGCATTTCAGAGTAAACATTTTTTTGTGCATGATTGAAAACACCTGGCCAAGGCAATAAAATCCCAGGTCTAATTAATGTCCTACTGAAACAACTGATGATACCACGGCTTCTGACCAGGCAGTTGGGATGCTGATGATGCTGACGCCCAGAACTCGGCAGAAACGTGTAGCACAGATGTTACAGGTGTCATGGCGCATCGTACAGTGGACGGAGATCACATTTAGTGATTTAACTTGCACAGAGCTGATTGTCGTAAGCGTGTGTATCGTCGTCGTGGGGAATGCTATCCTGCCCTATACATCCAGGAAGTGGACAGTTTTGGTGGTGTTGTCATGAAGTGGGGAGCCATTGCTAATGGATGACGGTCAGAACTTGTCCAGATCCACAGTCCACAGACAGACATCAGTTACCGAAATACAGTCCTAGGTCCACATGTCATTTCCAGGATACAGCAATCAGGCATCACCTTCATGCATGACAATACCAGACCACATGTGGCTAATGTCTGTCAGGAGCCTAGCTGGACCAGAACAATGTCGCTGTCCTTCCTTGGTCAGCATATTCACCAGATCTCAACCAATAGAGCATCTGTGGGATGTTCAGGATCACCGGGTGAGACGGAGAGATCCTGTTCCAGCAACACATACACAACTTGTCACAGCACTTGCAGGAAGTCCAGATTAAGGTCTTATCCATTCAGGAGGTGTAAAGTAATGATAAATGCTGGAGGTGATCACATGCGGCAGTGAGTGTTATTGTTCTCTGCATCACCATCCACATTTTTTGACTTGGAAACATGAAGGCAACAACTACTAATTTGCACAAAAATGATTTTTCTTTATGGCTAAAGGGTGAATAAAGCTGTGTGTTATGCCACTTAGTTGTATCCACAACATTTACCATATCTGTTATAAACTCATCGGCTCTGAGGTTTCAAAACTTCAGATTTCACACAGTTCAAAGATGTTTTCAGTAAACCTCTCAGAGCGGCAAGGTAACACAGTAAAGAGACAGACCCTGACCTGTGCCCCTGTGTACATTCAGAACACTGATTGGTGCTTTGAAAATATAACCTTTCCTTCTTTTAATTTATAGGGCCAGCACACACATAGAGCACAGCCATGGAGTTCTCCAGTTCAGATCTCGCTCCATTGTGCCAGCTGACATTGACTAAAGCCCCGAGCCTTCATGTAAGAGGAGCCTCTAATATCTTGCTGCCTGATGATGACTGTGCCCTTTCTTCCCCTTTTCCCTATTGTGTCCAATCCACAGATTCAATTTACAAGCCTTTAAAAATGACTCAAACTTTTATTGCACTGCTCACTGAACAGAATACCTGCGAAATGAAATATGGTGGGAACAAAGCAGACATATTTTATTCGAAACTTTTACTCACTTCTAATGTCACAGATGGTACATGGTGTAGGTTCAGACTTTCATTGTTACATTTTTTACCCTCCATTTTTACGGAGGCTGTCAAAATACATTTTAATAGTTGTACAGGGGAAATGGGCAGTCATCTTTTTAAAAGGACAGTGATATATAGTTGATGGTCATGAAAACAGATTTTTCTGTATTCTCTCACCCGTATCCTTTGTCTATATTAAGTGTATGAAAAAACAGTCACTACAGTCACTTTATCTAAGCAGGAAGGAAGGCCTAATATGGATCCACTTAAGACAATAAGGCAATAAGGCACAGTTATGCATTTACTTACTGTAGTGGAGGTGAGAGAAATGGAGGAAACGGGTTGGAAGTGACCTCTAACGGCATGCTACATTATGTATATTGTGAGGATTATGCAGACCTCATGCTGTGTATATATAAAGAAATTATTCTAAGAGCACCAGACAACATCTAATACCAATCCTTGCCAAGGGGTGCTACATTATATATACAGCACTGTAAGTTAATAATGCACAAATGTATAAGGAGTAAGAGATTGGACTTGGTTGGTAAACTGCAGGTTGTGAGCAGTAAACAAGTTTCATCGCCTCTCATCACAGCATTGCAATGAACTCAGTGATGTGCTCACAAGCGAGGGAGGGGCAGATAAATCACACCTGGGAAATTATCTTTGACCTAAAATGTCACCAGTGGATTCAAACATGTGAAATGTGAAGGGGAAATGGATATTAAGGGAAGAGGACAGCCTTGAAAGGTTTGTCAGCATGGATTTCCTGGATTAGTGTTTGGGGGCAGTGGTGCGGAGTGACTGAAGACGTGGCTACGGGAAGGTAATTAATTAGAACGGCTTGTAATGCGCCATGCTCCATCTCGTAATGCTATTGCTGATTTGAGGCAGCGAAGGAGGAGGTTATCTGAACGGACCTCGGCCAGAAATAATTTCATTAGGATTATGTATCTTTTCTCCACATCTCTTTCTGTTATTATCTCCCTCTTCTGAAAATGCTGGACCGTGTTTCTTAACAATTACCAATCTCCATACTTTCATCCAACCAAGTCTAGAATAGTCAATTTACCAGCATGCTTTAATAAATGAGTCAGGTGGCAGGACTTAGCGGGAGATTGGAGCTGATTGCGCCCTTGTTCTGTTCATTTGCACAGACCTCAGTTAATTGACTCCTGAGCAGCGATCCATTGGACACACACTATCTGCTGCCAGCTTCTTCCTGACCCCACTCACGGCAGGGAACAAAAGAGCAGCGGTTGTTTAAGCAAACATTTGTTTTTGTGCGGGGCATGTGTGCACGTACCTGTTTGTGTGTGTAAAACAGAGATTAGCAGAATGAAAGATAAGAAGAGACAGAGAGATATATTTAACTGTTGCAGGGATAATGTGCAGGACGGGTAACAGGAAGATGAGGACATGCAGCAGAAAAGGGAGCAGTAAGATGGATGTAGATAGCAAACTGTGCTTATTATATGTCAGCGATTGATTCATAGCACTATAAAAACAGAGAGTATGTATTGAACATGTGTAATTCTCTGATGATTAATAGACAGTTGTGGGCTCTTAGCGTAAGAGTAGTTGCACAAGATGCAGTGCAGATGAAACATAAAACAAAGGAGATAGATTATTAACTTTAATTTCTGGACCCTGTTGTGTTGATACTTTCTTTTAACATGTACAAACTAATCAGGATGCGTTGATGATGTAGTCAGGTATCTTGTTCATACTTAGAGTAAAGGAATTCTCACATCATTCAGTACAAAGAGTCATAGCTCACTATTTTGCTCGTCCATTTGTTTTTCCCCCCAGCTAAGTGGTTCCATCACCACTCAAATGCATGTCAATACGTACATCAGTGAGTGAATACCTCACAAATCATGCACCCAGATATGCAGGTTATTTCTGATGGTCTTCAGTGAAATGGTCCTCTTATGGTTTGTTGCAGGGACATTCAGGTAAGCACAACATTAGCCGAAACAGATTTCAGCAGCCTATTATCAACAACAGAGTTAATAGATTATGATTGTTTTTTGTGGTGTTCATGGTCTTATAAAAAGCTTTTAACAAGATAGTATCCTTGCACCTCAGTCCCCAGTGAGTGGGGCTCTTCTGCTTGAAGCTACTGCTTTGTTCAATGGCAATGGTGATTGTATATACTTGCTGTTTACACGATGACCATTTCACCCAAGAACGGAAACCTTTTGTTGATTTTTGGCCATTTGTTTACACGACAATGGCATTTTCGGGGACTGAAAACGCAAACTTTTGAAAATGGGCTCCAGAGTGGAAATGCCACCCTAACGTTGTCTTGTAAGACAGCAAACAGCGTATTATGGCCAGAGCAACAACAAAAATACTACGTCGGACTATCCGGATTTGTTTGTGCTGCAGATTAATGTTATTTAGCAAAAACGTTGTCGTGTAAACGGAGCCATAGTCAGTTCAGTTTAAAGATTTGTTACCTCCACCAATGAGAGCTGGATTTGCCAAGTCTTTGTGAGTGATGGGACAAGAAATTTCGGAAGAATTTTGGTAAGGAGGCAGATTGCTAACATTACAGTAGCTAGCTAGCTTTGCAAGCGGTTACTGTAAGCTTAGGCTACGTTCTTTTCTATGCTTTCTTCCTAAATGCTTCTCCCAGATTGCATTGCAGTTTACAGCACGTCACTGCATGACATTAATACAGAAGAACACTGATTTCAGATTTCGACGTAAATTTACATAAAAGTTTTACAGTGCAGAGAATGTACAGACAACTTTGTGACTTCCCACCTTTGAGCCCTCAACCTCCTGAAAATAAATACAGACCCCTTTTTGTTTGTAACAAATGTGTAAATGTGGTCGATTCTGTTTTGTCTTGAGACCAAGACCGATCTCTGGTACTGCAACACTACCATCTGCTGTAATTTGTCTATAATGATTGTAGAATATTATCAATAACCACCTCATATAAATGGCCTTAACCTTTAAAATCAATGCAAAATCAATTAATGTTGCTCAGTATTTTGTTTGATATCATTATATAGAATGACGCTGTCTCAGCCAACTTTGACTGATCTCCAGTAGCTCTGCTGCAATCCAACCAGCAGCTATATTTGTCGAACCAAAACTGGGAGGAAATTCTAGCTGACTAACCCTGTCATGCACGGTAAGATTCACTCTTTCAACGGAAATCTTATCGCACAGCATTGACAAGTTTGCGTGAGTGTCTGGGATTTCAGCAATTGTGCAAAGCAGCCCCTTGCTTAAATTTCTGTCAGGGGTCGAAGGTGACAGATGAGCATGTGATAGGTGAAGCAGGCACTTGTCAGCAGCTGTGCCACAGAAACACAAGTAACCAATGCAATGAAACATGACCATGTCAACTCTGGAAGCCTGAACATACACTGTTCCTTCTCTATCATCGTTCTGCTATGGATATGTCGGCTGGAGAAAAGTGTTTTTTGGTAGATGTATAATAATAATAATAATTATAATTATAATAATAAGAGGAGGAAGAAGTCGTATCTTGTGATTCTGAAAGATGCTGGAATCAATTTTTTTGTGCTGACTTCAAATATTTTCCAGTACTTATTAACATAAGGCATATGTCCTGTCGCTCAGTACAATTTTGGAACTAGGGCATTGGATTTCACTCATAAATGTTTTAAAATCCAGCAATATTTATGATCATTCACTTTTATGGCTAATCTATAGTAGAGCCATTAGGCATGCATTAGTGAGTGAAGTATATTTGACCTAATCCTGGTCCTCATTGAGAAGTCAATAGCCTGCATTAAGTCTGTCTAAATAAAAACTATGGTCTGGCAATGTTTTTGCACCAGTCTCTTGAGTACCGCTTTCAAGACCCTTTCCCTCCACCTCCTGCTAATTGGGACATTCATATCTCTAACATAATCCCTGTGTGACTATTTTAAACCTCAGGGACACAGAAGAAGAGGCAGGAGAGGGGGAATGAGAGACAGACAGAGAGAGTTAGAGAGAGAGAGAGAGACAAAGAGAGGTAAAAGCAGAGTCACATTAGGAAGAGATGAATTGCTACATCTACAGTAAAAGGTAAAGTGACTGTGTATCTATACCAAATCCCCTCCATAGTGGTCCCAAGAGTATGAATATCCATCTAATTACCTCTTTTTCAAATGACCTTGATATTTATAAATTTATATATATTAAATGCACTACCGGTGGATTCTTAAAATGCTCCGAAGAGGCTTATCAAATTTGTGTTGTGACAATTACATCAAAGCAAGGGGTAAATGGATAAAAACTGGATTAGTGGCGCCATGGCAGCTTCTATGAAAACAGTCTAATAGGTAATTTGGCATTCTACTGAGTGCACTTCTAAGGTCCAAAATAAAATTTGACTGTAACTGTCTTCAAATGGGACTTTGTGTCTTTTCTGCAACTCACTTCTGAGTCACACAGGAGCGCTGAATATAACAAATCCTCCAATCCAAGCACTCACAACAAAGGATGAAACTGATTTTCACTCCAGAGAAGAAAGAGCAATCTGTCGATGTGGTTCCACCTTCTCTGGGTTGACAGCTGGCTGGCACAAACCAAGGCTGCTGCAATGATGTAGCTTTGGGCATATGTGCTGTGTTTATGAGATAAATGGCGACACGCGGAAGGCTCTCTACAGCACTCCACCTCCTTTGTCACCTAGTCAAACTCTCAGGCTGCTCTGGATCGGCTCTCTGGTTGAGGTGAATGGAGACATGAGGGGCGGAATCACTGTCAGGAACTGTTCCCAGCTGCCCTCAGCCACTGCGGCTTATCACAAACTGTGTTATATCCACACAGCTCTCATTACGCCCAGGGATCTACTGACAAGCACAAAGAAAAACCTTAAAGAAAATGATCAGTTCAACCAAAGGCTGTCTTCCATGAAAGTGCGCCAGATAGGTTTCAGCTATGAAAAAACTGACAAGACGGGCTAATCAGTAGATGTGTTAAACTGCTTAATGTTCGTTGCATTTAATTGCTTTTAAAATGATTGTTCCTTGTACTTTTGAAATTATTTAAGACATTTCTTGTTTAAAATTTGAATCAATTTATAGACATATTAACCCATGAAAATCACATGCAAATGGGATGAGTTGTGCCCAGGTTAAGTGATCCATATTGGCAGAACTTAACAGCTTTACTGCTCACAAGTAACAAAGGAAGGCCAGACGAGGCCCACTTGAATCCTTCTTTATTTCTCTCTCTCTCTCTCTCTCACTTACTTTTCCTCAATAACTCAGCTCTGGCATGAATATAAATGGTGACCAGTGAGAGGCAGGGCCAGGTTGCCAGTGAATGGCTTTCTGCTCGGCCTCCGACAGCAGTGCTCCCCTAATGGGTTCAGCCTGACTGGATTCAATCATGTCCCCTGATACCCTCTGAAGAGGATGCAAATTGTCAATCAGACCTCTTTCCCTTTCCCTCATGCTTCTCCATCTTTTTCGGCTGTCTTCACCTTGTTCCCTATGATCATCTTGCCATCGTTCACCGTCCTTTTAGTTCCGATTTTCTCCTTACAGTCTTTACCAAATCAGCTCCACCTCCTGCTTTCGCCTCGACCTGCCCTGACGATATTGACTTGAATTGCATCCTTGTCGAATGAAATAATGAGTGCTGACAAGGTCATGCACAAGGAAATTATTGCCTGTCTTGGATGTAGTTTTGGGTGTTTGTGCTGCATGTATGGGTCTGTTGCATTTAAAATTAAAACAGCATCCCTTTAGGGAAATAAACAGAAGATGTTAAATGAGAATGTCTATTATTTCCATGCACAGAGAGAACAGACCCACTAACTCAGCACGCTAAAAATAAAAGAAGATAATTATGTTTTTCATTAATCCAACCCTTTTTAGGAAAACGGCAAGAGTAAGAAGAAGATGGCATACTTCGATAGGTAAAGGTTAATGTATTTATTGGATTGCCTCATAATGCAATCATATTTCAGTAGCTTCGTATAAAAGCAATTAGACGGTGAGAAGTCTTTCTGCGGGGCAGGCACAATGAGGAAGCAAATTAACATATTTCCACACTAGATGACAACTTAATCCACCCCATGGGCTCCAGGTGCATTCAGCTTCCCTTTGGAATGAAGGGGTCTCATTAATTTTTGCCACACAGTACTAAACCTTCAAGACACAAGGGATAAGCACGCTATGGTGACCAAGAGATTCCAGTTAAGACCAACAAGTCATCATACCTATACAACGAAATAAGTAATTTCTCACTGCCTTTCAAAACATGTATTCCAACAGTCTCCCTAAAGGTGCGTTCAGGCAACAATTATAATGGTGATGTTAGATGTTGCATGACTAGATTGCAAAGTCAATGAAAAGATGTGTAGATGCAAGTATATGCAAATTTTGACTTTTGTCAATAGAATGACATTAATAGGATGGCACTCAGTGGTGCACATATCAAGGAACCCTACATGTCTTCCTAGCTTGCCACACATGCCCCACCCCTCCACAAAGTTTTGTGGAAAGTGGTTCTGTAGTTTTTGTGTGAATAGGCAAAATGTTGAAAAGTGACTTATCACACAATGTTATAACAAAAATTGAAAAAAAAAGTTCTTGAAATTGGTCCTTTATCTGGATTTGTTTCAAAATGTAATGGCTTCTTTCTTGGTCCATGCTCCATACCTCCACATGGGTGAAAACATAACCTCCTTGGTGGAAAAAGGAGGTTATGTTTTCGCACAAAAAACTGTGACCACTGAAGTTTTTCTGTCTGGGGAGGAAAACAGTCTTGATCAATTTACTCTGTTGACAACAGATACATTCAGGAGCTGTTTTAAACATTTGTTGCATTTTGGCTGTTCGGGTGTTTTCGGGGCCTGAATACGCAAACTCTTGATAACAGGCTCCAGGGTGTAATCTTTTGAAAACACCACCCTACTGTCTTAGCATAAACGGGCAAAACACAACTCCTCTGAAAACCATGACGTCACTGCCCACTTTGTGCATGCCTGCGATGGTTCCAGCCTTACTCGCGAACACAGACTGTCCAGTGTTGTTTGTGCTGAAAATTCTGTTGGGTAGATTTACTGAACTACCGCTGTGATCTTCTTTTGTGGTGTTGATTTTGAAAAGCAAAACTGTTATGTGAACGGAGCCTCAAACTACATCTGACAGAGTTATTCACGTCTATAGTTTTATAGTCATATAGTATATAGTTTCAACTACTGAGGCATGTCCAAGTGGTGTTTCAAATAAATTCAGCTGATTCAGTTGTATTGCTGGCACAATGTCGGACTGTAAGTTCCTGATGATGCTTTTACCAAACTTTTTCCTTTCATGCTAATGGAGTTCAGGCTGATGAAAGGTCAATTGCTCTGCGTAGTTTCTACCATTTCACAGCTCGCTCTGTCCGTAATATTCACCACTCCGGCCAGTTAAAGCAAAGTCAAAATTAAAGAAGATGATCCTAATGTGATCGATAATGGGGGCGATGCGCTGCAATTAGCTGTGATGAATTGCAAGACTCTTAAGATACTCTGTAAATAATTGATATTAAAAAGAAACATCAGATGCAGGCATTCCAAAACTACAAGCATCAGTGTCAGTAGGTGATGTATGGAAACCCAGTTAAGAGCCCATTTCCCTCCCATTCCACCGGGAAGGAGAGGCTGCAGTAAATAACCACTACATTGCCAGAGGGGTAAAGAGGGAGAGTGGAGAGGAGAAAATGCCCTATACTCGCTCCGCCATTGTTTCCCGCGGCTTCCTTGTTATGCTAGTCCATGCATCCACTTAAACATGTCTCCTCTGTATGTCTCAATTTCCTTTGCTTTCTTGCCTTCTCAATTCTCCTCCTTTCAGTCCTGTGTGCCTTGTAGACAATTGCTAAAGGGAAGGTGGAATTTGATGCCTCCCTGGCAAAGCTTTCCTTTGAGACTTGTAGGAGATTTTGTTTTGTTGGAGTGAGGTGTTACGGCTCACTGGCTCGTCATCCGAAACATCAACTGTCTGTCTGGGATGGCCAGCTATGGCCCTTAAGAGAGTTTAAAGCATTCAGAACATCAAGAATACTTCTATCAAAGCATTTGGTACAAGTTTTTAATCTATGATTTATAGTACATGCTTGCAATTTTTTTCCCCATTTCCTGTTCTGATTGAAAGGAAATTAGAAAACATGTTTCTGCTATTGCAGGGCTCAGGGCTGTACTAATATTATCTGGATTTGGTGAATCATTCTAACAGATATGTGCTTTATTATGGTGCTTTCATGTATGGTTGAGTCATCCCTCAGTAAACAGTTGAAAGTCCATGCTCAATTGCAATGAATCATATTGGAAACTTCAACCCTTCAACAGGTAGGACTCTGGGTGTTTGGCATTCAGCAGCGGCTCAGTTTTTGTCCTTGGGGCTTCACGACTTTTGATAGACCATAATTGTCAGCAGAGGGAAAATGTTGAACAACCATGTCTCATGGTTGATGAAAAAGGTCACCTCAGTTCCTCTGTATGCTACACTGACCTGCTGAGTCAACGGTACATTCGGCAGCGGCAGCTTACAACTCACTTGTCCCACCCTCCCATCTCTTCACAGTGACGAAACAGAGTTTAATCCCTTCTCACAGGTTGAAACTATCTCCTCTCTTATCTCCCTCTCTTTCTGCTTCTCTTTGAGTGATGGACAGGCAGCTTGAGCCGTTATAGACAGCCAGCCAGCCAGACAGGTCAAAGGTGACTGAGCAGAATAATCCCTTTATGAAACCCACCTCCTGGCTGAAATAAAGCTGGCCTAAGGAAGGTCAGCATGTAGGCACTGTTCCTCCTCAGCATCAGCCAAAGATTGTACTGCTCTATTCACTCTCTTACCTTGAGAAGCACGCAGCTGGCTTATCACCCTGGAATTGGCTGTGCAGCATGAATGCAGCAGAAGAGAGAAGCTAAATGAATGTTTGAATGGAGTTTGTGTGAATGCCTTGCTTGTTTCGATCTATCTGCTGCCAGCTTGTCTGTATCCTCTATCTCTCTCTTTCTCTCTCTTTTACTTTTAACCTGATCTATTCTTCCTCACACTCTCGGAGTCCAAGTGTTGGGAATTGAATCTCCTTCTGTCTGTGATCTGTGTGTTTTTGAGACGACCTGAATGAGAAGCGAGTCCCACTGAAAGGGATCATCACCTTTTGTACAGTTCAGGTTACATTCGATTCTGACCTGATGTGTGGGTAACTGGGAAGGATATGTGCACATTGACAATAAAGTACTTATAAGTGATGCTAATGAAGGGTGCAGATAAAGAAAGACATAGTTACAAATTTTGCACCATTGTTTTGGTATTATCAATGGAATAAATGACGATTGTGGTTATGAACTCTGCAGTCCCCTCAGCGCTATAGTGTTTTTGTATCTTCATTCTGTCACTGTTTTAGTTGTATGGCAGCAGCATGCTGCTTTTTCCGACAAGAAGCTCTTAAAAAATCACAATATGCTATTTGTCCTTATGTAGATGTTTCTTTTATTTTTAACACCTTTATAAACACTGGTTTACTCTCACCTCTCTCGCAAGTGTCATTTCTAGACACAGCAGGCAACTGTTTTCAGTGGAAAAGCTCTGATAAACCTATTATATTCTATCTGGCAGTAGTAAACTTTAGAAAAAGTTTGTTGGTAACTTCACAGACTTAAGAGTCAGATATTGCATGACAAACATAGTCTTTGGTGTCTGCTGGATGCAAATATAGGCAACAGTTTGTTAACATGCCAACTTTAGCTGCTTTAAGTCGATGCCTTGTTGATGGATGAGCATTGATTTTCAAGTATTTGACAAGCAATGTCACATGGGATGTGTGTGGGGTGTGTGATTTGATTAGTCAAATAGTGCCGAGCAATTTTCGAATAGATATTTTGCTTGAAATGCCCATCCTTAGTCTTGTCCACAGATTGTTGCAAGGCCCCCGGGTTGCCAAAAAAATTGATTAATGAAGTTTAAAAAAAAAAAAATCAAAACTACAGCAGGATATGAAAATGATATTAGTAGCATGTTGTTGATTGGTACAGATTACAGATGTTTACAATTCACAGAGAATTCTCCCAAAAGGTTCACTGGCTGCTGTTTGTAGTTTCATCACATTTAATATTATCTGATTCAGGTGCACATGCTACAGTAGCTCTAAATCATGTCATATCGCAATCCCACTCTGTATCATCAAGCAGTCACGTAAATATCCTACGTTGACTCCTTGATTCAGTTAGGTATTGTTGAGGGACAATGACAGCTGTCATTCTTAGGAAGCCTTCTGCAGCAAGCTACTTTTTATAGTTTGAAAAGTAAAAAGCAATGTGTGCAGCATCACTCTCTTTATCACTTTTTTCTCTCTCAGCGAGTCCCCTGTCTCATCACATTAATAGAGGTGTATTGAGCAAAGCATTCCCACAGGTGGTCTCCTTGGGCCAGAACCCAACCAACTGTCCCTGGTCCAATTACAGCAAGAAGGAGAGGACATTTTTATTGGTCTGTAAGGGGGGATTTCCATTGCTGCCATCATCTCCAGCAGTAAAGTCATCTAGCACTCGAATACTTCTCCATTCTGAACCAGCAAGGGACAGAAAATGCCCTGCTGAGACCTGGTGAGTCCCAGCACATTACCAGCACAGAATTTCTGACCTATTTTGAAACCCCTAACTTAATTTAATTTCTACCTGCAGTATATGATTGTATATGAGAGGAGTAATATTCCCTTGGAGTTTCTTAGAGACACCAACTCTTTAATAACATGCTGTTCTATACAACATATAATAAAGCATTAAAAGCTATTTCAATAAGCCTGAGTGCAAAAAAGTAATACATAATCTCAAATGAGCACATAAATAAAAAATAATAATCATAACCAAGATTTATATAGCACATCAATAGAATGTAGCCTAAAGAAGTGCTGTATATTGAAAAAAAAACCAAATACATTCCTGCCAGTAGCCTTTCTTCCTCTTTACCCCTCTCTCCCCCATCTCTCTCCCTTTTTCTACCTCTCTCTCTCTCAACCTAGCTGATCAAGGTAGACGGCCATCCACCTACAGCTAGGACATGCTCTGAGGTTTCTGCATGTAAAAAGGCAGTTTTTTCCTTGCCAGTGTAGCTCAGCGCTTGCTCATGGGGTAATTGTTGGGTCGCTGTAAAATAAAATGTCAGTCTAGACCCGCTCTTTAGGAAAGTGTCAGGATATAACTTTTTCTTGTGATTTAGCACTATACAAATAAAAATGTACTTGACTTGGAGCTTACAAATTCATTGTTGTAGAGAACCTACAGTATAGGTCTGAACACTTGAGGATGTAGAGTCGTGCCACATAGAGAGAAAGGGAGTCAACCATTCTAGAGCGGTGTCTGAGACTCCTTGCACTCCTGGCACTGACGCGCTAACCTGGAGGAACGTGCAGACCACTCGCAATGTGGTGCATGTGGATCTCAGCAGGGTGCTCAAGCTGACTGACACCATTACACTGACGTCACTGACACCTGACGTGGTCCTACTGTCAGAACAGGTGTTCCTGTTTAAACTGACAATGCCCTGGGAGGAGGAGATATCAAAGAAAGATGGACGATATAAGAGCTGGCAGAACAATGACAGATAATTGTTGAAGACCTACAGTACAAGTGCAGATTTTTAAGAAAACGTTTGCATAACCAAGATGCAACCAGCAGCCAGTTACACAACTAACTGCTGATCACAGAGCTGGAGGTGTAGTAAAAAATAACCCTTAACTTATTGAGAGGTAGACTCACAGTGGACAATGTGAAGGCAGTCCATGCAGGACAGGCAAAGAAATTGAAAGGTTAATAAGGGCATAGGCAAAGCAAAACTAGAATTTAAATGCATGAAAATGAATACAAATGAAAATGAGATATAGACATGGCAGTAGAAATTATTCAGCTGTGGAACAACAAAACATATAAATGCTTATTCTAACAGGATCTGCTGATTGAAGAGAAAGGCTGAAAGCAGAGCCTGAGAGGTTTATGTGTGGAGAACTGTGTACCTACTAACCTTACATTACAAATCCCACTGTTGCAAATCAACAATGTCCTGAAAGCCAGGTTGCCTCAGTAATGAACACCTGTGAGGAAAAGCAGAAAAAGGACTCTGATTAATGTGAAATAAATAATTTCTACACATCAGGCTCCTTCATTTCATTAATCATCTTCCTCACTTCACCATCCACCACTGAGCGAGAGTTGCTGCTGCATTCTTCCAAATGGATTTCCCCTCCCTGCCTTAATCTTTACTTCTTTCTCGCCATTTTCATTTTGTGCTTCTGTTTCCGCCTCCCTTTGTCACTCTACCTTCCTCTCTGAATGTTTTATAAAGCAAGTGCCTATGGAGAGTAGGTTTCCTAGCACAACAACTCTCCTCATCAGAAAAAGAAATGCTTGGTTTGCTGTGGTGAGAACTGTTGAGAAGTATGTGTGGACAAGAAGAGCTCATTTTTTAAAGAAAAAGAGAAAGCTGCGTGGGGGGGTAGGCAGGTTAAAGTGGTATTTCAGCACTGCTGTGCATATTAAAGCTTGTTGGCTGCACTGGAAAGAAGGATCTTATTAGCCAGTGGGAGAGACAGATAGAAAGACAATGACTGAATGAGAAGGAAAGACAGAAAGAGAGAAAGAGAGCAATATTGGCAAATGTTGCTGTTTAACAGGGTTGCCCAGATCCAAACACAGAGTTGGCCAGTGATTGGTCGGTTGTGGTTAGGTCTTGGCATAGGCTGCAGCGACAGCTGTTTGGAAACGATGGAAGGCCTTCAAAAGGGGGCAGGAAAGAGCAGCACCATGACAACAAACCAACATTACTGTGACATTCTGTTTTCCCAGTCCATGCTCCCAACACAAATCAGACTGACGCAGAATGAAAAAATCGGGGGCCTTAACAAATCAACAAAAGGAAACAAATGATGATACAAATGGGAGACTTGTTTTGGTACTCCACATTGCTGAAAGGAACATGTAGTAATTGGATCCCCTAAATCTTAAGTTCCCCTCTGAGGCTTACTTCTGGGCCTGTTTCATTTTCCGCCTTCATCTCAGTCCAATGGGACGGATCATAAGAGCGCTGAAGACAAAATGAAATTCAAGCGTGCATGCTATTAAGGCTCCTCACAAAAGGAAATATCAACAACAATGCAAAAATTCAAACGAGCCTATTTATTAGTAATCAAGTTATTTTGCGCAAATAGAACTTGACAGTCTAGAAACACTGATCAGTTTGGTCATATCTCTACAATTCCTGCTTAATGTGAATGTCGTCACTTAACATGCTTTACACAGAGGTCCAGATGGCAGCTTCTGAATTTATATGTGTATATTTCCTGATCAGTTATCACAAAACTATATGGTTTCAGTGGACAGACTCCAAAGGTAAGAGCACATGAAGACATGACTGAAACATAGAGGAATAACTACCAGTTTTGATCCAGAAGAGAAGGGCCTTCTCTGTTAGGAGTTTAGCCAATCAGGTGCTCACATCTCTTCTTTCATATCATCACACTCTTTTTCCTACAGTCAGCCCCTCGCTCCTCTGTAAATTGCACCTCTATGGGCTGTGCACATCTGGCTATAAAATCACATGTAAGACCAAGCAGAGGTGACAGCAGCATCAACAACAGTCCAGAATGCCCCGTGGCACAATGACCAGCAACTTAATCTCATCTTGAAAATCAACTGGATAACAGCAGCCAATTAGGAAGTTGATCTTGTTGCATCTCAGACACATGCATGGACTGTATTTACACGTCAAGCATGCAGAGAAAACAGAGTACACCTAATGCTGTGAAACAAAGTTTTAGTGATTCATCATCGAGTTCATTTATCTGACACCCCCACAGTACGAACACCATCCTCACTGTCTGCCAGCTTATTTTGCCCCACAGCTGTGTATTGTTGTGGGCAGCACGGAGTTCATTTTCTCTGAAACGTCCGACTGTGTCAGCCATGGCAGGTGAGTAGGATTGGCATATACTGTGAATCTCTGATTAACAGCATAATGAATTAAAGGGGGGCTCCTCCATATGGAAGGAAGTGTGTTGGAGGAGCACATGCTCCACACAAACAAGACGTTCACCTGCCTACATGGCTCAGGCACAGTGGGAACACCCACATGCTTACACCCGCACCCACACATACGCAGACACACACAAGACCATGGATGTCTTTCCTTCACAACCACAACAGATTCAGTGTGTGAGCAAGTGACAGAAGGATGCTCACAGGCTCTTTCAGGCTGTCGGTGCAATTTGCTTCAGTGGTGGTAAACATCCAAAAGGGGCAGGCGGTAAAAGAACGAATCCCCACTCATCACCACAAAAACAGGTAGAAAGAGCACAGCCAGCTCTTAATGGATAATATGGTGATTGCACAACTCTGATGAGGCACTCTGCTGTCTATTAAAAGTGCTGTGCTTGGAACATGTTCCCTTTCACCCCTCAAATGCTGGAAGGTGATGACTAAAGAGGCATATTCAGTCATCGTCACTCTACACTCTCTCCAATGCACACACACACGTGTGCATGCATACTCAGACACACTGAAAGGAAAGCTGAAGGCTATACTCGTGCATGTCTCCTCATTGTGAATGGGAGGCTGGGATGTATAGAGGGGTGGGTTGATAAAACATGCTTCATTTGCTGATGAAAACTTGATGCAGAAGTGGGCAGTCTTGCTTTAAGACATGTGATCTGCCTCTCTCTCAGCTCTCTCTCTCTTCCCAGCTGGGCTACAGTGTGATGCACGCACACGCACGCTCCCTCAAACACTCGCTCTGCCTCTCTGACACAGACTCTCTACTTAGTGCGTTGGAGAGAGGACTGAGGCTCATACTATCAGCACAGCTTCTCAATGGGGGGACGCAGCCAAGAGCAGACAGAGCAGTCATTCCACAGGAGCCTTCCGCTGCACGCGTGAAAAGGAGGTGACAAGTGAGGGGGTAAATTAGCTCCCTGTCATCACAACAGAGGAGTTCTACTGACGGAGAAGAGACACAGAGTGAAGGAAGGAGAGGAAAGGAGATCAACTCATTTGTGGCTGATGCAGCAGTGACATGATCAGCTTCCCATCCCTCAAATCCTGGCCAGTTTGTGACATAGACCCCTGGCTGTTTTGCTTTTGGTGACTGTGTTGCCACGGATTTCAAAAGGAACTGTGCAGCAGGGATTGAGAAGAGAGAACATTGAGGACAAGAACAGCATTTTATTTTCCCCCTTTTGTGTTGTTCAGTTTATCTGGCGCTGGAATTTCAGGCAGGAATCCCTGACTTCAAAGTATGGATGGATTTAAGACAAAGGAGTGAGTCTGCTGGGCAGACAGCCAGTGATTCTGACTGAGCTCCTTTCCTCTTGTACACACTGCTCAGGTAAGGGTGTGAGACTTTCGAGGTTTACCACTGGTGTTTGGGGACGGGATGGGTGGGGCTTGATTTACTGGAACAATTTTATTTTAGGATATTCACATATTGCTTGTTATAAAGTTGATAGAACTGGATTCACAGGGTGTGGAAGTAGTGAACATGTAAAACAGCTTCTAGCAAATTAAAAAAATAAATAATAATAATAATAAAAGGAAATTTCATAATATAATGAATAATATATAATATTCTTTTCACCAATTTGTTATGCAAGTTCCAGACATTTTTAAATGGGGTACATGTGTTCCATTCATCTTGTTAAGAAAAATAAAACTAGACAGTGTACTGACTGAAATATGCATTTTGCAAGAGTATAATAGGCTATTAAATACATTTCTTGTTGAGATCTAAGTATCAATATGATCATCCTGATTGATTTACTGATTTTCTATGACAGACAGACGTGGTTTGAGGAGTCATCCTTGAAGTTGTGGCTCTAAGAAAGGAAACTAGTAATTTCCTTAAATCCGTTGCACGCATCACGCATGCAGTTGCATCAACAGAGCAGGTTATGCGCCTGCAGGTGTGCTGCTGTTTCTGTCCCTCGAACGCATCTCACGATGCCAATTATACATAAAGGAGATGTCCTTTAAAGGAACCTGCTTTGTTCGTCGCGTGGAAAACTAGATGGACATTTATATAAAAAGCTCTATAAGCCAAAGCTGCACAGCGATTATAAGAGTTTGGTTCTACTTTGTGGAAAGCTACTTTCTTTTCCTCCGAAGTTCATTTCAAATGCCCATGTTCGTTCATCTTATTGCCGTGCGTCTTCGCCTCCTCTGGTGAAACGCCGCTGGTAAGAACCGCGTTTTTATTCTCGTCAAGAATGACTGAGGATAAGCTGTAGGAGCTCAGAGTTCTATGTAATACGCAGTTACCCACGAGAGCGCAACGATCGTTTTGAATTTGCAGCCTGCTAAACGGAACAGAAATACTGTGTGGTTAAAAAAAAAAAAAAAAAAAAAAAAACAGACAGAGGAAAACATGCCCATGGGACCAGTTCACATTTCCACAAAACCGCGGATTATGTTGGATTTAGTGCAGGGGTGGGGATTTACAATGTGCTGTTCCTAATTATATGCTTAATTTTCACTGAATACTAAGGAGTTTCAATGTCACTGGGAGCACAGAACACACAGGCAACATTTAGTAACCTAATGGCTTAAATCTCAGATGCATATTCAAAACAGTGTGTGTTTTAATTTGGATTTAGACTGGCTAAATTGGAGCAAATAAGCAAGCAGAGGTATCCTGTAAGTGGCTTGTCCTCCTGGTGCTCTCTTAAGATGTTTAAAATGTTTATACTACTCATTTAAATGTGAAAACTTACTTTATGCTCGATAGAGAGTCTTCAATAAACCACACTTTTGCATAGACAGGTGGGATGAAGCTCTACTATGTCCCACTGTGGAGTCCTGCATGCAGAGAAACGCCATAATAACACCTGTGAAGGCGGAGAGCCTCATTATTCAATGAGGACCAAGGCGTGTCTCCATATGCGGGCCTTCAGCAGCCATTAGGCAGTCAGTGAATAAAACTGCTAGAAGGCGGTTTGTGCATAGAAATGCGGCCCTTTTTAAACATTTAGAAAGTTTAAAGTTTTAATTGTGCTGCTGTTAACATTTGACATATTATACAGTCCGACAAAGAGAGCATCAGGTTATTTTCCAATTTCTGCATTTCTTTTTTTTTTTTGTGTGTGTGTGGCACAAATCCTTCTCAGACAATTACAAGAACAAGACACATCTTGATAAGATTAACTTTGTATTTGCTCATTCGTTTGAGTTTGTTCTGCAGCTATTTTTTCATGAAACCTTGATCTCCTGTTTATATTCTCAGTAGTGGTGTTATTATAAGAAAAGCTTGCACATAAAAGCTATGCACATTTCTTTGGAATAAATCATGCTACCAGACATATTGGTCTAGAATATATGAGCATTACTATTGTGATTCTTTTGTTTGACACCATGAAGCAAAAACAGTATGTTTCTTGTGCATTCACATGCAGACATTCTGTAATACAACAACGTCCCTGATTCTCTCTTGTTTCTCCCCCCTGCTGCATGCCATCCTGCAGACCCAGCCCCACCATGTCCTGGTTATTGGCCATGTGGATTAGCCTTGGCTTCCTGCTGCTGTGCCAAGCCACTCTCTACCAGACCATCCAGCAGCACCATGTGGCCCGGCCTGGTCGCACCGACATTCTCACCTTGGGTAGGTCTATGTCTTCGTCAGCCATCGGCTTTACAGCAAAGTGTTACACTCTGAGACATTGGGACACAAATTCTCAACTTTACCTGGAGCCTGCTGCAGTATATCATAATGATTTGCTGCTGTACTGTTAGATGATTCACCAAGCTCGTAGTCGTATAGGATAAGCAAAAGGGAAGACTAATAATTGTGCTTATTATTGCAGTTTATGTCCTCATTTTTGGTCGTACTATAATTTATCTTCCCATATACTCTTTACATGTTGTTAGACTCGCTGAGGTGCACAGTTCTATTTAAATCCGAACATGGAAACCCTGTTACACAAAGAGCGCCTTCAAACACTGCAAGTTAGCTGGTAGGGAGATGCTCTGTGAGGGGGGTGAGGAATCCTCACAACTACACCCTAAATCTTGCCGGCAGACTGCTTTGAGTAGAACAAGATGTAGGCAAAAATCTCTCTTACTGTGGTGGTATAGCCAATGGAACTTTGATCACTGGTTCAGATGGAAATGACAATTATGTTTCCCTCTTTTGCGCTGCAAATGTTTAGCAATTAATCCTGACACCATCTGCACCGTAGGGGCAAGAGGGGAGCGTAGACACAGAGGCAGATCTAATTCTCTGATTATGGAAAAGCTTAACAGCATTGCCTGTGGTGTATGTGGGAGTGTTACAGGGAAGGCAGTGGTTTTCTGGAGTGAAGCTTTCTTTAAGCTTCTAACAATGAGTGCGACTCCCATGCTGAACTCTCAGAGTGCAGCTCTCTCCAGAAGCCAAGCGGCTGTTAAACATCGGCGCTATCTTCTGCTTGGTTCCCTTTGTGCGTTTTTGAATTGCAGAGCAAAAAGGCAATAATTCAGGCGCAGCAAGAGGAAAAAAAATAATAAATCCAGCATTAAATTCCCCATGCTTGTGTTGAACATTGGTGATTTTGCGTGTTGAAGAATTAGCTCACTTTTACTGTCAATGGCTGACACATGAAAAATCCCAGCTATGATAGAAAGTTTTCAAAGTATCCCAGTTTCATTAATTGGAACAAAAGGATGAGGGATGAGTGACAGAGGGCGCTGAATGAATTTTTAAAGGCTGTCTTCTAGTTTTGTTTTTCTTTTTTTTGTGTGTCTCTTTTCCATTGCTTGGCAAGGAGAGTTTGGTGCCAAAGATGTAGAAGGAAGTGCAAGGCTCACTAAGTGTCTCTTGAATAATGCAGTGGTCCCAAAGGGGAAGAAGGGAAAAAAAATAAGAGTCCCCCCCCCCCCCAAACACACACACACACACACACACACACACACACACAAGCACAACATATCTAGTAGAGTCATTCAGACAAAGGATAGTTATGAGTGAGTTCTGTGAAAGGAAGTATGAGGTCAACTCACATACTTAATGCACACAGGCCTGAGGAGGGTACGGATATGTGCATGCTCCAACATTTACACACAATTTTCTCACTGAGGCAATTATGGTTTGGCATTTTCACATATCCTTTAGGAATACTGGAGCTGTGTGAGACACGGCAGCTCTAAGATGATGTCAGCCTGTTGATTTGATTTGTTTTAAGTCTCATTTTTCGTTTATGATATTAGGGTATTTGGCCGATTTTGAGTAACGTCACCAAGACATGCTGTACAGTTTGCGCCAAAGTTCACAATGAGGCTTATCAGTGTTATTTTAACACACGTACTTTCCAGAAAACTTTAGAAATTAAACAAACAGTGATAGATGACAGCCATAATTGGTTCTGACAATCATAATCTGAGGATATGTTGTGATAGTTTAGGTTCCTAATCAGCAGGCTTTTCATGGATAATGGTCTATCACTACTGGGTGCTTGAATGGAACACATCTCTGTTTTTTTTTGGGGGGGGGGTTCTTGTTGCTGCTCACCAACTGTACAATTTACTGTATATCATGTTTTTCTAAAGAGGATTAAGCTGACATCAATCTTACTCAGCCGTGGAGTAGCGTTAACCGATCTAACCATAACTGCTCTCTCAGAATTGAAATGCTACGATGAATATTTGAATTAGAATTGATTTTATAATTTGAGAAGCTCTCTGGTTTCACCGAGGCAAGAACCCTCAGATATAAATAGATATGTAGGATGTAGGGGAGAAGAAAAAAAAAACGAGATGTCTTTGCCTTGAAAAATCCATTGTCTCTTTCATATATTGTTTTCTGTAATCAAATTATGTTTCTGTGTTTTATAGGGGGCGGTGGAAAGATGTGTGATGTATTGTTTGACATACAGATCATAATATTGTAAAATTGTTTCATTAATGAAGCGTGAGAAATGCAGAATTCCAAATGTCTCTTCTGATAAACAGATTAATAGAAAGTGTTTTATTAACAGTGCACAGTTGCTATCCAGTTTCTGAAATTGATTATCTTTTTTAAAATAGCTTGATGACAAGATGGACATAATTGTATGTTTTTATACCATATTGTCTTTTGGTCAGAAATAAGCCAAGGCTTGAAATGAAATGAGGAGTGGGTATTTTATAAGACACCTTGTCCTCAAACAATGTTTTTTTTTATCTTGGCATGCAACCCAGCTGCTTCTCTGCTTAACTGAGCGGTAGAAAAACTCTCACACCATCCCTCATAGACAGAGACACTCAAGGGGCTGTGTGGGTATCTGAGGAGGGGAAGTGAAGGTCATGATGAGCTGGGTAAAGATGTAATCCCCCAGCCTGTCGAAGCATCTAACAATGTTTAACAAATCAGCTTAGCTGCCATCTGCAACTCTGAATCGACAGTACATTAAAAAAAAAAAAAAATGTGACTGCCGAGATAAAGTTTTAAGATCACATTATGTTTCCATGACAAATCAGCATAGTCACCGCTGAAGCTGAGATTGAATAACGAGTTGCCTGACTGCCTCGTCACCTGCTCAGGAAGCAGCGCCTCTCTCTTTCCCATGAGCCTCTGCTCCACACAGCCTCCCCTGCGTCCTGCTAGTGTGGCTGAAGATTGATGGCGGCCTGATTCTGGGCAGCCAATTCTGGTCTCTCAAGAAATAATCCACTACATTGACAGATGAGCTGAATCTGACATGACACACACACACACGGCTCTGCACTCTCCCTACCTGCCAACACAATGAACACAAGTGCTCACTGCCAAGACTGCTCCTGCACAAACCAGGCCACTCTTGACAGCACATAATATTGGACTCCATCTCAAGTCACTAAAAGTGTAACCAATTTACATTGTCAGTGTCTTGCTAGCAGGAGCAGATTTTGTGTCTTCCAAATTTAAAATGTTGTAGTCGGTTACACTTAGCAGCTACCCCATTTATTTACCCTTGTTAAAGTGAAGTACATACGGTAGCCAGGTTCATATAATTTATCAGTACCCAGAGGGGCATATAACAACACTTAACTGCTGTTTTTTTGTGTTATGACTCTGACAGGGCAGTTTAAGAGGGTCTCAGAACAACCCGATACTTGTTCCTGGTGTAGCTGTAAAATTAACCCTACCTGCATGTTACCCTTTAATAGCAGTCCACTGCTCATGTTTTACCACACCAGTTCTACTCTCAGTATATTGCACTATTACAGAACTGTACTTCAGATATAATTAAACCCTTTATTATGTAAGTTAGCTGCTGTTTATTGAAATAATATCCTATTTAGACAACAGCCAGTTTCCTCATTATGTCACTGCACCTAAAAGCTATGGTACCATGATAGTTTGACCCTCATAATAGGACTCCTTGACCATGAAACCTACCCCTAGAATTTGGAATCACATTGGTATCATTATTATTTTACTTTTATGGTTATTCAAGAAAAACAATATTTTATTAATGGGTTTTTTCTTCAGGATATGTCACATTTAATGCCTAACTGAATCAGCACAGTTTACTCTCATCTTAGCTGAAGTCTGTAGCATTATTATTTGTTATCTCAAAGTAGTGAATTTTCCGTGAGTCCCATAAATTTAAACATTCTGGATCACCAGATCCAGAATATGGCTTGGATTCAGATCAGACTTTTATGTGTGGTAGAATTTATGGGGATGTCATTGTGTAGTTTTTGTCCAAGCATTGTAGGCATTATCCATGAAGTGAGAAGCAAAAATCTTATAATTGTCTTTATCCTGCAATGGTTAAGAATCCTTAAAAAAATTCTGGATCCAGATGACGATCCGGATCACCACCAAAATCTGACGGATTGCTCTTTGGGCCATGCCTGCCTGTCTAAAAATGTCATCAAAGTCTGTTCAAAAAATGTAAGAAATCCTACTAAAAGTCAAATAAACAAAAGAATACCAGCAAAAACACATCCTTGGTGGAGGTAATCAATATGATGAAATGTGTTGCAAAAGCCATAGGCATGCTGATTCTGCAAGTGCATGAAAAACGTTACAACTGTGTATGAAAATGTATATAAAAACTTGACAACTTATGCAGTGGTGCTGCTGCTTTTCATCCGTTGATGTAAAAAGTCTTGTAAAGTCTAATCACAGATGAGTAGGAGGCATTTTAATGAGCTCATTGTTCAGTCTGCCATAATGTTCCCTCAGTGTAGAAAACATGTAATTACTTTGATAAGCCAAGACGCATCATATGGTCAAAACTAGAGCAATGACATTATCATAATGCAAGCATGTTTTTTCGAACATGATGATGCGCATCTTTGGCTTAAAGAGCACAACCTGTCGAAATACTGTAGTGCTCCACTTTAGCTTCATGTATCTATTGACGCTCCAGTTTTTTAACATGAGATCAAACGACTGGAGTTTTTTTCAGGGCAAAGAAAAATCTGACAAAATGCAGGATGCTGAAACAAACCTTGAACCTAGTTTAGCATAGCTGTCTTTTGGTAGATGAGGATGGGGTAGAAGTGTATGAAATGATTTTCTCTCTTTTCTTTCCATTGCCGCACATATGGCTTTTTCAGAAGATTGAGGATTTTTCTGGCAGTATTTGGGAATGTTGAGAAATTAGCTTTATAAGCTCACAAACTGAGTGCATTCTCAACTAATTCAGTGGTATAGCTCAGTGTTGGCAGCAGAATCACAGATGTAAACATTCTTTTTTTCGTGTGCCACAAACACTTTCATTGTTGCTGAACGTGGTAGTCTTCCTACTTCACATCTGTGGAGGTGTAAAAGCTTTTATTAACAGCAGATGTATCCATGCAACACACAGGAACAGCTCTCCATATGGACATTCTGTTCATGTTTTGACAATCTGGAAAAAAAAAAAATACTGCGGGGACTCATTAGAGTGAAAATTTATGTTTAATGAATAATGAATTAAAATTAGTTGAGTGGATCATTCCTGAGTCATAGTGTTTGAAAATGAATTGTCTGATCTGGTTGCCAGCACTGGGTCATGTGCAAATGCACATGTATATATACAAACACAGACACACACATAGACATATAAAGACCATCACATCCAATATATTACTGCCCACGATTAAGGAACAGCTTTTTATGTGGTCATAGCAGGCATGTTTCCATCCATGCTCATGATCGGATCGCATCCATGTCTCAAATCGGATACTGCAGCATTGTACGTACCGGAAATGACAGCTGCAAAATTTGACTTTGAACATCACGTCACTTAAAAATACCTGCCGGCTTTTTCATGTGACTAAAATGAACGGTTCAACGTGCTCTGCATTTATTCCAAAATAGTCATTTGTTCATACTTTCATTTATGTGTTACTGTTGTTCTCCGCTATAACCCTCAGCTGTAATTTTGACAAGCTTGATAAGTCTCGTAAGCCCCTCCCTTTCCTGCTACGTAGTCAAGATGGTAATCATTTAGGGTGAGAGGTGTCCATCGTTCCACACTCAACTTTTCAGTGTGCCATTCAGGTACTCATAGTATACTGCATTTTGACACACTTAGCAGTGTGAATGTACTTATGCACTCAAACTGGCCAGGATGAGTATGGAAGTATGCCATTTGGGACACAGCTTAATTGTGCCAGGCAGGCTGATACACAAGAAGAACCATCTGGTGCATCAGGTTACTTTTAACTACGTCACTGTGCAAACGTAACTAGTCTCACGCTATCAAAACAGTGCTGAAAATGACCTTGTTAAAATGGATCAAAATGGGGGTTATGGGGTTAGTGTGTGATGATGGACTTTGGCTGATAAGTATGAACAACAACTAAGTCTCAGGAATATACTTGGCATATACTCATATACTTGGCAAAAATCCATTGCCAAATATATATTTATGCGGAGACTGTAGAAATGTGCGTCATATGTAATGACATACATACATTTAATACAAGACACGTTGAATCATAAAGTCATGCAACTGGGTTAGGGTGCTGGCATTTTTTCTGGTCCATTTTCCACTGTCCATGTTATTTTGTTTGACTAAATATTCACTTGTATCATGTAAAACCTCCTCTTTAAGAGCCAAATTAAACTATTGTGTGATGACTATACTAAATTATTCATAACACAAATTTAATTACATTTTTTTTTTAACATGGCATCTACAAATCCTACCATTTGCCAACAGATGAAATAAAATCCTATAATGTACCTCCACATTATAATTGCTTTGAAATTGGTGGGCTTTAGCAGAGAGCCCATCAGTGCTATGCGAGCCCACTTTATATCACGCAGAATGCCCTTTGAGGTAATGAAAGCAACCTTTCTAAAACCTAGGCAATAACTGCCTGAGCATTCAGGTGCCGAGCAGTACTCTGTACGCGCCTGGCCTCTTCCCTCAACCCTCCATCTTCTTGTCCTCGCCCTCTCTCCCTCACCCCCTCCTTCATCCTCTCGTCTCTATCGGCCCCTCAGACGATTTGTCATGGATCAGATGAGACAATTTGTCATGGATTAGTGCACTTAAATGTCTGTGTGATAGTGGAAGCAGTCACTGGAAAAGCTTAGGAATCCTATTACACTGCGTTTTATTGCAGACGAGAGGGGAGCGAAGAGTGGAGCTTGAATTGTCACTCTCTGCGGCCTGTGTGCCATTTTTTTTTTTACTTTTTCCTCTACATATAATTGGATATTCAGTTAGAGGTGAGCTTTACTGATTTGTCTAAACTGGGAAAGTAGACCAGGAGCTATATATGCTATTCTTTCTTGATTCACCGTTTGCTTCATTTTTTTTGCCATTTGAGCCCCGCTGTGCTACTGTCGAGCCTCTGTTTTCACATTGCTGTAATGCAGGTCACAATTATATTAGTGGCAAATGTAGCACTCCAAATTCATAATCATTTTTGAAACAATGGCTCATTGATTTCACACACACTGAGCAAAAGCAGGATTCGTTTTTCCATCTTGGGCTTTGCCATCTTGCATGACAGCTGTTGCTAGATGATTTAATCAGCTGTAGCCGGCTACCTGGAGCTAAGACTTGGTTGAAAAATCCAACTTCTTTAAGTTTATAGATTACTTGTTTTAAAACAAGAGCCCTGTAACTGAAACACCATGCACACACTACATGCGTGAGCATAGCATGCGTGTTGTGAAACCTCTTGTTTATCATTTTGGCGGCTATCTTAACAGGTGAGGTAGAATCCTAAACAGAAGTCCAGTTGTTTCAAATTCAACTTTCAAGGATTACCATGACCTGGATGAATGAGAATCTACACCAACATGAGGCACATAATCTTTTTTCCAAATCAAGTGTACGGCAGTGTTGTCAAGTCTGCATTTGCTTATAATACTCAAATATTAGTAGTTGAGGGTTGCAGTTTTTTGGGCTTGTTTCTAGAGTGTAATTGCTTATTTTGTGCATGCTCCTATCTCAACTAGGCCTATTGCAAAAGCCCCTTTCACGTGAGCACAGGCACATCACCAAATGGAGGCCATTCAGCAGCAAAAGTGATCTGGAGAGATGTCCTGTTGCAGTCCCACAGAGTACTACAAGACATTCTCGCGGAAATCTTTACTAACCCTAAAAAAGTGTTTTTGGTGTCTGACCATTTCGGGGCTGGATCAGGTGTGTCTGGTTGCTACTGTTGGTCTGCAGATGGATCTACTGGAGATGATATAGCGAAAGTCGTTCCAATGTTTTAGACTACAGTTCAGTTAATTCATTGTTATGAGACAACATGCATCGATTTACAGATACCTTCAAACAGAGTTTGAACGTTTCCAGATGTGTGGAACGTGTGTCAGCAGTTAGAATCACATGAAGTCTCTCAAAAGACTAAAGACCCTAGAAAACAATCTAAGACAGGAGGTGGAGCTGAAACCCCTGCCTCAATTCTTCATATCACCTTGAAATAGGTTGTTCCTGTTGAGTCAAACTGATGAATGGACAGCGCAGTGTGGCTCTCTCTTTTGTTAAAAGCCAATGTCGCTCACCCAGGAGTGGATCTCTCTCCCTGAATTCAACTTGAAGCTATAATAATCCAACCAGATCATCCAAACCAGATGGCATTTCCTTAAATAGAATTGAAAGACCATTGTCCTAAAAGCCAAAGATGCATTGGTCTACACAATCCACAGCAAAAAACATGATGATAGTTTGTTTAGTTTGTATCATCTTCACACAGCTTGAGCTACAGTATGGAACCCATGAGTGCTGTTTGCAATAAATACAAACTGTCGTTGGTGAACAGGAAGACACTGCTGCATTGAAAATGTCAAAGTTTTAAAATCAGATTTAAAAGGTGTCATAATGAACCAGACAGGCTTATTTGTTTTAATGAGACCAGTTGTAAAGCATCAGAGGAAGGCGAACAGTATTGACTTGTGTAATTAAAAAGGCCCACACAAAATGACTTTGGCTCACACATAATTGAAATCCTGGAGCAGCGATAATCATAATCATCATCATTATTATTGTTATTGTTATAAAGTAGAAATACAGATTTTAAAGTACATTTTTGAAATTCCAAATCAATGATTCTCTCTGCGTTTCTATCAACAGAGGTCCACAGGCAGGTTAGTTTTCCATTCTGTCAGTGTCCTAAACTGTGAATAACAATCTATTTTGTATGTGTCACTTAAGTGTACCCAATGCATTGCAACAAAAAAAAATGCAGCAAAGTGAAATGATTTAGAAATTAAATTAGTTTTATAGATAAGACAATCTAATTTGACTGTCACATGGTAAATTAGTTGCTGAGGCAAAGTGAGTCCTCTGCAAACAAAACACTCAATGACTAACATTTGTCCCCCACTATGAATCTAAATGATGGCAGAAAGTAGCTCTGCTGCATCACAATTACCTGCCAGTGTGTCTCTTTGCCTCATTAACATAAGCAAGTTATTTCACTTGAGCTAGACACTTCTAAAAAGCTTCAAGGGCCCAGAGGTGATGGAACAGCTGCATACGATAAAGATAATGATCCATGATACAGTAACTCTCCACTGTTGTGCTTGGTATAAATAAAGTAAGCGTATGTTTATGAGAGGGGGGAAAAAATCACACAAAGAGATCTATTTAAAATATACAGCTGGAAATAGATTCTGATGCGTCAAGGTGTTGTGAGGCAGATGGGTGGTTTGAACACAATTGTCACTGTATGACTGGTTTGTCTGTCTTCATACTCCTCATTGGAAATAATTGGGGGAATCAGCCACCTGTGTTAAATAGAACCTGTACGCTCTGTCTGAGACAATCACTTGACATCAGACAAGAACAGGATCTAATTTACTTCCATCTGATCTCACTCAAGGCAGGAGAGAATGAACCAGAGTACAAGCAGTTAAAGGTCTGAAAGCTTTGAGAAGCACTGCCAGGCCAATAAATACTAATGACATGGCAGCTTTGCCACAGGTGAATCAGAAACAGATAGCCCGCAGAACATGAAACAGATTATTTCTCACTGACTCATTCATAGCTCTAAATGTCACTCCAAATACAGACTGCTCACATTTATTTACAAATAGGAAATACAGGGAAAATCTATGCGGGCAAATAACATCCTAACTGTCCATTTGCTAAATCTACCCATTTAAAACAATAAGACTTTATTCTAATTAAGGAAATGCCATCTGTTTTGAATGATCTGGTTGGATTGTTGTATCTTCAAGCTGATTTCCGGGAGAGAGATCGACTGCCGGGTGAGATACATTGACTTTAACAAGACAGAGCGCGGTGCACTGTGCTGTCAATTCATCAGTGTCTCAACAGGAACGATCTATTCAAGGCGATGTAAAGAAGTCAGGCTTTAGCTCTACCTTCTGTCTATGCTTTCTGGGTTCTTGCAGTCTCAATATGCATTGGCAGCTATAAAATAAAGTAAGTTCACCTGATTCTAACCACAGATTCTACACAGCTGGAAAATTATGTGATTCTGAGGACTCTATTTGAACGTATTTTATTTATAAATCGATGTACCTGTAGTCTACAATATAAATTTTGTTCCCCATCATCTCCAGTAGATCTGGTCCAACAGTAGCTATACCAGACAAACCATACTACATGATCCAACCTGTAAAATAGTGAGAAACCAAAACTACTGGTTTAGGGTTAGTAAAGATCTCAGGGGGAGTGATTTGTAGTATTTATTAGATTAGCTAGACCTTTCTCCAAATCACTTATGCTGCAAGATGACCTCCGTATCAAGGTGTGTCTTGGCCGATTGTTGTGATTGGTCCAGACTTCACACATGATAGGAGCCAAATAATTGTCGTCTTTTACTTTTTCTTTTTTTTTCTTTTAGAAAGGAAAACAATTGTTTTAGCCTTTATTGTGTATTTATAGATTAATTTAAATAATAAAAAAAAAAGTTAAGAAAATATATGGATGGACATCGCCTGATTTGTATGTTTTGATGAACCCACTGTACATGACCTGGCCAGCACCGAACAATTAGTATCTCGCTGGTGGCCATAGTGGAGCATTTAGCAGCTTCTGACATCGATTATTCCTTCAGGAGTAGGAGACCAAAAACAGAGCCACGAGGAGAAAATATTAAACTTGCATTCATCAGGTATGGTATGTTTCTCCAAATCTGCTGGATATAAATAGGGAACTATTTGCTTACAAGTTTAAAACATCAATACACACACCTCTGAAAACTTCATTGCACCTTCTCTGTTCAGAATTGTTTTCTCACTCTTAATCACGAGTAATTTGAGATGCATATATTCAAGTTTTTGTCAAGGTGAATCGTTTACTCGAACTCTGAAAGGGGACCGAAATTGATTATGGGTTTTGGAATTATGAAACAGAAATCCTCTATCTTGAACATGTCTCCGCTCGTCAAACAAATGATTGAATGTCTGTCTAGATTTTCCACCCAGAGTGCTCTGTCAGCATTAGCTGAAGTCTATTTGTCTTTCCTGATGTGAATCTATGAGGCTGCTGTGCCGAGGCAGCACCGTATTGTCTTATCACAGCTTTATTTGACAGCAGATGTTTAATATTGGAACTTGAGATGTCACAGTTAACTGTTCATCACTGCTATGCAGAATATGACACAGGAGATGGAACCAGCCAAATACCAGAATAAATAGACAGTATCTGTCGTATTTTCACACTATTTCGTATATCTATTTAGTACATTGTATTAAATGTGCCAGTCACTTGTCCTGTACATGGCAAAAAATGCTGACAGACTGTAGAAAATGCAGGTGCACAATTAATATCCACTGGACCTGCAATGTATCTTCATTTGCTACAGTATCTCCAGCACATGTCAGGATCACTGAACATGGCTCAGTGGTCTCATACCTTCCCGCTCGGCTCCTGTTGTCCAGGAGAGTGAGAGAATGAAGGATGAGGTGGCACCTGCATGTGTCTGTCTGTAGCCTAATGACCCAGAGGGGCTTTCTCCCTCGCACTGTTTCTCTCCACACCTCCGTGCTCTTTATCTTAGTCATTCTCCAGACACCTCATCTGCCTATTAGCTGTGCAGCTCATCTGCCTCAAATGTAAACCCGGTGTTATTGTTTTACTCGCAATCTCCTCTGTATGTCAGTTTCCTCTGCGGACTTGCCAAAAAAGATACGTTTAACTTTATCTTGGGAAAAAGATGGAAGTCTGCATTTGAAAGGGAGTATTATTTTGGTGTAGGATTTTCTCTTCACGTTGCAGAGGTTTATACTATTTAACGTGTTTTCTTTAAGGTTTGTGAATTGAGTTTAAATAAGGGTTAATACCTAAGGAACTTCTTAAAACTTTTCCATGAGGACAGCAAAAAAAAAAGAAAAAAAAAAAAAGAATTTGGCATACATGTGTACAAAATAAGAGCGTTATTGAAACTGAACTGATAGAACTGAGTACCTTTTCACACGCCGTCTTTGATCATAACGTTGTTTACTCGTCCTTCTGGATTTCAGTCGTCTGCAAGACATGCACTGCATGCTAAATAGAGAGGACTGCAACTGTGCTGATGTATAACTGGATCCCTCACCTCATTTTTTTATCATAATATTTCTTTCTCTGTCCTCTCGGAGTTGAATCTGCATCAAGACTTCTGAGCTGAATGCTCTGCCATTAAAGACAAACAAAAACATCAGTTTTTATCATTTTGCTGTACAGCTTTTACGTTTATTTGTAGGCCTATAAGTTATAATGCAAAATTATTTAATCCCTTGCATCCACAATGGGGAAGGATGGGCCTGCAAATCCGGCCCCAAAAGCAAGCCGTTCAGGAGAATATATATACTCAACATTCATGTTTAATTTCCGGATGCTGTTTAATATTTCACCTGTTTCATGCTGCAAAAGTGATTGACGTAGACAAGCTCTATGCTGATTCTGTTCTCTTTTCTTACATTTCTTTTTCCCCCCACTGACGGCCCACATCCTTGTAAATGTGCGTGACTTGGCTGAATGAATAGTCTACTCAAAGCTGAGCCACTGTGCTCCACTCTCGTCAGGAACAAGAGCTTTTGTTTTGCTCTCAGCAGATGCAAAGAAGCACTGTAACATTGTGATGTTTTGCTGAAGAGAGAAGTACCTTCCTTTGGCTCACTTACTGTATATTAGCTGTTAGTATTACATTCCACCTCCTCCCCTGTTTTGCTGAGTGCAAGCCTTGAATAGAGCTACACTCACATCTCAACACAACTCCCCCTCTTCTCTTATGTGCAATCAAAGTGCAGGTCTTTGATTTAACCATGAATAAAATACAAAAAAATGTTTTGTGATACATTCGGAGGTGTCTAGCGTGGATGCTGAACCTTTTTTTTTTATTTAAGAGAGAATTCATGTCAGGCAGGGAGCTGGCAGAAAGAGAAGAGGCTGCTCTATCTCAGCACTCCTATCACCCGTATTACTTATTCACTCTTTAAGTCATTTATGACATACTTCCACACCTTTACCTCCTGTCTTTATTGTGGGAAGGATATGCTTACTTGCTCTTGGTGCGATGATAATATGATCGAGCATCAACGTAACATGAAACATGGCGTTAGCGGTCATTGTTAGGATAAAGGGAATGCTGTTAGGGCAGCCATACCGGGTCTCTGTACACTTAAGAGGGTAGGCAGGCAGCAGCATCGAAGGTTTTTTTTGGGGGGACACTTGTGCAAATGAGGAACATCACCCACAGCTGCAGCTTGGGGGGGCTTGACATAGACCTATGACTATTTGTTCTCCTGGTGTGATGCAGTTGCAGGTATACACCAAAGGGTAAAGGAATACATGCTAAGATCGCTGGTGGCGATAAAGGGAATAGTGAATGAAGAGAAGGCAGAACAGCAGAGTGAGGTGTTGCTCGCTGCTCTGACATTTTGACATTCACTCTACCAACATAGAGCTTTGTGTGTATGAGCATGAACATTTTGGTGTATCTCAAGATTCACTCTTGGGTACAAATAGAAAAAGATCCAGCTGATCTGAGAGCAGCTGCAGATTTATCTTCATTCTCTATGGTTTCATTTACTCAGGTTTTATCCTTTTATTATTTTTTCTTATTAGGGAATTGCCATATCACAATTTAAGCCTCGTAAGTAAAGTATAGTGCTTGGTCTAAAGTCAAGGCTTTGATTCAAAACTCTTTCTGAAATAATGTCTGGTACAGTTTGATCTGTAGATAGATGAACGGATGAATTTCACATCACAAGCGGTGCAAATGTAGAGGTTAGTGCCAATGTGTTTAAAGTTTGGTGAAAATCATTAACGAGCAACTATTTTGATCATGAAATATTTTGATATTTTTTTCAAGCAAAAATGCATTTGATGATGTTTGCTTCTCAAATGTGAGGATGTGATGCTTTTCTTTGTCATATACAGTATGATGTAAAAACAAACAAACGTCTTGAACATCTGGATTTTGGACAGTTGTTTAGTTAAATCAAGAAACCTGAGGCTATTACCTTGGGCTCTTAGAAGTCAGTGAGACAATTGAAAGTCATTTTTTGGCATTTTATTTACAGAAAAATGAAGTGAGAACATAATTTGAATATAATTCATGTCAAAAATGTTCTTTATTTTCAACCCTAATATACAGTAGATACATGGGAAAGTGCAGAAGTATCTGTTTGAACAGTTTAACATTCAACTCAATGCTTGCATTGTTCACCCTTTATGTCAATACTTATGTCTTTCCAAGTTTAAAGAATCTCAAAAGTACATGACACAAATGGCAAGGCATTTGAAGAATCAATGTTCCTAAAAGGTGAGGACTGCTATCCTCTCAGTATCAAAACCAAAAAGCCACAGTTTCTTTTATAAATGCCAGGAGGACCAAGACTCTTGGAATTAACTTGAGTACCACTTCAGTGCTGAATCAATGAGGGTAGATTTTCTGGAGCCTGAGGAGATGTAAGCCCCACAGTTGTGCCTAACAGATGTTATTCAACACCAGCGCTGGGACCCTCTTTCTCTCTGTCAAGTCAGAGGTGTGGTGTGCTAATGTTAGTAGTATTTGTGATATTGGAATGTGAATACGAGCCCCTCATAAGGTCTTACAGGCTTCTGTGAACATGTCATCTCATCCTGAGGTGAGTTGGATGAGAGGCGAGTGCAGATCTCATAAGTCCTCCCTCGAGTGACGGCTCTCTCTGCAAGGGCCCTCGTAATAGGGGTCTTACACCTGGGACAGCAACGATAAAACATCCTCATATTCTTTTTCACGAGGAAAAGGGGATTATGCAGTCTTAAAGGAGAGATGTGATTCTGGAACTGTGCATGTAACAGATACAATTCAACCAGAAATATAGGTTTAAGATTGATGATCGTGTAATACATATAATAACCATAAGGTAATGACTCTCTAATCTTGCCAGTCTCTTATTGTTATGCCTTGTGACTGAGTATGTGAGTGAAAAGGTTACATTCATGTCTTCTGCGGATCCTCTTCAAACCTTGCTGCCAGTTGGAGGAGGCAACAACGTGTTTGACCAGTGAGAAAATTTGGCCGATCAATCTCGCGTCCCATGTTCAATGAATAGAGTACCATCGATCATTGTGTTCCTGTTACATCTCATTCCCAGTTTGATACCATTGTTGCCGTCTTGTTAGTTTTCTACAGACATTTGCATGTTTGGCTGGATTCACCTCTTTGTGTGCGCCTGTGTGTTTCTGAGAGAGACAGTGAACACCGAATTAGATTATGTATATGCAAAAAAAGAGAGAGGGTGTGTCTGTCTGAGTCAGCCAGCCAGCTTGCTGCGGTGCTGTAGTTGACGCCCATCCAGACAGATTGCATCCATTTGAGAGATGCTATAATAATGCGCCAGGAGTGGCCAGGATGGGTCTCCACGTCTAGTCATCCCTACATCTAGTCTCCCGGGCAGTGAAGCCTTTTTGGTGTTGGCTACGAGTCAAATCATTGTCGGAATTATCCCAGAGCTCACAGTGTTCATCAGTGTTTGTATACACACTTGTCTGTCCACACTTGAAATGTATGATGCTATTTAGTGACAGGACAACTCTGCTGCTGTGTCCTCTTGGAATTGCCAATGTTTGTCTTCTTCCTACCAGGAAATCTGTCTTTCCGTGCTTGAAAGCAAAATAAACTTTGCACATAGGACCAATCCAGTGCAAACATCCTTAACTGGGATAATAGCCCTATAATCCATGCTGGGGTTGCTCATTTTAATAAAGAAGTGGATTTTATAATATGCCTCTTTGTGTTATTGATAATAATTGGCTGATAATGGGCTTGTTTGGCATGGTGGTATTGGCTATATCAGACTATGGCTGATAAAGATAAAATAGTGCAAGGCTTGTCCTTTAAATGTGGGAATATATGACTGTTGATGCAAATGGGCGGTCATGATGAGCACCAACCTATTTCCATGGTTAATGAACAGATTTAAAGAACAATATTCATTTCAGCTCGGGTGTTGTTGTTTTTTTTTTATCAACGTCCCCAAACAAGATTGTTTTCAATGTTTTTGTTTGGTTTTTGTGTGCAGCTGGTTTTAAATGTGTTACATTTTAATGGGCATAACTACATTTGTCAAAATAGTTTGTTTTACTTCAGTTCAATATAGAACATATTGTGTGCTAAGTACTCAGGCTGGTGATTTTCCTTGAATATTTGATATTAGATGAAAGGCAACATCTTAAACTCACTGTGTTTAATTTGACTATGAACACTATAATTTGTGCCTTTCATTTCCTCTCCGTTCCTTATTATGGGGTGAAGACATTTTCAGTATCGCATTCAGTCCTTATCTCATCACACTTGCAAATCCATTTTTAAAAGTTTAAGACATTAATGGCAAGAATCCCTTCCTTCTTCCTCCTCCTTGCCCTCCCACTTCTCAGATATGAGATTATACATTTCACCCTGAGCAACAGACAGAAACTAATCCACGATCCATGCGTGTGGCTGACAGCTCTGCAGGGAGGAGTATTGGGCATTTAACCAAAATTACAGCGTCAGTTACGCACTAAACCACACAGAGATGCTCATGCACACATATACACACACCCACACACTTGTTTTTGCATATCCATCTGCTTAAATAAAGACAGAAATATAAAAATGTTCAAACACATGTTTTAACGCACACAGCAGATGTTTAACAAGATCATAAGTGTTTATGAAAAACTGTGCCACGTGATTTCAAGTAGAGCAAATGTTAAATATCAATATCAGCATTTGGCCTATCAAATTAAGTGTGATAAGTATCCCATAAGTGCCCTATATGGCTTCTACTTTCTCTCTGAATTAGTGGATCCTGTGTGGATAAACTTATATTTAATGCGTCTGGTAGAGAGTTAAACTCACAACAGGTTTGACGATATCAAAACCATTTCTTTGACTCACTTTTTATAGCAATTGACTAAACCTTGAAGTACGTTCATAACCACCATTCCCTCAGCGCTGCACCCTTTTTACATTTACATTTATTTCAGTGTGCGCACACACGATAATGCTTTACAGTACACATATGATATTCACTCTTGGCCTGCAATACAATTTGAAATGACTGGAGGGAGGGTTGTGCAGAAATGTAACCAATGAACCAGATTAGAAATATTGTCAAAAATGTTTTTTACACACAGATTAAATCTACTTGTTTGTAATAAATTCATCAGACTGTGTAGAAAACCACAAGAATTAGTAGCAGTTTTTCCATTGGCACTTTGCAGCACTATTAATGGCATCAGCATTGAACAGTGTCTGAATATGAAAGACGGACTGGACTGCAATTTATACTCCACATCAATCCTACTTGTCAAATTCATCAATATTTAGGGTTTTATACAGTTTAAATTTCACATTTTGGATTTTAACATCAAGAACTCATCCGTATTAATAAATTACCACCGCATGATGAGGATGAGTCAGACCCAAAATATCTGTGGTTTGAATAAATCAATGCAGAGGGAATACCTGCATGACACTATGTGTAGATGTGAGGTTTCTGTGGTAAACCACCCAGCAGGGTCTGCATTTTTTTCTGCCATGATCAGTTTGACTTCGCAGTAAACAAGGCTTGATAATATGACCGATGCCTAGTGAAAATTTAGGCATATACTTATTTATTTTTTTCCTCTTCTCTCCCTTTCATCATTGCAATAACATAGAGCAGTATGGGGAAAGTTGCAGCATGGGAAAGTTGCATCAAACTGCCAAACTCTTGCTCATTCCTGAGCTTAGATTAAAAGCTCCTCAATAGATGTACAAGATCATATTAGCAAAATGACACGTTTTGATGTCTATGGACACGTTTCTTTAAAACCCCATCATTTGGTACCCCATTTATCTGATTAAAGTGTCTTTTGTCTCTTTAAAGAACCAGATGCTCCCTGCACAGGCCTGTGTGAAGCATAGAATAGCTATCAGTTGATCAGACAATTTTCTATTGTGCCTCTGTTGTGAATACAGCTGTGAGCTCTGAGCCACGTTAATGAGTTACAGTATGTGTGTTTGAGACATGCGGCAACACCGAGCCAAAGCTATTCATAGAGTTGAAAAGGCGTTTGGGGAGTGGGGCTGTCCGTTTGTGAGCTCAGACCCTCCTCTCACACCAGTTCGCTGGTCTAAATCCAATTCATCAACCCTTAATGGACTGGACAAATTGTTTCTCTAGGATCTCAACTCAAGGAGTGGATGGACTAAACATGAATAGAGTGGGAGCATATGCGGCATAGTCTGGAGCAATCATAATGGTTTAGGGCTGCAGAATTAGTCACTGACATGTAAAAACATCCAGGTGTCTGTGTCTATAATTCAATTGAAATGATTTTTTTTTTATTGGCTTATAAATCAAACATTCGCTCTGGATCTGGATTTTCTCTCTTCCTCTCTCTGAATTCACTCTGAGCAACAGATGTAACAAAATCAATAAGCGCTAACTAGTTTCCGAAACAGCTTTTCTTAAGCACTGAAAGTCTCAAGAAAGGTCTGTATTGTGCAATTAGAAGAGGTTGACAATTGCATGTAGCGCTGTCACTGCACACATTTCTAGTGCACAATGCACCTGCAATTAAAATTACAGACAACATGTTTCAACAGCAATTAGTATTTGTCACAGAGCAATGCTTATAGGCCGGTGGATTCAGCTGTGAGTGGTGGGGTGGAAATGTGAGCACTAGCCCTCCTCCTATAGCCCATTTGCTCACTCCATTTCCCTGCATTTGAACATGATCACGCAGCTCACAGGGCTCAACAACAACAGTAGGAAATTGTCAGTCATTTACTCTGGGGCAGTAACACATAATGGGCACTCTGCTCAACTGTATAATACATTTGTCTTAATTTCTACGAGTATGCACACACCAAAAATAAATTGTAAGAGCCCAGAATCCTTCTGAAAAGACATTTAATATCAGGGCTTTTAAGTAGGAGGATTTAGTGTACAAATGTAACTGCAAACACACCTAAAATTCTTTCACCCCCCCAGTTTTTGTTTTGTGCTCCTTAGCTTTGGCTTATCTGCACTCTCTCCAGCTGTCAAATTACTACCCCTCTTACTCGTTTCACTACAATTGATTATTTAGTAGAATATGGAAAGGAGAGAAGCACAGGTGGTAAACTGTCTCACTTTATTTCTTTTACTTTGCTCTATGTGTTGTTAAATGGAACAGAGAGTGGGAGAGAATGAACCCATCTGCAACACAGTGATTCATCAGTCCTTTTCCATGGCTGATAACACCTCTAACAATCTGTTCCCACAAACTGTTCCTCAGCTGCAATTGCTACAGCATCACCTGTTGTCGGACAACATGCAACAAAATACAGACTGGACCATCTGTCAGCACATAAGCTCAGCATGGAAACTTTTTCTTTATTGAGAAAACATCTCGGCTAAAATCAGGAAGTCGAACTCTTGTTAATCTATCATTTTGGCCCTGTCATTATTATAAGTGTGCATTGTTCAGTATTTTATGAGATTGGATTTTTCTCTTAAAGTGATGGAGCCTTTCCTTCTATCGCTCCTTTGATTGAGGAACTCCTCTCCTCCCTTTCCATCTCCTCCTCTCTGCACTTTTTCATGCAGCTCTCCTCCTTACTTCACACTCCGCTTGGCAGAAACACTTGGACTCCCTCCATCCGTCCACTCTCACTTCCTCTCTTTCTTTGCTCTCCCCAGCCCTGACATAACTAAGGGGATCATGATTTTTTAATACCTCCCACATCTTGGAGCTGCAGTGAAGACTGTTTTGTGTGATAAATGTTTTCAAGACACTACTCGTTGTTTTAACCAGGATATTATCTCCCCTGCTCGGAACTGCCGAGACGGGTGTGCCCTTCCAATTTTTTGATTTCCCTCTATCACCTCTTGTCATGCTGTTTTCTCTCCTCCTCTTTTACATTTTTCCTGTGAGAGGACTCCCCTGGGCAAAGGTAGTGAGAGGCTGTATGGTGCAAAAAGGAGAGCTTTTACTCAGAGGTCTGTTGCGTGATGCAGAGTGGAGGGCAAGGCCATGGGCAATGGACTTTAATTGAGCAAATCCTTTCTGCAGATTCTGTAACACATCTTAAAAGAGACTTTGACCCCTTTGAACAAAGACCTGCAGTTTAGGATGCTAAAATAAAAGACACCATGATGAGATTTTAGCTTGTATTCCCACTATGCTGCTATAAAACCCCCTTTGAGGTGCAAGGCTGTCGTATTTGCTCTGTGCCAACAATTCAAAGCACAGAAAACCAACAATCTTTGTTCCAAGTCATACAGTAGTGTCAGGCGTGGTGTCACAGTGACATCTCAAGCTATAACTCCTTTGTAGATTTTTACTTCTTCCCCTCATCTGTAGTGCTGGCTTAGACTTTTCATTTTTGTGGATTCTTAGGGATCAGAGTGGCAAATTGTGTACAGAATAGTTTATCAGAGACTATTTACCTCCCTGGGTCTCTTAGTGCTTGGTTTGAGTTGGATCAAAAGCTCTAATCAGATCAGAAGGATGCCAGAACAGGCCTGAACCCACACTCCAAAGGCCACGGTTCACTCCATTATTCATCAGGTTCCCATGCTAAAGCTGGGAGCGTGTTCAGAAATAAAAGAGAAGGAGAGAGAGAGATTGATTTAGAGGGGAATCCTCCTTTCTATACCTGTCATCCCACAGAGACCCTTTCCAAAAGTCCCCCTTCATTATTCCAAAAGCTCCAGCTCTCATGTGGATAAGGAACAAAGGATGAAGGCAAAATGATAGAGGGAACATCAGATAGAGAGAGGCAGAAGAGGCAGAGCACCTCCCTCTGGTGTTGCCTAACTTGGCGTCTCGAACTCCCTTCTCTTAATTTAGCTATCTCTCCCATCTCTCACGAATGCCACCCCTGAGATCAGAGACCACATACGGACCCCATGACACCTTGATGTCAGCAGTTCCCTCCTTCATTTTGCTCAGAGACCCTCAACCGCTGGCCAAGATAACTAGAGTTACCACGAACAGAGAGAATATTCATTCCGTAGGCTTCCCTTGAATGCTTAAGCCTTTCACCCTTCAACAGCAGCACCGGCAGCAGCTTAGCATCTAACAATCATCGCATCGTCTCACGCCTTACAGTAAAGGGCATTACCCGTTATAGTCTGCGAAGGATGATGAAAGGTGCAAACACAAAGCTGATGATGGGATAAAAGACACAAAATAAAAATCACACTAACACTTTTCCTGTACAATCTAAATGCATCTGGAATCCTTGTTGTACATTCTGTTCAGCTATTGTATTCCACGGAGCATATATGCCGTGGCTTTGTTTAAGTTTATTTTTACACAGCAGCATGGGCTGAGCATTGGCCATCAGCAAAGCTCTATCTAAACTGTGACCCCCGACTATAAAGCCTCTCTAGAAATCCTGATGTCCTCGCTACCCAGGGGAATGCTCCATGAAAGCAGCGTGAGAGGCGAGATCTATAACTGAACACATATCACTTTCTTCTCCCTGTCCTCCCCTGCATTCTCTCCTATCCCATCGACACAATCGCAACACACCACCTCTGCAGAACAATGAAAGAATTCTGTGATCCCCTGTTGTGCAGAAAAGCTCATCCCTCCACTCAATTTTTTTTTTTTTTTTAATAGCAGCATACAGTATCAGCAGAATTACTGCAGCTTTGCTTTGACGCTGCAGCAGCCTTGCTAGTGTGTCAGGCCCAGAGGGGTTTATGGCTTTGATCTAACGCACAATACCCAGTGTGTGAGGGGAAAACGTCTGCATATGTGCACACAAACCTGTACGCAAATGAGCGTGCAGCTCAGCCGCAAATGCTCGTACGAACACATGCATCTCTACGAACACACGTGTGAGCGCGCACACAGACTCATCCCCTTTGATATAGTTCCAGGCTTTTAGTGGGTGATTAGGAGAAGCGACCTAGCTAAGGTCTAAACTGATAGGAGGAAGCAGGAGCCTGCTGTGCTTTAGTTAGAGGAAACCAATACCTCTGTCGGTGGATAGAGGAGTAATTATGCTCAAGGGTTGAGGGGTGAGTGGAGTGAGCATTTTGGAGGAGAAGCCAATGAGTGCAAGGGGATTAAGGTGAGGTTGAGAGTGAGGAAGACTGTTCTGGGGGGCTGATTTCAGATTTCCCACCGCGTCACCTCCACAGACAGCAATTAGAATTCCTCCAGAGGGGTTTTCGTGTGTGTGTGTGTGTGTGTGTGTGTAGTGATGTGCATTTACATTATGGTGCAGGGTGCATTTATTCAGCACTGAAATGCCCAGTGCTGCATAAATGCAGTCTGCCGCTGCGGTACATGTGCACACGCCTTTATGTGTGCACACGCCTGTTTACTGAATCCACTCCACCAACACTTGTTGGCGGTCTAAGGGCTATGAAATATTAATGCCTCCTCTCTCTTAATGATTCATAAATTGTATTCCGATACTCGTCACTCTGCTTCTCCACTGAAACGCCGTATAATTGGACCATTGGCTGGGTTAAAAAAAAAAAGAGTGAGAGATGAGTGTGAAGCATGAGGTGAAGACCAAGTTTACTTCCCTCCTCACACATTTCAGCAAGCATGTGCAGAGGGATCATAATGTAAGCAAATAGTACTGATGAACAAATGTTCTCCCAGGGAATTAGTTTAAAGCTTTCATGCTAGTACTAAACCGCACTGTGTATTTGGCTGGGAAATCTGCCAACCAGATTGTGACACCTTACAAAATATCAGCGTTATATCAGCAGACAGGAAACGAGGGAATGCCTTATTTACTGTAATAAACCCTTCATTATCTGGAGAGCATTCAGACGATTTTTTTTCTCCCTCTCCTCACATTAAGACATGGCAATGCTTCACTCTATTGTGTGCTAATCTCAAAGAAACAGACTCACATTATGTCTGCTTTATATATTTATTACGCGGTATCGATCAGAGCTACAAAATCACCACTCAGGACTAAATGAAAAGAAAATAAGCCGCTCACGCTAAAGCTTCTTTATCTGCCTTTCCTCTCAGTCTTCCTGCCTTTACCTCACTCCCTATTTGATTCAATAACATTTTGTAAGATAGGCACATTAATATCAGGATAGGAGAAAGTCTCCAGTGGCTGCTTTGGATCCTCCTTCTCATCACCTTACTGAAGCTTTAACTCTACTCTCAAATAAACACCTAAACACACATACGGATGCATCAGCTGCAGGACCAGCTGGATGTCTGCTTACAGTAACCTGTGAAGTGATGAAGGTTTAAGCTCTACTTGTTTGCCCTAGTCCCCCGTTACACATCCTATTCAAGGTGAGAGTTTTACACCTTTCGGTATAAATCTTACGACGCTGGCAGGTAGGTAGAATCATCACTGAATTGACATCTGTACAAATAGGAGTTAGCAAGGTGGTAGGACAGGAAGGGGATGTGACGTTTTGATGACATATTATGTGAACCATTTAAAAAGAAGTGGGGGCGCGTAGAGCGTGCACCCCATATATCGAGGCTACAGTCCTCTAGTGGCTGGCGCAGGTTCAGTTCCTCCCATAACCCTTTGCTGCATGTCTTCCCCTCACTATCTCTCTCCCACATTTCCTGTCACCTCTTCGACTGTCACTTTCGATAATGGCTAAAATGAGCACAAAAAAAGAGACAGTTAGCAGCTAACCCGGTAGAGAAGAAAGTCAACTGAACATTAATTCAAATTGGGAAGACAGTAGCCCCATCCATACAAAATTTTCATTCTATGCCTGTTGCGTCTTTATTCTGCCCCGACGTCTGTCTGAATGCAATGAAGGTGCAATGGGGTGTCAGGTTGTTCCACCTCTTTGACGCCTCCGGAGGTAGCAACAGCGCCAAAACAAGCGAGGTGGTGTTGTGACGCCTTGGTATGGTCCAGTTTGAACGCACCGAAGGGGTCACAGAGAAGGGAATTTGCTTCAGCGCTGTTGCACAATGCCTGTCTAAAAGAGGCTAGTGTGAGGTTCGGGAGCTCCTTACCCACGAGCAGAGATGATTGTTGTTGCCATGGTATTTTGTTGTTTGCAAAGCACTGCTCGATGCGTATGTCAAAGTCCCCGTTGAGTTATATGTGATGCGATGAAGCAGTGTTACACCTCCGCTGGTGGGCAAAATCAAAGGTACAGTAGAGAAGGGTCTTCACTGCTGCGCTAATGCGAGATCTCTGTGTAAAAAAGGCTGTGGTAACTCGGAGACGTGATTTGGTTTGAATGGTGATGTCTATAGTCAGTGAGAGCATACATTTGTGCGTTAGAAGAGTAATCTGCCTCATTACACACACACACGTGTAATGAGGGATAAGCTACTAAGGCTTTTGTAGCAGGTGGGTTGCCTTCTTGTGGAAGTAGGAGAATCAATGAAACATTAATTCAACGTGAAAAACAGACTGACTGCACAATGGCAGACCTTGTTGTAGATAAAATACAAGGACATACCAAGTCTCACCTTTTGTTCAAAGAGGAATTATCAGTATAGCTAAATGCCTATTGTGAACAGAGAATACTCTGAGCATTACTGATCATCAATCATTTACAACACTAGAACGCGAGTGGGTCTTATCTGTATCTTTAATATATAGAAGACACAGATTACACTTACGAGTGATTTCTGGAAAAAAGAGCAACTGAACAATCAACTTAAGGATTTATCAAGAAACACTCAATAAACCAGGACCAAGAGGTTCTTCAATCACCCCCCAAGCCCTACCGAGTACAGGAAAGGTCAGTTCCTTTGAGGATCTATTGAAACAACCGGTCTTGGATATCTTTGCTGACAGGAGTGTCTTTTTTTCCACTCCCTGAACCCACACTGACCAGTGACTAATGAAGATTGGGCCAGTTTATTATGGGCATAACAACATCCAGGAGCTAATAAATAATGCCAGTGCTGTTGTGCATACAGAGACAAAGGGACAGACAGACAGGTAGGAAAAAAGGTACAGTGAGTGATGCACCCCTATCCCCTCCTTGCGCTGCTGATGATTTCCCATAACATGGAGCTGTGTGGGGTCTGATTGCTGAGGGGTTGTAAATGTAACACACACAACAACAAAAAAAATGACAAAAGAAAACTTTGACTCGGACTGATGTAGGTATGGCATCCTCACACGTGATGGCTATAATGAGCGTATCACCTGTCTATCATCACACTACATGTCAGAAATGACCTCCCACTTGTTCAGTGTTTTCACGGTAATGTCACCCACACGGAAGAGAGACAGGTTAATGTGGCTGCCATGGAAGGAAAAGCACGGGTGTCCATTATAACTAATGAGTATGTTACATACACCCTCTGCGCATTTAACACACCGCTGAATTGCGTAGTTAAGATTCCCTTCAGAACTTTGGACACGTGTGGAGCTGGAGACGAGCATAGCATTGTCTTTTTTGATTTGTATTTTTTTTTTTTTTCAATGAAGCTAACAGAGCAGAGACAGAAAATAGATAGCTAGAAGGGGGAAAGCTTTTCATCACTGGTACAAAAGTAAAGGTCGGCTGGCCACCAGCATGATGCAACACGGTGACATTTTTGTCATCTGTCCTTACGTGAGATGATCCAGTAGGTACTGTGCTATCTTTTATTGGTATAACTCCCCGAATTTCGACTTTTCTTTACAACTCTGCTCTTATCTTTTCTACCGCGTCTGTGTCTCAAGAGTACAAACCCAGATAACACGCACGTCATTAACCTCCCCCACGTTTTCCATCTTTTCCTCCCAAGATGACAATACAGGAGGAGGAGACCAACACTTCTAAGTGATGTATTAGATCCAGCACCACCCCCTCCCTCAACTTTCACTATGGAGGGTATGTTGTGATGGGTGGAGACATGTGGCACTCAAGGCCCCCGGGCACTTCCACTTCTGGAGCCTGCTACTATGGCTCTGTTCTATCAGGCTTGTGAGCTGCAGTACAGACCACCATAGGCCACCCCTCATCCCTCATCCCTGTTGCTTCAATCTTTTCTGGGTTAGTGGGGTTACAACTCCACCAGCCGACGTGAATGCTTAGCATGTTTATATTTGATTCTGATAATGTTCTACTTCATTTATGCGCCAGGCTAGACAGTGGTAGCTCGCCATAATGTGATTTGTCTTACACTCTGACTTGCCTGTCTCCTATATTTCTGTACTGCCAACGCAGACATTGACTGAGCATTGTCTCAGAGTTGTCTGTTTATTCCCTCGCCTCAGGGTTTTCTAGCACAAGCTGCTGCATAGACTGTAAATGCCCTCCCTAACGTTACTGTCGCTGCCCTCCCCCCTCTACCCGCGTCAATATGTCATACTCATAGCGTGCACTGCACAGCATAATAGCAAATGGTAGCTTTTGATTAGGTTGATGTCTCATGGTAATCCACTTTGATACTATGTATAGAGTGGGAATCGCAAAGGATTGAGCCGGGACCGTGTTTAAGGTATAGCAGCGGAGAAGGAGAGGAAAGGAGGGGTGAGGAGCAGACAGAAGTGGACACCCTCCTGGGGTAGCTCTAATATTGAGGGATGCTGCATGACCCAGCCATACAGAGAGAGAGAGAGCCCTCCATCTCACTTATCTCCTGCTTGCTCAATTTCCCCTGTGTACGACTGCACACCTGGGATCTTGCTACAGCCTGCCAATGCTCTCCAGCGGGAGCACCCACAAGATAATAGCCAATCCAGCTCTCCCCATTCCCAAATCAGATGGGGCCAAAAGACCTTGCGCTTTGTTTAAGCTCTCCCATGAACAAACCCATGTCCCTGTAGCAACAAGCCATTAAGAAACCAGACGGACTCAAATTAGACTCCTTTTTCCTCTGCTAATAGCAAAAAGAGAAAAACTAAAGTTCTTTGGTGTGGAGCAGAGGTCATGTCAACTTAAAGGGTGTATTAGTCTACAGGAGGATTACTCTATTTAACTTCAAGTCTGAATCACCTCAAATCAGAGTATTACTTAGAGTACAAGTGGCTGCTAATGGGCACAGTGTGAGCGACACAACACACTGATAACAATGGCAAAGCTTAAATGTCCTCTACCATTATCGTGTCTTTTCCTATTCATTTTGGTATTTGGTGAATGAGTCAGATGATTATCTGACTCTTGCGGCTGTGTGAATCGGTCCTCTTTCTCCAAGATACGTCATTTCACTTGATTATTAAAACACAACAGCTGCCTTTAATTAAAGGTAGTCAACAATTCCCAGTTCAACCCTTTAAAATTCATGGAACAGCTGCAGACTTTTGCAAAAGGATAATGAAAATAATTGGCACTTGGGTGCATTTATATCCATAACATTTGTGAACCACTGAAGCCAAAGATGAATTCTGAATTCTTCGTTTTTCTAGAAATGTTCAGAAAACTGTTTTGTCACATTTTATCTGCATTTGCAACACTAGCCTGTGTCTGTTGGCCTCCCACGGGCTGCTAAGCTGATGCTGTGTGTTGGAAGATGTTTATTTTACTTTGTCTGGGAGTGTCTCAGCCTCACTGCAGCAGAGTTGGGCCAAAAAGATATTGCATACCGTAACATCCCAAGGGTATGCTCTTTCTGGTCAAAGAGGAAAAGAACCGCAGGTGAATCGTTAGGAAATCCAAACCCTGAAAAACCCAAGCACAAATCAATGAGCAGAACTGCCTGTAAGGAACGTGCAAACCAAACAGCCTTCGACTTCCCGATTGCCGCACTATCAACATTTCATGTTGATGTGACAGAATCAGAAGCACGCTGGGAAAACCGCTTGGGCCCCGTCCGTCATGGTCGAGACATATGAGCTGCTAAAGCCCCTCAGAGATGAAAACCACCTTCACGGACTCAGGCACACGTTCGAATATTCGGTCATGCCTGCTCGCACATTATGAGCAACAGTGCTTTCAGAATTTGTAAGCGGGAAATCCATTTAATATGTAAAGTCAGAACAACAGGATAATCAGCAACACCTCTTTCTCTTCTCTACAATACTTCCAGATTTTCTTAGTCTGCTCCTTAGTTGTCTAAAATAAGTCTCACTCTAAAGGAATCAATCTTAATACATAGCATACTTGTAAGGGCTTTTAATGTCTCCCGTTTCTGCACTCTATAATTCCAAATCATTGCTAACCTACTTAACCCAGCACCTCCGGAAAGGATAAGAGATTACAGCAGACTTATCCCTCTAGTAAAAACCACACTTACCAGGGAGGGGATCAGTTGGGGTGCTTCTCGCGAAATAGACCTTCCTCTAACTAATGCTCTCAAATGATACATTAAACAAGGAGACACTTGGTGGTAGACAGGGTGGGGTGGGGGTCAAGGATCCCAGAGATCCGTGACGGAAATGAGAATCAGAGACACATGATGGGAGACGGAGGGAGGCGAGATCCAAGCAGGAGTCAGAAAATCGACTGGAGCTGAGTCCCAACACGGCGAATCATTCACCACAAATTCTAAATATGACTGGTTTAGACACACAAACCCCTCATAGTTTTTCACTGATATGCTTTGTAGCTTACAGCTCTGTTGCAAATCAATTACCGCTTATGGGAATCAATCAACAAGCCAGGTTGGGTGTAATGGGAGACAGTGAACCTTTTATGTTACAGGGCATGTGGTTCTTTAAAGGCAAGGCCTCGGTTTTAAGAGGTGTCACTGGAGAGCTGTCATTAGAAAGTAAGATGGTGAATTAGACACAATCAGACCAGGGATCATAAAGGAACAGATGGCACTGGGCTGTCTGTTTACTCTACTAGTCTTAACTGCTGGGACATTAAACACACCCACTGGTATACTCACAGTCACTCACTTTAGCATGACTCAGACGAGAGAAATGGGCAATGTCAGGAGAAAGTCAAGAATGCTTGTTAGCTTAATGGATTGTCTGGAGCTATTGTAAAATGCAGCAACGCATCATTTAATGTTTTTTTTTCTTTTTTCTTGCCATTGTTCAGACTGAGCTCAGAGATAATGTCTCTTTACAAGAGCCAGGAGGTGTAAGTTAACTTTTCCTGTTGAAAAGAGGCACTTAACATTGATGCGTGCATGCTGAGATATTTGTTGGTTCATTTACTTGCAAGTAGACATGCTGTGCTCTCTCTCCTGCGATGCAGCACATGTGGGGTTTGTGTCTGTGTGTGTGTGTGTCTTGGCATGAATGCATATTCATATAGATGTGCGGGGGGGTTTTTTGTGTTCTGATTCATCCGTCTTTTGTCACTGCAATGTTTCAGTGCAGGACTCTGGTCACCAACATTTCCCTCCAACCCCCTAATGCTTGTTCTCATTCAGTATATGATGCTGTTTGTCTGCGCCTCCCAGCGCATTAAGTGTAGCAGTCTCTTTTGCCTCACAAGTCCCATTGCAAACACACAAATAATGACTTATCCATGTCAGATTATTGTCACGACAGTCTTTGCATTTGATCGTCAGCCTCCTTGTTATATGTAATCTATGCAAAGCTCTGTCCTCCTGCTTTTACCTTTAGAAGGCATGTCCCTGTCAGAGATGAGGAATCTCTTGTGTAATTTACTTTTGGACTTATTGTTCAGGACATTTGCTTGCATGCAGGGTCAAGAGGTAAAAATGTCACCTTTTTATAATTCATAAAAAAGTGGGGAAAAAAAACATCCCCTGACTTTGCTCTGCTCTTGTAGTAATGGGCTCAATTAAAAATAATAGTTTCTGAAACAAAAGGACACATGTACCTCAGAGGGCAGGCTGCAGCTTTTGTGATATTTAAAAACCAAAATTTATTAGACAGCCAGACCTTGGAAGTGTAATTAGACAGCTACCTGGCAAAATCATCTCTGATGCCAAAGTTATCAAAGCCCACCTGGCTTCAAAGCAATGAACCACTGAAGGAAGGAATAATTTAATTCATTATTTATATTTACTGAGCATGCACCGGAATAAACAATCTTTTTTAAGCACTTAATGCAACCTCAAGCTAGGCTTCTCAGAGAATAAACAATGTCTGGTTTTAGCCCTTTGTTACTGCATCTAGTCTCTGCACTTCCTCTCCATTGCATTTTTACTCATAGCACTCTGTAAGCCAGAAATGTTTAAAACATATCTGCTGCAAAGCAAAGCACATTGTCTGCTGCTTGCTATATGACTTATTTATACGAATATGAGAGGGAAAGAGGTTATGGAAGAAGATAGATGGAGAGTATGAAAAAGGCGAGAGACTTGAACAAGGCACCATAGTAATAATTCTGACTGGCGAGTGACTCCTGGACATTGGTTGATGTTAAATTATTGTCTAATTGACCCAGAAGAACAAAATAAACCCAATTCTGACGATTAATCAACAAGAAAGTGAGTCCTGTCACTTTCTTACCCCCTCCAAAGCAATTTGCAAATATAAACCAACCCTTTACCAATACCTATAAGTCTATCAATATCAGTAATCAGTAAACAATATCTTTATTATCCTTCACTCTACCTTCAACCAACAGCACAAGTAACATTCATTGTTAATACTATAAAGCAGCACAGACAGAAAAGAGAGATGACAATGATCAGCTTAACTCTTTTCTATCCTTACGTTTAGTACTTTTCAGACTGAACCCATGCGTCAACATACTGTCTGATTATCTTGCAACCTGAACGCTACCTTTCCCAACCTCATCATTTCTGTTGGTGTGTTTGAAGAAATCCAGTTATTCATGATTATCCTCTTTGTGATCATAAATTATGAGAATATTTCATTTCTTTGAAGATACTCAGTTTATGTTATGCAAATCCCAGTGTCCATGCTTCTGGTGTGAGTAGAAGGGATATAATTATGTTTATCACCATTTTTTTAATTGTATAGCAGGCCCACAACAGATGACGCACAGTTCCTTCAGCAGCACCGTATTGTATACCTTCATTTTTTTGTGCTAATTTTTACATTTTAATCCTATTTGAACTTGAACATGATTTTCATGTCATTCTGCTATTACTCTGCTGTGATGGGGGGGGGGGTGATCTATGCACTTCCCCTTGATAAGTAGTTGCTAAACAGTACAGTGTGTGTAATGATGGAGGTTTTGTAGTTGTACATGATTTAAGATGTCAAATGTGTTTTAGTTGGGCTTTGCATGAATAAGATTTAATGTGATTGTTTTAATGTCAACATGATAAATATGTTTTTGATTAAGTTTTGGAATTTTTAAGATGTTCTACTAAATATTGGTAGGTTTTAGAAGAAAACAAAATAGATTATAACAATATGGGAAATAACAAGGAAAAAAAAAAAGCTGCAGAGAACACTGAGCCAATCAGTATATTTCAAGGGGAACAAAACTTTGCCTGCTGATTTTGCAATCAGTAAAGTGAAGTCCTTCAACTCAATCAGCCCTCTCTCATGCAGCACATATTTCTTAGTCTGTTTGAAGATTCAGCTTAATTAAGTCATACGCAACAAGCAGCAAGCAAATGTATTTAAGACTAAAGGCCGATACACAATACTCTGACTGATCAGTGTACTGTACATTGTGAGGATACACAAGAGATTTGCACATATGACTGCGCTCGTCTATAGGGAAGCCCTTTCATGTCACACTGTAATTTAATGATTCACTGTGTATGAAAATAGCACAAGGGCTGTAAAGTGTATGAGCATGCCTTCACAAATGTGCGCTGTAAAGCCAGCAGGATTTGACATGATTGCTCACAGTGCTTTCTGAAGAGAAGCTGCAGCAGCAGACAGGGGGTAAGGAGTAAATCTCTCCATGTTGATGATTCACAGATGATAAATTAACTATTCAACATCTCAGGGTGAGTTCCATTATTGCAAATAATGACCCTATCAACCTCCCGCATTGTGAACACAACCTGTTCCTCAAACATTACAGCATGACCGACGTTGATTCAACGTCATTGGTGTTGTCACATTCTGTTGTCACAAGTAAAGCCTCCTCTGACTGCTGTGCCTTTACTGCCTAACACTTGATTAGCTAGAATCTTTTTTTCCCCCATCTTATTCAAACAGCTATTGAGCAATGGATATTTTCAGAAGAGCATACTTGGGCTTGTGCAAACCTTACACAAGTACCCCAGGGGTCTTCATCCAATGAATTGCCAAGCTTCTAGACACCAGGGCAAGGTCCAGTACATGCAAGTTGAATGTGAACATTTGAACTTAAGTTTGGAACAAACCTTTACCCTGGGCATCAATAAATTCATCATCAGTTGTTATGGAAATGTATTATAATTGCTTATTCCCTTAGATGCTGAGAACCAGACGATGCTATGCAATGCAGCAGATTCTATGCACAAGGGTTGAGGGTTGCCATGGAGACAGATATCTGGACTACCTAAGTTATGATTTATCAAAACACCCTAAGGTGTGTAGCCTCGGTGCTTGAGGCTCTCAAAGGAAGGAACCGGGCAACACAAAGCATCTGCTCAGGAATACATTGTGTGTCCATACCAAACACAATGATAGTTTAAGAGTTGGCCTTTGAGGCACTTTGTCACATGGAATCAAAATTAAGGCAACATCCTGATTTTTGTAAACTGTGCAACCTGCCATGTTCTAGGTGTGTGTATATTTTTCTATACTGGCTGTTATGCCAATGGTGTAAAGTCTGAACAATATCAGGAGAAAAATCAGCCATGGCTTTTGGAGTTCGAGCTGGCTCAGGGGCTGTGACCCAGGTGAACTGGAATCATTAGGACCTCTTGGCCCTGGCTCTGCAGAAATAAAGCACCATGCTCAGAACTGAGGAAGAATAGGTCAGGGACCAAATGGTGGCTAGGGAATGGGTCAGTGATTACAGTAAGGGGCCTGGTTGTTCATCGATCCCCTGGCTCAGGCTAGAGCGGGTGAATGAATGGAGCTCTCATAGACACATGGAGACAAAAATGGAGCTGATGCAAGGAAACGGGAAGAGATGGAGGCCAAGGAGAGGCCAGGGACACTGTGAAGCAGAGGCACACACGATGGAGTCTTTCCAAATGAGAGCAGGAAGGGCCGTGTCAGCGAGTATTCCGTAGAGACAACACAAAATGTGTGAAGTGAAACTGAACTGAGCACCCTTGGACAAATGCTCTGTTCTTGTGTTAAACTAAAAAACTGCTTAAATTCAGTGTTTTCAATTTGTCCACGGATGCACAAATAACAAGCATAATGTCTACCTTCTAATGCAAAACACAGCACCAAAACTTTAATTGCTTAATTTTTTTCATGACAGTAATTATCTTGCTTGCAACCATTTCTAGATGAGAATCACAGTAAACATTTTTAAGCGGGGCTTGCTGAGAAGATAATTGCATATGAGGCTTGACTTGTTGCATTGGATTTTCCTAGACTGGCTATAAGAAAAATATGAGGCAATGGTTTCGAACTTCAGAGCGAAGCTGTCAAACTGTAATGGAAAATGCCAAGTACTGCAGTGATGGTTTTACACAGCTGGAGCAACAGAAAATATTTATAAAGTTGGAGTCCCTCCATCATGTTCTGCCTGTGTGAAAATACTGCAATAAAACAACCTCTTCTGAAATGCCTCAATAAAACATCAGTATTGTATATTACAAGTACCAATGCATTGAAGAATGCAACGAGAAGCAATGAGGAATATGCTTGCGGTTAAGAAGAATTTTGTTGTATTTGTGTTTCATCTATACACACTTAAAACAAAGAGTAGTTCAAGAGACAAGCATACACACACACAAAGTGGCCAATCTCATCAAATTGCCCGCCCAATCCCCCCCAGCCACTCCTATGTCCTCTCTACACTATTATTTTCCTTTCCAAGCCCTCTTCATCCCAGTCCTCCAGGCAGCCCTCACGGTTATTTTATCCCCACTGAGTTAATCAGAGGTGGAGGCAACAGCAGTACACCTGCACAGTCTACACTGTATAATCTGCTGAAACATATACATGCAGCACGCGCGCGCACACAAATACACTCTTTGCAATCAGGCTGCTTGGCTCTCTGTTGGCGTGAGTAGAAGAGATTGCTGGTCCAGGCAGCACTCATGATGGACTGAGTGGTAGTCACTATCTAACTTGATGGCACCAAAGGGGCCCATTCACACCTCGACACCTGGACCCTACTCCACACTGCTGGACAGATAATATAGGCCTCCCCCCCGACCACATCCACCATAAAAATGCAAATTGATGTATCTCGTACTTCTTCCACCTCCGGTTTATATTTACAACCAGATATATCTTTGCTCTTTGTTTTGGTAGCACTTAAGGACAAGGATGTGATTTCTGAAATTGCAGATTAGCGTGACTTTCAAATGATGGTATTTAAAAACAAGAACTACCAGTGTTTCATCCCAGCATGAGTTTGAGCCAAAGCCACCCCCAACTGAAAGCTTGTGGGGATGCTAAATATAGAAACTATTTTTCATATTTCTTTTCATCAACACAGGGGCCATTGCCCAACATATGATTTTGTCATCATGCAAATTGGCAGAAACTTGTACTGTTTGCGTTGTTCATCTATAAGGCAGATTCTCAATTCTGTTCACTTGATGCTAACGTCGCGGAGCTAAATGGATGTATTTGCTTTGTTTTTCAATGCACTGTGGGTGAAATATAAAGAAGTGAGAGATGAGAGTGAAGGAAGTTTGGAAATGGGATTTGATCTGCTGATGCATATTTATGAACTTATTGGTGCAATGGCATGAGACAAGTGGAAGAGTATACAACTCACTGAATCCAAATTATATTGAGAATGAGAAACATTTTTTTTAAAGATCCCATCTGAACCAGTGTGTTGCCCAGCATTGTTCCTGTGTGGAGGATACTAACTAAATAAATGTGTCAATAATTCATGATTCAGCTTCAAGAATATCCAAACTATTTATCTATTCATTTTAAGGAGAGAAGACAAACTCCTGCCAGCCTATGAGAGGCAATGAAAAGTGTTTGCATACTATGATACCATTGGAAAAATATAAAGAAAAATTAAGAAGTAGGTGATAGAAATAGTGTGATAAGGGTGAAAATGGAACAAGACGAGTCTTTGTGCTCCTGGCAGCATCTGACGCAGTACAGGAGGATAAAAATGCAGGGTGAGGTTGTTGAAACATTGTGGCTTTTAATGGATCAGATATATGGCCTCTAGCTGCACCTGTTTCCTCACATGTCTCTAAAACTTTAGGCAGGGAATATGTAGCCAAGAAGTCTGTCTGATAGTGTCTAACCTAGAGTAAAAATACGACACAAGCTATTTAAGTTTTGTTGCTCACTTAAAGCTTAGCTGTTCAGTGCTTTGGGCCCAAAAGTTGTTTTCATGAAAGTCATTTCTCATTTTCATACAGTGAATATGTTTTCACTAGATGTTGATATTGGCAAGACCAGACAATAGTGGTTGAGAAAAAATAGAAGTAACACAGTTTAAAGTGTTAGAAGCACTACAGGCTGCACCCACGTTTAAAGGAGTACTGCATAAAACATGACCAGAATTTGAAGGTAGCTCTAAAAACAAAGGGGGCCGAATATCACAAGTGCTAACTGTTACTCACTATCTTATTTACTGTACTGTAGATAGCTTTGTCTGTAACAGTAGCTACTATTAGCTCAGTTAGCCATGGAGCTAGTTGCCCTTGGATCACAGGGTATTGTTATTATTATGATTATTATTATTATTATTATTATTATAAATATAATAATAATAATTATTATTATTATAAATATAATAATAGTTATTATTATTTTTATCATTATTATCATTACTATTATTATTATTATTATCATCATTGACCCATAAAGGAAAACATCATCATGAAATCATGAATCATGAAACTATTTTTTACTTGGAGGAAAATGAATTACATTAGAAAGTTGTTCATCTTCTATTTGAAAGGATATTAGGAATGAAAAAAGGAAAACATGTAATCTCTCTAGAAATAAATCAAACAGTACCTCCACCGTGAACAAGATAAATGGGAGTGAAAAAAGTGCAGAAAACCTTTCATGTTTACCTGAGATCAGATTAGCATGGCAGCATGTATTTCATGACTTCTTTTCATAGAGTATACTTGCACAAGATGTCTTTTCCCATAGGGTAGCAGCTGTTTTTTTTTAATGTCTACACATGACACAAGCATAGATAATAAAATCCCTTTGACTAAAAACAAAAATTGGACTGTATTGCTATTCCTCACTGCAGAATACACTTTTTTTTTTTTTAACTAATGCCAGAGTTTCAAAAAACGGTGGATCAAAATCTTTTGTAAGATTTTCCTCCCCAGCAAGTACACTGTGTTTTGACACGGATAAAGCTGTCACAAACATCCAGGCTTTCAGTGTTAGACATGTCAGTGTTGAAAAGAATTTGTGCATGCTCAATGGGAGAAAACGAATTCTCCAGGATTATTTTGTGATGTGAAAAATGATGCCCATGGAAACAACACAGTTGCATAGTGAGCAGACATTACACTTAAATTGAAGCAAACTTGTGTTTTTCTTCTCATGCTGGGTCCTGGGAGCTCATTTGATGCTTAATCCACAGTGATGTGTGTGTCTTTGAACATATTTCCTCTCCTGCATGGCTCTCCTCATCACCTACCGCTATAAAACGTGTGGTTGTTTTTTGATATACGACCCTAAGGAAGAGGAGAACTTCCCTCTCCATGTCTTCACTCTTAATTACTTGTGATCACTCATCTCATCTCTAAAAGCATCTATTCACAGCACCAAAACTTGACAGCAGAGATGATGCTCTTATGGCAGGAATGGAATAGAGAGGGAGGAGGAACGTGTATGTGTGTCATGTCAAGTCAAATTGTTTTTACATTTCATCTTGTTGCCTCCTTATCTATTCAACTGTTTATCTGCATCTCTGCTGGGGTATGTGCAAACTCCCGCCGTGTGTTTCTGCGTATGTTTGTGAGCAACAACTGCCAAAGTGAGGAGGAAGACAGCTTGCTGTGGCAAGGGCTGTAGGGGGAATGTTCAAATCCCAGTCAACTGGGGATTGTGTGTGAAATACAGATGTTAGAAACGGCTCATCTGTTTGTTATCGCTGCTCTTTGGCTAAGAGAAGAACAGTCTCGCGTTTTGAATTGACAAGGGACAAAGAGAATGATAAATTGTCCCACCAACTTTCATCTAACACATCACCTGATGCTTCCCCCTGTAACGCCGCCCCACCCTGCTGTGGCACGAAGAAAACAACAAGATACACAGGCAGCAACACAATGAGGAGGGGAGATGGGAGTCTCACCAGCTGCCACGCAGGAAAACAGAAAATGTGTTAATTGAAGTTAGTGTTTCTTTTAATTATTTATTTCTGGGGTCAGGAAGGGAGAACAGGTAATCAGACTGACGGGTACAAACAAAGACACCATAGAAATCTGCATGTAACATAATGGAATTTAGATGTTAAGAGTTGTGCAAAGTGGACTCCTAAAAATGATCCATTTCTATATTTACAGTCCTCAAGATAATGATTTTTACAGCACTTGTTTTCCACTAGGGTTACATACACATACTAATTAGCCAGATGACGGATGAAGTCAGCTCTGTGATCTCTCCCACTAAATGCTGATTTAGTTTAGCAGTAATTAAGTCCAGTCGCATAACATGTAATGTTTTCTTAAGGAAATTCTAGACACAAACAGCACACAGTGAGGTTTCAGACACCTCTTTAGCGAGTACCTCACCATTTGAAACTATGTATGTGGCCTCTGTGCTGACACTGCATGACAGAGGAGATAACAACACAGAAATGTTTGGCGGCAAAAATAGCATAGAACAGAGAAAGAATGGCACATAATGAGAACAAAGTTAGGTGTTAGTCTGACGGCGGAGATGTCCATGACATGGTTGCGGCAATGTTGTTAATAATTGTCAATGCATTTACATATATTTAAATGTATGTATGTGAAAATGCATCGACAGTTATTAGCTGTGAGAAATTATATATAATTGAGACCATGTCGCAGTTGTTTTTGACTATTGCCAACAGGTGTGGTTCCCATGTGAGGACAGTTTCCCGTGAGGGTTGCCATGGAAGCCAAAAAGGAGCATTTCTAATGACTGGTCATTTTTGACCGGGAACACCGAGGGTGTACACAATTTCAGTAAAACACTCAAAATTTAATAAATATTCTCAAAATGTATTTTGTGTGTTCAGATGCCATGTGAAAACAAAGTCATGGGACCTTATGACAAACAGATTAAATTAAGTACATTTTTTAGAGCACAACAGAAGGGTTAACATTATGCAAAATGCTCTTACAGTGTACCAATCGTTAAAAATTAAGTAGGAATTCATAAATGTTTTGAGAAAATTATAAGAGATATTTCGGAGACTCCCAAACAAATAAAAACACTACAATCCTTGCCCTCCCCAGCCACACAAACATATAACTGTCAACCTACCATCCATCTCCCCAAATCAAAAGTAATAGATCAAATGTCTCCACCTTGAGCTGCAGGAGCACTCTGACTGATGTGTAACATTAATTTCTCATGATGTTAGTCGGCTTTCATTAGCATTAAACTTTAGCGTACCCACAACATGACCGCCTGAGACAGACACACTGGGAAGGCACCGGAGGGGCCATGTGAGAAGATGGCTGTCCTCACCGCTGCTGTGGTCGCATACCCTCACCCCACTCCGAACTGCCATCACAAAGAAAGGAAAAGGGGAAAAAAAATCGAGCTTATACATTTTAATATATTCTGCGATGATGCCTTCTGCTTGCTACTTGGTCATGTTTCCCAGAAAGTGTGTAATTCAAACGGTAACACACACTCACACAATGCCGAGGCGTGTGTGGGTGAATGAACTCGTGTAGGTGTCTTGGCTGCAGTGTTGGTGCTGTATCTAAGTTTCTTTCACTTGTATCCAGGTGTAAAATTTAGATACATCGTTATATAAAACGGTGATGTAAAGCCATACTAATATTATTCTTTGTGTCTGAGGTTTTGTTGTAAAGTTATTCAAGGTTCTCTGAGCATATATGTCATATAATGTTTTGCATTGTGTGCAAGACTGTCAAAAAACTATAAGAATATAAAAGTCGACGCATTTGGGAACAATAAGATCTAGGTTCAGTCATAGTTGGTTTTATTCCTGGAGGAGTGACGGTTTTGACCTTGTACTGTTGGTATCCGATAGCTTCTGCAGGAATGGAGCAAAGAATCATGAACCAATAGGAATGTGGTTGGGGGAACTTAAGATGCCGTGTTCAAAGCTTCCTCCTCTCTCCTGTTTCCATCCATCATGCGTCACCTCTCACAGCTAGATAGTTTTATATTATGTATTGTGAGCGAAAGGGTTTTATGCATTCTTATTTCCACTAAAATAACAACCAGTGCCTCCTTACTAAAAGGATTTTTTTTTGTCTGCCTCACTTGTTTGCCTTTTTGCTTTTCTGTAAAAAGGATGAAGCTTTTAATGCAGTACACTATCCTGCTACACAGAGAAAGACCTTAATTTTTCTCATTTATCATTGGTTCAGCTAATCCAATTGGTCATGCCTAGACAGGGGCCGAAACATGTCTCTGTGTATCTTATAGTACTTTGAGCTGTGAACTTCAATGATTTTTCTTTTTGGGTCATGTGGGAGAGGGTGCTTTCATCTACCCCAGTGATACTATTGGTTTATTAAGAGCCTTGAATAATCCTTGAAATAACTCCCATATTCTCTGTTCCCAAAAATAGGAAGAAGGTATAAAAACTGTAAAAAAAAACACTTATTCTTTTTTTTCAGATATTGGATTTTGTGTCACTCTCACTGTTGAAAAACCACCAATGAGCAATACATAGTAGCAGTTTTTTTCAGGCTGCTGTGAAAGAGGTCTTCTTGCTGTGGCACTGAGGAAAACTATATCACCTAATACAGTTTTAATGAATGAATCAGTAAAATGTGGTTTACCACGTATCGTATAAGTATTCAGTCAGCGTGCACCCCCCATAGGGATCTATGTGGACTATCAATATGATGGATTAGTCTTTGCCTGGAGAAAAAGCAATAATTACACCAGCACTATGCTGATCTGCACAACTCTCAGCCAGTAGATTTTGTTGTTGAAGTGCCGAATAATGTACAACTTGAAGGTCAAGTAGACATCAACATATGGTTATTTGTCAACCTATTTAGGAAATAGAAATTACCTGGTTATACCTAAAACATCTGATTTCATGTAATATGTACGGTTTCCTCGGCTGGTCAGGGTCAAACCTTACGAGCACAAATCATCCCTCCAGTAATTAGATCTTGTATGACAGTTATGGCTTTTGGATAACTGAGTAAAAATGTGAGTGATTTCTGAATGTCATAACCGCATCATTACAACCCTTTAAAGTTCATTCCTCCGGTGAGCCGTTTCACTGCTGTGACTGTTAACGGTTACCTCAGCGGTGTTTTTGTGCGGTACTCAAACAACATGCTCAGAGTTCTGCTGTTATGTTCGTTAAATCACTGAAGTCAACACCGTGAGCAGATTGAGGAGTTTAATAAGGCCTTTAATGGTAGAGAAGCGATTTGAATGTTACTTTACAATTGGACCTGTGTGTGTGTTTGTTCATGTACTGTATGCATGCATGCATGCATGCATGCAGGTTCATTACAATGCTAAGAAACAAGCAGTGCTCCAGTAATTAATTTATCATTGAGTGACAGTGAAGCTGTGGGGCAGAAGCGCGCTTGTCGTTAATAAACAGATGGGAGTTGATTTATGTAGAAGTCCAGGGCATGTCCGCTTATCTGTGTGTGTCTCCCTGTCTGCTTGTTTCATTTTAGCTGACATGCATGTGTGCGTGTTTATACATAATGCAGTCGCTGCAGCTGCCGCCTTTAGCTGTGTTTTTATTTATATTCGTAAAGGCTTCGGAGTCTTCCCAAAGTTGTTTCATATAGTGACGAGATCCATCAAGGCGGTGCAGGGAAAAACATCAGAGGAGCAGAAGTCAATTGAGAGCGCGGTCCGCATCAGAGGAAACAATGGTTGTTGAATTATTGAGTCTTTCCTGTCCCATCAACCATTTGTCCCAGGCCTAATGGGCTTTTTCTCCAAAAGGCAGTGTGATAGAGGGGAGGAAACTTACTCTTTTTCGGAGGAGAAAACGACAACAACAAAAAACAATATTGGGCCTTTGTTTAAAAAAAAGCTGCATTTAAAATGAACTCTTTCACTGTATCTTTGGGTCATGACATTGCTTAAAAATAATTACATTTACACTTTGACTGCATTATTTCTTCAAAGAGAACAGCGCCTGACCTGGTCTGAAACACTAGAACCTCATGGTGCATGGAGGAATAGGGTGTTTTCAATACATACTTACATACACACAGATATGAATTGAAAAAAAAGAGGCATTGATTAACCAGCTGTCTGACTGGTGTCTGCTCTAACAGTGGAATCTGTCTGCCAGCTTCTTTGATTTATCCACACCTCCCTGGGCTGCTTAGATATGAATCTCATCAGTCGATTTGAAGTCAGCGCACACAAACAGACACACAACTGCACGTGCACATCATAAATGTGTCCAACAACACAGGAAGAAGGCACACACATACACACAGTCTACATACCATCTGGAGCGTATGTGTATTCCTGTGGGTTTTACTGGGTGTGCTGCCATCCAGCCATGAGTTCAGGAATCTGGTCTGTCAGCTGGCAATCCAGACTCGGCAGGTGTCTCCTCAGCACAAAAGTAAAGTCAAGGGTCAATAAACAACCACAGCAGGATAACTCGCGGCAAAATCAATAGCAAGACCATGTTCTTCCTGCACTAGCAAGATTTTCTTAATCGGATCAAAACTCCTCGCTCATGGCGGTCCATTCACACACACCGCCGCCTCAGAGACATGGAAGTGACACACCATCGGCTGCAAATATCTTTCTCGGAAATCGCGCATCAGTCAGTATAATCACACAAAACTGCATCGTCTGTTTTATCGTGATTGCTGTCAGGTCATTCAAATTCACATATGGAAAAAAAAAACGAAAAATGTTAACTGTTCATCTAATTTGCTGAACTGCTGAACCGGTAATATTTTTTTCTCGTAGTGTGCAACATATTCAAATGGAAAACTGTTGGGAAAGATGTTACGTCTTATGGGTTAAATGCAAACTGGCAGAATCTGCATTTCTTCCATGGCTGGAATTAGTGTATTAGATCCATTTAAATATGCTCGAGAGTCAGGAAAACGTTTGACTGAGCTTCGAGTGACACAGTGAACTCAGATGCACTTAAACATATGGTTACTTCGCTGATGTGGTTGAAAATAAATAAATGGGGGAAACTAGTCATTGCACTCCCGCCCAAAGTCAGCTGGGATAGGCTCCAGCCCCCCATATACAGGATAAGCGCTTACAGAAAATGAATGAATGAATGTCATTGCGCCTAATTGACCCATAATAGTTTGACCCTCATAATATGACTCATTCAGCATGAAAAGATACCCCTAGAATTTGGAATCAAAATGGTGTCATTATTAGTTATTTATTAAAAACTATTATTAGTTATGGTATTCTTAACTATTTTGATTTTGATGCTGCAATTAAGGTTGAACTGCTCTTTTTAATCCAGTTGTTGTTTTTAGATTTTATCATCATGTTTCATTTGCGGTGTTAATCATGATTTTAGTGTTAGAAAAGCTCTTTGTGACACTGGTTTTGATAAGTGCTACACAAATGAAATCTATTTTTCTTTTAAGAGTTATTCCAAGAAAAGCAATATTTCATGAATGGTGTTTTTCTTCAGTATGATACAGTATTTGATTATTTCTTCCATGGCACATGCCCCACCCTTCCACCCACTTTCATGGTAATCCATTAAAATTGTCACCAAAAAATAATTTAAAAATCCTGGATCCACCCCTTTATCTGGATCCACTTAAAAACTGCATGGGGATTACCTTGCCACATGCCCAACCCTCCCACCAAGTTTTTTTGAAAATCCATCAAGTTTTTTTGTGTAATCGAGACAAAGACACAAACAATCCCCGTCAAACATCACCTCCTTGGAGGTAACAATTGCTTTAAATAATGCATAGAGATTGTAACATAATCTCTGTCATAGATTTTAGGTTTTACAGCACATCATATTTGGAAAATATACTAAGGATGGTGCAAAATGTACATCCAGAGTATAGGGGTCTATAGGAGTACTGATTGATTTCTACTCTATTTCCAGTGGTTTATTTTTACACAACCTCAAAGGCTGATTTTGTTTCATGCCATAAACATCACATGAATTCATTAAAACTGTCCCTACCTAATAGTCAGGATATAACTGCACATTTGCCTCTTCCTCAGTTCATTGATGTGCACTGAAAAAATAATTTTACTGCCTTTTACGACAGCCTTTAAATCTCATACATTAGTTGATTTTATCATGGCTGGAAATGTACCTTTCCTGCTCGTTCTTTTATTTACTGTCAAGGGGCACATGCACTCAGATATTGGTAGTGTATGCATGCACGCATACACCCCCGGACTTCAAAGACACTCTTTGTCAGCAGCAATCAGCAGACCAGAGGATGTTAACTGAGTATGCGGCTCCCCTATAGATTCCAGTTAAAAGCTGCACCACATTGCAGCACCGCAGAGCCTTATTGCTGCCGACTGGTGTTTCATCAGACTAACAGCTGGAGCAGTCAGAAGGTTTTATACAGCTTTCTGAAAAATAATTAGTTACACTTTCATTTACCTCATTCAAATGTTTACAATATTTATATACTGATTACTTCCACCCAAAAAAAAATAATGCATTACTGTGAAAAATAACTAGTGTCTACTTTAAAATGCTGCTGTAGGTATATGTGCTATATTTTCCATTTCAACTTAGATCATTAGATCAAATGTCTGTGATGATAAGAATGCACACTGACTCCATGATTGTTGACTTTAGCTTACTTTACATTGCATACATTACATTTTTATTTCACATTTGATGTCCGTGTAGTTAGAAAAATGTTACCCTGGCTATTTGCCAACCACCTGCACAGGATATCTTGCTATCCAGCTGCCTGAAAATGGATGACTTGACAGTATGAAGAGGCTGCATATTTTCTACAACTGCTTCAATGGACTCGGTTGAATGATGATGAGCAAACAGGCTAACTTAGTGGAGGCATGTTGCCTTAAGAAGTTACATTTACTGTTTTTCTCAATGGATACAACCTTTGACCCAGGATACAAGTTCTTGTCTTTTTACGCAACAGTACTGAGTATATCTCTGTGACATCCACCATCAAAATGAATGACCAAACCAAAGCCTCCGTCAAAGACCTTCATATATAGCTATTATTTTCTATCTATCTGTTATCATTTATTCTAACCTGAATTTGGTCATATTTCATGTTGTGTGAGGAAAACAAAGCAATGTCCATGATCATTTTCGGATTAGGTTTTCACCAATATAAAGTCCAGTGTTCAATCTCAGCATTTCTATGCTAGCTTGAGGACAAGGGTAGTTGATTTCTGAAGGGATCTATTATGAAGAACTCACTTTTTCAGTTGTTTTACACATATATTTGTTTTTTTATATATTTTATATTCAGTTTTTTGAGAGCCATGTGATTCCGCAGACCATTCTTAGCGCGCCTCCTGTGCAAAATACAGTCACAGCCCTTCTACATACAGCCTGTTCACTCCCTATTAATTCCATTGTACCAAAATCAGCTGCAATTCACCTAGAGGGCGCTCGCGAAGGAGTCCTAAATGAATGGGAGTGAATGGAGCTAAATGGTTAAAATAATTATTTTCGCCTACTTCTAGACAAAAAAGCCCAAATTTTATTTTAGTCTGTGCAAATATAATATTGATTATATATCAGAAGTGAAATGAAAACATGTTCATGTCTCATCCAAACTGTGTTTTATAGTGATGCATAAGCAACACATGGACAACATTTCAAGTGGGATCAAGACAAGGCCTCATATTGAAATATGGCTAATTATCCTCAGGAAATTGTTGTTAATGTGATGCTCAGCTGTATTTTTTGTGATGCGTTTCCATTATGCTCAGTTTGTTGTGTTGGATTAATCAGTATTATGGTCCTCTTAAACAACAGTTCAATTTTAAAAGGGAAAAGACAAAATGTTTGACTCTCTTTTAGTTGCTGTGTCAGTGTCTGACACATTGTAACACCTCCATGATTTACAGTTTAAACTCCATCCATTAAGATTAGAACTGAAAAATGGCTAGATGTGCACATAACATCACAGAAAGCTGTAGCTCCTGGATTTAGTGCTATGCAGAGTACATATTTTATATTTTATGTAGACTATTCATGGGTAAGAAAATGCTTTGTGGACATAAGCCAAGAAACGACTCTTCTTAGAGCAGGGGGGGGAGAAGAGGATCCTTGTGTTGAGTCTGTTTAACAGACCATTTAACTGAGAAACTGTGTTTCTTTTTCAACATATTTCAGCAGCAATTAGGGAGGATTGGCCAGCACTTGCTAAAAGTTTTGGTTCTCGGGCATCACAACCACATATCTAACTGCTGTTATAACGACTTGGGATCCACTAGAGCCTGAACAATTACAATGGCCTGTGTTCTTGTGAATATGTCACATTAAATTTGCGCTGACAGATAAGAAGGAGGGAAGTGAGGACAGAAATGCTGTAGGGATTAATGTTGAGCTCGGAAGCCCATTTCTTCAAGGCATTAGCTGCCTGGTGAAGCGCTGAGGGCCTGACAGGGAACTATGACACAGCATGTTGAGCCATTTGGGAGTGTAACAGCTGAACACGTGTACACATTTTCTTGGCCTCTAAGTGTGTGTGAGTATAAGCCACCACAGAGATCACACACCCGACCCCTGTACCTCAGGGAGAACAGGTAGCTCCCGAGTACTCAGAGGACTGCCGCGCGCCAACACGCATGAGCGATTCTGGTAACAGCACCATGTAGGAGACACCTGCCCTCTATCTAAAACTGTAGGACAAATTAATCATTGCAGCAGGGTATGAACATTTTTATAAATGGGAGAAGACATATTGTCAACATGACCTCAAGCCACCAAACATATAAGAGGAAGAATAGAGTTTGATAAATGATACACAAGTGCGTGCGGTATGCACCCACTCCCGTCTGAGTTGTATGTAAATAAGTTTGGCCCACAGGCTCGATCTATTTGAAGGGACAGAGCCCTAAAAACAGGCCAGATAATTCAGATTGGTGTTTTAACTGTGTGACCTTTGAGTGAGATGAATACATGTCGACAGTAGCGTGGAGCCTGATGAATAGCTTGGATCTTTCCCCAGTTTGGGTTAACAGAACCTGAACGAAGAAACGGAATGTTTTTATATCCCGCTGCTCTACTTTTCTCCTTGTTTCTAATCCTATACAGTTTTAAAGATGTGGGAAGGGGGAGAGTGGTTACTCAGAGGTGGGGTGAGGGCTGTGGGACCTCGGTAGATGACACATTATTAACTCTCCTGGTGTTAATCTTAATGCCTCATGCTAGAGGACTATACACAATCCATTTTAATGCAATTAGCTCTTGCCAGGAAAGATGAGTTATTCAATGGGAGCATAATTGCATCCTCAAATTTTTACACTGGTTCATTCCTGGGATGTAATTACTTTCATACATGGTTTAACACACGGCGCCACTGACACTTACAGTATGTACACACACCGAGGCTCTCATGTAGACACAGCCACAGTCGTATGAAATTAAGTTGACATGCAATGCATCACACAATTCTACCTGATTATTTAAAGTAGAGAAGCAGAATGGCCAGCATCAGGTTTCATCAGTATTGGCATTTACGTAGAATTCCCAAGCAGCAGACCTGGACAGACGTGTGCGTGGAGATTGATGGGCTGGCTTTGGATGTGTCACACTGAGGGGGGCAACTGTGTCTTCCGGCTGTCCTAGAAAGCCATGGAGATGCTTTGTATTAAAATCAGGATGACAAAATCTCCAAACATACCGTTTTATAGTTCAGAGGAAGATAAAGTAAGACACACGATACACATGCTGGCATTTTTCTTTCTCAGTTTATTCCTCCAGCTCTTTTGCCGGCTTCACTCTTTTTGGCTTTAAAGGTCTGTTTCGTCTTAAGTATTTACTCTTTACAAGGGAGTTGGCAACACTGTTGTCATCCAGCCAGCTATCCACCCAGCTCCTCTTCCCATGAGTCTTGAAGTTGCTTTCAGAGTTGATTTCTCTCTCCATTAAGGATAGCAGACTTCAAAAACATTAGGACATTGCAAGATGATGAAATCTAGTTAGTTGGAGCCATTGCACAGATACTGTACAAAGCACAAAGAGTGGTCTCTCAATACTTGATGAATTCTCTCGATGGTCAGATAGCTTAATCATTAAGTCCCTGTTCCCTTTCCTTCATTTTGCAGTATTTTACACAGCAGACAATGATGAAAGGCTCACAGTGTTGTCCTGCAAGGTCAATGCTTAAGCAGTGATGTCTGTGTAAATACTTTCTGTGTAATGGGAAGGCAGTGGAGTCATATTGTATGCCCAATGAACTGCTGTAAGGGAGATTGTTCCTTTACTCTATGTCTATAAATAATGGAATGATGTTGAGTGGCCATGGGCTGCCCATGGGCCCCTGTCAGAGCCAGGGGGAAGCAAGAGCTATGTACACCCACAACTCCAGTCCCAAGCCTCCTGTTAAATTTGGCAAGACATGCACCAACCTCAACCATTTACGATGAGGCAGTGGATCAATTGTTATGCAACTGGTTCACTTCTCTTACCATTGTGTTTTAATGAGCAACTACACAGCTGTGGAAACAGCAAAAGAGCTTATTTCAAAAGTATATGGCATTTGTTTTGGCATCCAGGAGCCACACTACAAATACACATGATGTAATTATAGCTCGACTATACAAACATCAATAAAAGCACATGATCTTGACGTTACTCCGACAAGCTCACTGGCAACTTCACCAAGGTTCTGTAAAGGATGTTTGTTCCCATAGCCTAATTCTCCAACATGACTGTCGAAGGTCTGGCCCTGTGATCAACCACGGTCGCCGCCCCTCCCATGTCCACCTGTGGCTAGCGGCAGGATAAAGAGCAGCGTGAGCAGATGCACTGACCCTTCTTCTATGTGCAGAATCGCTGACAAGTTGCTTTTTCTGGCAAACTCAACATATTTCCCGCTGTTGCCGGAGACCCTCAGAGGGCTTTGCTGATCCCCCAAACCCAGCACACATGACCTTGACTGTAAAAACTGGAGCCTTTCTGGTATACAAACAGATGTTAGAGCTGTCATGGCAGACCTGCTGGCGGAGGTCACTGAAGATGGGTGGGGGGCTGCCAACTAAAACGCTTGGGCATGCGAGGCACAACATGACTGACACCGGCAAAGCATCAACCTCTATGTAGTTCCCACAGACAGATCCCACATACAGACATGCCCTCTGCTGCCATGTATGCATGTGTCCCTGTGAGCTAATATGTCTTAGCATCTTTTTTTGGTTAAGACCAAAAGCTAGAGTGGCCGACACATATGTATACACAGTATATGAATGTGCCTGCATGTACACACATTCAAGATCTGCAATCTGCAATCTGACAGTGCCTCATTGCTTTAATCTGAGACTCAAATAAGTCATTACACTGCCTTACGTATTGACCTACTCTTGAGAGCCATGTTGTTTTTTTCATGCCTTTTCTTCCCCAGTAACTGCAAGGATTATTTATATTATTTATTTATCACATGCTCTAAGCTGAATAGATCCTGTTTGAGTCCATGCACATGGACCCAAGTGTGTGTCAATGTGTGTGTGTGAGCATGAAAACCTCTTTCCTGCCTGTTATTTCTGCACTGCCATTGCATTTCACACTGAAAATTGGCACGCATTGGCACGCAACCTCAAAGTGAGGGGGGGGGGGGGAAATTACAATGCTGTTACTGTGATTCTACATAATAACCCTCACTGTAACCAACTTCACTGGAGAAACCAGAAGCCCAGCCAGAGCTAGTGTGTCTATTGTCGTGCTCTCGCCATGCTCTTCACCGTCTCGTGATGCAGACAACCCATCAGCTCATTTATAAATGATCTCAGAGTATGATACAGCCCTAGGAAAAAAACCAAAAAAAACGTGTAGCTGTCTAAGTGAATTTCACTAACACGGTGCTTTATATAGAGCTAACTGGACTTCAGAGTGGAGAGAAAGTGAGCGTGAATTCTGTTTGGTGCGAAACTCCAGTGCACCTTTGGGCTACAGCTGTGGACACAAAAGGTCCCACTGTGACATCATTTCATTGACTTCGTACTGCACTATTAACTATTTTATTCCAGCACATTGCATAAAACACTTTTTTCCCAGTTATTGTCTCCCCTCTGCAACATATTAAGCATTTTCTGAAGATAAAGGAAGTGCATTGCTGCGAGTTACCTTTCACCATCTCTCTATAAATCTTTCATTATAGTAGCTGTGTTTATTTAAAGCGGCACATGTATGCATGATAAAGCTGATAGCACCAGTTATCTCTAAAGGAACTATCTGGAAGTGGCACGCTCTATTTCTGTTTTTCCCTGCATACCAGGGAGGCATGTTTGGAAAGTGACAGTGGCATCTCTTGTAAAACTGCAAACACACAGTACATTAATAAACAGGCTGACACACACATTAGCAGATTGACAATACCAGAATAGAACAGAATGACAAAACAATAAGCATGGAAGTGGAAAGAAGGCATGCTCTAAGACTCTGATGAAAATATCTTAGTTAAGTAACGCAAAGCTCTGATGAATGTTGCAACCTTTCATTTTTAAACACATCAGACGCATTAATCTGATCACAAACTCTTCAGTTCTGAATTCTTTTACTATTATATTTGGTTATGGCTCCAGTTCACATGAAAGCCTTCATCTGTGTCACTCTTGTGCATGCAAAGAAAAACGGAACACAGGGAAATGGGTCCAAATGCACAGCGGCAGAGTTGGTTCAGCTTTAAAAGTTAAAAGCTAACAACATTGACAGAACAAAAAAATGGTAGAAAGAAGGTGAGGCAGGAAAGGGTCAGAAATTAGAAAACAGTCCACCCCAGGCAAATAATATCCACAGGGAGAAATCAAAAGTCCAATTACAGGCAAGGTCCAGGGACATGGAGGCAAAGAATTTAAAAAAAACACTAGCAGAACAATGTAAGAGAAGGTACGAAGATGAACAGGCAAACGGAGAAGGGAGCAGGAAGACTAAATACACAGGGAAAACTAACAGGAAACAGTTGAGACTAATCAGGCAGCGGTGAGGAGGAGGCAAAGACGTGAAAAGTAAAGCGGAGCATGAAACACGAGGAAGGAAAACTTCAAAATAAGACGGGTAATAATTAAACTGAAACCCAACGATAACAATGTTCTCTCTCTCTGGAGAAGTTTTTAAATGTGTCAGTGATACAATTAAGATTTAATTAATAACCGGTCTATTTCTAGTACTCTGCAAACACGCAATTGTTCAGCCCCACCTTCAACAAGGATGCACAGTATCCTTGTTGAAAACATCTGTTGTCTTATCTACGGTAACGGTGAATAAGACCTGAAGTTTGTGACCCACTTTCAGTTCTATTGACCCACTACCAGCAGCAGAAGTAATTTAAACCTGCTATAGCAGGCATGCTGACCTGTGCCACCTACAGCGAGCAAAGTTATGGCTGCTGCAAATTTTACACCATGAGGCAGTGAGTTACAAGTCTATTTTTTGTACAGCTGTTTTTTCTTGTTAATGTGTGAGCATGGTTTTGTGTGAATGAAACTGTAGTAATTCTCACAGTGACAGACTTTATTCTCTGTCAGAGTGTGATGTGGAGCGCAGTGTGCTCTTTCATCTATTCCAACTCAAAAGCAGGCAGATGTCATTACAAAAAGTTTAATTTTGTGCCTGAAAATAATTCAACTTTCATGTAGCTGACATCTTTAGGAAAGGTTTTCTATTCAGACTTGACGTGACAGGTGGATAATGGCTGCATTTGAATTTAAAAAAAATACCATTTAAATTGGCAAAGTAGATACAAAACACTTTGCTATCTGTTATTCAAGCTGTTCATTCTTTCAGCAGTTTTATTATTAATAGTTAGCCTATTGGTCTTTTATATTCAAATCATACTAGTAGAATAAAATATTCACAAAAAAGTCTCTTTGTAGAGCAACGTTTTGTCTTCATACTGGCTTGACCAAAAATATGGCAGCTTTCAGGAACTTCCCCAAAGCAAAATATGCTAATGCTAATGTGACATGTCCACTGGCATTATTGTGACGGGATCAAAGTAGGAAGTGGTGACGTTATTACAGGATAGAGCTACAAGTAGAAGAGGTCAGAATGGATGGACAGCTCAACAAAACACCAGACTTGAACAAGGGAGGCCAATTCAACATTGATTATTAGCATTGGTTTGTTCCCACCTTTAAACTAATTTGTTATTATTGGGACTTAAATGACAAAGCTCCCCAGACTTAAACAAATAAGCTATTTTAATGTAAATCATGATGTTTTCCTAAATCTTTGCTAATCATTCTTGCTTACTTAACCAAACCTCATAAAACATTTTTGTAGATTTGTAACGGTTTCGGAAAACACGTGACAATATTTTTATCCTACCATTTGAGGCTTCAGATCAGAAAACACCTCTTTGGCATTCTAAAAGGAAACAAAAACAATGTAGGTGTTCTCTAGCTTAATTTGGAGGACTTTTTGTCGTGTGACTTTAAGAGTAGAATGACTGTACCATGAAATGAACTACAATCAAATAGATGACATGCTTCATTGGCTCTGGATGCCGTATGCATGTCAGGAGAGAAGAGGGAACCTACCTTGGTATTTAAACATATTTAAGACATTTACAGAGGGTTGTCCTAGATTTAGAAAACTCTCTGCTTGCTGAGTTTCAATCGAGCTGTCCTTTGTTCATATTTGACAAGGTGATGAACCTGTAACCCTGGGTTATATTTACACATTAACCTTTCCCATCCTCCTGGAGCATCTACCGCGGGGTACCCTCCATCAAGGCTACACTTCCACTTTTGAGGTGTGACAGGTCTTCTGTCACACCTCAACTTCACAACATAGTGCTGAGGAAGGATGGGTGTGAGGCCCGGTGCCCAGGTGAACCCCGGTGGGCCCTCTCTGCCGTGGTGCTGCTAGCTCCCAGCCTACCAGCTGACCTTGCTGGAGCTGACAGCTGCCCGGCCCAGGCACAAAGATGAATTAGGCAGGGTAGAGCTGCCAGCACTCAAGCCTGATGATAATTACTCAGCTGGTAATACTCTGAATAAAAGCAAGCCCACCACCTGACAGCGTTGGCTCGACCAGGCTGGTATACACAGTTTGGGTAAGTTACTTTAAATACCCAAGGTGAGTCTAAGGTGGCACCCCACTGCCGTTGTCTGAACGGAGATGCTGGATAATGAGCTGGCTCGATTGATCAGAGGCAGTCGAGGGACGTCAGCTGGAGTCTGGCCAGTAATTCTCACCAGTCAGCATGAGACCACCATCAGAGGGCAGCCACACTGCTCGCTGCTTCGACCTCCAGCCAAGAGAATGTAAGAAATGTCACATGATATCTTTCCTTCTTTTTTGTAATGTATTCCTTAAATGTATTCATAACCGTCATTGTTATGTTGGTGTGGCAGTGTTGGTGTTTTTTGGTTGTTTTTTTTTTGCAGATAGCTTTATGATGTGGTAATTGCATGGAGCCTCAGATGATAGCAGCTGTTAAGATTGTGAGTGAGGAAACACATTTGTCTTTCACATTTTTGTCTTGTCACATTGTTTTCCTTGTCAGCACTCTGCTGCCTTCTTCTTGCACCATTTTGTTTTCTCCCTTTTGTTTTCACACCTTCCTTGTATGTGCCTCTCAGGAGTCTTTGTTCATGGGCACAGTAAGATTGCCTCTAAATGGACTGCTGGTCTCTATTGGTTGGAGATAGAGTAGCCATTATTCAGGCCCTGGCCTCCTCTCAGCTTGCTTGGTCTTCCGTCCCCCAGCTGAGTGACAATGAGGCTGGGCAGCAGAAGAGGCTCAGGCAAGCGAATATGACAGGGAGAAGGCAGCTGTGAATATGGATGGAGGTGTCGGTGGTGTTTGGAAGGAGACGAGAAAGAGGGGAGCCACAGAAGCCTGGATCCAGGGACCATTGCTCGCCTGTCAGCGAGGTGGCAGAGCAGACAGCCTGTCGCCGGACTGAGTTTTCGGAGCTCAAGAGCCCAGTAATGTTTAAACGCCGTGGAACATCCAAAAACGTTACTGCTCAGTGACTGCTCTGCACAGGACTGCACATCTGAGGAGCGACATGGCCCAGGGGCTCGGCAGAGTGAGGTGTAACTAATACAGGAGGCGATGAATAAATGAGGCAACCATACATTTCAAAACTCAAGATGCTGTTAAAATAGCTGCCTCTGTTAGGATTTAGTGATTCAAATAACAATCTGTGTTACCGTTACTGCCACTACCCACCAGGAAGGCACATCATGCTAATTGATTTTAGCTTTGGAGCCAGTCATATATTACTGACTGATTCCTGGCTGAATATGTGAGTTTTAACATTGACACCAGACTTAAAATTCATGTCTCGCTACCCTGACTTTGGGGACCATATTTGTGGGAAACTATTTGTGTCTGTTATGAAAGCTTTGTTCAGTGTTGAACAAACTGAGCATATCTGGGATGTAGTTGATCTGAGCATCCAAGAATCCAACTGCAACTGGGAACGAGTCCTTCCTTTGAGGGAAACACAGTGACTGATAATGTATGCCCGTTGTGTGAGTGCATTCAGGGGTTCACTCTGCTTCTTTTCTTCTGCTGGATGCATCTCTTGTTTAAGGTTAATTGAATTTGTTGACCCTGAAATACTTTTTTTTTTCTTTTCAGGGAAAAAAAAATAAATATGAGTCTCAGTCCACGCAATGACAAAATACAGATAAACATTCTAGCCATATTAATATGGTGTTTAGTGATACCTCTGTAAATTAAAGGTATTTATCTTTTTTATTTATCACACACCCAGGTACTTTTGGGGCAAAAGGATGCACAAAACCATCTGAATGCAACCCAACAATAACCATGTGTACAGCAGGGAGAAACAAAAGGGAACATTGGGTTTCCTAGAATTATGCTCCAGTCATCCCTCCATCGATCAGCACCTCTGTGATCGCAGGAAATCACATCATATTACTCGCCCTTCACTAATGTCATTAGCGGATATTGTTCTGAGGCGAAGTGTGGACTTGCCCAATGTGATTAGGCCCTATGATGAATTTGCCCTGTTGTTTGGAGACTGTTAACTGACTAGAATGATTGACCTGAACCAAGAGCCCTCTGAGCGTTTATTGATGCTCCCCGAGTGTTATTCCTTTAATGACTGCCCTCTGATCATTGCCAACTTTATGGCTTGAGAGAAGCCAAGTTGAGTTAGCAAAGTTAGACTAAATGGAGTATTCGGGGTTCATGGTCACAAAGCAGGGTTACTGTGCACACATGTGATTTGTTGGTGCTTACAGTACCAACAGCCGGAGTGTTTTCCCCCAGATTGATGTTTTTAGGGAATGTTTGTGATAACTGTGAGGGCTGTCAGATATGTAAAGGAGAGCCAAATGCCTGGAGGGTTCTGTTTTTGTAAATGTGAGTATGTTAGATGTCTCCCAGGGTGAGACTTGGCAGGTTCAGCTAAGACAGAGTGGCCATGGTACACCGTGTGTTCTCTGGTTGTATTTAAAGCAGCCTCAAGAGATGCAATAAAGGGGAGAAGTCAGAGGTTGAGAATTACTCAGAGTTTCTGAGATTCATCAGATAAGTTTAGTTTTTTTGCAAGCAACTGTTCTCTCTCTCTCTCTCTCTCCTACCTATTTCTACATTACATATGGCGTGTGGGTGTGTGTCTGTGTGTATGCGTGAGTGTACACACTCTTGGAATAGCCTATGGCCTGTGTAGGTTGAAGTGTAGTCTGTCAATCTGTGGGCTATCTGTGCACTCGAGCACTCTCAAGAGTCAGACCTTTACCTGTTAAATTGACTCCCAGAGGCCAAAGCTGCAGAAAGTGAAGAAACACACTGTAGAACCATAACAGCCCCTGCAAACAGAAGACGGGTAGCAAGCATATCATCTGCTCACCTGCTCATCAGTGGACCGCCTGCCCAGCCTATATGCTGGTTCAACAACAGGGTGCATGGCAAACTGAGCAAGGCTAAATGCTATTCTCTTAAATAGTATGCTTCTCGGTCATTTAATTGGTTATTTGCTGTTTGTACAAGTCTGTTCATCTGGGAACATCTGCTACATGTTCTCTATCTTTGTTATTTCTCTGCTGACGTCTCCTCTAAAAGGCATTAAAATGCCCAAAAGACACTTTTTCAGCTCATTTAAAGCAACAGTTCGATTTATTGTTCTCGCCACTGGTTTTGTCAGCCTTTGTAGGTGGACACAGGGAACGGTTTGATGCTATTGTAATTTTTCAGCAGTTTGAATTGTGCTCTGACTACTGCAGTCCTTTGTTAATTAAGAGTAAGATAAATGTTCAGTTAATTCAATCTCATGTGATCAGTTCATATGACATTGATGCACATGTGAAATGTGTTATGTTGCAATTTCAGTTTGTATAAAAATGTGAAAAGCAAATCTGTATTGTAAAAATGTGTGGATAAATCAGAGCTTCAGTTACTATCAACAATGCTTTCTTTATTTAGCAATAACATCTGTTGAGTTGTGATTTTTTTTCACAGCAGTGGTAACAGGTTGAATCATTTGCATTTACAATGTGCATTTTGATTGATTTGCTTTAATGCAGTAGATATGCTACCTTTACAGTGTGCACATGCTTATCATACCCCCTTCTTTTAATGCTAAGAACCATGCTCTTCAGCAGAAGAGATGAACGGGGAGAGGAAATGCAAGGAATAAATGGTGGCTGTGTTGACTCATTGTTAGCTAAAAAAAAAAGGGTTTACTCATTCAGAATGAGACCCGTGTGTATACTTAGGTAATTATCTCTGTGTCCTAAAAGCAACACATCCTGTGTTCTTGTCCTTGTGTACCTAGTCAACAGAAAAAAGAAACATGGCACAGAGCATCAGAAAAAAAAACATTCTGTGCTTTTGTTCCTACAGTACATTAAATGTCCATATCCTTTTGAAGCCATCTTCATTTTGTGTCATCTGTAATCTTGCATCAAAGACCTATAACTATCCACATTAGAGTCAACAAAGCTCAAGCTTATTAATGCCAATATCCTATCATTATCTCACTCAAATCATCAGTATTTTTCAAATTATACGTTATATTTCAAGGTTGGTAGAAAGAAAACTTCTTACCTACATGGAAATTAAAACTGAATTAAGAATTGAATTAAACTGTTATACTTAGAGGTCAAAGAAACCCATTAATAGCATGTGTGTTGGAAAGGGTTTGATGGTAGCTGATTATATGTCACCTGGGTTACAAAATCAGATTACAAAATAAAATCATCAACCCATATTAGATACGAAAAAAGTATAATTAAATTATCGCTAAATTGTCAAAGAATACTTGATTGATTGATTTAAATTTCTTTAAGAAATATGGCATATTCATATTCATTAATTCATAAGCATGAATATGTCATCTAAGGCCTACTTACTGCACATGCAATATAAATCTAAATGCAACAGGCTGCAGCGTTTAGCCTGCCGAAAGGCAAAAGAAGAGGAAGAGTGTGACCAATCTTGGTGCTGCGTTCAAGCGGGGATCATTGATAAATGTTTAATGTCAGTAAATTCAGTAGGCTTCAAATCTTCACCAACACAAATTCAGTTTTATGTAGTTACCTCTGCTCACTTTGTTTGGCTGATTCAGCAAGAATGTGGTGTTTTTAACCCCTGTTTAACCCCCATGATTCAATTATTTAATTATGAAACTACATGGAAATCATCCATCCAATCAAATTTGGTTTTATTTATAATTGGCATTGATATATGTTACAAAATACAAAGTAAATTATTTCATTTTTATTCAATAATTGAATGCAGTTCAATTAAGGTTATTTGTAAAGCACACATATACAACAAAATATTGATTGTGAAAGAAACTGTTTTAAGCAGGTGTACTGAAACCTTATATAATAATAATAATACAGCCCAGTGTAGTGCAAGATAATTTAGAAACAGGTCTGGGGAGGTTTGGGCTTCTCTGCTGAGACTGCTGCCCCCGCGACCCGGATCCGCTAAGCGGGTGGATGGGTCTGGGGACTGGGGTTCAGCCTCATCTGAACTCACGTCAGATTGTTCACACATGCCCATAAATGGCTTTCTATTTATGGAAATTTATTCAGTATTTATTACTGTTTCATTACAACAGTTCTTCTCAAGAATGTGTAATTTTCTTCCTTGCCTATTTTACTTAGAGATTGGAGGTGAGTTGGTAAATGACCGCCAAGTGGTGCGAAAACATGTGAACTCAGTGTGCTACTCCAAAAGAAGATCTGCATATGTGTAGTTGCCCACCATCAGGGGAAAGAGTGCTGATCATGCTGTATGATTTGAAAACAACCACTCACCATGTGCCTGACTGCCTACATAGTGAAATAAGATCCTGCCAACAGATATTTACACATTTTTGTCTGCACAACTTTACTGTATAATGAGAAAAGAGTCACACTATATGATATGTGCATGCTTTATATATTATTTGTGTCACTTCGTACTGAGTACAAAATTACAATAAGATTCATCGAAGTGCAAAAGCAAATAGTTATTCATCACTTGTATTCTCAGTATTTAAAAGTCTATTAGTAAACAACAACTCGGGACATAGACCATTGTTGCAAAAATAATTGCATATGACATTTTTTATACATTCATGAATATATTACGCAAATGATGAATGCATGTGAGCATGATATTTGATTACAGTTTATCGTTGACGCCGTCATTCTGCTTATGTCTTATGTTCCATAGAATATTAATCTTTAGTGACTTGCATGCGGTTTGGTTTTGCATTTTGCTGCGTCGCTTACAATTGCAACACAGCAGGGAGATTATGGCTACTTTAATGATGTAGGGATTGAAGAATCCATGAATTAATAAGTGTCTGGTAGTTCTGATGTAATGGTGGTGTAAGCTACTGAAAGCCATTAGAATAGTTAAACGTGAACGACTCACTTTTTGGTAGTATCCTTATGATCTTTGTGCTTTAGGCCTGCTTTTGCCTGTAGTGTGTGGTTTAATGTCTGCTTGTCTCCGTACGTATGTGTGAGGAATAATTTAGCATGAAAATAAATGCAAACTGTTGAGATTTGATGTCAGCCTTTCAACTGTGGAAATAAAACATTGTAGATGCCTAGCACAGTAGCCCTGAGCTCCAGCATACAAGGTTGTGAGCCTTAATGGAGCAGACAGTACCACTTTATGACTCACAGTACGGACAGTGGCGATCCCATCACTTTGTGTTGCATGTGAGACACACACACACACACACACTTTGGTCCACACCACAGGGGATGCCGGTGCACTCAGTAGCAGAGGTGAAAAGTAACTACATACATTTACTCAAGTAATGTACTTTTCTGAGCTACTTGAGTACAAGTTGTATATCCTTTTTCTACTTTCTTTGCACTGCAATTCAAATGTGTTACTTTACTATGTTATTTATTATTCAAGCTCCACATTTACCAGCTGCAGCATGAATGAGATGAACACATTAACCATCAATTGTAATCCTATAATTTGTTTTTCTTCCAGAAATTGGTCATTCTGCATAATGCCTATTTTTACCATTGGTATTTTTATTTATTTTATTGGTATTTTAAGTTTGTCTATTTCAACAGTGTGTCATTACTTTTCAAAAACATAATGTGTGTTTGTGTGTGTGTGTGTGTGTGTGTGTGTGTGTGTGTGTGTGTGTGTGTTTCTCATGTTGTCCAAGTTCTTTCAGCAAGGGGATACCTGAGAAACATCATCGTCATGCTAAGCCAATCAGGGGCAGAGTAGGGCGGGATATGGGGTCACCATAGGATTTGTAAATTCACTGATGGGAGGTATGCGCTCTTCGAGTGCCCTCTAGTCTTTGTTATGTAATAGATCTGACTGCTTCTTCCAGCATAGCTCAATCGAGTCAATTAGAACAGGATGCATTTAGTGAGTCATGCAACATTTGACACATCCCTGTGGGATCTCCTCTTCCCATCCTTTCTCTCTTTCTCTCGCTGTTCCCTTTCCTTCAATCAGTCCCTCTGTGTATACATATGTCTCTTACAGGCAGATGAGAATGGGACTCCTCCATCCTGTTCAACTCCATTAAGCAGCTAGTGTGCCTCAGTTCAACACAAATCATAATCTGTTCATGGTGAGAGGACTTATTCAGCATGGGTGAGACTTGACGCCAGAGTCACATTGAGTTTAAGTGAGGGAATGTATGTGTGTGGGTGTGTGTGTGTGTCTTTCCTACAGAGGTAGACAGAGAGAGAATCAAACAAACTTACTTGAATGCCACAAGTAACACGTATCATACCTACACTCATGTCACCGTTTGTACCAAACGTGTCGCTATCACTGTCTTGTGGCACATGTGACATTTCTTTGTGCATGGCTGACTGCTTTTTCAATCTTGAGCACTCCTACCTCCTTGCATGAAGTGTGTTGGGGCTTCATTCTAATCTCAACAGGGACTGGGGGGGGGGGGTCAGATCAAGACCACACTCTGTGTAGACATCACAGTGGGACACTACAACGACTTGTCAGCCACCGCTGCAGCACATTATATTGATGAATCCTGCCCGAATTCAGATACGACAGACTGGCATATCACTGCAGAATATAGCTATTCCCCACATCTCCCAAGACAACAAGATGGATCATGATGGCTGTGCTGTCAGAGTCAAAACTGTCCGTGTGTTTTCTCTTTTGTTTTAGCTTATCGTACAATTTTTATAGCAGGTAACAGGACTTCAGAGTGATTGACAAAGAAAACAGAGCCAGAGGGTAATACAGAACCCTCTCCAACTCTCTCTAAGGCCAATATTAGCATGCATGAGTCTTCTTTTCCTCTGTGCACTTGGGGAGGCTCTCACCCAGCTAGTTCATATTTAGTCTCCTGAATGAAACATTCATAACTCAGGTATGTGGTCCCAAAAACAATGAGTGCTGCTGCTTTGGAAAGGCCTGCATCAATCACAAGCTTGGAAAAGCCAAGCATGAGATACAAACGAGCGCGCTTGTCAAAGCAACTTGGGCTCCCCTTTTTGGATGGCACGGGAGGGGGGGGTCATGAACACATGGGTTCCACGGTGGGCTACAAAATACATGCTTTGCATTTTCTGGGACTCATCTCTCAGTGGAATTATTATTTTTGTCTCTCAGGTTATTTATCTCTTAAATACATAGAGCAGCCGCAGCTTGATGTTAGTTCTGTCTGGTTTATTTTCAGACTTCAGCCTCCCTAAATTGTGTAATCCACCTCTCAGCCCCTGCTATTTTTCAAACACATTAGTGCTGAATTATGGGTATGCATCATGTAATTATTGAAGAAACGCTCACAGAAAAGGCTCTCCCAAGAGACTCAACTGTTGTTATTGTTATTATTATCACCATCATTAGCGCTATCAGTTGGTCTGCTGAATATTCCGACTCTCAATTGCAGGAGAATTGTTGATTAATCCGGGACAAACAAAGCTTTGAAATTTGAGCCTCAAAAACAAGCACAAAGAATTCCTCTGCTCGGTAACCCCCTCATCTCATCGCCCATTCTCCCTCATTTTCTTCAGTGCTGTTGAATCTCTAATTAAACCACTAACAGGAGGAGAAGGCAGCATCCTGAGATGTTCTGACCCAGCCAATGATAAACATATGTGGAAAAACTAACAACCCACTCTCTCTCTCTCTTCTCCATCCTCTTCCCTGCTGCTCTCACATGCAGGTGTACTCCAACTATTTGCTTTGATTATATTAAATAGCGCATTACCAACCTGTGGTCCAATTGAGACCCCGTCAGACCCCCCTCCTCTTTATATTTCACACCCCTGCAGTTTTCCTGGCATGAGTAGGAGGAAGCTACACACAGGAAACACGCAGAGTGGATACATGCTGATAGCCACGCTTTCATTAAATGGTGAACAGTACAACTCACTGCATGCCTTTCCTCTCTTCTTTGCTTTTTGTCCCTCTCTTTTGGTTTTGACATATTACAGACGGTTGTAATACGGTACAGATATTATTAACAGCCTGCTCAGACATGCACACACACACACACACACACACACACACACAGACACACACACATTGGAATTTGCTGTTGTCCCAGAAGAATACTCACACTCTCCAAATTGTTTGGCTTAAAACACAATGTTCAACAAAGTGAAGCAACACAGCGGTTATATTGTACATGCTTGAAAGCATTTGGTGAAGTTCCAACTTTGCGTAGGCAGCGGAGATCTTCTTCCAATGAAAATGTGTTCCTAATGAGAGCTGGTGCACAGCTTCAATCAGGACTGAGAGTCAGGGTGAAAGGTTTGGATTTTTTCCAAGTCTGCCCTAATGCCCTAGCACTTATCCTGTATGATGCAGGAGTAATTGGATGGTATGATTACTCCTCATCTCCATACTGGCCATGCTGTGATCCCTCCCATATTCAACCAGTTGTCTTCCAAAGCTCTTTTTAGCACAGGATCACCTCTCTGTCTGTCCTTGGACAGCATTACCTTGACAAGAATAGACAGCCTCATGTTAACTTTACCTAAACGTTAGAATGAATAAATGGGGACTGTGTATTTGTAGCGCTCCCTTTAAAGAAATTCATGCTATAGGTCCTCTTTATTTTTCTCTAAATTTGGTGTGTTTTAACCCACAATATGTTATTTGGCCATTTGAGGAGCAGCAAAAAAAAAAGCTATGGTATAAACACAATATTTCATATTATCACCTGTTAACTTTTTCCACAAGATCATTTCCTGTGTGTGGTAATAAATAATGAAATAGAGGGAGACAGAGGGGTATGACAAGCAACACAGGTCCCTCACACATCCAGCAGAGACGCATTCATTTGAAGTGTTTCTAGCCAATTGGCAAATGTGAGATTAAGATTTGTTTTCCTTTTAGTTGAGTTTTTGGTCCCCACAAAATCCTGGAAATATTTGGCAGGTGAATTTTTCACTAGTTAGCCACATCTGCCATTCAGTGCCTGCTGTGACAAAAAAATAAAAAATAATAAAAGCCAAGTTACATCCCTCAAAATATTTTGGTTTGATTTCAACATGCATATGACATGAGAGAATTGTCTGTAGACACTTGTAACTATCTGAAATATGTATTATTTTTATCCAATAAAATCATATTTCCATATATGCACTATGTGTCATTAATAAATACACCCACCTTGTGCTGATAGTTATTTTCAGAGCAAATACAAAATCTTTGTCAGCTCCACTGACGGTTGCTATTTTCTTGTCGCCATGCCAGCTGCATTCATGATGCAGGCAGATGCCACCTTGAATGAGAATGAGTGTAGGTGTTCAGGTGTGTGTCTTATCGAAAGAGGACAGAGAGAAGCAGACTATGTATAGTTGTGACAAAAGTGAGTCAGGCAATGGAAACAAGGTTGGTTGCTGTCTTTCGTCCTTCCTCCTCCTCCTTCTCTGTCTCTGTGGGGATTTAGTTATTGTGTATTTTCTCTCCTGTTTGGCAGGTAGTTTTCCCTGATAAATGAGCAGCATTTGAATTGAACAAAGAGAGCAGAGGAAATTGTAAAAAAAAGAAAAAAAGTAAAAAAAGTTTCCATATCCTCCTCTTTCCACCCTTTGTTCTCTATTTTACTTTTTATTTGCTTCTCCTTCTTTGACAGAAACAGTTGAGCAGGATCGGTAACAGTGTTTAGTGGTGCTACTAGAGGGAAAAGAGTGTAGGGGGTCATCTTTATATCTGGTGAAATTGAAATGTTGAGAACTGGCACTCACTTACTGTATCTGCTCTCAATAGAAGAAAGCAGTAATCCCCGTTCTTATCAATGCCAGAAGCAGGCTCATTTTCTCACTGAGATGAAGGGGAGAAAAATCCGCTCCTCTATCCTGAGAACAAGAGCAGCTTTCAGTTTAAGTGGAGTATTCAGGAGAAGGAGCGAGCAAGTGAGAGGGAAACGGAATGAGAGGAAGAGGGAAAGGGAACGAGGCAGTGAGCTTGGTTTGGGAGGCGTTTCATCGCTCCTTGTGTTGTGAGGCTGTCCCACTGCTGGGCTCCATTGTGCCAACTGTTCGGAGGAAAGCATCCTGCTGGTTTCCGTCTTCTGGCTGCCACTCTGAGAAGAATTTAGACAGCATAAAATGGGCAGTTTTGCATAATGCTAACCTTATTTCTGCTGGAGAAATGTTCTAACCTCATTATTATATTAAAATCAAACCTTCAATAAAACTACCACTTTCAGACTTTTGGACATTGTTTCTGGAGTTCAGTGCCTCCGGACTAAGCTGAAGTTAGAAGCACTTTGTCAAATCTGCCACTTGATAGTTATTTTAGTTCCTTCATTTTTCCTTCTTTTCACCACTGCAGGTGACCTCCCGTAGTGATAATCATGTGTATAATAATGGCTCAAACAGGAGCCGCTCCACCTGAGTGATGGTTTCTTTTTTCATTCCTGTTTCTTTTTACATTTTACCACTCGATTTTCTGCAGGAAGTCGTCTGTGACATAGCCTTAGATAAGCATAAGCATTGGTGTTTCTCTTCCCTGTTTGTGCACAGTCAGTACAAGTATTTGTTGTATGACAACTCTTCTCCTTCCTTAGCTTGTACATCCTTGATTCCTTTCCTCGCCTCCTATCTTGTATCTCAGTCCCACCCACCCTAGATGTACGCGGAGGAGGCGACAAAGGCGCATGAGGAGAAGGGAGTCAAGGCAACATGCATTCATCAAAATGAGACATCCTCCCTTTCGGACAGTTATTTTTGGGCACAACTGCATCATCTGTCCATTGCTTTGTTAAAGCCTATTGCTCTATTTTATATCTGGCAGATGTTAATGACATCTTGTATTTTTAATTTTAATTATATGTAATATGCAATGTATATTTAATTTTATTTCCCATTCACTATGTAGCATGATGAGTAAAATCACGGTCAAATGTCATTAGGGGATGTGGTTAGGGCAGCACTGTATGTGTATGTGAAGGACTGAAGTTTGATCATTCATCTGATCATCTTAAATAATTAATACAACCTATGAATTCAAAAGCTTTGCAGAGTCCCGCTCCTGCTCATGGTGTAGTCCAGCTGTGTCTCACAGTTCTTTATACATCACGCAGGGACAGTTCCAGGATCAGGATTTTATGGAGACTAAACCCCCATGCATGTAGAATTCTATTATCTCCCTCTCTCTGTCAGCTTTCTCTCCATCCAGCTCTCTCTCTCTCATGTTTTGCACAGACAGTCACACACAAGCAGATTTTATGCAGCCAGAATGTGACATATAATCTGATAATAAATAAAGCAGAGTGTTTACGATGTAAATAAATGTAAGAGGACGTTGGGGAGAAACCACATTTGATAACAGTATATCTGCACACTGCTTAGTAGTGTGAAATCATTCTGGAGTCCACTGCAATGAATGAGGGCTAAACAGTAGCTGACTTGGCATTATAACTATGCTGTATTGATTGCTTGTCCACTTTTTCCACTGGGTTCTTGTTCTGTGCCGACTCTATCTATTCTCCTCTCACCTTCTTTGTGCTGCCAACCAAAATACAAACAGAACAACCAAACGGAATATGTATAATAAGAGGTAGGAAGATGGGGGAGAATCCATATTGAATTATAACATTATTCTAATTGAATATAGGTTGCTGTGGCCAATGTAGATGGGTAAAATGAAAACCTTACACTCACCAGGCTCTTGCTCCATCTATGGAGGAAACACACATTTCTTTAGGTTAATATTTGAAATACTGTTTTTACTGCCTCCAGATTTAGACAGCATCTTAAAGAAATAAATAAATAATGAGATTTAATGCAATGAGAACTGGTTCACATAAATTAGGAAAGTAATACAAATAAAATGTCTCGCTTCCTTTAGGTGTCAGGAATATAATAACGAAATGTATAATAATTCATGATATTCATTGTTAGGGGTCTTGAGATGAAATTATGTTTTTGAGCACCCCTAAATGGTATCTAAAATTACCAGTGACCTCACAGGTAATGAAAAGACTTCTGTAAAGAATGCATTTGTGCATCCTCCCTCCGCTCTCCTCAACATGCATTTTAGGAATTGAGACATCCTTAAAGATGTCACATAGACATCGGTTTCCAGGTCGCATGGACCGGGATGGAGGAGAGTGGAGATGAGCAGGCACAAAATAGAGAAATGGGAAGAGATGGTTTTGTATGTGTGGTAATTGCCACACTGAAAGACCAATTTCTTTGCAGCCAGAACTTATCCCTGCAACATGACCCCTGAGTCTGAACTAAAAAGGGTCACTAACAGGAGACCTTCATTATGCTACAGCCCCATGCAAATCAACCATACTGACGGACCTCAGTGTTAAAAAAAATAAAATAAAATAGAAAACCATGCCTGAAAAGGTTAGAAGGGGTCCAGTCTGCCTGTCTGTGAGTCACCTTTTTTCAAGGTGAGTTCCCCAGTGCCATCATAATTGAAAATTAAGTATTTGCCATGGTATAATTAAATGGTGACTTTTGAACTCAAACAAGACCTCAGACGCATATTAAAACATTAGGGGCCTTGGATCTATTCACACACACATGCTCACACACAGATATGCACAGTCAAACGCGCACACATACGATGACAAGGTAACAAACGGTGACAGCTTAATTATCACCCCATCTATAAGCCGTTAAAGCACAGCCTCCTGCATCACCTTTCGATTTCTACAGCCCATAAGTTCGAGGAACATGTCATTTATTTTTAATTAATTATTAGATGGTACTATAAAGGTGGTGGTAATGATGAGGGAGAGGGCTAGATGGCTCTCCAGGCACTCATTTTGGGGGTTTAGTAGGCCTATGTTAACCCTGGACTTAAAGGGAGGAATCAAAAAAAGGTACCTCATGGAGGAAATATCTATCAAACACTATTTTTGGTAACACATGCAAAAAGTTAGTCAACACCATGGATATTTTTGCAAGCTTTCATCTATATGTTCAAACTGTCCCTACATATCAGCATAATTAATACAAGTTAGTTCTGGATCATCTTTAGAAAGTACTGTTCACCATGTAATATTTTCATTTTCTGATCACTTACTACCTAATGTGCACCTCCAATTATCACACTCTGCAGGAAACTGTGAAATACTATTATTGCTTTGCTATTATAGTGTCCTAATGAATAATCAAATGAAAAAAATGGAGGATATTTTGATATATGGAAAAGAAAGGAAAATGCCAGGAAGACTTTTACATTTCAACAAACACAATCAATTGAGTGTGGTTAATACAAATTTATTAGAAATGTTGATACACATATGATTAATGATTAGATTCTACCATTTTTTAAATCTTGATTGCCCAGTTAAGGTTTTGCAAAGATCTTTTCAGTGTATACGAAATAACTAGAAGTTGACAGCATCTTATCTGTTAAGTTCCGTGGGTCAGTTGACAGATGGGCTTCAGTCTAGCATCACTTGACTGGGATCAGCACAAAACCATAACACTCACATTAATCCCTTTACTCAAACTGGGAGGGGATTGTAATGTGTGATGCTTTGACCTCAGTAGTGGTTCAAATTGATTAGCACACAGTGTCCCGTACTTAGCCAGAGAGGAGGTCCGTGTTTAAAAAAAAATTACAACAGTTCTTCATCTTGGCCCTGAACAAGGGCAAAACGAAGGCGATCAATAGCATTAGAAACTGGTTCTTACTCTCAATTATCCTCTGTCTCATTCTGTAATATAAGGAGTGGAGAGAGCAGGAGCTTTGGAGAGGCTCAGTGCATAACTCAAGCCAAATGTCAGCAAGCTGCATGGAGATGTCTACAGATGTGGTTCGGCCCACAGCAGCTCAGTGAACCCTTAGCACAGGAACAATACCATTCAACCGGGTATCCCAACCAGGCTTTAACCACAGATTGAGTCAAATCTTTTGATATTGACTGGATTTTGGACGGGTTTTTTTTGTTTTTTTTCCTGAGGCTCAGCCTTATTCACCGACTGCATGGGAAATATTTCAATGACACGTTGTGCTTCATTTTGTATCCCTCGCCTCTGTCCACCACTGTACTGTATATAACCGCTAGCGCACCAAGGATAAATCACTTCCCAGCCAGCTTATTACATGAAATGAAGGAATTCATCATGGTGACAGTTGGCTGTTGCAAGGCGTTCACTGTGATTTATCTAGGGGAAATTGATTGATTAATTAACATTGAGTGAACAGTGCTTTGCTGTGAAGACAGTGCAGGGCACCTTACCGCATGCCGCTGTGTGCGTTGTGGGAACAAAGTACAGAGGCCTTAACTGGCGTCCCCTGTAGCACCGTACAGTACAGGGACTCCTATGTCCCCTGCTTGGCTCATTAACTGGTAAGTGTAGTCAGTGGCCCCGAGCTGATAGAAGGTACTTTATTGCAAAGAACATAGTCTTTCTATTAAGTTCATCCATATGCCTTCTAGCATAAAGGACAATGCCTAAGCACATAATATGACAATGTATTCTGATTTAACAAAGCTTTTGCTCAGAGACACTGCAAAGTAAGGTGCATACGATCTCACTATGCTAGAATGGCTGATGCAAGACCTACATCGAGTTGTCTATGACCATTATGAATTCCCTTTACACAACAGTATATGCAAAGTTAAATTGTTTGCATCTTTGCTTGAATGTGTTGAGACAGTTTTAGGTGGTTAATTCTTTATTAGTCCTCCTTATGCACTTGTGTCATTTCCAAGCCTGCAGTGTTCCTAAAGGTCATGACAAGAATGATGTTGAGAGATGTGACAAAGTTGCTTTTTATGATGGCAAAATATTTTTTTTAATTTTTTTTCTTGTCTCTATGTAGTCTCTCCCTATTAAGTCACTCTTGCAGAAAGCCTAAATCCCTTCTGTCTCAGTGAATTAGTGAGAAAACTCTAATGGTTTCCCAAAACCTTTAATGTGAGGTAGTAATAATGATTAAAGAGTTTTTCAGGGGCATTCTTTACAGCCAGATTGTGCATCAATAGCTGTGTGATTGAAAGTCTTCAGGTGTTCCCAAAGGGCTCAGCCATATTCCTGTTTATCGTCCCAAGGGAGGTGCAAATAAATACGAGGGAAAAGTTTTGTAAAACTGTCCTCTTCGAAAAGTTTTTCTTAAATGTTGTAACAAGGTCAGAGTTAGAACTAGTCTTGATGAGGAAAGGAGAAAAAAAGGCATGTGTCTCATGATGAGTAATATGAGGAGACACAACAGTATGGCGAGCTTGCTGGCTGGCAACCTGTTCCATCTGTCTTTTTATCCAACTTTCTGTTCCTCTTTCTCTTTTCATCCTTTTCATCTACGGCTCTCAAACGGCTGCAGCACAGGAAAAAAAAATACATCACAAATTGATCTACATACTAAATTCCAAAATCATATCCTTATTTTAAAAGGATTCCATATTTTTCTAACTTATTAAATAATATGAAAAACAGGAAAACAAGTACCTGCACACTAAAACTGCTCCAACCAGACAGTGTTTGGTGCTTTTAGCCATGCTAGCACTGTAGCTCTAGATATATCAGTCCGTCAGATCAGGTCAAATTTCTAATTTGCCCAATATTTTGTTTTTAAGCAAAAGTCATTAATATTCCTCCTGCTTCAGCTGTGCTTTTTAATGTATATATACTGTGTATATAAACAGTATGTAGAGCTAATATCCAAACTCTCAGCCAGACATATCACTATTTTCATTGCTCTGAAACAGATGACAAGGAAAAACAAAAGCTGTGCAATGTGAACACACAGGACTACAGTACAAATCTGCCGCCAGAGGAAGATGGGTGCATTTATGTATTAAATTAGTACAATTATGATATAAATAAGAAACATAAATAAGTTGATGAAGCTGAAGTCCTTCAGCACATTAAACTTTATTTTTTTATGTCAATTTAAAGGCATTTACCAGTGGGAGATTGATTAAAGTTTATTTACAATTGACACATTTTCTCGTTTCACTTTATGGTGAGGGAAAATGAATTATCATGAATTCATGCATGACTTTATGCATGAAAAAGTATTAATTAATTTATCTAGTACTTTATTAACTATGTACATGTATTAATAATCTCACGCTTGACTTGACGCAGGAACAATATGTTAATTAATGCAACAACTAAGATATTTCAATCATCAAGACTTATGAGTCATTAATAATGTTCATGTCTTCTTCTTAGTAAGTCTGCACTTTAAGAAAAAAAAAAAAAAAAGACCAGCAACAGCTGTCCAGATGTAATCTGTAAAATTGCCACCATGATTAATTAGCATGACTCTTTCATGACTTCATCATGTTTGCGACCTTTCGGATAAAGTGGTGCCCTCATCGGTCTTAAACACAAATAAATTACATAAGCTCAATAATGGCATTATTCTAAAATAATCCTTTGGTTTACTCATCACTCATTTTTGTGACCTTCTGCCTTTTCAGGAATCATATATTCTAAATATATATATATTAGACAAAACTATGCAAAAATGCAATTATATTTTAATTTTCAATTATTTTTTTAAAGGAAGATGATGACAGAAAAACATTATTACCAATGGATCATAGCTGAAACCTTGACAAATAAAACCCACATCATATGAAACCATAATTTCCCCTTATGTAATTAATTGAATATTAAAATATATAAATAAAATATTGCTTGTTCCATCCCCCTATCTATCTCTAAAATATACCACTGTGGAATTGAGACCCTCGAGGGTTCAGGGATAATATATCACAATGTATGTCTTGCCTTGTTTCTCCGTCATATCGGAGCCTTCCAGCTTACTAACAGAGGTGTGTAGGCTAGAGAGGGGAGGCCAGGTTCTGCTCGTGAAGTCAACAAAAAGCTGCTCTGTTGTCAGCGGGCCGCATGCCAAAAACTTGACGGTGATTAATTAAATTCCAGTGAGAGCAGGCGGGTCTGAAGACATTTCTTTTTTGAATAGAGTTGGCATCTGCCAAATCCACAGGAACTATGAGAATGAAAGATAGGAAACCTTTAAAACACATTTTAACAAGCTGCCATTGAAGGCAACTGCATTCTGTCTAGTTCAAAACACTCAACACTTAACCCTTTCAAAATGGCATCATTTGTGAAGGTGGTTAAATAATGGAGCTCCTCCTGAAAAGTCAGAGGAAATAAATATAAGAGTGACAGAGTGCAGTAACTGTACTGGGGATTTACTCACCTCTCAATCAACCATCTGTTGCTGAGCCTCATGAGCTGCTCTCTAATTACATTCGTGAGCGAGAAACAGCTGGCAGATATCGTTATTACATTTTCCTCTGTTTAGAGTGCATAGGTGTTGACAGATCAGAGCAATAATGTGAAAATTAATGTGCGCATTACCCAATGAGGAAACTTTGCAACAGTGTCGAGCAACAGACGACCAGGACAGTTCCAGGTTTTGCCATTTGAGGAACATTTTCTTGCACCGTGCTGAATGCCTCTTTTGTATGACTTCATTACGATAATTGACACAACTTGCAAGAGTGTGTGTGAGTGCTTTTAAACATCCATTACACACAAATATTTTTTTTCTCTCCCCCCACTGTTCTCCATTGTGGACTGCATGCTTCACGTCCAGATGTATTTTTTTGGGGGGGGGGTGGGCAAAGCAGAGTTTTTTTGCGACAGCTGCCAGCCAGTGGGGCCTCTGAGGTGCGATGACCTCTGGTCAGTGACTTGTCATAATGAGAGTCCGTGCATGGTGCGATCTGACTGCTTTGAACATGTTACAGTTCATTGCGGTCAGATGCTGTGCCTCCCTCGTACTCCACTATTGGAGATGTCCTTAATGAGAGAGACACATGAAAAGGGAAAGCAGGCAGAGGGAAAAGTGAAATGGAGACATTCTAAGACAAGTATACTTTTGCAGCTTGTGTGTGTGTGAGAGAGAGAGAGAGAGAGAGAGACACAGAGAGGAGCTGATGAGTCTCTTAACAAGCGGCTTCATCAGAGTGACGAATGAGCTGCCAAGCAGGATCTTTTTTTTGACCTACCTTGGAGAGCGATGGATGGATGGATGGACAGATGGGTGGGTGGGTGGATGGATGGATGGATGAAGGTAGACAGAGCAGAGAGAAATAGGGAGAGCTTCCACTGAAGTGCTTTGCAGAGGCTTCTTTCTTCATTGCCTGTCAAGGCAGCTCGTCTGTCTGCCAGGAGACAATCACTTATCTCCTAGCTCTGATTCCACAGTCACAGCGTGGAGAACCACTAGAATGCAGGTAATGACTAGGGAAAAGAGGCAGTGCATGTGATAGATAAAGGGGATACACGTGGTGACTGCTGCTTTTGGCACCATACCAGCCACATCTCTTCACAGGCCGCGGTGGGAGGGGGGGGTATAGGGGGATCTGTGAATGAAAGGTATATATCAGCATGGAAAAGTAGTTAAGGTGGACCTTTATGTGCCTGAAAATTGTGTTTAACCTTATTTTTCTCCTGGATAAAATATTCACTAAATGTCAACACATTTCAGTTTTCCCAATATATTTATTTTTCTTTGAAGGGAGATTTTCTCTGGTTGTTTTCTTGCTCTCTCCCTCGCCCTCTCTCCCCGTCTCTCCATCACAGAGCTCGGTGCATGCTCTTGCATTAGTATGCACACCGAGTTCAGTCACACTTTGATGTGCAGCCTCATGATTTCACAGTCGACCCTGGTGGCACAGATCAAATTCACAGGTATGTAGAGGCAAGACTGATGAGGAGATTGAGGTTTTCATTTCGTTCCTACTTTAGGGCTTCACACTTGCAAGACGATAAAATATTGGAGGTACATGCACTTTACCTGAATATTGGGTGTTAATGGCGATACGAGATTCTAAAAATTTGGTCGTTTTGTCACTAAAACTTTTCATAAGGGAGACTTGAGGCAACAGAAACATACTTGGTAAACAATTTTTCAAAATGTGATTCATTCCATGTCTGTGTTTCTTTCAAAGTAAGGCCACTTATAACAGAGTGACCTTGAGAATCAGCATGGGCCCGAGCTCAAACCGAAGTCATGATTCTAATCTTTGGAATTAATTGGTACAAGATCCTGTGTCATTCATTATGACTGATATCTAATCTCGTAGATGGGGGATACTTAGTGCGACTGAGTTGTGGCATATTTCAGCTCACGATTGATTCCTCTCGACAGAGAATTGCTTTGGAAGATGAATTAATCGCTTTCTTTTCACAGACTTCTAACAATCAGCGAGTCAATGAGATGCCACAGGACGCTTAAAATCGTGGGATTTCCATATTATGTCTGTACACAGAGAAAACATTATTTATATTAGAACATTCTTAAATATTGATCCAAAGACATTATGAAAGAGGGAAAACTTCATTGTGCGAAGATGTCTGCCTACGAATGATAAACTCGTCAATCATTTTTGTAATGAATCATCTCGCATGATACGTGGTTCATTCTTCTCTCTTGTGGCCTCAGCCATAGAAACTGATGAGACTTCCACTTCTGTTACCGCATCAAGATGTTATCTCCAGCTTAAAAGCTTATCAAGCCGACGGTAATGATATTGAGTGACTGAATTGTGTGTTTTGATGGATATCACTGTGAGTAATCTGATGCCAAATTGTGTTCCAGTTCTCATATTGTTTTGATTTTGGTGTCTGAAAATAACTACACTCTTCTCCTCTCATTCTTACCCCCGCCGATCCTCCCCGACCTTCTCTCATCTCGCTAATAGTCATTTGTCATAGCTGTGATTCTTTCCCACAGGTAGAGAATTAGGTTGAAAACCCATTTTAGCGCTCTGTAATACAAAAATAGATTTTCATTGTCCAATGTGTATTTGGCTCCCAGTTAATCTGTTGCACATTGTGCGCTGTGATGTATGTTCAATGGTCTCCTTTATGCTCTATGATGTGGTCTGAGAACCTGTCTTTAAAAGCCTCTGCTTTATGTGGGGGATAATTAGTTTCTTTAGTAAAGAAATGCCAAGGATGGTGAGGATTACTGTGAAGACTCCTTCTGTAAAATTATTTTCCACACAATCATTGACTGCAAGTACTTTCAATTGTGTGTTGGGAATGAATGGAAGGGGTCAACTGGAAATTTAAGACCATAACTATTTTGTACTTGGCTTATTTTGTATTTGGTACTTGACTAAAAAATGTTTAGGCCTACCTGTTCCAAGTGGCTACACACAAAGACAGGAAAGCTGGCCGGCATAGAGGGGAGCAAAATGGGATAACTCACATTTTCAGAAAGTTTCTCCTGGAAGGCAGTTTTTATTGTCGCCTCATATCTACACACATCATAAGAGCACATTTCAAACTCTGCAGTAATTTAAATGGAAAATCAATTTAGAAGCATCATGAGCAGCATGAGCAAATCTTTTTGTAAATCCATCCATTTAAATACCTAATAGACCAAGATCTTCACAATGTTTTTACAGTCATATAAAAATGTGTTTCAACACTGCCCATAAAGAGGTACTACTACCAGATATTAATGGATGGCTACTGTGGTATGAAAATCATGACATATAGCTGATGGTTGACAAATTTAAATGATCTCAGAGTATCAATCTTTGTGTCGCCAGCCCATTTTCAAAATACTGTATGTAAGTAATTTACCCTTTTATTGATCCATACATTAATCTTTTGATGAAGGAATATGAAGTGTTTTAATCTATGACCTGTCATCTGACAGGCAGGTATGAGGAAAATGGTTGTTACCTGACTAATTTAATTTAATTTAATTTTTCAGTCATGATGAATTCCAGCTTTTTACGACAGCCCATGTCTTCTTCACACTCCACAACACACTCTTGGTCCTTGCTGCTATACTGAGAGCAAGGTCAGCCGCTAAACACCACATTTGACATTGTTATTCTGCATCGTCAAACAGGAGCTAAGTGTTTAGAACATTGATTTTCCTTTGAGGAGTGATCAATGCTCTGCCATACAATTATCATCCCACCAATGCATTATTTCACAGTAAATATCTGTTTAAAAAGGTGCTCAGTGGAAAAACCCTTTGTTGTGTGCATGTCAGAAAATGCAAGCCTGGACCTAAATGGAGAAAACATGCAGTGAATCATGGGACTTAGAGTAAGTGCTGTGAGCTTTTGTTAACTGACCTTTGACATATGACACATCTGTAGAACATGAGGTTACCGAGACAAAGCACTGTAAACCACTTTGGATCCTGAAACAGGATCACTTTTCCCAGCTTTCTAGTCACATTGGTACTAACAGGATGTAGCTATGATTGTATATATTATATGTGGTAATGTATTTCATATGCTGTTGTGCATGGAAGTGTGAAGATAAATAAATGAATTAATAGATGAGACAGAATATTAACAGCCACACTGAGATCCAGGAAAGTGCATTAATGCAAATAGGCAGCATTAAAACACGCAGACATCCCAGTGAGAAGGATTTAACATTTATTGCATATAAGGCCCTGTAATGCAAAACCTTGAAACTCCCTGATTGCTTAGCTTTACTGAAAGTGGGCAGATTATTTTCACAGCAAAGTGGCCGTCTCTCTGCATACACTACTCTGGAAATTTGTGCATGCATCCATAATTTGATGTTAAGTGTCTGCCGATGCATTATGCATATTCCATAATGCATTGTGTGGAATCCAGGCAGACCTCGCCTGAACCTGGAGTGACACGTCATTCCAGACCCCACACGCAGAAACCGCAGCATGGCATGGCTGCTGTTTGAGACGGCCAACATGTTCTCCGCATCACACCTCTTCCACTGTGTCATTCAGTGTCATACAGTATAAAAAAAACCAGACCTTCGACCAGATAGGGACTCAAATGTATTTGACTCAACAATCCTATATAGCATTGCTTTATTCTGATAGTGACAGCTGTAGAGAGACAGGAATGATGCACAGCAAAGGGTTGTGGGATTGCTACGGTGATAGTCTCAGTATTGATACAAAGTAGGGTGCCCCAGAACTTTAAGCCATTTTCAGAACTTTTTTTTTTCTCTTTTTGAGTCATGAGATCTGTATTCAGGCCATTTTCCAGGGCTCGCAGCATTCTATTGTTTTCTAGAAACGAATGTCGCTTTATAAAGGCTGCCCAATGTTGCTGTCCAATGAGGCAGTTTTGTGATTTTGAATGGGCAATTTAGTTTCTCATTTCGCCATCCGAGTCTGATTTAGAGCGAGCAGTGACCTGTGTCATATGGACATTGGATAGAGGTCAGGCACAGCCAACTGTACTGCAGGGCGCAGTAAAACACAGAGAGCTGCAGCTACACCTGCATCCTTGAATCAAATGGTTGTGTTGGTTCGTAATTATACAAGAGTCAGACAGAAACACACAGGAAAGGCAAGAAACAAGACATCAAAAATAGATGTTTGCTGACTTTATCTGCTGCGTCTCTTTATATGACAGCATATAGTAAATTTAACACAGTAGTGTGTCTGTGACTGCATGGCACTATTTTTGGCTTCGCCCTCCTGACATGGATAGCAGATAGGCTGGATGTAAGTAAAGGGACACAAGTCATCTCCCCCCTCTCCCCTCCCCTCTTTTTTATTTGATTCCACATTTAAAATGCAGGTCGGAGCCTTTTCCCATACGAAATATAAATGCCATGTGCATAAAAGTTGTCCTTACACCTGAAAGACCAAAGAAGTAGGTTAAATCCTGCATATGTTTACCATAATCTTCTCCCTTTTTTCATTCGTCTGTGTTGTGAGGTATCATCTGAGAACTTTTAATGTGTTTTCTCCAAAGCACTGCCTTTTGTTGTTCTTGTTTTCTACCTGCAAGCCATTAATTTTTCATCACCTCTCTGCACAACCATGTGGGCAATAAAAGCTTGAATTGACATTTAAGCTATAACAGTTGTCAGCTACTCTAGTAGTGGCCCTTCCTTCACTGGGCTGGAGCTTGGCAGTGGGTCTTCTTCCAGCGGGCTGAGTCCATGACACGGAGAGTTATATATGCCAGGGTATTACAGAACCCTTCTTAATCCGGTTTGTCACACTTCTCCCACTGGACTGGGGTAATTTCATGGTGCTGAACTTGTATTGATAGAGCCTTGGTAAATGAGGCACGCAGCAATCGCTAACTTTAATAACCATAAAGATGTGAGCATTGGAGTCACACAGGCCCATGAGAGGAAACCCATACAGGTGATTAGGAATCGACCAGGGTCGTGGCAAGCAGCACCTTGCATCTCTTATTTGTCCTAATGGAATTAGCTGTTAAAGATGTCAAGACTATTACCACCAATGTTGTCATTTCTGCTCTATTTCTTTTGTATTCAGTAAACTGATGGCTATTCAACTGTTATTCAGAGGTAGAGCAGCTGTCCACAGAGGGTCAGTGGTTCGATTCCCAGTCCCTGAAGTCTACATGTCGAAGTGTCCAAGATACTGAATCCCAATTTGCTCCCAGTGGCTGTTCCATTGGTGTGTGAGTGATTGTGTGAATGGTTACCGCTCCTGATGAGCAGGCAGCACCTTACATGTTAGTCTGTGCTACCACTGTATGAATGTCTGTGTGAATACTGGCTTGTGTTGTAAAGCACTTTGAGTGGTCAGTCAGACTAGAAAGACGCTATATCAGTACAGTCCATTCACCATTTATTTCCTTGTCTCCACACAGGAAGAAATCCTGTTAAAAGCAATTTGCATCAAAGGTTTTCCTTTCCATGTCTCTTTTTCCTCATTTTCTCATGTTAGATGTCTATAAGATGGAGCCACCTTCTTATCCAGTATTCTGTGGGAATATAACTACATTCAGAAATAAGCAATACCAGCACAGGGGAAAAACACAACAATGATTCGTATGACTCCAGTACAGCTGGGCCAGTGGTTCTTGTCAGTCAGCTTGAGTCATGGAGTGTTTTTCTCCCCCTTCCCCCTCCACCCATCAGGTTTTTCCACTTGTTTGTCTACTCTCATTACTGTGGGTGATGCTGCCTTAAGAGGAAAGTGTAATCCAGGCCATGAAAGGGTCAGTGAGAAACCAGCCTGAAGCCTTCACACTGGCTGAGGCCTGACAAACCATATGGATAACAGCAACAGAGTGCTGATGGGTACTTGATAAGTGCTTAATCCACTCTAGTCCCTGATGCATCAGTGATAAATGGGTCAAAATGTTTTTAGATTGTTAAAGAATGGCTAACTGCCCCTGAGATTAACTTTGTTTGTTATTCTTGAAGACAGTGCACTGTCGTAAAGCTAGAATCCTTTTTCTTCAGATCTGTTGAGTGGTGAATGGTGCAAATTTCTTTGGTAGCCCTCCTCCTTCAGGCTACCTTTTAGTTCTTCATTGTCAGCCCACGGGGAAAGGGTTTCAGAGTGAGAACAAATGGCTGGAGCTCGAGCCTTTAGTCGAGAATTCACCTTCCAAAGCCAGGAGAACTTGCAAGATGAAGAGGAATGGTGTCTTTTAATGCTTATACCAACAAAGGACTCTTTCTCATGTGCAATACACTGTGAGCGTCCATGTTAACATCTCCAGTCAGTAACATGCATAACAGCTCTAACGTGGCACATGCACAGGAATATGCAGTATGCATGTAGTCACCCTCTCTCTCCCGACTTCACACATCTTTGTCATACTCCACGAAGTGGGATTCAGCGAGCATTAGCAGTGATAATCTTCATCGTGAAAATATAAGTTTACTCATCCAAGAGAATTCGCTAAACTCACTAATTATTTTAAATGGTCCTGTTATAGATATAGATACATTTGAGCAGTAAATGAGGGCTGTGTTATTTCTCATAAAAAATATATAACGTATCAGTTGCCAAGAGGAAGGACATGAAAAGTTGTTCCCCTGCCTCTAAGGCCTCCATTTGGAATCCACTCAATGGTGCTTTGTAGCATGTTTAAACATTATCCTAAGTAATAAGGGGGAGTGTTCATGAAGTTCCAACTTGATGTTTAAGTAATGAAAACCTAAATTCTGGTGAGCATCATTAAACATATATGCAGTGGAACAACTGGCCCGTAGCCACTTTGATGCCTTTGCTTCTTGAAACAGATTATTAACATCCCTCTTTTTTCTCTTGAATCTGAAAGACATAAAACCAATCAGGGAAAAAAAAACAGAATAGAGCTTCTCTTTTTTCTTTTTTTGGACTAATGTGGCAGCTTTTCAATCAGATCCATTACATAATGTTTGAAACAAGTCATATAAAAGGGTCGTTTTCCATTATGCATGATTTCACATTATGAAAAGTTGACAAAGAAAAAACAACTCAATATACAAACTGCTTCTTAACAAAACTTTGTGGCTGTTGGAATTTAATTCTCTGGCGCAGAATACAAAGTAACTTTGTTCACTTGCAAAAAGGCATTTTGCTAGTGTGAGAGTCTCACAAATGCGGAAAGTTTTCGGCAAGAACAAGATTTGAGGGTCAAATAGACTTTGCTTACCTCAACATGTCTGCTTTTATTTACTGACGATGTGGACGGTAATTCCTGCCACCACCTGAGATTTTAATTGACAGCCAGCAATAAGACAGTCGATTGCTATCAGTTACATGGAAGCACTGGGGGATGTCTACAAGCCCACAGAAAAGGAGAACTTGTGAAGGAAGATGGACAGTGGTTGATACAGCAGCTGCCTGAGTGGCAAAACAACATAAGCGCTGCAGCATGCAGGCGGAAACGGCTCATTTTCACCCAAGTGTGCACTGATTAAGTTGTTATGACAAGCCCTGGAGAGGCTTAAGTTTTCTCCGCTGCTGTGTTTCTTCCCTTGGCCATATGTCATTACTTAATAAGTGTAGCAGTGAGAGAGGCAGTGTGAGAGAGAAAGTAAGAGAGAAAGGAGGGGGCAAAAATGTTTGTTGATGGTGAGCCGGTAATTACAGCTCTTGACCAAAGTGCATAGATTATAGCTGTGGATGCCAAGCTGAACTGAATTTTACTGGGACGATTTTGTTTGTGTTTTGGGGTGACGAGTCCCGGGTTGACCTAAATGTGTCAAAGCTTGGAAGCTTCCAGCATTACCGTTGTAATCGATTGGCTTGTCAGTGTTTGTGTGCTTCATTTTTCACAAATTATTCTTATTATTAGTTATGGAATAAGAAATGATGCATTAGTCATCAACACCTATTATCAATAGCTTTCAGACAGGGACATGTAATCTTTGTGATAGCTTTTTGTGTCATATCTCTCATCTAACATTACCAGCAGAGCTTAGAATATGGCATCTGACCATGTGGCAGGCTTACAGGTTACATCTGCAGATGCAGTAAATTGATGGAAAAGTCAAGCTGCTGGAATAACTTGAAATTTACCAAGATGACTTCCAAAGGTTTGGTGCCAGAACAGTGATACAACACATATATACAATATATATATACAAGTTTGGAAAATCACCTGAAAAGCATATGGAGCAACTTAGCTGTCTTGTAGCTGCTAGAATTTCTTTTGGCTGATGTTAATGTGGCATATGTGCTAAGAAAATGTAACTTAAGCTTAACAGCTGTTGCCAATAGCTGTATGTGTATCTTACAATAGGTGCATCTAATGAAAACATATGATGTTTCAACCACCACATATGATGAAACCCATAATGAAGGATAGAAAATGCAATAATGATGCTGTAATGTCATTTATTGCTCAGAACATGAGGTCCATTAATATGGAGGGGTGTACATGATGACGATGTTTCATCATCATCACTGATGATTGGGAAATGGAGAGCTTTATTGGAGACTAAATGAATGATTAGAGTCACACCGCAGCACATATTGGACACAGATTTGGAGAATTGGCAGATGTGTTTTCTATTCCTCTTGATAAAATTGTTTGTGATTGTCAAGGACAATGCAGCCAGCTTGGTCCTGTCCACTGAGACGCTACAGAAACAGGCTATGTGGGGGAGAGCCAAGGGTGTGTGCTGCGCTTGACACCAAGCTTTGCATTACAGCAGTACTTAAATGAGACCCTGTATGCAGCACAGGGCTGCCGGAAGGAAACTCATGGTACGCTTTTCTGAAAAGCAGCAATGGCATTAAAACAAAATACAGAAAATACAGCAGGTCCTTGTGCACAAACGGATTCAGGATGTCCCAGAGTTTTGGAACTCAACACGCTTTATGCTGGAGCGTCTTTGCATTTGAACATACCTCACAACAGACCAATGGGCAGCTTAAGGACTGCAATCCTTAAGCTTTTATAGCCCTCACTGAGCTCGTGCCCAAAGAAGAAAATGTGTCCTTGTCAGCAGTTGTATCAGTGCTGACAAATGCCAGAAAACGTGGCATCTTAGAGCCAAGAGGATGACAGCAACACCATTCAAACACTGAAAAATAAACTGGTGGAGGAAAGTAGAAAGACATGGTGAGTGTCAGACACGAATGATGCCCGTGTCCTCAACGCAGTCGTCGACCCCGCTTCAAGCTATTAATTTTGCTCTGCAGCGAGGAACAGGAACAGGTGTACAAGATAACCCTGTTTGTGGAACACCTGGCCATTTGAACAAGAGGAGTCATCAGCAGTTGATGAAGAGGAGAGAGATGTGTCAGCTGCACAGAAAACCAGGCGAAAGACTGATAAAGAGTGAGAAATGCGGCTCTTCCTGTCCAAGGTTGATAATAGAGAAGCAACTGTCACAGCCAGCGAGGAACTGAAGGATTTTTTAAATTTTATTCATGGCAGGTTGAAACCTTATCCCAGTCTTCTTGAAAAGTGGATATAAGATGCAAACCATTATCCATTGCTGGCAACATTTGCTTTACATCTCTGCCTCATGATCTCCTTCAGAGCATATTTCTAACATTGTTTTTATTGTAAGGAAAACTAGAAACTCCCAAAAAAGCATATTTAGTTGGAGGATGTCAAAGCTTCAGGTCGCTGGACATATCTTGACTTTTATTTTCTTTCCCTGATTATCTTCCTCGACTTTTGTGAGTTGCTTGTCTCATTAAAGACGTTTGATTTTACATATATGGCCATAGGCTACAGTCCATTCTATTTATTCATTTGTTTTTAGGCATGCCTATGAGCAAATTTATTTAAATGGGTTGTGGCTGTAAATCTTTTATTGTGGACATTGCACATTTTGCAGCTGTTTTTGGGTTTTTTTTGTATACACAAGTCAGTTTATTTTGTGAGTTACTGCTCTCAAAAAAGCAGGTCTTTAATTGCACCTTGTGTCTGTCTTAAAGCACCTTTTTTTGCACTTTTTAAAACTATAAATGGGAAATCATTAGCCTTGTAACAGACAATCCATTATGCAAGACTGCAGGAGCCAGTGTTACACTTAATTTAAAAAAAAATCTCATATATCAACATATTATATTCCTACCTTTGAAGATAATCTTATCTTTTTCTAACATAACTTCCACACCTTATGGTAAATAAGTGAAATGGCACATTTACACATTTACATTTACTGTATTTAAGTGTACAAGATTCTTTTCTTTTTTTTTATTGCATTCTTTAAAGTAAATGTAAACATCCTCAGTCTGCAAACCTTAAACTCTCAGTGCTCTGCAGCTTTTTTTCCCTGCACTCTTATTTCTTCTACCACATCTATCTCCACATTTTACAACCTTACCTCATTAACAGCTCCTAATTGGCCGTTGGGCTAAGCTGAAAACAATGAAGCATTGATTTCCTCAAACGTAATCACCTCGTCCAGTCATTTAATGGATGCTGTCACTGTGGGCCGCTAAGAGAAAAATGACCAGTCAGTGGTCCCATTGATGCCCTTCACCTCCCCTCACCAAAGGCTAGAGTGCACCACCACCCACTCCATCTTAGCAGGTTGGTTTAACCCCTTTAGCCGCGCGACAGCCTGCAAGCACTGCATCCATCACAAACTGCAGTCATGTCTTCAATTGTTATTATCTTGTATTTCTGCTCTGCACTTGAGCATCTCAGCTTAAGATCTATCCACTGGAATGCCAGAAAAAAATAATAAGCATAAATCCATAAACAAATTGATATGGGCACAGACACACACAAAAGCACTGAAACAGATAATGGATGGTCATTTACCCCCTTAACTACCTGAATGGAATTATGTCTAGTCAAAGTGGCCATTTGTCATCTAAGGGACTCTCATAGAGTCATTGTGAAGCGATTTACATTGCTCCTCAGATGGCTTGTGATCACACCAAATGTCCACCGACTGTTGGTTGGACCTCGCCCTGCAGCTGATGTACACACAAGAAGGTGTTTATGGATGTGTGTCTGTTAGGGATAATCCCACTTTTGGATTCTGAATACTATAATAATCATCATAATAATTCAAATAATATGTACGATCCAAAGAATGTGTTTTCAGTCAAACATCTAAAAGTAAAACATATAGACCAAACACAACAATCTCCTCCAAATTACCTTTAAATTAAATTACTCCTGGTCATTTTGAGATGACAAAATCATGCATATGTTTTGTGCAGTAAATCATTAAACGCAACTTAGGGCCAGCAGTCAGCTTTCATTTCTTCAAGCACAGTTTGAAAATCAATCGCCACCAACTCAATACTTGCTGGAGCTGCTGTAGGTAATCATTGTTCTGTTTTTCTTTACTTAAAATTTCAAAAGACACCTTGATTTACAATGTAAACAAAATATAATAATTTCATAGTTCAGTTTTGGCAAATTATCATGCATCTTTTCCATTGTGGTTTCATTCCTTCTAAACTACAGTAGGTCTACCTTAACGAATTAGACTTATGATTCATTTGTTCATGTCTTCAAGAGGTTTACACTTATTCCTTCAACAGAGGAAATTGCACTTGAGTCATCTGATTGGCCATTATGTTCATGTTCTTTCATTATTGTTCATTCTTGTTCATGTGCATGTATCATTGGATCATTGGTGCTGCTTCTGTTTGAACAGGTCAGGCCAACCAGATCCATATCCATATTGTGCATTTGGGGTTTTAGCACACTCAGAGGATTTTTCCCCTTACTCTATAGTCCGTCTTCTGCCTGAGAGTGACATTAATACTGCACGACAGCATGGTCCAGCAGGACTGCCAATGTTTGCCTTTTAGTCCAGGACTCCGCGGCCTTTGGTCTGGCCACAGCAGACATTGATGGGAAGAGATGGGGGGAGGAAAACTGCTGCCAAACTTGTCGAGGCGGCTGCAGGAGCTCAGTTCTGTAATTCATGACCCAAGCCATTTGAAACATTTGCACAGCTAACCTTGGTGGAGAAACACACACCAGTTGCTGTCATGTCAGTGGAAGCAAATGCAGCTTCTCACCATAGCAGAAAGTTATCTTCAAAACATACTACAGCTGAAATAAGGCTGAAACAACATGGAATGTGCCATGTGGTTGTCTCCCCTTTTTTGCTCTCCTCTCCTCTCCTCCCCTCCCCTCCCCGGTCTGAGGATGAGCTCCAGTTTAATTGTTGGATGCTGGTGTCTGTTGCAGTGGCTGTCAAAGGAAGATAAAGAGTTTTTCCTGGGGCGCAAGGAAAGGGGAGAGCGGTGATGAAGGGCCTCTCTCCTGCAGCTCCACTGGCTGCATTAGCCCCACGCTTTATAATTGTGTGAAGGGGGCACTTCTAGTGGCTCCCTCATTACTCACTGGCATGGCCAGTCCCTAGCAGCCAGGCACACCTCACCTTTCTTTCTCTCTCTGCCTGTCTCACTCATTTTAGGATGTCCCTCAGCTCCATCAGTTCCTCTTGCTCCCCTGAGAAATCTTCTCTATTGTTGTTTTGACCCAGTATTGCCATTGGCACATATCGCCTTCTCTTTTCACAGAATTTGACATTCTTCTTTGTCAGACTGAGACCTATTTTACAGCATTTACTCTGACTGATGTCACCTCTGGTTTGGAGTGAATACTTACGTGTGGTATAGCTTAACGCTAGACTAATAAATCATAATAATAATTCTTATTGTTAATTGTTAAATATTATCAGTAGTGGTAGTATTTGTGGGAGTAGTATTAGTGGTATATTATTATTATTATTATTATTATTATTATTATTATTATTATTATTGTAGTAATAGTTGTAATAAGAAACTTTATTTATACAGCACTTTTCATGCAAGAAATGCAGCTCAAAGTGCTTTACAACAATAAAATACATGCACCAAATACTGAAAAAGACAGGAAGAACATAAAATTAATGTAAAAGATAATAACAGGAATTAAGATAAGTAATAAGCTACAATAAGGATGAAAATAAAATGCTGAAAAATCATTCAAATTAAGTCAGAATAGCATACGTAGGATGTATAAGATCAGTAAAACAACATTTTAAAACTAGTCCAGAAATGTAAGTTAAGGCACAAATGAGTTTCAAGTGAGGCTTTCAAATGGCTTTTACACTGATGGCACAGCGCCTTTATTTATTTACACTGAACCGCACAATGGTGGCATAATGGTGCCCCGTTGTGTGATGTTATATAGCATGCCAGCATTCCACAAACAAAAGAAGCATGATGTATAACACAACAGCGTCGGCATCTAGTCTGATAACATGACAAAAACAATATTTTGCTGTCTCCGTTATGGCTGTTGATCTCGTTCTCTCCTCACATTGTACAGAGTTCCTGGACCTTGTGTTGTCTCCCCAATTCGAAAACATTTTTGGTTGATTTTCTTTCTTTGTTAAGTTAGCTGCTAACTGCTCCTGGCTACTTTTTAAATCTCCCAGCTGTATGTCAAACACAAAACCTCATCTTGTCCTACTGCCTCGCCGGCTTGCTCCTTACAGAATAAAAAAAAAAAAAAAATCGCCACCTCTTTTAATCATATTGACAACATATGGAATAGACAATTATGCCATGATGTGATCTTTATCATGGGCTTATTGTTATGGAGTGAGGACAGCCATCACTGACTGAGAGGCAGTTAGATGACGTAATTGAAATGCCTAGAGAGCCAATTTGTTACACATACTTACAGAAGAAGTGCCCAATGATTGTACTGCAGCATGCCTCACAGGGCATGATGAGAAGCAGTAGAGTCTCCTGAAGCCTGTGCTTCATTCAGATCATTGTTGCTCATTCAGATTTTCCATGTTGATTAAAAAACGCCTGTATATTTTGCTAAGCAAAAGTTACAGGACACTTCTAAATGGTTGCTTCAGTTTCCAGTGACATGTTTGCAATTAATCTCTTCCATGCACTGACTGTATATATGTGTGTGTGTCTGTCTTTGTCTGCAGAGGGAGGCACATGTGAGGTGATTGCTGCTCACCGATGCTGCAACAAGAATCGTATTGAGGAGCGTTCTCAGACAGTCAAGTGCTCCTGTTTACCGGGGAAAGTGGCCGGGACAACTCGTAACAAACCCTCCTGTGTGGATGGTGAGGAGCTCTTTCATGTTTTAATGTTGTACATTTATTATTGAAGGCTCTTGTTAGGGAAAAAATTTAGTTTTGTATTTGTTACCTGCCGTAACCAGCCCAGAATACCAAAAATGATGTACGAATTAAATCTAACATTCAGTGCCAACACAATGTGTCCTATGTAGAGAGGAAAACAGATATTGAGTATTGAGTTAGGGCAGTTGATGGTATGTATTGTACTTCATTTTCATGAACAAGGCCAGAGCATTAATGTTATTGGTGAATTGATTGTTGGTTTGGAATTCCTGTATTTAGTCATTCTTAAATACTCGTTTGTTTCTTGATATGAGAACACAGATATGAAAATACTATGTATGTCCAATTAACAATAAAAAGAAATAGCAGTGCCAATAAACAAAATTTGGATGGGAAAATTTGTTAAAAAGCTTTTATCTCAGTAAGAGATTATCTAAATAATAATCATGTAATTTGTATTTCAATGATATGAAATTAGAATGTAATTCTGAAAAAGGACGTCTAAGGACAATTTGAATTAAGCACTCTCTTTCTACTGAATTTATTCATTTACAGTATTACTTTAACTATACTGTACATGTATAGAATTAGTACACATAAGCTGTAATAGTTACTTATCCTTAACTGCAGCTGTATACATGATATGTGCTATGGACCAACATTACATTATGATGCAGTGGTGGAATAAGTATTTAAATCATTAAATTAAGGAAAAGTAGCAATATTGCAGTGAAAAAAACACCCTGTTACATGTAATAGTTCTACATTCAAACAAAATATCCTCATTATAAAGTACTCATTCTGTAAAATGGCCAATTTCAGAACATGTATTAATTAATATTGATTATTAATACATTCACTTGTTCATCACTGTCTCTACTGCAGCGTAATAGCTTTAGTTTAGCATATCTTAATTCATAAATGGATTTATAATTTTTAGAATTTAATCTCCAAAATAAGTGGTAACTATCAAATGAGTTCAGTGGCACAGTTACTTTCTACCAATGTTCTAAAGTCAGATTATTATCACATCATAGAATTTTGTGCACTTTTGGAGTATTTATTTTAGCTGTGGTATTTGACCAGAGCTCTAATATGACATGGTTTATCATTCATGAAGCTTCCACCTGTAAGGTCTTATGCAAGTCTTTATTTTAAAGATTACTCATCATTACTTATTTAGTTCAGGGCTGCCCTACAGCTATTTTTATTTATTTTTTAAACACTTTTTCTTGAAGATATCTGATATTTTACAGCCTTTAGTATCACTTTCCTCCCAAGCTTCTCTCATTTTAAAACACTGCCTCTCAGCTATATTTTTTCTCTCTCTCTATTTTTTTCTCCTCTACTTGTCTTTCTACACTGCTTGGCCATGAAATCTACATGTACTGACTGAATGTTGTGTTGACGTTAATGTGCGTATAAGCAAGAAGGAGGCTGAGTTCTGAGGGTCCTTAGCGTCATAGTGTTGTTTTCTCTATGATTTACTTATTTCATTTGGCATTTTTAACACTGGCCCAACACCTTAGACCAATCAACTTGCCAGGCCACCAAGAATTTGCCTACTGTACTGGATAACCAGGTCCAGGTCTGCCTTAGACAAAGACTACATCATATTCTAATATAACTTTCTCTGATGTCTCTCTCTGTCTTTTTCTATTAATAAACATATACTGAGCCATTAAGAAGCCAGTAGTGTGTACTGTGCTGCTGGGAATCATGAGAGATAGCAGATGATCCAGTTTGGCTGTTAAACACCTGAGTATGGTGCATGTTGCAGATCACATGGCTGAAGGCAGCTCGGGATGAGGGAAATAAATAATTAATAAACACATGTCAAGGAAACTCCAGGCTAGTGCACCTGAATTACCTCAGCTGAGAAAAACAGACAAAGGCTGCTCCATGAGGGGAAAAAAGCTGAAGGGAAGTAACAAGTCAACTGAGATAGAAATGTTCTGCTCCCTTCACTCTATGGAGCTTATTCCTTGGCCCTAAGTCTACGTCTTCTCATGCCCACCTTCAGTAGTGATCAAAGTTATCTCATCTTGGTTAGCAGCACCTGACACTCAAGAGCATGAATTACATATTGGCCGAGAATGATACATAATAACTTTCTCTTGGTTTTAAATTACCCACAGAGCTTAAAAACTTTGCAGTGAGCAGCTGAATATTTAGATTTTGAGATATGTGCTCAAATGGATTTTTGCCCTGTGGTTGGGGACATCACATGAATGCAACATTTACAGAGAGGACCTTGAGATGCAGTTCTTTTAGCTGAGTCTCTTGTCCTTGTACTGAGAAACCAGACAACCAGACAGTCTCCTCCACAGCACCTGACAGACAACAGCCTTTGGAACTCTTTTGTATTCATCCAGACTGTGTCTTTTTCACATCTTGCCTTAATGATCCTTGAAAATCTCAGCATCAGAGAGCAAAAAAAAGAGAAGGGGAATCCAAAGAAGTTGGCTGTAGGAAAAGATGTAAAAGTCACTGAGCAGTAAAATATGTAATTGCCCACCATTGCACTACACTGAAAGAGTTAAGGTGACCTCATTTCGCAATTATTTTATATTTTCTTTATTGGAGGCCCTTGCTTTCTCTCTTGTATAATTATTACCTGCTTGCAAGTGAATCATGCACTTTTTCATGTATTCAACACTGAAATACCATAAGATAGATGCTGAAGGGGAGACTAAAACATATCATTTAGTTAAAGGATAAGTGTAGAAGGAGGGCTAGACCCTGTTCAACAGTTTTGATTATCTCGGAAAGCTACACCTGAAAATTGCAAGTGTTTGTCAACTGAGCCCTGCAGGCTGCCGTTGCACCATGTGAGGGATTTTAGACTTGTGGAGTCAGTGGTCTGTCTCCTCAGCAGCACACCGGCCTGGCCCAGATGGAGCTTTCTCCCCAGGTCCCGGCATTATTAATGTTCCGTCCAGATGAGGAACGATGCTGCAGCCAAGCTCAACTTGCCACCCCCTGGGGGACACCTGCCCCCACTTTACCATACCTAGGTTATACCCCACCCCCCTATATAAATAAATAGATAAATAAAAATGTATAAATAATAGCCAGTGCTCTGATAGAACAAATCAAAAATATATATTCAGAGGTCATTTTGTTTGGACACACAGAGCCTGGATGCAGAAACAGGAAGTCTCCATGATGTTCTGTGTTAAACTCCAACATTACAGACACACACTGACAATCAGCCCCTAAGTGGAGTATTTACTACCACATTAATACAGGCCACATGGGGTTCTTTAAGTTGCTGTTGGTAACTGCTTGGGTTATTATTAATATATGGGAACGTGACGACAGCTTGCATTGGGAGGTGTCATGCTCAGTTGGGGTCTGCTGTCAGATTATCCCCACAGTGGGAATTGATTATTAGATTTGACAAGAACTATGTCCCAGTTATGTCATGACCAACAAGGATCTTAGTGAAGAACATCCCTTTTAACAACTCAAACACTTATATCTATCCAGCCTTGCTGGGCCAATCACATGCACTCAGATTAGGGCCTCATCATTGCACTACTGCCTTTATCCCAGTGTATGAGAGACATAAACCCTCAGCCACATACTGTATGAGAAGCCGGTTAGGCCAAAATTAGACGCTTGAGATGAATATACATACAGTATATTGTACACTGGTGCTAAGAAAATGCATATGCATGCATACTCTCATGTATATACATGGTGGTGGTGATTTTAACTCATAATTATTCTAAATGGCACAGTGAAATGTATCCAAATGTAGGTATACTCACAAAGCTGTTTTATTGATGATTATTCTGACAATGTTATAATAAAAGTAATATAAGATATAATAAAAACATTCTACAAGTGTATGTGTCATTTTTAAAAAGAAGAGAGAGAGAGGGTGGTGGGCTGGGGGCACTTGTTCGACTTTGCCTTTATAGGCTCCCATAATTAGTATTTAGTGCAGCTGAATTTAAAAGATGGTTTTGCAAACAGTGGCTCGCTTGACCGCAGTAACCAACTCCTGTACTTGCACTAAACAATAGGTCCATTGCAATTAATTAATTTACTTTCCCACCATAAATTATTCAGAGTTTCCACATTGTAAATCCTCCAACGAATTACATGACTTCGCCTTAGGGATCGGCTGGTACGATCAGTTTCTTGAACGTTTTGACATGCGTACCAGCGCTTAAAATGCACACACAAACCCTTAAACTCCAGCATTTGTTATATTCTGTAAAATGTCTCTTATAACTATTGGACTCTGTATAACTATTGTCTGTGTCTGGAGAGAGTCCAAGGACTAATTCAGAGAAACTTAGTCATGCTTTGTCCGTTCAATCACAGACTCATGAGTTGGGAATTTGTATAGATGTGATATTCCTGTATAGATATTATTTCATGGTCAAGCTGGAAGGCCATTGGGGCCAATTCAGCCATCACAATGGTGGTGCAGGGGACAGGAAGGTCTCATGGTGTTCTACTGCATAACGTAAATGTAATTTTTGATGTGAACATCAAGAGAGACTCTAAAAGTTCTCTCCAGTCTCACGCAAACCTTCCCATAGGCTGTGAGTGTCAGACAGGTTTGAACCAAGGTCTTGTGTTTGATCATCAAGCAATCATAAACCTCTTTCAAGGCTCCCTGCCATTATCTGTGCTCTCAATGTATCCCAAGAAACCTTGGAATAGAATAATAGATAATAAATAATAATAAAGTGTCTGTTGCCGTTGATTCACTTGGATGCTAGTCAGAATAATTAAAATTATGCACATCATTCATATTTGCACCTGTTTGCACCTTGATAAGTAGTCATCATTGCTGTAGCGCCATGTTGTGGCAGCCAGCAACTTGTTGTGGTGCCGTTCGGATACATGCTTAACCAGACACTTGCTTATACTAAACACACCACACTTCTGATACACGTCTGACACACACACACACACACACACACACACATACTCTCACAGACTGTTTCTGTGTGTTCATGTATGTGCATACGATACACATGCATATGGATGTATTGGTGTATGTACCGTATATTCATGAGAAATGCATGTATGTGAGTGTAGTGAGGTGTAATTTTTGACCTCGCCACCTTCTCAGTAAGAACACAGACACCCAGACTCACACACAAATTCACATGCGCTCATTTATTCAACACATGCATGCACATGCTCCAATATATACAGTATACACATGCTACCACTTAGTGTCGGGGTGTAGCTAGTGTAGCATTAAATGCTTTCAACAAGAGGTTCACGCTGATGCCTTCTTGCTGCTGATCACTGAAGGGGATTGAACCCTTATGTTTGGCTGCAGGCGTGTGTGGCTCAGTCGACAGGTTGTCATGGTACATTTGAGAGACATCGAGAGGGGCGGGGGACACGAGGATGCTACTTTAGGGGCGGGAAAAGAGGTGGTACAGTTCGTCCTTAAGCATAACTGGTCAAACAAATTCAATTAGAATAAGTATGCTTGAATAAGTTGCAGTTTGACTGTATGGTCTGTAGAACATAATACTGCCATTACAAGGAGGGCCACTGTTATTATCAGCAGGAATACATTTTATCCAACAAAGCTCTTATTGGAAACCCTTGTCCTCACGTGTCATTTATTAATTTACGTGCCTGCATAGCAGAAATTCAAACTGATGACACGTAAGAACACCCAAGCAAACATCTCATCTTTGTATTTTAAAACCTCTGCCTGCACCCCCCCCCCTTACGGGGTATGTATGTTGTTATGTACGGTAGGTATGTATGTTGCTGTATGTTGTTAAGATGCAAACCTACAGCAGATACAGCCTGAGGGGGTAGACAGAAGGAGCACATTATACTGTACAATAAAAAACAATAACTGGTTTCTCTTAAAGAAAATACATACACAGCAGACATAAGGAGAGGCTAACAGTGAAATCCTCCTGAGAGGAAAAAAAAAAAGATGGTTCTGTCTTTGGAGAAGTTGAAACTAATGATTGTGAATCAATTATTTTTTCTCTGCGTCACATCTGAGCACTCAAAATGTTGACTATGTAATTAGACTCTCAGCCTTTAATCTATACCAGGAGAGCATCTGACCCTCAATTGAAGATGAAAGTTTAGTTTTTTGTTTCTTCCTTCTCTCGCTCTGTTTTTAATCACATTTGCTTTCTCCTCCGTCAGTAAGAGAAAAAGAAACATAAGGCAGATCTACATCAAATGTCCGTTTTCATAAAATTGTCATCATACTCACATGAAGGCAAGGAAGTAACACAACAAAAGGAGTCATTGTGCTTCCGTTAATAGGTGCACACACACACACACAGACACACACCGACTCCACACACACAGACACATACTATATATACATAAATGTTGCTGTGTGTGTGTGCAACTGTACATTTCAGTTTTACCTCAGTGAATCTGGGCTCACACAACAGGAAATCCTTTCTGTGGCATTTCTAAAGAATTAATTTAAATTCAAAACCCATAATAGAAGTAATCAAATGGAAACAAAAAATAGGAATTCTTCTTCAAGTCTTGTGGGTGCCGAGGAGTCCATTACAAATTCAGAAAAGCTGTGTTAATAGAAAGCCAAACTCTATTTTCTGAATAGCTAATCAAACCTCAGCTCCCTCTTTCCTGAGAGAGGAAGCGATTAATGTGGAATAATAACTCGCTGAAGCTGACCTGTGGTTCAGGGATCCAAGTCTCACTGCCACTGTAATTATGCACTTGCACCATTTGCTTAATGCTCCTGTGACACTTTCAATACTTTACTGCTGTTGCACAATGCTTGCACTCATGTGCCGCTTTCTCATTAAGATTGATTTCTTTTTTCAATCAAGCAGTTAACTACTTGCATGACTATGTGAATGAATGACTGATTGATTGGCCATTTGTCTGGTTATACGTAAACTGGCCAGAAAGAGGGGAAGTGACAAAGGTCTTTCTGGTGCTAGAGATACTGAATGAGTCACTGATATTTAAAGATGCACTGTTGGTTATTTACCACTATGGATAAAAAATGATTCTACACCCCAATCTGTATATTTACTGCCAAAAATCAAAGATCTGTAATGTGGGTGACTAATTTAAGTGACAAAAAAAAACAGTCAGATGCCATCATTGGAAAGCCATCATGTTGGTGTGATTAACTTTAATCCACTGAGTACTGTGCATGTCATCTCAAGTTAAGACAAATTAACTATTCATTGAGCCCACAGACACGAATTCACATTTTGACACAGACAGAAATCAATTCTCTTCCTCATCCGTCAAGGTGTTCAAACATTCTGCTACCTGGCAGGATCGAGTCCACAAGTTCAATCAGTCACACACTCCACCAGGCAGTGATCTGACAGATGCAGTTGTAAAAGGTCCATCACTTCATGTTTTTCAATCAATTCAAGTTCCAATCTGGGTTGTTTGTCCATCAAAGCTAAAGACTCCAGCCTGCTATATGGCTAACATCTTGAATCAAACAGTCCTGGTTTGCTGATTATTCCAAACCCATCTGTTATCTTTGACAGCGTACAACAACTACTTCATGGTAACGTGAGGAGTGTATCAATTGGTGTTCCTGCTTTAATCACATTTTAGGCTTTCAGCTTGTAAACAGATGGATCTGAAAATTAATACTTTGCCAAAGGGGTTGTTTGGACAATAGTCAACTATCAGTCCCTCACCCCCTCCTCTTGCACATCCAAGCAGAAACCGAGGAGGAGTAAAGTTTGCTGATGTTGGAACAAAGGTCATACCCTCCATGCTGACGGCTGCACAGGGAGTAGTTAAAGTAAAACGACTGTTGGAGGTCAGTGGTCACCAGAGAGTGATGCATGGATCCTGGGCCAGAGATGGCGCCTCTCCAGTGGACAAGGTCAGAGCCAGATGCCCCGGCCCGAGTATAGTCACAGACGTGAAGTATCTGTGTTCATATTAGACTCAACTCGTTTTTGTTATCCTTCTGGCCATCAGACCAGAAATGTCATTTACAGTATGTTGTCAGGTTTTCATGAATGGACCTGTTGTCCTCCATATGTATTGCATTTTTAAAGGTGAAGACCTAATTTGAGCATGAATATTCATAAGATGTATTTCATAGTCACTGCTCATTAAAGTTTTACTCTCCCTTTGGTGCAAGATGAGAAGCTGTCAGGATTGTAATTAGGGTTGTGGAAAAGTGCATTTTTTTAAAGATGGTGAATTAGGCCTATCCACAGCATCTACACTATACTGTGGAATAATTCACGTTAGTGATGCAGCTCCAGTTTAAGTCATAACTTATAACATTTAAGTTCAAACAATTTGTTTAAAAACTTATAACACTACATATTCTCTTTGAAAAATGCAGAATCTATGAAGATGCCTTATTTCACTGAATATGGGTTTCAAGTATCCACACATCACAATTGTCTAAGTTGCAAATTGGACCATGACTGGTTTCCAAACTAGTTTTAATACCAGAAAATTAAATTCATACTTAAGATGACCACAAAGAAACGTCCTCCTCTTAGGTTTTTCTCCATAATTCTGTTTAATTAAAGTAAATCATCCAAGTAAAAAAACAAAAACATTTGAGTTAGAGCATTAAGGATGACAGAAGGGTGATGAACGGATCTGAGGCGCAGGAGAAAAAGTCAGGGACAAAGAGGCAAACGGGATTCAAAAATTCACAAAAACTAGTAGAGGAGTCAAACCTTTTACCACCGGGTTTAATGGACGATTCGTCGGATCCTGAGTGGAAGACCAGAGCTTAAGTACTGTGAAGATCAAGTGTAGCTGATGAAATGATTGCATGCAGGTGGAGGAGGCTGGAGAATGGACCAATGAGGCACGCCTTGGAGACACACAGACAGGGGAGAGACAGACAGGAACATGGGGAAAAAACATAGGAAACCTAAGGAAGAAGGGAGAGGGAAACTTCAGACCCTGACAAGCCCGTGTTGTCCAACCCTACAGGAGAGCTACTGTAGCACACATTTCTGAAAAGGTTCATGCTGGTTCTGATAGAAAGATGTCAGAACACACAGTGCATCACAGCTTGCTGCATATGGGGCTGCATAGCTACAGACCAGTCAGAGTATCCATCCTGATCCCCGTCCACTGCAGAAAGTTCCTACAATGGGCAAATGAGCATCAGAAAGACGTGGTAAAGGTGTTCACTTGACCTCCAAAATCCACAGATCTCAATCCATTTTCTGCTAACGTCTTGGTGTCAGATACCACAGCACACCTTCAGAGGCTTTGTGAAGTCCATACCTCCAAACATCAGAGCTGTTTTGCTGAAAAAAGGGGACACACACACTATTAGGCAGGTGGTTATAATGTTATGGCTGATCGGTGTAATGCTTGCAGGCTTTTAGGTGTGTTCTTAAAAGCCCTCTCAGTTTGACATACATCGTAGTGCTTGAGTGGAAAAACATATTTTAACATGAACGACAATCTCAGTGTAAGGGAAGCCTTTAATGCCAAAGAACTGACAGAAATGTCACATTTAGTTCTAAATATAAGAGCCAAATGTAGACACAAGAGGCAGGGAGTGCACACAGCAATTTAATATCAGTAAGTCCAAGATACAGGCAAAAAAAGAAGGAAAAAAAACAGGTACTCCAAAAATCCAAGCAATACATCCAAATCAAGAAAAAAAGGAAGACAGACAAAAGTAAACTTACTGAAGACACTAGGAAAACAGGGAAAACTGATGACAAGAGGCACTCAGGAAGACAACCAATGAACTGACAAAGGAAAGCACAAACGCACAGACTATATACCTAGGGAGGGGATGAGAGGATGACAAGAGACAGGTGCAAAGAATCAGGGAGAAGCAGACAATCACACTGGAGGCACAGGGAAGAGGACATGATGAGACACAGGTGTACACAATCACAGGGGAGCAGAGCAAAAGACAGAGAACAGGGAGCAAACTAAACTCTGAGGAAAATAAACCTTCACACAAAGACAGGAAACAAACCAAATCTAAACCATTACAGGACTTACAAATAAGCAAACAAACAAACACATAGATCTTTTGTTTGTATTAGAATTTTGCCAACTTCACAGTCCAATGTAATGCAGTTGTTTCCTTGTATAAATTACCCTTGCTCCATGTGCACATATTCCGGGGCACAGAGGGTGAAGTGAATTAATTTTTGTAAAGTACAGAAAAATATCATTCAACTTTCATGCAAAGCGGCTCTGGTGTTTACCAGCTCGCGTCTGGTCGTATTTTAATCTCCTGCCCTGTTTTTTTTCTTCTTTTTTATCTCTCTTTTCCTGCTTTCTTTCTGTTTGCATTTGAAGGAATTGTTTGTTTTAACTTCACTATTTTTAATTCCAAGTGGGTTCAGAATATAAATCCTCCTCAGTTGGTGGTATAATGAAAACCAACTCCATTTCCCCTTCGCTTAGTAGCGAGAAGAGGACCCTAAAAGGAGTAGCAGCATCATCATCATCTTTGGTAGAACTGATAAAACACATCTCCTCAAGCCTCATCAGAATTTGACTCTTAACAAGGACTTCCTGCATATGGTCTTGACCCTAAAACACAGCTGAGTGTAAACATGATAAATAATGTGAAAAGCATATTTAACCCATGGATGAAGATAGAGGGAGCACAGTGGATGATGGACCAACATGTGGTAATTAGAGTGGATAAGGTACCCATGGGGAGCCAAAGGGCAGGGTCACAGCCTGTTAGTCGATGGTCTCGTTCTGGCGCTGAGAATCCTCAGGGTTCAGAAAGAAAAAAGGAGGCAGTCAGGAAATGCATGAAGTTCACTGAGCAGTTCACTGAGCAGCAATGAGGTGTTACTGTGTCCAGTTTTTTTCTGGTATATGTGTGGGTGTGTGTGTGTGTGTGTCCATTCACACACCATAGCAGGCTCTCTGCTGTGAGGTACTGCACTTTAACTGTCTCCTTGCATCACTTTGAGGCGGCGTGTTGGTCATGCTCACAATTGATTGGTGGTTGGCCTGTAACCTTGGCAACACAGGCTGGAAGGGAAGAAATACTTTTTTGAATGAAAATGGTTTGGAAAATGAAATGATGATTGTTTAACTGGTTGAATTCACCTCGTCATTTGACCTTTTAACTTGTCACTTTATAAATGAAAAGATGCTGTTTTTTACAGGAAAGAAAAAATTGTACATGCTGAAAAAATGCATGTTGGGGGGAAAAGATGACTTATCATCTGAAGAAGTTTTCATGTCTTTTTGTCGCATCACATATGAAGAAATTGACTTTGAATACACTGTTTAGCTAAAGGTGCTACAAGCATGATTGAATTCAAAGAGAGACTCCCACTGCAAGATATCTGGTCTCAATAAAAAAATAAAACAATGATATAAATACCATTAAAATTGATGTAGGTGCTCATCCCAAATATATTACAACTATATACGTAGATGGCAAAATTGAGCACACTTCTTTATATGAGAAATTAAATATATGCACCTTGGTAAGTTAATTTAACCTAAGTTCATTTATGTATAGCTTAAGGGAAGGCTCACACGTGAAAGGTGTTGTTTGTATCATCTGACACTTAATACATATTGTTAGAATTTTCAGATGCACACACACAAATGTGGCACGCCCACAGACATACATAGAAATAGAGGAAAGTAGGGAGGGAGGTTTTGATGAGAAGATGAGAACATATTTGTTTTTGTCAAAATAGCTGGAGGAAGAATTCAGTCGATGTTAATGAGAGGCAATTAGTTTTGATTAAAAATGAGATTGCCCCCCTAGATGTAGCTATATCAAAACAGAATAATGATTAATTTCTGTTGGTATAAGACATTATTGTGAACAGCAAAAGTAACCCATGCAGCAATGATTTGATTGCTCTGAGGCTGGAGAGGAAGAAAAACATTCGCTGGTTCTTTTCTCTTGACTTGCTTCAAAGTATGTGGGAGCTTTTGTATATGTGCACGGATACAAGTGTGCCAGTATATGCACACAAAATATGTTTACGTGGGAGGTTTCTGCATATGTTGAACTTCCTGAGATGTTTCCGACTACATTTTAAACTCTGTGAATTTCATATATTATTAATAATCTTACTTTCTATTCTTATTTAGGGTTCATTATTAATTATAGCCCTATAGCTTATGAATTCTCTACTTTTCATTACATTCTTCCTCTGGCACTTCTTTTTTTCTTCTGTCAGTATCTTTAATATTTGCATTGGCATGGTGTGCGCATACATACCTAAATGATAAACTAACCTCTGTATGTTTTGTATCTATGCTCACCTTCTCCAGCGTCCATTGTAATTGGGAAATGGTGGTGTGAGATGGAACCATGTCTGGAGGGAGAAGAGTGTAAGACTCTGCCTGACAACTCTGGATGGATGTGCTCCTCTGGGAACAAAATCAAGACCACAAGAGTGAGACCTCTCACACATTCACACACACTTAAGCACAATTGTATGTACCTGCATGGACCCTACACTCATACACAGATGCTTATGTGCATATACAATACATGCATACGCCTGTACTGTATATGGACATTCAACCCAGGCATACGCTCATTTGCACACATATCCACGTGCGCACCATTACATCCACACCACTTTCAAATAGTATGTGCCCAAATGTCAGACAGATTTCCTTTCACTATTCAGCCTCTCTTTTCTTTGACTTCAAATGAAAAACTCACTGGAAATAAAGTCGTGTTTAATTACTTTTAGTACAAGCCTCTCTTAAACTTCTCTGTCAATTACCTGCTTCATTTTCAATCGATCTTGATTTAACAATCAAACATGCATGGTGTCAAACCTGTGGAGAAGAACGATGTGCATAAATCAAACTGAGTAAAGAATACTCAGAAAGTGCAGCTATGCAAATGTAGATTATGTTTAATGCAAACAAAAAACAATCTTAGGGCCCAACGTAGCAGTAAAGAACAAACATAAAGCAGGCAGTAAACGAACAGGTGGATTCTGCCTCAAGCCACACTCATCAAAGTTAACAGCCACTCTGCCTCTCCACTGCCTTTGGCTCTGTAAACTGACTCCAAATGCAGCATGCAAAAATAATGAAGGGAGTTAAGTCCTGGAAGCCAGCAGTCCAGCACTCTGTGACAGGTTGATCACCCGATTTGTATTCACTTGATTGACTCTACCCCCCACCTGCTGGCGATCAGTAAACCGTCGTCTCCTCTTGGCGCTTGGTAACAATGACTTTGAATAGATACGAAGGCTAATGTGATGGTATAGGGAAAGAGGAAACTCCCAGTGAAGGTTAGACCCCACCGGGCTTCCCAAGGTTGTTCTGCACATTTATATGCCAGCAGGTAGATGTAAAGCTTTCACTGGGGCCCTTCACAGCCTCCACAGGCCCAACATCTTCAGAGAGAAGTTGATGGAATTGAACCTTGCCATCCTGTAGAGGTTTGGTGTAGTGTTTGGTTAACTCTGGAGAACGCATCTCTAATTTTTAATCAAGTCCTTTTTACAATTTCAAACAAGTAAATTTGAAATGATGATTGCCTCGGTTGTCTCATGGGACAGATTATTCAAGATTATACAATTCTGCACATAAATGGACAGTGAGCATTAATATAAATCCATGAGTAAAATGGCTTTGGTCTAATATTATTAAAACATTAAAAAATTTGGGCCAAAAGGTCAGGCCTGAAGCTGCTTGTCTACCCAATACACACATGTCCTTTTTTCTTGAACCTCTCTTTGCAGAACACCCAGCCATACTCCCCTTTTTAGCTTCTGGAAGCAAAATGCAGAGGATGCGTCAACAGAAATTGAGCTGCATTCTTGCTTCTGTAAAGGTTAGTCTTTTTCTCAAGCTGTTGTTTTTTTTCTGTTTTTGTTTCCCCGTCTATCTCACATCACTGAAATGCACTTGAGTGTCGGGCAGTAGGAGTGGGACCAACTCATGTTCAATGATTTCTCATTAACCCAAATACTCCGTGCAAAATAGTCAAGTGTGTGTTTACATGCTGTGCATGATTAGGCAGGCGCGACACAAATAGCTACTGAACGCACCGCCACCCGCTGTAAATATTTATCACCCAGCACAGGCAGTGCACGCATAAATAAAAAAGTAAGTTGCTGTATTTTCACATATTTTCATAATGGTGGTACGTGTAATCGGGACATAGTTGGGTAAATATGTTAAATCACTGTAGCAGCACACTTAGAGTACTGCAGAAACAAACACACAGAGCCAGGTCCACTCCTCAGCAGAGCCCTGCTGTGTGAACAATGTGTAATGGTAGGATCAGTCCCTCTTCCTTTCATTGCCTCCTTTGTTCCATGTCCTGATTTTGCTATCGGCCACTGTGTGGGTTTGATTACAGTGTCTTTCACTGGTTTGCCAATCCCATTAGTCCTTAATCTGTGACATGCTCCTTGCTTCTCTCTGTGTGTGATCTTACTTGTGAATGAACGCACATGCTTGATGTGTTTGCGATGTCCGTGTTTGTGTGTGTGTAGGCTCACATGGGTGCATGAGACCCCGGACAAAGCCTCTTCCTTTTTCGTCCTGTAGCTTCTTATCGCAGGCCACTTGATACCCTGATCCCCCTCCGAGGGTCTTGTTGAAGCAGCTACAGCTATCAGCACACAACATAGCCAACAGGAAACATGAAAGGCCTTTTTATCCTGTACTCTGGTCTCTTTTTCAATCAACGTTCCTACTTGCCTCGGAGGCCAATTTGCCTCATTTTTCCCCTGAAAACTCAGCATGCCCACAACACATTATGCTTTTAACTCTCAAGCCATTTCATTTCATCTGCGGGTTTTTTATTTTGCTCTGAAAAGGATCAGTGAAGCATGATGAGGCAGGCACACACACGTCACCCTGACGGGGACTTCGTCACTTCATAAAAATTGGCATGAAAAGTAAGCAGCCACTTAAAGCCACTGCCTGACATCCGTGTTTCTTCTTTTCTTTCTTTATGTCTTTCAGAGAGGGAGCCCTTCATTGCCTGTTCTGTAGCAGCAGACAAGGCAGGCCCTTTTGTTTGTGGAAGTCACAGTGAGAGCGAGGCTGGGGAGCACCTTCCAAAACAGTCGCCCACCATAGATCTGCATTACCCGTTCCACTCGCTAAATAGTTAAATCCATTTCTGCTCCCTACAATTATACACCTTAACAAAGACAGGCAGAATGAGAAAAAGCATCTTTTCTATCACTCGTTCTTCTCTCCTGCTTTTGATGACAGTGAAAAGACTTATGTGCATTTGAGAACTCCACTGCTAATGTACTGAAATGGACGTGAATTTGTCATCGGTAATGTCATAACATAATTTGGACATTCAATGAACTCTGATGCCTTTTTTATTCAGTTTCATTTTTCCACGTAGCTACTTGAGTTGTTTTAACTGTATAAGGTCAGAGATTCTTTTGAAGTATGTTCATATTAGTGAATGCCAAGCATCGAACTCAAATGGAGACGCCAACATCTTTCACACTTTACAATGTGTGTCCCCTCTAAAAGGGTCACATGTCCCTTATTGAACGATGCGGAGGGCACATGTTCAAGCAAAATAACACACTGTGACAGGATGGAGCCCATCTGTGAGACCGTTTCAGAGCAAAAGAGACCTGCCAGCATCACCATCGAATTTGTGAAATCAGGAGGCCACACACTGCCGTTGATCAAAATGAAGCAGCCGTTCCGCATAGAGTTCAACTTAATCTGTTGATTTCAGATCAGCCGAAATCATCTGCTCCACCTCTATGCTTGATAACGCTCCTTCACCCCTGTATAATGTCATCATAAAGATAAACATAAAGTCATATAAATGGTAAACAGTCTTTTGTTTTGGATAAAAAACATAACTACTTAAAAAAAAAAAAGAAGAAGTATGAGGTTGAAGAATGGACTGGCTGTCATCCAGATTTAGGGTGGAGGAGTTCATTTTAAGTGCTACTGATTAATTTATATCCATTCTCTTGTTTGTTTTTGTCATTGTCTATGTCACATTAAATGGATGTTGGTGTATTTTGTTGTCTGAAGTCTTCTGTGCTCTTTAGTGCTATTTTAAATGGCTTCTAGCTGCATGATTGAATTGTTCAGCACTAAATGAGAAAGGGGGAAAGGGTAGACTGTGTTTGCACTAAATTCTTTTGCCAACGCAGTTGTCCTTGGCTCCTTTTACTAACCCAAGTCTGAGTAAATTGCAATGAAATATGGCCTAAAAAAGTAGAATGCAGAGGGCTTAGTTGCCAGCATAGACGGGATGGACGGGAAATCCTTGAGCAACCCGCTGCTACAGTACCTGCTGAACTGTTCATTTGAAGAGACAGAGGACAAAAAAAGAACAGAGGACACTTTTAGTTACACATATGCTTACTTGAGGATTGCAGTGACTGCATTTGCATACAACTCCTGTTCTCCCACTAACAAACCTCTGCGGATAGTGTCTAAGATGGAGAGTGAGCTGTAATGTGTAACCTGTTACTGTTCTAGTTTTGACAGAGGTCAGTTTCTGCTCCTTTTTGATTTGTCGTCGCATGGTAGACGCAAAATGTAAATGCAAGCTTGGGACAGGTGAGCCCAGTGGATTACTGTTTAAGGATCATGGAGGGAAAAGGGACCAAATCTGTACAGAAAAAGACACTGTGACAAGACCTGGGGGAGAAACTTTGAATATATTTAGATCAGACGAAGGAACAGCTGTGGCACCACTACCCAAATGATGCAGTCAATAATGGACAGCACTGAATGTTTCTATAACATGGGTTTATTTGACATCTGTCTTAATGAGTCACTTCATCTGAATAACAAAATCCCCCCCAAAGATCTATTGTACAAATTAGTCGAAGGTATATTGCTTTGCAACCACTGTGCGGTGTTGTTATATTGCTATTTTAAAGACTGGAAATGTTTAGATTATTAATCTGCATCTGGATCGCCATCAAAAGATAGTGGGCAATAAGAAGAAACATGCCCCAGATTTTTTTATTCAAATTCAAGTAAGTTCAAGTAATTGAAAACAGTATAAATTGTCACATTTGTGGATACTTGTGTGTTTGTAAAAAAATAAAAAATAAAACATGTTCCTTGGCCCATAGTCTAACACTTTTACAAAGACACTTTTATATTTCACATGTCTGAAATATTTACCTTTTTTTCCTTTATTCTTCTTAGATAAGAGTATATCTAATTAACTAACAGGACTAAAAACAACCCCACCTTGATCAAAGAGAAAAGGCAGAGCAGAAATTAGTTCAAGTAAGCTGATTTTCATTACACTGGTGGAACAGCTTCACCCCATACAGGTGGACACAATTCCCACTTTCAGAAAACGGTTAATGAAATCATTTGCCCAGCATGCCCAACACACCGGAGCTCTGAGACTCTCCATGTGCTACAGCTCCCAAGCAGCACCCTCCACAATCAAATCCACACACCTGGCTACCACCTGCCAAGCCTGCTGAAAATGTCATGATTTTATTTCTTAGTTGAACAGGATTATGGGATTTCTAAATGACCCCATAGCGTGCAGCGGACTTCATAATTCTTCACCCTACAATCTCAAAGCAGTAAAATAACTTGAAATTGTTTTGAAAGTTTTTTTTTTAATTCTAGAGAAAAACATTTGCTGCACAGACGAGTAGGATGCAGTCAAAGGCAGTCTTAAAGTTGCACAATGTACTATTGAAATGTGTCCAGGTCTGCAACTGAGGCTGAATAAGAGTCCCTGAACCAGAGTCACGTAGAGACGGTTCAGACTCCACAGCGGGTGCCCTGATCCCATTTAGCCATGCCAAAGTCGTTTTATCAAGCTGTAAGAAAACGGTCAGTTGTCTCTGGTTGGCTTGTTGTGAAGGGACAAATCAGTGTATAGGATGGGCAAGCTGTGGGTGGAGGGAATGTGTCTAAAGTGGTCTGAGATAAAGTAAAACATATGCCAGAGTGTCAATTTGTGTAGCGGACAAACACAGCATGGAAACACACTCGGACTCCTTTGTTCAAAGAGCTTTCCAGGTCTATGCCAAAAACACCTCCTCCATTTCCACACATATAATTTGTCTGTTTTTAGTAGCACCAGGAAGCAGGAGGTGAGACGGGGCCGTACAAAGCCACCACAGTTCAAAAGACTCCCCTTGTTTTTGAGACACAAACTGAGCAATTCCTCTGGTTCTAATCCTCACACACCTGTATGCTTCTGTTCTAAGTGTACGTGTGTTTTCTCTCCTTTCCTCTTTCTCCTCTGTGTTGCAGATTCATCCCAGGACCTAACAGAGAGCTCCCATTGCGGGGCCGCGTGCCAGGCTCCTCCCCTCATCTACCCTTTTTCTTCCCGCCGAATGGACTAAAACTATTACATCCACAGCTACAGACTGGATTACCTGGGACCACAGAAAGGATATCCACCCAGATAAAACAGCTTTGCTCATATGGTGCCAAGGATTTGAAACTAGACTAATCCCCTTTGATCAATGAGCCCCATGTTGGTGACTCTCCTCTTCCACACAGCTGCGGCCAGTTTCCGACCCACTCCCTCTGTTTCCCTCTGTCTTGCCGCTGAAAAACTGAAACAGCTTAGCAGGGGTTATTTAGAGTTTGTTAAAACATTATTTGATAGACATTTGCCCCACCTTAAGTTAAACTGTTTGAGGAGCTTACACGGACCTGAACATAAACACAAAATCGAAGGCCACAAGGAGGGAAATTACCTTGATATCCTTTTATTTCTGTGTGAAAGACATTTGTATTTCACTCACTCCCCCGGCTGGATGGTCCTTCAGAGATTTGTTTGACACACACTGGATCTTCAGTGATGGAGACTGCTTGCAGCCTATGATAAGTTCATGAACAATATTTTAGAGGTTTTCATCATGGCCTCAACATCCATCCTTCATGATGGACATTTTGGCTTTTATTCAAAGGTGTACCTGAAGAAATTTCACAAGCACTTCTTTTCTTTGTGTGTTAAATCCAAATCCATTTGTGTCCCTCTATAAACAGTATATATATAAATACATGTAAGATGACAGATCCAAGAGGCAGAAAAGTATATTTAAGACTTAAGATATTTAGGAGCTCTAGCCCCATGGTGACATATTGATCTGACATTGAATATAAATACACATATCCAGAGGCTGTTGTCCCAATATGGTGTGCATTGGACTGCTTTGCAGTATATATGCTGCAACAGAAATATAAAATTTATTACTGTAACTGTCACCGTTCAGCAACGTCCTTGGTTAAGACAGAAAAATGCTTATTGTTTCTTCAACGATGAGGAAAACACTGTATAGAACTGCCTCATGAATGAAAGTTGCACTAGCAACAACCCCTGATACAAAAAGGACATGAAGCAACAGCAGAAAAACCGGGACCATGATCGGATGATACGTCATGGGCAACTGTTTGACTGTGTTTCCTGTGTAGAGCGATTATTCAAATCAGAGAAAGTATTAGTCACAATGGAGAAATATACAGTTATCCCCCAGTAGAAAAAAGTACATTGCAGGACAGCCTTATGAGAAATAAAAATGGTTTTCTATACTGACATGCTGTCTCTAATACCTTCGTATTGTAACTGATATTTTGAAAAATGTTCCTCTTATTACAGTTTGATATCTTGTGGCTGGAAGATCTTGTCACAGTTTCATTTATATATGTTAACATGGTGAAGTTTTTGCTTGAGTAAACAAGCAATCAACAACAGCGCAGAGCCATGTGAAAATGACTTATGGGCCGACAAACACACACACATGCAAGAAACATGCAAACAAATCTGCGATGCTTCATTTATTCAAGTCCCTTGGTGGCAGAGAGGATTTATCAGAACAACGCATTCAATTCATTCATGCAATTAGAATAAAGCTTTACAATATTGTGCCAAGCAAATTTGTAGATGATTTTCAATATGAACCTCCTCTCTCGGCTGATATGAGATTGGTTCCCCTCTCCCAGAGGATGCACTGGTGTACATTCATCATTTAGGAATTTGGCTATACTTTCATGAGCCCGGTCTCTCACTGAGCAGTCACAGGAGGTATGAAAAAGACAGACAGCCCTCTTGCCAGAGTGATGAAGGAATATGCAAAGGGAGAGGCAGCAAGAGTGTGTTTTTTCCTCCTCAATGAGCCGTTCCCTTCTTTGTTTTCTTCATCTAAAAGGATTCACTGTCCCGCAGTCTTATTGAGCATATAGTGTGAAAGAAAATGAGTCGGTGAATGAGTGTGGATATGAAAGTCTCTGGGTGCTTTTTTTCTTGCTTGAAATGAATACGTCATGTTTGCATTTGTCTGTTTTACCATGCTGCTGCGTGTATTTTTAGAGAGGATATCAAGAGTATGTGAAACGGGCTACGACACACTGTTAAGATTATGCTCAGTTTTCAGTGTAGAAAATCAAGGGGCTTAGCCCTCCCTACTTATGTGAGTTTTAAGTGGATTTTTGCTTAAAAGGTGCTTGGGGATCAGAAATGGAAGAGGTGCTTTTACTTATTCCACGCATGCATTCCTTAGTTCCATTCAAAATGATGGAGTCATGCTGTGGAGGGAGGTCCTGCTCCATTTTAGGCAGAGCAGAAAGGAGCAGAGCATGAATTGATAACAGGGGCCTGGTCCTCCTTCCACTACCCAATGGCGGGCAATCTAAAAAAAGGAGACATCTATCAAGTCCAGCCGACCTCCCATGGAGAGAGACAGACAGCCATGTCCACATCACACTGGACAGCTAATCAACACCTGACAGCAAGGACAACCTTTTCATACAGCCAAGATGTGTGCAGAAGACTCCAGGCCCTGTTGTTTATCAAACTTGGATTAGTGAACTTCCAAGGGTGAAAAAAACAAGAACTTTTTTCCCTGCGAATAAGTTAAATGCATGCTTTCAGGAGCTTTAAGTGGGAGCCGTCATTCCTCTTTGAAACCACAGCCTGTCTTTGCACTTTATCACATTCATATTCTTTAATAATAATGCATAGCAACCTATAATTTGTGGAGAGGGCACACTCCTTACCTGTGGGGGCTTTGCAGTCTATAATTACAGTTATTATGGGCCTGAGTCACTGTGAGTGTTGCTTTTACAATTAACATCCACTGGAGCTGGAAAACTAGAAGTGCCTCATAATCATTAATGAAGCCAAAACTTAAAGTCTCAATAATTGCTGTTCAGCGACTTCAAGGATTATTACCAGATGTCCATTTGCCATGAAAAGTAATGATTTCAGTCTTATGTTAGAGTTGATTACTGAATTAATACTTTCATCACTGCAAGATATGAGAAAATTACAGGTCATTACACAATTATTATGAAGAGTTTTATACAGTTCATACGAAACAACCGCACAAGTCTGTAAAACAATAGTGAAACGCACCAGTGCCCCTCTGTAACACCATTGTTTGTGACAAATGAATGCAGACTCTATGGGTACACAAATATATCATTGTCATAGCCCCACGACACTGCGCCATGCCCACCAACCACCGATTCACCTGTCAGAAGAATGACTGGATTGTCAACAGCTGCCATAATGACAATTTATCTGCTGCTTTGCCATTTCCCTTACCTTATTTTCCCTTGTGATTCAACCCAAACTGCAGCAACTTGGCCCCACCAGGGACAGCAATGTCGTCACAGACAAGTCTTCATGGGAGATTTCAAACACTTCCCATTAAGGAAGCATTTTTTCATCTTCACACAGGTGGACAGACGTCAACACACAGGCTTTGTGTGTCATTTGAGACTGAAAGACTGAGAGATGGATTTGGAAAAGAGAGGGACCAGGTAGGCTATTTAAAAGGAGGTAATACATTCTTCTGAATCTGAGGAGAGTATTCTTTTATAAGATATAGTCACCACCCAACTAAACATCTCAGAAATCACAGAAATGTGCTGTATCGGGACACTGAAATGTAGCCTTCATAAAAAAAAAGCTACCAAACATTTGCTTTCATGACCTTTCTATGGTGGCATAACTCCTTCTGTTCACCATGGACACTGTTGGCAGTCTGCTGTTAGATGAGGACACACATCACACCTTGAAGGCATAAAAAAAAAAAAACACAGTGCATGTATTTTTCACCTATACTTACCAGAAAATAAAAGAAAATATGCAGAAAATAAATAAACTGGAGAATATTTTCTCTTACAAACTTAACAAAACACTATTTTTCTTAAATAACCAGGAAGAGATTGTACTTCGGATTTATTTTTCGCAGAGGTCAGTTCAAATTTCGAGTTGTCTTTCCAAATTTGTGTGGAGGGTTCACAACAGCAGCTTGGCCTTCAGGCTGCCTGCCAGAGACAAAGCAGTGTGCTGTCAGTCCAAAGCTGCCCACACACACAGTATGTTGCAGAGAACATAAAGTTCGGACGATGGAAAAGAAAACTAGAGCATTTTTCTTGCCTACACACAAACTGAAAAGTTTTGCCAAGTCACTGGATTTATTCAATATTTCTGTTAAGTTACCTGTTCACAGTGGTGGAAATGGAAACTTATTTACTGGGGGATCCATATTTAGGTGATGTGGTTGGGAATGGATATTTTTTCCGGTAAAATCGATAGCTGAATGCCTGACTGTTGTTTTAATACCAAAAAAAAAACTCTTACTAAAGTTAAAATTACAAGGGCACTGCTTGTTCAGCTTCCAGCTAGAGTTCTCAGCTCATGTTCTTGTTCTCTGTTCTAATATTCTCCTGTTGTCTCCTTCTCTGCTCTAACGTTCTCCTGCTGTCTCCTCTCATCACCACTGCATTCTTTCCTCTCCTCTTCTCTGCATTCTGTCTCCTCAGCTCTCCTCTCCTCTCTATCAAACAACAGGCAGATGATGAAAAATAATAGTTAACATTGATAAAGTACTTTAAGGCTACCTAATGAAGTCATGTGTATTGTAATTCTGCTATCACAAAATGAATTCAAATTGCCATTAAAAAAGAGAGGGTTGAAACTGCATGCTGTCTTCTCCCCTCTCCTCTTCTTCTCTATGTATTGCAGACCAGGAGAAATCCAGAAAACCATTTAGGCTATTCACCTGTTCAACCATTCACTTGAATTAGTATTCTGATAGCAATAGGAAATTCATAATTTACCTTTGAAGTGGGTAAGTTTTTCTCCTCTCATGCCCGCTGTGTCTTGTCTCCACCTCTTTCATCCTCCTCACTGCATGGTGTCACCTCTCTCTCTGGACTAGTGATGCACAAATCGCTGTTATGTCCACATGCAGTGTGGTTAATCCGCATTTTGAACAGACTGAGCCATAGAATTTAATGTCGTAATTATTACCGCATGACTTGCAGGATGAAATAAGGTGAAGCATCTCCCAAGAGACGTTATACAGTATGTATTTATGCATGAGGCACATCAGCTTCCCTTCAATGATTATTTAACTCTCCCAACATACAGACAGGGTGTGTCTGCTCATTCAAACGGTCACACAGTCCAGGTTCAAACTGTGAGACTCTTTAGAGTAAAGCATCAGTCCTCCTAAAAAAAAAAAAATCCTGAGCCCCATCATAGCAGTCTAAAATTTTGAATTTCAAAACCGTAAAAGTTTAATTCGGTTTCCTCGTGCAAGAGTTTCCTCTGTCCTGTCTGTTTGTACAGATTTTAGTTTTGTTGCTTAAATGTCCAACAGTATTTTCTGCAGGGACATTATCTTGCACATGGAACTGTGCAAAATTAAAACAAAAATAAAATAAAGATACTAAATAAAGATCAATTTTTTAAAAAATCAACTGGAAAGCTTGCGCTGTTCAACATATTTTAAAATACAATATAGCTTAAAAGGGAATGGTAAAGGTAAAGTGAATGCAGTATCACACCTTCCCATAAAAAAACAAGCCCAATAAATTCTATTTGTTTAATGGACATGCTGTAGAAATTGTGTAAAACAGTGCAGTTAAAACTGTTATAAGCGATTTCCCCCTATAAAAAACATTAAATATGTTTTTAAAAACATGTTCCCTCCAGACTTTAACTTCCGGTACGTTATTGTTCACATTCACATAACAAAACAGCAATCAAGAAAGCATAAAAGTAATGAATAAAAACCTTTACATTTACATAACAATCTTACAGAAAATGTAGTAATACAACACAAAAAATACATGGAAATTGGACAATGGACACTGTTTTGAGATTATGGAGCTTTAAATCGAAATAATGTGACATTTGGCAAATAGATTTGAGTAAGCAAGTAACATTGTTTTTCTCTCTTATGTCAGATTCCACTTAAGAGGGTTCATGCATCAATATTGATCATTTATAATGAGAGAATAATTAGCAGCTGAACGTGGTGTTGGAGCACTCCTTTTGTTTTCTTTGGTAGATTTACTAAAGTTCAACTGATTCACTGAATTAGTAGATGTGAATGTGTTGAATTGCAACAGCTGTGTCATTTTATCTATGTAAAGATTCATAAATGTCATATTAACACACTGACAGAGTTAAGTTAGAAACAGCTCTCAGTATTAATCTGGGTTAGCCGTGTAGGTGATTGCTGAATGGGTGCACTATCAAACCACTTTTGCCAATTCCACCGTCAGCCAATGAGCTTTTTCATTCTCTGGTATGCAAATCTTTTAGCCAGGAGGACGCAGAGTCACCTTGCAGGGCCAAGCATATTTAGATTCAACACTCTCATTTCACTTAAGCAGGTGAAATCTGACTGCCAAGCCTGCGCTCCACTCAGTGACAAGAGCACAAGCTCCTGCTTGTCTTCCTTGCGTAGGCTATAGATATCATTATGTGTCAACTGCAGTCATTTTTCAAGTCCTGTTGATGCTATCAAACCAGAATTTAGTGTTAAGTACGATAATACAGTCTGCTATCCAGGCGCTAAATGCATATAACTCACAGCAGCCTGCAAATCATCATAAACACCATAAGCAACAAACGCAAATGTGCGGAACCCTTTCCTTTATATGAGAAGCCAGTATAGCAAACCTTACAGCTGGAATGGAATGTTAACATGAGTATGGCACAGAAATCAATTTAGATGTTATTCCCATGACAGTGTCTGGGTATGACTGTCCAGGGTATTTCTATTTTGTATTACCTTCCCCATCTTGTTTTTCCTGAAGCTATCATCCCAAATAGAATGGTGTCTGTGTCTCAAGGTGATGGCCATTGATCCACATTGGAAGTGAGATACTACTGCCTAAGCCATCAGCACAATGCATTTTATTTGCCAGGCCACATTGATGAGTGCAAATAGACAGTAAGGCCATACTGTAATGCAAGGCTGTATTAAACCTGAATGCTACAGTATTCATCATGATGCTTTCTTAGGGACTGCAAATTACCCATGTCATCAGGAGCTAACGTTGAGAGCAATGAAAAGAATGTGAAGTTGTGATTTCATTTGTCAGGTCACAAAAGCCTCACATGTATTCCTGAGTTGAAGACACTGATATACACTTACATGATTTGCCTCAATTTGCATGTGCCACGAAAAATGCCACAGCAATGTTGCGTAGTTATGATCAGCTGGGTGCTCATTTAAATTCTGACTGGTGACGTATATATTGAGCTGCTCTCTATGTGCGTCAAGATAATATAAAATGCACTTTGAGCAGCAACACTACGCTTCACTGAAGCCTGGTACATAAAAGCAGTTCTGTATGTTTCACATGGAGCCATTTTCCTTATAGCAAAGCATTAATGTGAGAGATTCACCGAGAGAAAAACTGTGATCCTAAGATACAGTTCACTGCAGGCCAGAACGGGGATGTCCCCTGCCACCACTTTCATTTCATATATCACTGGCACTGCATTTTCCTGAACTGCTCAGAGCAAAACTATTTAAACTCGCACCCCAAATGAACAACTTAGTAAATGAATGCCTGGACTGTGTCATCGATTAAACAGCACAGTCTTTCTCCCATGATTCATAGGCATGGTGTGTGCCCTCAGCCACGTAATCTCTCTTTTTCATTACCTCCAGAATTGCCTTCGACACACAAATAAGGACAGTGGCAGCAAAGCTCTGCGAGCCTGTCCACAAGCTCGTATGAAATGTGTTGATCATTTAGCTGATGCTGTTGCACAGAATCTCAGTTCAGTGCTTCAGTGTTTAATAGCAATATATTCTACAGGCTACATATTTAAACCATACTTTAAGATTGCTGTGATATACTATTTTATTTATGTGACCTTTATTTAACTAGACAAGCCATTAAAAACAAATTCTTATTGACAATGGCGGCCTGGCAAAAGGCTTTTTAGGAAACAGAAGTCAACTTTCTTCCAAGTTTTATGAAAATCTGTCAAGTAGTTTTTGTGTAATTGATTAAAAAACTGTTTAAAAAGATATATCATGCAATATTCAAAAAAGTGAAGAAAAAAGAAAAGGTTTTGTGTTATTTTGCTAACAGACAGACAGACAACCAAAAGATTACCTCCGTGGCAGAGGTAATTAATGTGAAAACAGTATTAAAGTAATAAAGATAAAAGATAGGTGAAATGATTTGTTTGACATTTTGCACGCCTTACAAAAGTGCTGCTGCTGCAGAGTAGTTCTTTGTCTTTTCATTATTATTCCTGCTGTCATATAAATGCCTAATTTGTGTATTACCCCCATCCTCTGCAGTCCAGATTTGCAACCTGACAAGCTGCTGAATATATTCATAAAGAGGCAAAACGTTAGTAAGCATTATGGCAGCCATGGCTCAAGTTAAAATGACACTGCTCCGATATTGCATTCATTTCTGCACACTGTATACATGAGTAAGAAAAAAGATTCTCATCAAACCTTTTTTGACATTGCTGATTTAGGACAAGAAACACACGACTCAGAACTACCTTTAGTGAGTCTAATATTTTAATATTTTACGTTTCAGTGTTTTAAGGTTTTATATATTTATAAGCTCTAAACACATCACCAGTTAAGGGAACAAACCAGTTAATTATTCTAAAGTCAATATGATTATAATAATACTTTATCTCTTTTACATTATGTTTGGGAAAAAATAAATCCTTTGCGGCTGCCTTCATAATTTAATGTCTCACGTCTTTGGTTTTTGTACAAGAAATTCATTTTTTGCTTATTGCCAATTCTTATTTCAAAAACATAGAGTAGTAACATGTTGTTCTTAAAGAGACCAGGTATAATGATGTACAAAATGTTTTCATCAGAAATTGGATTCTAGAAATGATCAGGTTTTATGTTGATGTTTTATGAATTGTCCAGGTTTAATGACTCATGGCTGGAGACTTGAGCAAATTAGGTTGACTGAACATGAAACATTGTGTATGCAATACATAAAGAAGTCATGCTAATTTAAAGATAGTAATTGCTTATGATGTGCATAATTAAAGACCTCTCATTTGAAATTTAAAAGCCAATTTAGAATTTTGAATAACAATAAAAACAATTGAGTACAGATGATTTTAAGATGCGCAAACAACATTTCTTGAACGTTGATTAAAAATGTTTTCTTCAGTTTACTTTGAAGAGCATTAGGATATATGTAGTAACATAAATGAAATCTAAAACATAGCATCTTTTTTCTTATTTCTTTATCTAGCCAGGTAGCCTATTATTCAATTCACACCTATATATTTATATATTCACGCCTTAGAATATTTTTGCCACCGTTCATTCACTTTAATATATCGCAAAAGCAGCAAACTAAAAAAAAAGGTTATAGTCATCAATAAAACCTGGCAGAACTCCAGAAGATGATCTAATACCTATTTCAGCCATGGCGTCTTACATGGCTTGTAACTTCAAAGCTTATCCCTGAATCTCTGTTGTGTAGCAAATTAAGAACTGAAAACCTTCCACCTGTACCTCCCCACATCTTTACCGCATTAATCACACTCGCCTACATTAAATGAAATCCACTTAAATACCCCTGGTTGCACAAATAATTTGTGGAGCCAAGTTGAAAGAGTTGGAAGTCAAAGGCGGCATAATTAGATGGGACGATTGTAAAACCTAATACAAGATGTAATTAAGGAAATTAATAAGGTGCCAGCCCCCTTTCACTCGGTGCTCCGCCTGATGATTAATCACAGTCTGGCCTAATTTGATTTGTGACAAGGAAAGGGATGACTTGGTAAGTCAGTTCGGAGAGCCCAGTTCAACAGCATATGACATTAATAAAACATGAATAGTGGGAGCTCAGAGAGAAACAAAAATCCTCTTGTGGTATTCATGAAGCGATCAGAGTAAAGAAGTCTTTGGATAGATAGTTATATGACAGAGTCACTGACAGGGGAGTGATTGTAATTTAATCAGTGCTTCTGATGTTACATTATTGTCATCACTGAATGATGTACTCAACACCTTTATAAATAAACAAGTGTTGACTATAATATTATTTTAGGTGAGGATGAGGTCAAACAAAACTGCATTTCAGATATAATGTGAATTTTTAAGACGCTAAGAAGAGTCTGTGACCTCTTGAGACCTTTGGTGTCCTCATATGTAGAAATACATGCTCCCTGTAGCTCAGGTCCTAAGAGGTGAATGATTGCACCACTGGTTTGGAGGATGGGTGATGCGATACACAAAGAGCCTCTCCCATATCTCCTAAGGTCACAAAACGTTACACATCTGCAAGGATGGAGATGAAGGTCTATAAAAGACACATTGATGCTGTCTATTGCTATGTTGTTTATACATGTTGTAATGTGACACAATTTGCCTTCTGCTCTCTCCAGGTGATGCTGAATGTAAAGCTGAGTGGAGGCAAACTAAGAGTAATTCATTTCTTGGGTGAATTTTAAATCGAGTTGTCTTATATTTGGGGAGGTAAGAGGGAGGGGATGTTTGTTATTGCATTTACCTGTGCAGAGGGTAGGCATAATAAAGCAAACGCCTATATAATATGTTTCAATCCTACAGCTTTGCATTAAATTCTATCATTGAAACCCATATAGGCTATTAAAATTCAGTCAGGTAACATCTGTATGATAGATGGGTTGATGATTGAAATCAGACTGAATTTTAGTCAATATCTATCATAGAGTTGTTGAGGTTTATGCTCATACTAGACCATAGTTTGGTATGTGGTGGTGTTACTGCACAGACATGTGTTGATATGTCTATTCCATGCATGTGTGCACAGAAATGCATGCAAAATGTATATACATGCAGGCACACACAAACAAGGGCATGTATGCAACTGCAATTAAAACAATTATCCATTTGCAGACATACGCTTATGTGCTCATATAATCACTGAACATACCCTTGTCCAGAAGTCTCTGGAGAACTCCCATTGTTGCCAAACCACAAGCCCTTCCTCCCCTTTGTTTAATCTCCCAAATTGACCAGGTCATGGCCTGGTTCCAGAGTGTGCACATGCGAATCCAACCCTCGGAGGACTGCAGTGAGACCAGCCACAGAATGAGAAATAGTCGACAGCCGTTAGAACCAAGTCCCAGAAGACTCTGGCAACTTGGGAACTTTGTAATGCACACTTATCACTGTGATTCAGTGCAGATGCCGCTAATTAAAATGTCATAAGCACCGAGCTTTATGCACAGCAACACCAGCTCTTTATCCATTTTATATATAGGATGTCATGCATGTGCTGAGACATGCCAGCAGTGTGTTGTAATTACATATTCATAGGTTTTTATAGAGGCATTTATCAAGGTTGAATCAAAGTCCTCTGTGATCCAGAGAGGATTTGTGTTCATCCAATTATAGGAACAGAACTCGGTCTCACGATAACTGAGAGAAATCTACAGAATCATGTTACTGGCCACTGTAAGTTAATTTGGAAATTACTCATTTCTCACTTGCCTAAAAATGTGTTTAAGTGCACAGATTCATATGTCACAAAAAAGCAGGCACTTTTAGGGCAAGCAGCATAGAGGGTTTTCATAGTACTTAGTAAAATAGTAAATCAATAAACTCATTACTTAATCCCTATTAAAAGTCTGAAAGATTTTACATGTTCCATTTATAGCTAACAGCGCTATAGTTTAATATATGTGCACATATATAAAATAGAGGCCATATTCATTCTCTCTTAACCTGACCTTATTGAAAAAAAGAAAGAAAAAAAATCAATAAATCTGTTGAAAAACTGTTGGGGGGGTTCTCATAATTCCCCTTAGTAATGTAACTATTTTAATAGTCTGGTTAATTGGGAAATATGGGGGCACTGCATTGTAAAACATACACAGCACAACTACAAATAAGATGAGTTTTACATACATACAGTATGTGCAATATATGGTGTCTTGTCCACTGTATCCACACTGTGTCCACTGAATACAAGGACTAATGAAAACCTTTTTCACACAGACAGTTTATATTTACATCTGTGTGAGATTCGTTCACCTGTAATACAAAACATTTGAAACAATAGCTGTACCCATGGCCTTTCTAGACCTCAGCGGAAGAGGCGAGAAGTGTGGGCTGGCTCTGACAGCCTAGAAATGATGGCAGGCACTGTTATAAAAAATGCTGGGCATAATTATCTGCATTGACTAGACATTATGATACACATTGTGAGTCTGTCCACATATTTTCTGCAAGAAATGAATGTAGCTGAAGGTGAAACAGGCTAAGCTTTAGAAATACAGCACCTAGGATGTGAGTAGGTGTAAACAGCAGTCGGGCTATGTGCCTTTGTTGTGTCATGACCTGCAAACTGCACTAGAGCTGTGAATGTCCCACTGACAGCCAGTAGCTACCTGTTCAGGGTTGCTCATGAGGGGGATATTTACTTAAGTTTGAAGGAGATCTACAGCATCAGTTAAGCATAGTCATAGCTCTAACATTTACCCTGAGCAAACGGCAAGATATGTCCTATGAATGAAAGTCAATATGCCTGCTAGAGAGAGACGGCCCGGCGGATACAAGGTCCGATCTTGCCCTGACTCGGTCCATTGCCTCGAGATACTTTCTGCAGTGATGCACAAAGTGCGCTAGAAGACTCTAAAAGTTTGGTATAAGTAATGACTTCCGCTCATTTCGGTGTACTGTGGAGCACTGATGCCTCAAATAAGACCATGAGGACGTGAAAATAAAAACACGAGGGTACATTTATTTCACCTCGCAGAATGTCTGCAGTCTCTGAGGTCTACAGGGCCAAATGTGTCTGCCAGTGCGGAAGATTTTTCATCTCACCAGGGCTTGCAGCTTGGCAGCGGATGCAAATGCAGACACTGACTTTTTGGTCATTGCTGCCTGTTGAAGCCATTTGCCAATGATCTTCCTGGCAGCAGCCCTTACAGACATGTAGAAAAGCTCTTTCTCATGTCAGCCTGTGCCTCATTACTGGTCATGTTGTTTGTGAGAATATTGGGTCGGACTTCGTCAAAGACTTAATTTCTGCTCTTCATTATTACTCATCATTGTCTGACCTAATGCAGTGTCATAAAAAACTTCTTTTTTTTTCCCCCTGCCCCAGTGAAGGGCTTCTGGTTTTGTATCCATGTCCAGTGCCAAGCCTGTGAAAACCTTTGAGACAGTAACTGATGGAAATAAACTGGACAACCTAAAAGTCCTTGACTGAATTATTGAATGTGCAAAACTCAGACCAAAGGAGTGGGAGAGGCCACTGGGAAAAAGCTCTCCTAGAAATATCCACCCCACTATGCCAGAAATGGTTTATTATCCCTGTATCACGTATTCATACCAGGACCTGTCTTCTGCAAGTTTTTTCATACATCCATGTTTAATAATTCAAGATCATTTGTTACATTTTATATTTTGAAAAATATGTTTTTTCATTGATGCTTACACACAAACACACACACACAAACACACACACACACATATATATTTTCATCAATCCTTTCACATCTTAGTTCTTATAGTACATATACACATACATATAGTACATACTGTTTAATGAAATCACCTGTTTAGCCTCTGCTCAAACAGCCTCAGGGATGTAAACAAACAATAAGAGGCCTATACAATGAAACAAATGCAACATACTCAGCATATCATTTGTGATCTAGCTAAGTCTAACAACTGCAATCAAATCAAGCAGTCACACAAAGCGGGTATCAACCTGGTAAATCAGCGCAGGACTTCCAAACACATGTTTGCAGCACCAGGACCTATCAAGAAGATAATTCTAAACAGGTCTATGGTCAGCGGGGTGCCATATTATGCAAGAGAAAACTAGGCCTCTACTTTTAGACAAATGCAATGATGCTAACACTATCCAGGCTAAAGAATAGTTGCAGGTGCCAAATGCAGGAAGAACGGGTGGCAAAAAAAAAAGGCAGACTGTGTGAATGTGTAAATTAATTGTCTCACTGGTCATTAGAGCAAAAGCAGATCTGACTGATAAAATCTGAGTATTCCTTTAAAAGAATGTGTTGCTTATATGTATTCTTATAAGATAAGATAAGATAAGATCGCATGTGTTTTACTGTTTTAACCTTATTCTTTCAGTTGCATCCCAGGTGGTGTCAAAAGTATTCTGGCACAGATAAAAAGAAACAAGAGTACACTCCTCATGATCCGAGCACCAAGCTCCACTGGATCCATGAATGATAACGATTTTCCAGGTAATTAATTGGTCAATGGGCTGTGCTTTTATACATTTTGTTCTCTTATCTGGAACATAACCTTTTACTCAGCTGGTGAGGCATACACTAAATGTTACCATGGCAATGTACAGTACCCCTTTAAGAATTAAACCACCGTCATAACCCTGACGACCCACGGTTAACTGTGATGTTAACATCGCCTCTTGAATGTTTAAAACTACGTCAGCATTGGTGATCGCAAGCAAACATGACAGCTTTTTCAAATAAAGGCTTAAACTCTCTCAAGGACTCTTCATTTCTTACAGATTACATCATATATAGCCACATATCCCCCAAATCACAGGAGGTTTACCCAAGGACAGCCGCTCACATGTTGACATCTGTCAAGGCAGCTGAGAGCAGGGCAGACAGTCTGATCTCGTACACTGCTGTGAAATGTGGCTGCAGTGTAGTCACTACACCATTTCAGACAAGCAAGGGTGTGCAGGAGTAATAATGGGGAAATGGTTTATGACTTTCCCTGCGGACATCTTATGCTATTACACTATAATGAGCAGTTATAGTTCCCTCGATCATTGCCTAGGGTTGCCTGTACAATACCTGCTCAGCACACAACAATCAATTAATAAGGACCCGCCTCTCATGGATTTACATTACCAGCAAGATGGATACGAAAGAGTGTAATGGTAGGATTCATGAAAAAAAGCCCAAAAATTAGAAAGATAATTAGTGGTATGAATTGTGAATTAAATTTTTGCCACTTCATATAAAGACAACAAGATTGCGTGCTCTTATTGGAGCTTTAAAATCTTATCTGGGATGGCTTGTTCAGTAGATACGAATATATATGGCCTTGGCTGTGAGTCCTGTGATTAATTTTTATTTCAAACTACACTGATACAATTATGAAACTTGAAGCAAAACATGCAGAAGACAAATTAAAGCACATAACCAAATCAAATTAAAATGATCATTAACACAGTTGCAAATAATCAGTAATAAAGCCACAATTCTTTTCTTTTTCTTTTTTTTTTTTTGGTTCAAATCTGCATCTCTCACAAAATCAAATTGCCCAAATTACTCCACTCATACTAGAAACAGCATCTGACTCTTAACTATAGAAAAGCTTACCCTCAGCTACATGTGCAATATACACAAGAGGAAAGTCCATTAATCTCCCCCAAAGTTCCCTGTCTCTCTCTCCAGGCAGAGCAGAAAACTGAGCTGCCACTGGTCATTAAGCTGAACAGGGGGACTCTATAGAAACTGTACTTTAAAGAACATATATTTTTAACATACAATACATCCAGCATAAAAATGAACTGTTGGTCCGTTCAGTATGGAAGGATTAGACATATAATACTCTAGTATAGGGAATTGAAAGAGAAATCTTTAATTGTAGACTAAAGCTTTTTATTGAACTTATTTTTTATCTCATTTCAGACTATACAATTATTAAAAGTAAAAATTTCAAAGGCACACCCTTTGATTCAAATCTAAACACTGCCCCACCACAAAAATTGACAATTTGGTTGACATATATGCTAAGACTAGAAAACAGATCAACAATTAATGTTATATTTGCCACAGGCTTCTTCCTCTTTGGCACTCTACAAGTCCACTGAAATTTTCATGTAGGCTACTTGTTTGGCCAATCAGAACAATTCCACCAAATCCCCAACTAGTACCAGCTGTTGTAATTGTTATGCATATAGAGAGGACAACCCTTTTTTTTATTCAGCTGAAGGGGCAAAACTACAACTAAGATGTACTGTATATTTATGTGAATTCTCATTCCTGCAGGTAATGGTAATCCTTGAAGGTTTTTACAATGACGTTTCACCTCTCATCCAAGAGGCTTCCTCAATTCTAACTGGCTGATGGGGAGTTTCAGATATTTAAACTCGTCGTTAACACATTGACAGTTGTTAAGGTCGCACATTTACACGTAACTCAAACAGCCTAATTATGGGTCGTTACCGTAGTTGAGGAGTCATGTGAGTCATTAGCTTTATTATCAGCTTCACTTGATTCAAAGTGTGAATGGTGGTGAAAACTTTCTAGGGAGAGATGCTAAGACTGCTTTTTATGTGGGTGAGAGGTAGGTGGTGTAGACCCCCACCCCTGTTTAAAGATGGCCATTCCAATTTGACATAGATGGCCTCCTTCACTCCTTTCTTAAACCATCCGTCTTCTCTGTCCAAAATGTGTGCATTGTTTCTCTTTAAATGAGCATCCCTTGTCCTTTAGATGTAGGTGGACTGCCAGCCAGGAATCACCACTTGTGTCCTCAGCGATCGTAACGAGTTCTGTTTGAGTCAACAGTAAACGTGCAACCTTAACGACCCTCAATGTGTTAATGACCTCAGAGGAGTTTAAATATCTGAAACTCCCCACCAGCCAATTAGAACTGAAGAAGCCTTGGGCATTGCGCAACAGCGCCGAAGCAAATTCCCTTCTCTGTGACCCCTTCGGTGTGTTCAAACTGGACCAGCCCAAGGCACGTATTGGCCTCTCCCAGTACAGGAAGGGCATTGCTAATAAGTTTTCTATGATAGGTGCGTAAAGAGTTAAAGTGGGTAAAAGATAAAATACTTTGCTCGCAAAAAGTATCTGAGTATGCTAGTTACCACAAAAATATCTTCGGCTTATGAACTTTTACTTTTTCCATGTGTTACTATACCATCAATCAGACATCTGTAACACCAGGCAGCATCCTTCTCGACACAGGGCCCATGTTCTCTAGCTGTGTCGTCTCTCATTACAGAATTGCTGATTGTATCAACTCAGTAATTAGCTATTAGCTGATGATTGTGTTCTCAATGCTGCTTTGTTACACTAACTGTATTAATTATTGCAGATGTAATTATCAGCCCATTGTTCCTCTGTAATTGAACTGTCACTAATGAATTTTAAGAACTTCGCCCCATCCAAAGCTAATTGACTTCTCACTAACCTCTTTACCTAAAAGTGTTGCCTTTGCTGTGGCTGTAAACATTCTCTGAACCACATCTGTTCCAGCAGCCCACCAGTGACAGCAGCCGCCATTGTGTTATGAGCTCAGCTCTCACTTTCAATGACCCAGAAATGTTTCCAGGCAGCTCGAGAGAGCCTGACAGGCGGCTTTGCTTAACCCGACCTTGCAGTTTATCATTATCAACACAAAGGTTTATGAAACTCGTGCAAGCAGAAATGTCTGAAGCATCAGCCTCGCTGTTATTTTAAGGGGTTGCTTCAAGTTAATGTCATTGGTTGTCACTAATCTGCCGCCATCGTGTGATTTACCTACAAGATTCTCATTCTGATTCTGTGACTGCGTGCAAATGGAGGTAGGTTGTAATTCAGATTCTACGGTCTGCTACATGCTTTACATAATTGGCTTTGTGCATGTTTCTGTGAGGACCCAAGCTTCGATGGAGCCTCTCTGTATGAGCATAGTTCTTGTTAATGAGTCTGACTATGGCCAGTTAGGGAAATGAAGCAGATGCTTAATTTTCTCTTTCTCCTCTCCGTAGTGGATTGGCTGACTTTGGGATATTACACCCAAATTAGCGCTGTGTAGTGTTTTTTTCTCTCTCATTAGCACAGTGTCAAGTGTGAATCAAACCCTCAACAACACCCCATCTCTTTTTTTATCCAGAATTACCCATCCACACTTGCACACGGTGTGCTGAATCCAAAAGTCATTTGACCTTTGGCAGGAAGCATGAGCCACTTCTTGCAGATTCCCACTTGCAAGCTAACCTCTATGTATACTGAGTCTGCAGCACTAGCAGCCCTAAAGAGCTATGGCTCAGATATCCTTGTCATGTAACACCTAAAGACAGTCAAAGGTCAGGTAGCGAAGGAACACAAGGGCCACAGATGGAGCTGCGCCGACTGGCCCTGCTCTGCCCCTGCGCTGTCACATCATCGTGTGCCTAGTCCCGACCATCCCACCCCCTGGGGGATCTGGCCAACGTCTTCACACACACAGAAGGACACACAGGACCATATGCACTGCACACTACACACTACCATATGTAAATTAAAACAATGCCACACACATTTGCTGAGTGGATTAATAAAGGAAAATGTGCACTTCAGTCAGATTGTGCAGCGTTTACATGGAGGCCTCAGGAGAGTTTCCACAGTGACCCACAGGCAGGAGGGTAAGCAGGCAAGCAGGTGGTCTCTCTCTCTCTCTTTATCTCTCTCTCTCTCTCTCTCTCTCTCACTCGATCATGATGTCAAGCCCCTGGCTCTCTGTCAGTGTTAAATGCAAAGTCCATTATTTACACTCTCCACAAGGACATTTTCATGTGACCAAATCTGTGACCAACAACTTAAAAAGCTGCAACCAGTGATAGCCTTTTTGTTATGATGAACATTGCAAGACAGCAATAACTGTGAAAAACGCCTCTTATAGCCTGTATATGTTGTATGTTTAGGGTTTTTTGCAGTTTGCATAATTCCACAGTGATTTGTCAGCTGTTAAATCATGTATATGTTGTATGAATGATTTTGAAAGGGTTCCTTGTTAGGCTTGAGGATTTCTGCAATTAGCATAACTCTAGCGTGATTAGCTAGCTGTCAAAATGGCCGTCAGTTCAAACATCCCTGAGGAAATGGGTCTCAGAGATGATTTGCAGAGGATCCAGGATGTAAATTACCGCCGGCTAACTTAAATGACGTGGAGCTTGTCCCACACTCTGTTTTTGAGTATAGTCTGGAATACATATGTCAACTGGATTTATCATTAACAGAGGGCCTAAGCTGTAAACAGTCCACATCATTACCAAGTCTAATTACATTTGGGTCCAAGGTCTCACAGCAGAGAGATACAGGCATTCGTACAAGGGCACGCTTACAAAAACATACACACAGTTGTCCAGAGCAGGAAACAGGGTGAGAAGAGGCAGAAAATGGCTTTGACTACCCTTAAATAAATGTTAAAAGGGTAACCTTTTAAAATGGCTGTTGTTGAATTGGAAGCTGCTGCTGCAAGTATGAACTTTTCTTACACTTGGAGTGTTGATCCTAATCTCATAGTACGCAAGCAGAAATATGATTTCCTGATCATTTGATCATTTGGAGTACATTGTTGTAACTGGGAGCCAATATGGATGTCAAGCTAGAGATTGGGGTATAGAAGTATGAAGTCAGCCATCTCAGCTCAGATCCCAGCTGCAGCTCTGACACCCTTGGCAGGAACTGTGATCTACATTTCATGCAGAACCAATGGTGGGTTTGACAGGATCACGGTGTATTACACCTCGGACTTCATCAGAGTGGAAGGTCTGAATAATGAGCTGGTGCACAATGATCAGTAGCACCATGATTAGCACTGACAGCCTGATGATGAGAGTGCTGTGACAGCAAAAGCTGTGGTGAGAGACAGCATGCAGGAAGGGTTTGGTAGACACAGACAGAGTGATGACAAAGAGATAAGGGGTGCAGTCTGTTAAAAGTAACGAGAATAGATGCTACAAGAAAGTCTGATATGGAAACATCTTAATCAATGAGAATAAAGCGAGGGAAAGAGTGGGAGAGCTGTTTATTTTGGTTAACACTTTACAATGTATATTACATCAAAAACAGCATCAGTCTAACATTTCATAGAGCCATCTAACAACACAATGTGCCCTGATGCTAATAATGCCACCAACATTTTTTACCCTTCCATTTCCCTTCTTTTCCAGCCTCTCTCCTCCTTTCCCCATCTCACACACCCTCACCCCGACAATATGTCACGCAATGGATATAATTGTAATAATGCAATTTGGTTTGGAGGCGGATTGAGAGAATAATTGGACTCAGCCCCAACGAAGTGACAGGCTAATGATTTAGCATGGCCACTGGCTATTGTGAGAAGCGAGCGCTTTCAACGCTACTGAGCTAATTTCCTCTGATGATGGTCTTAGCGCGTTGTCTTTGTGTCGGCACAGAGGAGTGCATGGCCATGAGGCGGACAGCTAGATGATGTAACCCACCCACCCAATGCCAAACAAACACATGTCTCTTGTCTGAGAGAGGCCACCCACTGTTCTCAGTGACTTCATGCACAAAACAGGCCTTATTTGAAGTACAGATAAAGCAAATCTCAGAGTCCAAAAAAGGCCCCATCTTTATTTACTTTCTCCTGACACATGAGCTCGGTAGAAAACCACAGAGAGATGCCAAGAGGAGGGACTGCATTAGCATAGCCGTCATAGCTAATTGCAAAGTGCCGTGGATTCAAGACCAGGACTTTAAAATACTGCAGCGTTTGCAGTTGGGCATGAAGGAAAATGCAAACATTTGTGTCTTTGAAGTGGAAATTATTCTGGTACAATATTCAAGTGCAATGTTTTCTGATGTATTCTGATAAAACAGGCAATGTACAGTCAAAGCACATGATGGTCCAGCTGTACAACTTAGTTCAAGGAGACATTTGCATTTGAATTGAGCGAGTGTCCATCACTTCCAGAACAACAATCAGGCATCAGCAGTTTTACCACTGACCAGTGTAGAAAAATGTCACATCTTGATACCTTTTCTGTTAGATTAGATTAGAATGAGACTTCAATACCTTTGCTCCTAGTTCTCCAAAGTACAGCTCAAGTGAACAACCACAGATAAGCTTGTTTCTCAGTCTGCAGACATGATGTGAATGTGAAGTCTGCAAAGTCAAAAGAGGCTGTGAAACAGTGTGTGCTTGTGTGTGTGTGTGTGTGTGTGTGTGTGTGTGTGTGTGTGTGTGTGTGTGTGTGTGTGTGTGTGTGTGTGTGTGTGTGTGTGTGTGTGTGTGTGTGTGATTGTGCTGCCAAACTAAGGCTTAAAACCAGGCTGGTGAATTTATTTATATATAGTTATTTATATCTTTTTATGAGCCATGCTGCTGGCAAGATGAATTGTTTATCACAACATAGATGGTGTATGTGTGTGTGCGTGTGTGCTTGTGTGTGTGTGGGGGGGGGGGGGGGGGGGTGCATGTATGTATGTTTTGTCTTATGTGAGTGCAGATTATGAATAACTTTGATCCAGGTATCACAGGAAAAAGCTCACAGACATATCAGTTGTTTTCTGACATTTTATGCCAGAATCAGACAGAAGGAAATGCTTACTGCTCTTTTTCTGCCTCCTCTTTTTCCTTTCTCTCCGCTCCCTGTTTGTCTAATTTTCCCCTTCTTTTTCCCGTCTCGTTCGTCCTGAATATTTCTCATTCTATCTTGATTTCTTTTTTGTCTCTCTTTTGCACCCATTTAATCATTTGTTTCTCGATGGCTGTGCTGTTCATATGGACTGGCGTCACGGCATACCCACCATTTCCCACAGAAAACCATTAGAGGAGGAAAATATAGGGCGGAAGACAGAAAAAAATATATACCTGGCAATCACAGAGTCGTCATGGCTGGACCAGGTGAAGGCTGAAGGAAAGAGAAAAGCATTAATAAAGGTTAACATCAGGAAAGCCTTCCTCCCTCCCCTCGCGCTCACTCCCTCTCAGCCAGAATCAATGCTCCAAAATCCCCAAAAGCCAGATCCTCTTACATCCTATCAATTATTCAGCCTGCCTCTTTTGTACGACTACTCTTGTTTACAAGGACTGCCTGGCCAATTGTAAATGTTTGTGTGTCCGCTGAGCCCCCATTACCTCCCAACCACACACGTTGATTACACAGTGATTTAGCTCTATTCTGCCATCCCCCACCTCCCCCACACCACTCATATCTGCGCTGACAGGGCATCTGTCGGCCTGGCACAGAGGCAGCCATAGAGGCGGATAGCCCTGAGCTCTGAGGGTGAACTGGGTAGAGCAGAGTAAGAGACGCCAGTCACCGCCCGTGGACCTTGTCGCCCGGGTTAAGGTCTGGCTTAGGGCGCAGCATCTGGTTGCCAGTCCCGACAGATGTGCAGCCACATCAGGAGGCTCTGTAAATATGTGTCTGAATTCCTGCTCTTCAGCACCACCAGTGTAGTTGGTGGATAAACAATATGACTGCAATGTTTTAAGACTTTAATATTATATGTATAATATATAATATTAAAGTCACATTGCTCCTGTATCTCTATGAATTTTCCCATAGAAGAGCTTTCTTATCAGTCATTCTGAAAAGCTTAAATGTGTTCATTTATGTCTGTATTCTAAGCTAAATGGGTTCCTACTGCTCTATAGGAAATGTTGGGCATCCATTACTGTCAAAGCTCTCCTCTTCTTTTCTTTAAAACGTATATAGCCTCTGTGAAAAACTGCAAAACCCTGAAAGTCCCGATGTTTTATCCATGTTGTTTTTGTTGTTCCACTCGCCTCTGTAATGAATATGCAATGCAGTCACTTGAGAGTTTATTTCAATGGTTTTTCTACAGGAGGCATATTTCTAGTATCCATTTTCAGATACATTTAATACAGTTTTTGTTATTGGAATTAGAATTAGAACTCTTTTGTAATTTCAACAGAAAAATAATAATTCATTCGATAGCACTCAAATAGCTAAAGCTCTCATCAAATGTTTTCAAGCATTGTAGTAAGGACTTTTTTTCTACCGTATCTACAAACGCCTTTATGTAATTTTTCCAACTTCTTCACAGTAATTTCTGCTGTCTAAAGAAACTGCCAGTGGCTCTGTCCATGGTTGAATTAAACTATGGCAGCTTCATTATATTTTGCACAGAGACCCAGAAACCAACCATACTCTTGTAATGATATACTACTTTGCCTCAGGTTTTTCTGTATGCCAGTTAGTTTGTGTTTTTTCAATGAAACCCAATTTTATTATGGAATATGCACCATGTAAAATAAAAACAGGATAGGACCATAATATCAGCTAATAATAATACAGGACCAATTTGATTTTGTTCTAAAGGGTTTAAAAAATTCTAAAACAAATTTGCAGTTTATTAAATTGTTTGTTTTTTTAAATTGACACGTGGTGACACTTTTTGGGCAGTTGCTTGCTTTGCCTTTATCAACCATTGTCTCATATCTCTCACCATGTCTCACATTTCTCATATCTCATAAATAGAATTCAGTCTGTGTGTTGAAGATAACTAAAACATACATAATGTATAATTTTTTATATTAAACATCCCTGTCTAGACAAATAAAGTTAACACATGGTGGTGAGGTAGTCTTGAGCAAATGATGTTCCAGTGATGTGATTGTTGTAATCTGCATTATTACAAAGGTCAGTGTTGAAAATTTTTTTCTTACTTCTGGAACAGAAGCCAGACGTTCCAGTCTCCTGTTGTCTGTTTTACCTTTGGATTGTTGTTTTCCTCCCATTAATTTGTATTAAATGATGTTTGGACTTAGGTTAAGAAACAGGGTAGACCTATGCTTTGGCGCGGAAGAGCTAAAAAAGATTTAGGATAGAGTAAATATGATGTGTCTAGCGGGTCACTTGGGCACTGCTGCCAAAAGGGTAAGGTTAAATTTGCCACCCATTGTTGTTCTAGCAGATTCTCGTTTAGCCTTGAATGTTGACAGAAAACCCAGGGGCATGTTTCAGCTTTACAGAATGATGAATGACAGAAATACACACTAAGTGACAAACACTAGCAGGAGTTTGGCTCTCGATTATGCTACAAGCACCACAACATTGCAGAATGAATGTAATGTAATGATTTTAAAGCTGTAGCAGCGGGCCACAGAAGTGGTGGAAGGAATAGTTTCTGTGTTTGATGCACCCTTGTTCTGTCTCAACACTCTCTCCATACCTCACCTGCCAGGGAAATTTATGAGTACGCTATGTCTCCTCTCAACTTACCAGACAAGCATCATTTCTCATGCAAACAAACCATTAATTTGGTAAATAAGGAAAGAGTAGCATGTTTGCTTAATTAATCATGAATAATGCATGCGCACTTCATTGTTGTCATTGGTGTAAACACTGCAAAAGAGTTACTAGTGGGCTATTTCTCTACTTAGCATAAATGGGGGCTGTTTGTCTGACAGATAAATTCATATTTATGTATCGTTTTAATGTTCCACTCTGTTGTTGTGTTCATGTCAGGGAGCTCACTACATGGTTGGCATTCATACAGTGTGACAGTATAGTAAATGCAATTTCTTCAAATTAGAAAAAGGCTTTAAATAGCACTGTTCCCTGTATTTGGCAGCAGAGAGCCACAGGCAACGCACTACATTATGGTTTCTATGGCCATACATTCAGCAGTGATAGGAAGCGACGATTCTCCCCTGCAAACATTGCAACTCATCATATTATTGTGTGTGTATGTGTGTAATATTACAGCTTCAGTAGGGAACATAAAATCTGTCACTCATGTTGGACATGTGCATCACATACTACATGATATAGTGGAGATATTCTGTATTGAAATGTATATTGCCGGTGTATGATATATAGCTGCTGTGTATGTTATCTGTGCTTTTCTGAATGCTGTCGCATAAAGGCAGACAAAATAAAATTTACAGATAAATATGAATTGCTTACATCGACTATTTAGTTACTGATACGCTCCCTGTCTGCAGCACACATACACAAAGAGAATACAAATGGCTCAATGGCAGCAAGTCAGTTAATATCCATGTATGTGGCTCCTGTACCTCCTGAACACACATGCACACTGCAAGGCTCCTCTTTATCAGTGCCGTTCACATTGGCACCGACACATGCATTGCCAAGACTGCCAGGCTATGGCCATGCTAATGTAGCCTGTTAGTCTAACAAAGACTCAGGTCAATGGAGCCTCCAGTGTCTAATTGCTTTAGAGAGATAAGTGAGTTTGACGACGCAGCAAAGAACGGCTCAGCCAAAGGAGGCAGTGAGGGAGAAGATGTTAATGTCTCCCATTCACGCCACCATCAATATCAGTCAGTCGCAGGCCTGCTGCAAAATGAATATTAAAGGAACTTTTGATTGTTTGGCCTTTTCTTCTTGATTTCATTGAATTTTAATGGGCAGTGTTGTGTGTTTTTTTTGTCACATATTATATGCTGGGTAAGAGAGTGGAGCTAATGCATTTAATCCCCACATCATCACCTGACAGCTAACCAGCTGTGGTTGCCAGGACGTTCAGGTGACCGTGTTTCACTAATTTAAAAATAGCACCAGAATACTGAATGAAGGGGGATGACTGCATTGTGTTCTCAAGTGAGCTGAGTGAATGATAAAAGACTTGAATATGATTAGCTGGAGTTTGAATTATGTATTTTTGAGAGTGTGTGTGCAAACATCTGAGACCACATGGGTATATCATGACTGTTCGGCTCAAGATTTGATCTTTAAAAGGAAATATTTTGACCTGAGTTCATTTTTCTCACTCTGAAGTGACAGTGACATGACCAGGAACTGCCACCCAACCCCCCATAACACTGATCAGATCTTCTTAATCAGCTAATCTCTCTCTGACTGATATTAAATTAACGTCAGTTTCAGACAGCGAGACCCATTTTCTTCCACAATGGCAGAGTGCTCTTCCTCAAGCTGACTAATGTTGTCACACATCTCTCTGCCTCTGACAGACTCTGTTCATCTGAAGATTACCATTCTCACTGAACATGAATCCTGAACCCATATTTCCTGGATATGGCCTGAGGCTAATACAAATTGGTCTTGACAAAAGATGATGCATAAGCCAAGACAACTGTGTTTCATCCCTTTATTTCTCCCTCTCCAGGTACCGATTGTGTGAATTGCCGACAAGTGTGATGATGGACTATTGGAGGCGTGTGGTTTGACGATGCAAGTGGCCTCTCAGGAGCTACCCAGGCTTAGCGCATAAACAAAGACATACTTAAAATAATCTTCACACACGCCCCCCCCACTACCAAACACAGTTACTAACACTATACATTTTTATCTCTGTTTTTTTTTTTTTTTTTTTTTACGGTAGCTGATTGTTCTTCTGTTTTCCATTCTCACCAGGACTTCCTATCCTCTCTCATTAGCATGTTATTCTGCAGTCATGTCTCCCATGTTGTTTGTTTCTGCCCTCCAGGTCCCACTTGTTGCTAAACCACGCAGACTAAAGCAACCAGTGTCCATGGGATGTTTGGGAGGATAGACCCCTGCTGGCACTCTACAGACACATCCCTTTCCAGGTAAAAAGACTGAGGATCGTTTCGCTAAGTTTATACAATGGAGAGATTTATTTTATTATTTATGAAGGCAGCTGGTAAAAAGGATGATCAAAGAAGGCTTGAGGGGTTTTTTATGGAAAGAATGGACTATGTATTAATCCATGGATATTCATTGACGCCTGATAAATTTGCATGCTGTGTAACATCTCATTAAAGGTGAATATGGTAGTATGAAATCCCTCCAAGATACCTCGAGGCCTCTTTGCAAGTTCACTCTTCTTCCATCTCATAAATTGGCAAAGGTGGTGGGGTGTGCATTTGCTCTGCTGCAAGGCTGGCCAGCCTACACAGCAGTTGTAAATACATGTGCGATGCACTTTGCAGAATTTCTTGTTCAATAGCAGCGACCTGAGATGAGCTGTGAATCTGTCCTTGGCAAGTTGGAGTGTGGTTAGAAGTGAAGGTGGATCTGTAGCATCGAACCCCAGCCACCAGGGAGCAGCGCAGCGCAAATTGTCCTCAAATATTGATTCTACTGCAGAGCAATGTAGGATGGAGGGAGCAAAGTGCCAGGCTCTTCTGCAGAGTGTCTGGAGGGAGAGAGAGAGATTGGAAAAGAAGGAGGCAGAGCCCTCATATGGTTGGATGTTTTCCCCATTCTGGAGACATCATGGCTTTCGTTGGCTGCATTTAGGGCTTTTCACTTTCTCGTCTGATTGCAGTTCTCCCTCTTCAGTGTGTGCATGCGAGTGTTAAGCTCCAGAAAGTTTAAGTAAGTGTTTATGTATAGGTGTACTTACTTGTGTGCGGATGTAGCTGCTGAATGTCATCATATCCCCACTCCAAATGGACCATTGTTGCTGAGACACCGCTCAAGGAAAGAGGGCATTGTGGTGTGACTGGCCTAACTGCAGTGCTGCACCGTAGGCCTAAAAATATTCTGTGTCAGTAGTCCCAAGAGAAGCCCAGTGCTATCCAGGCCTCTCAGTAATGAGGTATTGGAGCTCCGTGCCACTAGTAGCCCTGCTGTCCCCCGGCTCCCTCTGGCTCAGCACTGAAGCTGAAGAGGCAGCGGCTCAGCTCCCAAAGATTTATCATAGCTCACAAAGCAACATGTCTAAAAGCAAAGCCCTCATTCGCACAGGAGCAGCCCCCAATGGGCAAACAACTAGGCGCACTGACCCAACACATCCACATATCAGAGAGGCAGACAGATACAGTACAGAGCGAGACTTGCACTTTGATGTGCACCTACGAGAGAAAAAATGGTTTTCGAAAGTACAAGAGCCAAAAAGCAGCACACTAGTACAAACAGCTGAGAAATAAAGATGCAGCATGTGAAACAAGAGTGAGTAAAGACATTTTTGGATGTGCCTTCTATCGTAAGATATGCAATGTAGCAGAAGGCAGAGAGATCGCACAAAAGAGGGGCAGACATTCAAAGTAAATAGGAGTGGTACAGTGGACAGACATAACTGAGAGATATAAGTTGGTTGTTTGCAGCTCTGCACTGTTGTACTGTGCATCAATGATCGAGCCCTGAAGGGAAAAGGCATGTTTGCAAAGTGCTGAATTGCAATTATCAGTGGCAATTATTTCAGTATATCTTCTTCCAACTTGATGTTTAGGAGGATTTTGGAGGCATTCAAAGGCCAAATGTGCACAAATATCTCCTGCTAAGATTATTTAAAAAGACCCTTATTCATAAAATAGTCTCGTATTAAAAACCGCTTGAAAAGATTAAGCACTTGATCATTTAGACAGCGAAAGAAGACATCATTCTCAAAACAGTGAAATAACATAAAGACAACTTGTCCTCGATGTTTTAACATTTTATGGGCCTTCTTTTGACAGTGAACATAAGAGATGTCACAGACTGAATATAATATAGACTGAGCTTGAAAATGTTTCTGGGCAAAAATGAGACAAATGAATCTCGCTTTGCTAGTTCATATTGTGCTAAGCTGTATGTACGCAAGGCTCAATAGTCTGAGCGATTTTTTTAACCAATGACTACTCAGGAATAACGGGGGCATGGTATATATGTTTATCTACTTTGAGTGTCAGACATTTTACAAAATGTTCACCTTCAGTTTCATGTTACATCCACAGCAAATGATGGGAGATATCTAGGAAAACAAAACATTCCCAAATGCTTTCAACTAGTGCAAATATCTTACATGAATTTTCAATATGTTGTTATGATCCTACACGGCAATTCCTAATTAGAACTGCAAAACGACTCCTGCAAAACAGTCTGCATGGTAGTGACTTGACCCACAAGAGCAATTTGATGCTAATTTGCTATTTGCTAGTTATGAGCTTCTATCTCTTTCATTTCTCCCAAATCATTTCCAAGTATCTCAAGTATATAAGCTCTACATATTCACAGCATGTCTTTAAGGTCCAACAGCTCTCTAACCACAGCTTGACATCTCACACTCATCCACAAATGCTTTGTTCAAATATGTACTTTGTAACGCGCAATCCATCAATGAAATCGACCATCTTTTGATCAATCTCTGCTTTGTCCATTATTGGAAAAGAGTCAATTTGTGTCCAGATATACCCTGGGTGTCCATGATTGTAGGCCATTGGTCTCAACAACCAGCATATACAGTGTGGCTCCATGTAATCAAGTGCACATAGTTTGTGAAGAGTACATTCCATCCAATTGTTCTGTGATGGATAGCCTGGCAGCGGTCCTTTCCTTGATAATTTCCCCATCGTACAGTAAATATGTGAGTCATCCATCCTTTCCACACGGAGAGTTTCAGATTTCCTCATAGGTCAGTGGCTCTCTTGCTATCGTGTGACCTTAGGAAGAAACAATAGCACAGATAGAGAAGACAATCAGTGTCACAGAGGCATGTAATTACACAGAGTGACTCTGTTTCTCACTCCTAACTCCCTCGATGGATGTTTCAATTTGAAAAAGCCAATCAGAGGTCAGACGAGAATATTCCAAATCAAAACTGTTTGTTTGCAGTCTAGCTTGCTGATTGCAACAGTGTCTCAACTGTTAAAGCTTGTTGTCACATTTCTTGGAGCTGTAATGGTTTGTTTACACTTGGACAGTAAGTTGAAGGCGTATAATTTGGCGATTCATCAAGCTGGTTTTCCATTAACAGAGCCTAACCAATATGCATTTATAATGAGAAGACATGCACATTTAAAAAATGCAATTTTAGTCCTGAAAATACTGCAGACGTTTTAATATAACGACATACATCTAATAACACATATGAAAATATGTATCTTATGGTGCTGTGTATTTGTTTTCCCTTGTTAAACAATGTTCCGTTAACCTCAGCTAGAAAATCTATGCAGCTTTCTACAGCACACCTACGCTGCGTGGGAGTGAAACAGATGGACAGATACAGATCATATTGGTAAACGAGACACTGCTGTGGAGAAAGGAGGTCATAGGTAGAAAGAAAAACACAGGATAAAGAAGAGAGATACAGAGGGAGTGAGAGTGCAGGGCTGTGCGAGCAGTTGCCAGGGAATCAATGTCTCATTGAAACTATCTTCAGTGACATCTGCCACCAAGTCTCCAGGCAACCACTCACCGGGCCAAAAGCACCTTGCAAATGCACAATTAATGTCCACTGATGTAGTAAGTCATTGGCTCCCTATTCCTCTTTCAGCTGATCAGCTAGTCAGACAGGTTGGAAGCGACAAAACAAAGGGAAGGGGGAGAGACGAGGAAGAGGATGGCAACCTGCAACAGAATGAGGATAATTGCACCTATCATTCCCAGAGTTGGTGTTAGGCCCAGGGTCATTAATTCCACTGCCTGTGACTGAGCCCAGCAGCGCCTCTGCTCCTCACTCTATCCAACTCACCAATTTAATTATGACTCTTAATTGTAAAGCCTCAGTGGAAGGCCCCAACCATAATGCATTCTAATGAATGCGACAGATGTTATGATGTTATGCCATCTCTCAAGCAATTACTCTTATGGCGCCTACATCGCCTCCCTCACAACTGCTTCTTTTTTTATAACTCACCTGTTAATAAACTGCACCTGCTTGCATCCCACCACACACACGCACATAAAAACACGTCAGCTTTATCTCATTTGTGTTGTATCAGTTTACATGGTGTCACCCAGTGTTTGTGTGGAATGCACGGTGTACAGCAGTCGTCTATTCACTCCATCCATTGTTTTGTCACAGTAGATTAATAAAAGAGGCTTGTTTATTGATTAGCTCCGTGTCTTCTTGGTAATTTTTTTATTGATGTTTGAAAGTAGCGCTCAGTTTACACTCATTAGCATTTTGAAGATACAAACAACCTTTGTTTTTAAGATTATTGTTCATTTGCTTCGGAAGCATCTGTGAGATCTTTCTTTTCCTACACAGTCATATGAAACACACCCGGCACTAATGAAAGGAAGGTTTTTGATAGAAAAAGAAAGTGAAGTAAAGGTCACGGTCACTTCTGGTTACATCAGACGATAGTCAAGCTGAGTGACGCATTTGTTTATTCTTTCTGGACATCATGTGTTTCTCACAGGACGTTTTGATGTTAACGTTGTTATAATTACTTTAAGCCTTGTTGCTTACAAATTAGAAGTTCAAGCAAAAAATGAAAGGAAATTAGCGCCATGTGTCTGATAGCATATGCATGAAATGTACACGTAATTGTTCAATGTCAGTGAGAACACTCATGGACAGATGTTGAGAGAGAGAGAGAGAGAGAGACAGGCATTAAAACTGCTACAAAACATGTACAGATATAATTGAACACAGACTGGATTCTTCTCACCTTGGTGGTTTTGACTTTGTTGCCAGTGCTGCAGGACCAGCCGGTCAGGTCAGGCAGGACCTTACACTCCTCTCCGTCCATGCACGGCTGCATGTGGCACCACCACTTCTGAGCTACGATGGAGGCTGGAGCAGCACAGGAAGGACAAAGAGAGGCAGCAGATTATTAAATGACCATTATGATAAAATGAAGAGAACTCTATTAATGACAATAGGCAAGATTACTGTAGGTCACAATACAAATGTACCGCCATTATAAAAAGAAAAAAAATCAGCAACTCAGAAATACTGTAATACAATTTAAATTTACTTTATATCCACAGGCAACATGTACTATTATTGCAGAAGAGCCAAAATAACAGGAGTGCCCACAGCATAGTAGTTTTACAATGTAAATGTTAAAAGCTCTGTCTATGGTGCTGATCCTACAGCTGGGACTACAGAACGACCAGGACCCTGAAAAGCGCTTGTGACAAACACTCTTGTCCAGTATCTCTGAACAAGTCATGTGTTGGTTTTTTTAAATCTGTAATATGATTAGAGCAATTTTCACACAAGCTAAAATGTATAGCATTTTAATCAGATTAATCTAATCCCTCAACATGGGATCTTGTACAGGCCCTTTAAATCTAGCATAGGCAGGATTAAAAAATTTTAAAAATTAAAGGCAGAACTGGGGAATTTTAATATAATGTCACACATAGTCTTATACTGGATATAACCAATCAGATGTGACCACTATGTGCATTTGTGTGTATTTCTTTTCTATTTGTGCAGATGTAAGAGTCAGTTCATATAATATAAATGAATCACATACTTCTCTATTGTTTCTTGTATAATATGGAGAACACAAGGCACATTTAGACAATGAGCCAAGGAGTGTTATTCCCATTGCATGATGCAGAAAGTAAAAGCAGGATTATAACGAAGCAATATAATCAGGTAAAACAGTATCGACACTATTAATTGTAGGATTTTTGCAGAAATAAAAGCTCTTTGTCACCTCTGTGGCATTCCGTGTAATCTTGTTAGTTTGATTAAAAAAGAAATTTTAAAAAATGTCCCTAATTGTGTCTCATTTGAAAAAATGAAGTGATGATTTGCTGTTCATCCACATACAAGGAAGTGGATAAAACACAACTTGAAAACTACAATTAATCCAGTGTCAAAAAAAAGGGTTCTCTCATAATTTAGCAGCTGACATTCAAATCTTGCAGATAATCTGACCCACTATCTAGACAAGAGACAAAGCGACAGCTGAGAAAGACTCAATTCTATCCTCTAAATTATCATCCATGCATCCTTCAGTCTCAAGAAGGCAAGGAGGAATAAGAGTGCACTCATTGCTCTGACTTCTTTTCGCTTTTGCATTGATGATTTTTTAAAAAGAAATTTTGATCTCAAGTGACTATTGTTTGCAACAAAGGGAAGAGATGACGTGGTGTTGGCAGGAAATGGGCTTCCGACTGCATAATGCAAAGGAACATGGATAAAAATCATTTCAGGCATCATAAGGAAAATACTGTGAATGAGAGAAAGAGAAGAATGGAGGGGAAAGGGAGGAAGACGAGGCTAAATAATAGGCATTCGCCAAGGAAACATCCTTGTAGTGCGGAGATATGAGCAGCAACTTGGAGAGGTAGACAGAGAACGCTGGGGAGGAAAGAGTCTGTTTGAGGATCACCGAGTCCACAGGAGAAAGAAGCAGATTAAATAAACAAAGGGAAGAGAGAAAGCGAGTAAGGAATTGAAGCAGAGTGGAAAATAGGCAGTGCAAATGCAATGACACATACGAAGAGTAAAGCCAACACCAAGTTGCCAAGTAACCACAAAAAAAGTCTCAACTATCGTGGGGCATAATGTTGAACACACTGTTATGATGCATGAGCTTAGTGGCAATAAGCGATTCTAAAAACCAATGGCTGTGTAATGCTCGTAAATGTGGCCATTATGATGTCAATGATGGTGCTTTGCACTGCAGGAGTGTTATTTAGAGGTAATGGGCAGGGCCTCTGAGTACCATTATGGAGTTAGCGTACCCTGAAGCTTATCTCATGCTATACTAGAAGGGCGAAGCAGGCATGACACACAAGACTCTGCCTGTCAAGTTGGAAAATTAACAGGCCTGTGATGTCATGGGTATTGTTGGACAGCACTCAAAGACAGGTCAATGATAAAAAGATTACAGGGGCACCTGTGTGTGTGCAGTAACTCATTCTGAGATCATCACCTCTGAGACTAGTTTTTCTGAGCCCTGCAAGTAGTAGATGACTTTGCAGATAGCATACAGTGGTCTCTGTTTGCACAACACTTTCCAAATATATAACATTTGCTTCCAATCCTGAATTGACATTGTTAGATTATAATTTAAAGGTGCAATGGGTAAAATTATCTCCGGACAGCGATACATGAGACAGATGACCTGTCTAAAGCCAGACTCCTATGGCCCCATCTAGTGTTCCTAATGTCATTTCCAAATCCAAACCAAATCCGGAATCCAAACCACCAATCAGAGCCAGGAGCAATGTCTGTCAATCACTCTCACACTCTCTTCCCCCTGCATGCTCTCACTTTGGTCAAGTACAGGAGACTCCTCTAAGGGGAGGGGCTTTCAAGGCTTTGGACTCCATCAGACACTCCTCCTGGCTCTGATTGGTGGTTTAGATTCAGGTACAGTAGCTATAGTGATCTTGCTTGCAAAGTACAGACGTAATCACTCAGATTTAAACTAAAAATGTTTAAAAATGAACAAAGTGGCCCACTGTCCACGAGCAGATCACAAGGTTTAAGACTAGATCTGTTCGCCGTGCGTCGGGACCGACCAAAGTTCCAGATCAGTTTTCTCCTACAATTGTTGGGAGGGGTGAATCAGGATGAAATCGTGAGCCCATCCATGGAGGTGCTTGTACAGGCAGATTTTGTCAACTTTACTCAGAGACAGATTAGCTATTTCCCACTGTTTTCAGTGTTAATGCAAGGCTACAGCATGCGAACCAGGTGCTGACTGTAGCCTCACATCCACTATACATTCATGAGAGTAGCATTGATAAATACAATAAATAATAAGCATATTTACAAAAATGTTGAACTACTCATTTATCCTATTACTGCTTCTTCTCAACAGTTTGTTTTGAGTCATATATACAAGTCATTCATTATTCACAGACATATTGGCCGACACTCAAAGGAGCAGAAGATAATTGAATAGGAGTATTGGCTCAATTGCTTTTACAATGATTGAGCTAATGTGCAATTGACATGGTTATTTTCTCAGCACTAATATCCTTGTGAGTTTTTCACTTGAATCTTCAAAAGGTAAGTCTAAAAAAATCACTCCATGCCAAGTACTTGATGTAGAAAGAGGATCCACATTCTCCAGGAAAAATATGTATAACACATGGCGAATTTCTCAAGCTTCCTCAATCTGTCTCCTTAAGAGTCTATATTTATGTTCATCAAAGGTGAGGATGCTAATTAAAAAGGTTTACAGCTTCACAGTTTCCATCAGCTCATTACAATGGAATCTGCACCCAAAATGGCTCTCTTTTCTCTCTGAAACTTTCAGCACGGTCTCAGCTGAGGGCAAATGTCTAGACAGTGCTTGGCTTAAGATGCAGGTGATTAGGAAACACAGGGTGAGGCTGTGCTATTCCCCAGGTCCTCGCCTCGTGTCTGGGGTTCTCTAAATATGGTCTCTGTAGGTATGCTACGAGGCTGCCTACAGCGCTGTCTCTCTTCCTACTGATCACAACACATCAATCTAAATGTCACTCATCCTTACGCCTGCTGCAGTTGCAATATTTAATTTTTGTTTGTGTGTGTGTGTGTGTCAGTTGTTTGAGTATTCATCCCAAACATCATGTTCATTTCTCCCTGCAATACCAGCTGAATTGTCATTGCAATGTTTGTGACATCAAGTGGACAAAGTTGAAATTGCAGGTCCCCTCATCCCCATATTCTTTGACTTTACATAAACACGTCATCTATGGATAGCTCAGATTACTATGACCAGATACAAGCCTATATGCTTTGTCGATGCAGCACCCTGTTAATGGGCAATTAACACTTTGAGAAGGCGTGCTGCATTCCACTGAGGTGGAACATGGCATGTATTCTCGAAGTGCTAATGAGGAACACAAGACCCATCATGCAAACACTTCAACCTTGATTCATATTATTTCCTTGGGTGGAAGAAAATCATCCGATTTTCATCAAAGGTAAATGCGATAAACGAGTTCACATCATGATCTTCTTGAAAGACAAAAAAAAGAGTAAATCAGTCTAATATCACTTATACTACAGTATATTAATCTGTGAAATGTGAAATGTATCATCCAGCAAAGACATGGAAAACGCGTGTCATGTGATGAAATTGAATATGTCACCAATTCTGCATGTTCAAAAGGACTTCCCTCACCTCTAACAGTTTCATTTAAAGTCATTCAAGTCACATGATACAGAATAATAGATTATCCCTTAGCATAAAAAAATATTAAATGACTTCATATCCCATTGTATCATTCAAATGTAGCCTGTTTGTTGTAAGGAAGGCCATACTAATACAAAATGTGCACTCAGGCGTGCATCTGTCAGAGTGTTTGCCCATTAATACTTTACAAAGGCACCATCTGAACTCACTCAGCGCAAAACACAAACTGCAATAGGGAGTTTACTTTTATACTTTTACTTTGCATGTGTGTGTGTGTGTCCATTACATGTAAGCGTGCTGCTGTTGTGCACATATGCCTTTGTGTGTTTTGTGTGTTTTGTGTGTGTGTACATGTATGCAGTCCCCACTGTGCAGTAAGTGTCAGGCATAAAAGCACAATCACCAGCAGGACCATGCCCTTGTTCCCAGGTCCTTAATAATTTAAAGGGAATATGATGTACCTTGACACATACACACACACGCACACACGCACAAGATGTTGGTGATGGACCCAGAGGTATGGATACCCTGAGGCATTGTAACTGTTCCGCTCAGTGATCCTGCAGTGCAGATGCAGTTGGAGAGATGCATCCATCTCTTTCTACAATGATTTACTAACACACTGTATCTCTGTTGCAGGGGCTCACACAGCCGTGCCAGCACACCCAGGCATGCATGACGAGGAAACTGTGGAAACTGCGGAAAGTGCAAAAAAAGATTATACATGGTGAAAAGTTGCACACATACACAGAAATGGACTGACAAAGTGACAAAATGGTGATATGATTGAGCAGATATGACAGTAAACAACAGCAGGTAAATGTGTGCTGAAACTAGAAAGTAAATGTCTTTGCCCAGTGATGAAATGCAGTTTGTCTGTGGCTGAAATTAGCAAATCACACACCAAACTAAATTCACTCATCCACTGTTTTGATCGGCTCTCTGTGCTCTTCTGTCTTTCTCCAACACTGAACACATTTCAATGAAAATGTCTGTGGACAGATTTACAGTCTGTCTTTCTGGCACTCAGAAAACAACACAAACAAACGCTTACATAAATACACATACACATATATCCAGGGGGGTTAAGTGGGATTTTGCAGGCGAGGGAACCCTAAGTTCTGGTGTATCGGCAAGAGCCAGACTAGTTCCAGAGAAAATATGTAATGAATCATAGCCTAAAAGCCTAATCATAGCCTACTAAATAAACCAGCAAAAATGTAGTAAATGATTAAAAAAAAAGTAACAATGGCGAGATACAAACTTGGGTCCATCACACTAATGTGATATTAATACATACCAGAATACGTTTTGTATTATGCCCCTGCTCCTGGCTTGATATAATCAATTGTGAGACATATATCATCTTGACATACTGTATATCAAGACATCATATTTATTCATTCATTTTCTGTAGCCGCTTATCCTGTGTAAGGTCACGGGGGGGGGCTGGAGCCTATCCCAGCTGACTTTGGATAGGAGGAGTCGGGGTACACCCTGGACAAGTTGCCAGTTCATCATCCCAGGGCCACACATATAGACAAACAACCATTCACACTCACATTCACGCCTACGGTCAATTTAGAGTCACCAAGTCACCTATATTACATGGGAGGAAGCCGGAGAACCCGGAGGGAACCCGTCTACTCACTGATCCATCGCACCAGTCATGTCATTCAGTCTGGAAAAGTGAGGCAGCATGGTGGCATGGAGAGGGAAGGTGATCAGGACTGAAGTGATGGAGTTACCAGAAGGCAGGATAGCAGACACACGAGTACTTGGGTATCCCACAGACAAATGAGTACCATGATGAGGATGCAAGGAGGTCAGCTACAGCCAAATACCTCCAAAGGTTAAAGGCGGGTGCTGAGAAACCAACTCAGTGGTAGAAATAAGACCAAATCCATCAACATGAATGCCCTACCGGTCTATAAACCACGCTGGAATAACAAGATGGCCACAGGAGAAGATAGATGGCACTGATGGCAAGACATGAATACTCCTCACTATGTACAGAGGCTTCTACCCAAAGTTCAGCACCCTGAGACTCAACAAAAAGAGGGAGGGTGAGGATAAGTGAGTGTCAGACCATGATCCAGGATGAAACAAAGAGCCTCCATGAATACATAAGGAAGATGGCCCCTAGGGACAAACTACTAAGAGAGTGCCTCAGGCGGCAGCAGGAGGTGATGAGGAGGAAAAGGAAGTATTGTGAAAGACTATGATATGATGATGAGACTATCATCAACAGATAGAGGGAGCGGGAGAACACAGAGGCTCTGGTCATGGTACCAAAAGAACAGGCCCTAAGCATCAGATCAGGGGTTCTACCACAGGCTGGACTATCTCAGGGGCATCTTTGCTTAGACAGCAAACACTGTGAGGAATAACCAAGAGGCTGGGATCGAGTATGAAGATCTGGATCGAGTATGGATTAGAAGTCCCCAAAGTTCCACCGAAAACAACAACAGGGCCTAGATCTGCATTTCATTGCCTTAGTACCTGTACTATGTGTAATGACAATAAAGGTGAAATCTTATCAATCTAATCTGAACAGGCCTATTGATAATGACATTTATACTGTAAATATTAAAGTAATAAAATAAAGAACATGACTAACCCACATATTTATGTGACGATATCTTTCTTTTAGGTGCACACAAGCTGCAAAAATAACCAACACATTCCTAACTAACCCTGTGAGCTTAACTAAACTTGGCTGAACCTCAATTGAGATGAAAAAAAAGCATTTTATTTATCATGAATGCTACTGCAGTAAATCCAAAATAGCGAACACATATTTTGTCTGAACATAGACAAGCTGGCTTATGGACACGAGCACATTTCTCCTGAAGCATATCCTTGAAAATAGACACTTGTATTTATGAGATTTTATTAATTCCTCTGGAAACACTGATTCAGATTTTTCCTCAATATCTAAAGCACTAAATCTTAAATCGCACGACCATGACTAATTCTTATAGAGGATAAAAACAAAAGAAGCGTGTTGCTAGGTAATTAATAATAAATGAATATTTGATAAATAGAGTTCACTTAGTTCACCTTTTACCCCTCTTCCAGCCAGCATCAATACTGTAACTCCACTTACACTATGGCTTTTCTAAAGAGGTTAGCAAGTGAGAGGGGTTTGTCTCTTTCCATCTGTGAAGGTGTGAGTAGCCTGCATGGATTTGTGTTTATGTGTGTCAGATAGTGTTGAGTTAGGCGACACCTTTTGTAACTGTGAACTCAGAGTCCAAGCGTGACTCATGAGATAAGTGCTGCTGAGCCCTGGATTTGGAATTGAGAGGTGGTGACACATGGAGGTCAGATCTGAACAGGACATTTAAAAACGTCATGACTGGTGTGATGGAGGAGCTTCGTTTGTGACTCTGTTAGTGTGCATGTGCGTGTGTGGTTTTGTGAGGGAGAGAGAAAGACAGAAGCAGTGATTAATGCCATGAAAAGGAATTTATCATTGAACGGCTTTCAGCAGCACAATAATAACTGTCAGCCTATTAGCTTCTCATCAGTGTCATTATTATCTAAGTAAACTATGCCAAGTCTTTAAGGAGAAGTGAACAAACAAAAGCAAAGGTTTCACATGATTCCTTATTTATCCCAACTTTCATTACAAAGCCAATAATCTCGGCTATGGTTGTCTGATTTTATCATTATCAAGCAATTGTTCCCATCTAGAAACTCATCAAAGAGGTTAAGCAACAAATCAACTTTTCTTATTGCATGAAAAGAGTGCTGAAATGAACCAGCAAGTCTGTTTGTGACTTGAGTCATTTGAATGGGAAAAGCACCGTCTACTGGCCACGCACATGAATAGCAACACACTGGGTGGATGTGGTCAGTCGGTTGCTCTGTGAAGAGTTCTGATGCTTAATACGGAAGGCGCAAAATGAGCCAGTTAAAAAAAAAAAGGCATGTGAAAGTGTGCAAATAAGGGTGGAAATGAAACAAAAGAATTAGTGCTATCCAATTAATCCAAATGTGTTTTGGTTCCTGGAGACATTGGGCCATTTTTTAACAGCACAAAAACATATTCAATATCGTTTTATCTGCTTGATTCTACATGACTTTTACTAAATTAATCCTGATTGCTTATGAACATAATTTTGAAGTAATGAAGTCCAGACGTCCACTACAGGAACTGATGCATTAATGCTGTTTGATGTCTCTGACAGCCTCGCTGTGAAACGTGGTTAAATAAAATAGATTTTATATTCTGTGGCCTATATACTGTAGTTGATTGGTGTTGAGAGTATGTTTAATTCAGCACTACTTGGTTTCTCTTATCAGAATTTTAAACAGTTTTTTATAGCAGAAGAAATTCAACAGGGATTTTCACCTCTCTGGGGTAAAACTGACCATAAGTAATGGCATTTTATAGGATAACATAATGTCAATGTCTTTGTGTGTGAAAGATGTGACAGACAAAATAAATATATAGCATATTTGTTTTATGTTTATATTTATTTGTTTTATGACAATTATTTTTATTATAACCATTATTTCAATGGTCATTTTTGTCACCATCATGAAATGTGTAGGCCCAGTTTGGAGAAAAAGAGAAGCGTAACAATGAATTTATTTTTAATTAATTGGCCAAACTAAATCTGTTTCATTCATCTGGAACTGGCCCACCATCAGGTGTCTATCAATAGAAGTGAACAACTAAAGCTAGAGCAGAGTGAATGAGGTGTCTTGCTTGTTTGTTTTCAATATAATGTTAATATTTTTTACTATATTAGGGTGAAAAACTGATCAAGATCCAAGGTTTTTCAGTCATTCAGCTCTGTCAGAGTGTGAATTCAGTGCCCACCTAACAGCTGACCTTAACAGTATCAACAACCCTTTGGTGATTCACTGGCTGTACTCACATATGAGACAGCTATGTATTTTGCTCCGGTATGGGGTCTCATAGAGCACTGATTGGACGGGATCGGCTGACACTGTGTGCGTGTGTGTGTGTGTGTGTGTGTGTGTGTGTGTGTGTGTGTGTGTGTGTGTGTGTGTGTGTGTGTGTGTGTGTGTGTGTGTGTGTGTGTGTGTGCGTGTGTGTGCGTGTGTGTGCGTGTGTGTGTGTGTGTGTGTGTGTGCGTGCGTGTGTGTGTGTGTGTTTGCGATCTAAGTGGAGAATCTGTGGATGATAGGGGTCAGTGACACTGCTTGTTTCTTGCTGGGCTGGAGCTTGAGGATCAGACAAATGGATAGAACTGATAGAAAGAGTCTATGAAAACAACCCCGCAGCCTTCATCTGTCTATCATCGCTACTCTCCCACACAACATACATGAACAAGCACACAAATGAGCAGAACTCCTTGGATTATTCATTTGCTCTATATTAAGAACAACATATTGATACGATGTCATGATTTTACACTACCACGCCCCCAGCTAGTCTCTTGCAAATGCTTGTTCTTTAGTCTCTATCATTGTTTGTTTAAAAATACTTGAACACTATCTGTCATCAAGTGGCGCAACAAGATATGAAATCAAATGCTGTCTCAAATAAAATTGGACCCTTCACACTGCAGTTTAAATTTTATGTCTTGAGGCTGAGGAAGTCTTGACCAATAGCTGTGATACATTTGCTCTTCCTTTCATACAACACTGAGGGGGTAAGGAGGCAAGGAGACACTGGTGATTGGGCTTCCATTACCTGCATTAGTGGCTTTAACCTTCCATGTTAGTGATTTCTTTGGACACGATGAACCACAAGAGATATGCAATTTGCATCCCGGTATATACACTGAAAATATATAACTTTATTTATGAGGAGGACAAACCCCTTGAGATGAACCATCTCATTTTCAAGGGGGTCCTCAAGCACCACTATAAAAAAAAATCGAATAAAATTAAATTATGTGCACATACACATATGAAGCTGTGCATATAAATTTATATGTATATCTCAGATATAATTCAAAGCAAGAGCAGGTTGTTTGACTGAAAGGAGGTAAAGGATCTCAGTGAACTGGGCAGGTTGTTCCAATCAGATATTTGATATTTACATATTGATTTTTTAACCTCTTTTCAAAAGAGTTCTAATGCATGCATATTAAAACAATGCACATTATAATACATAACTAATTGAAATTGACTGTGATGAATTGGTGTGATTACCATAAGCGTATGCGACCACAGTGGACCAGTATTCACTGGTCTGTTTCGAATCACTCTCAGATCTTAGCTCCATGCTTGAAGACGTTAACTCTCGGTTTCTCTCTTTTTGTGTGTGTGTGTGTGTTTGTGTGTTTGCTTCTTTATTGTGTGGCTTTTCAAAGAATGATAGAAAAAGGCCAGGTGTCAATTTTCCATCAGCTTCTCCTCTTTTCAACCACTTTTAAAAGGTTTATTTCTGTTTGTGCTGGAAGAAGATTGGTTTATTTCTTTTTTCACAAAAAGAGAAGAAAAAATTTATATTTTTACACAGAATGCAGCTTGCCAGAAAATTTCTCATAAAGTGCAACCTATCAATCTTTACCTGCATTGGATTGTCTGACTAATATCTCAGAATCAGCCTGGTAATGATTTTCTTTAGGTGCGATGTTTCGTGTAGCAACATTGACGATGCAAGAGATTTAATACATGTTTTGCCTCTTTGATCCTGTCAGATTCAGCAGTGTGTCAATCCTTACTAAGAGATGTTGTGCAGCCACGAAGCACTGTCTAGACCTACAAAACATTATTTAGAATTCTAGTCATGTTCACAAGGTTTGACAGAATTCCACAGAACTTGATGAAGAACTGTGGAGAAATGTGTACAAAATTACTAAAATCTCAAAAATTCTTGTTTAAGTGCAGCATTTTGTGTTTTAATATTTTTCTTACTTTAGTTAGTCAGATAGTGTCAACGTATGTGTGTTAGAACATGTTCATACAGAATAGAGTGCATTTAACCTTACTGCAACTGAAGTGTAAAATTAAAGAAAAATGAAGGTTTCTAATGGTTAGCATAGATGCCGTTGAGACAAGTGATGCTACATAGACGCTTAGTAGCTGACCAGTATAACCAGACTACAGGCCCATTTATGCTCTCCATTAAAGACGGATACGGAGATGGATGGAGCCTTCTGTACATCTTCTGCATTCATTCTGCACATTATCTGACACGTTTTTTTGGGAGAGTTTAGGGATACGGACGAGATGGAGCAATACTACCGGAGATTGTTGAGGGCAATGTACTGTAGCTACAATTCAAGCAAGGCACAACAAATATGTACAGAAACAACAAAGAAGAAAAACAGTGAAGCGATAAAGTCTCTATCCTCAAGTCTCGATGTTCCTGTTGGCCTCACAGACCATCGCCGAGTACATCGTTACCTCCGCTATTGCCGCTTTGTATTAAAATGGTAAATGGCCTTTCTAGTCTGACTGACCACTCAAAGTGCTTTACAACACAAGCCAGCATTCATCCATTCACACCAACATTCATACAGCGGTGGCATTCGTACCATGCAAGGTGCCACCTGCTCATTAGGAGCAGTCACCATTCACACAAACACTCACACACCAATGGAAGAACCATTGGGAGCAATTTGGGGTTCAGTGTCTTACCCAAGGACACTTCGACATGAAGACTGCAGGGGCTGAGGATCAAACCACCGACCTTCTGATAAGTGGACAACCTCTCTACCACTGAGCCACGGCCGCCCTGGGTAAAGGGCCCGTTTACCCAGGGTACATTATCACAACCTACTACAGTATGACCATCGCTGTATTTCTTGCTGTCGAAACTTTTGACACTTCACTGACCTCCTGCGGTTGTATTATTGTATTATATTGATGTCGACGTAGAGGACGGGTCAACGAATAGACCGTTTATGGATGGACGTATCCATTTACATACGTACAGGGAGTATAAATGGGCCTAAACTGTTGGTCAATGAGCTGCCTAACCATAATCAGTGTCATGTGTTTGAGTTGCTCCAGGACTATATTCTCCAAAATACTGTGCTACTGCTTTCATGAAATATAGTGTAGTATATAAATTGATATTTTTACAAAAAAATGTATAGGAATGATGGGGGAATGGAGCTTTAGATAGACAGGTGGTTTGCTGCAGCATGAGCGGTAACGCAGGTGTCGTATCAGAGCTGAGCTACGATCCAACCCTCACCTATGGTCACGAACTCTGGGTCGACACGTGAGAATGAGATCACAGATACAAGCAGCTGAAAAGAGCTTCCTCGGGTGGCTGGGCCCGTCATTAGAGACACTGTAGGGTGAGGAGCTCAGAGTCGAGCCACTGCTACACTGCATGGAAAGGAGCCAGGTGAGGTGGTTCGGGCATCTGGTTAAGATGCCCCCTGGCTGCCTCCCTTTGGAGGAGACCACGGGTAGATCCAGAAACTCACTGAAGGGATTACATATCTCATCTGGTCTGGGAACACCTCGGGATTCAGTGAAGTCTCCCCATGGGGAATAGTCTAATAAAGAACTTCACAAACACACATTCAAACACAAACACACAGTTTTGTGGAGTTTTTACCTTCCACACAGGAGGGTCTTGCTCTGGTGGTGCCGGCGACCTGCCCAGGGAAACAGGAGCACTTGACAGTTTGAGAGCGTTCCTCAATCTTATTCTTATTACAGCAGCGATGGATGGCCACCACCTCACATGTCCCCTGCTTCACCTGGTATGAGACTGAGAGAGAGAGAGAGAGAGAGAGAGAGAAAGGGGGGGAGGAGGGGAGGAGGGGGATTATTTGAAATGCATAGACGTTCATGATGCCTTATTGGTGTTTTGACTGTTTCTTGCTCCATAAAATTGAGTTCAAATTAAAATAAAAGTGTGCTGCAAATAAACAAATACAGACCACAAAAGCTTCTCAAAGGATTAAATGAATAAATGAATCTGCTGAATTATTTATTTTTGTATAAACTCAATTTATCCCAGCCTCATACTCGTTGATTCATAAGTCAAGACTCTTTAGTAATACTTTGCTTTTATTCACAGCCCGGTGGCCTCATTAATTTGGACACAGAGGTGGATCCATTGTTGTCATTGTGTGTCGGAGACGAATGAAAACAAAAGAGCAGGGCTCGTTTCCGACATTATAACTTGATTTAAGGAAAGAACAGACATTTGTGTGTGCACCGGTATTCACACATTTTAGTTTAGTTTAGTTGGTTTTTTTTATCTGAGTGTTGTCTTCTCTCATTTGTGTGCCTGTTCATGAGTTCACTAAAGAACAACTGCTTTTCACCTTCAACATGCAAACAGCGCCTAATCTCCATTGATTATCTTCACACTTCCCAGCAGGGGACCTTGGTCTGGTTAATTATAACATCGTCTTGACAAATAATGGCACAGAAGGACAGGCTTAACTTAAAGTAAATTTTAACACAAAGCTCTCTCCCTGTTGAGAAAATATTTTTTTAATGTGTGTGTGTGTGTGTGTGTGTGTGTGTGTGTGTGTGTGTGTGTGTGTGTGTGTGTGTGTGTGTGTGTGTGTGTGTGTGTGTGTGTGTGTGTGTGTGTGTGTGTGTGTGTGTGATGTTACTGAGACAATTATTTCTGTTCAAGCAAATAATTCAAATATTCTCTCCCTTCGTCATCGCCGCTCACCCAAAGAAAAATATGTTATGTTTACTAGTCTAGAAATGTGGCTAAAGCTGGCTTCATACCAGTAAGATAACTTGTCTCAAACAGGATATGGTGTATGGTCTGCTCACACACAATCCAACAGCATGAGGATATACTGTGAGGATAATGTGTGGATAGGCTTATGTGGAGGGTTGTACGAAATAATGTCTATCCTAATCTTAAAATTCACTTACCACAATAAACCCATGAATTTCTAAGGAGGGTTTTGTTGCCACCTAAAGAAAAAACACAGCTTTTGGGAAACATGTTTAGTACATCTAATCTTTGCTTATGGCTTCTGAACAGATTCCAGTCGCCTTATCGTTGCTCTCAAAGCGGGTTGTGCACTCCTGAGAATCTCTGGCGCCGTTTCCCGAGTGCAGCAAACCCTCCTGGCGACATTAGAACCTATAAGCCTCTTTACAGCCCTGGAAAAATCTTGGTTACACTGTACCATAAGCCCAGATTTCAGTTATGTACGTGACTTTACCCAGACTCTGAAACTTTTCATGCTCGGCTCAATGAGCTTTGCAGACAGGCACAAAAAATACACACACACACACACACACACACACACACACACAGCTGTAAACACACAGACTCAAGCGCACACGAGGCGCACACACACACACACACACACACACACACACACACACAGCTGTAAACACACAGACTCAAGCGCACACGAGGCGCGCACACACACACACACACACACACACACACACACACACACACACACACACACACACATTCTGTAGAGGGTTCTATTTCTACAGGCCATGGCCCCTCTCATCCTTTCTGATTTAAAGTTTGTTTGTTCTCTTCTCCAGAGAGCCCCATCAATGATCCCGGGCTCTCTGAGGGCACCCCTCCTCTATCATCCCTCCACTTTCATTTCCCTCACTCCTCTCTCTTGAGGCAGGAGCAGCTGCCAGATACCCCCAACCCCCCCACATACACACACACACACAGACACACACATATATAGCCTCTATCTACTGATAAAAACCTAGAATAAAATAAAATAGAACAGAACCAAGGGGCAAAGGTTATCATTAATTATAACTGTAATGATCACAATAAAATCACAGAGTAACAATGTTAAAGACGTGAACATGTAATTCAATCACAATAAAATAGCCTTTGTTTAAATCAGACGTGTGTCCTCTAATACTGATAGTTAATATGTGCAGCATGGTGACTGGGTAAACTGGTCAATGAGCTTCCCAATCTCAGAAAGAGGCTGCTTGTTAGTGAAAGAAAGAGAGAGAGGGAGCTATACAGAAGGAGAAATGTTATCACAGAGAGAACAGAAGGCGGCTCACCTCCTCTCATAATAATGAGGTCAGAAGTTTCCTCTTTTTATCGCTTCCATCAGACTTGTATTTTTGAAACTGCTCTGAGGATGTGACGAATAGAACAGAAACACACCCGGCTACATTTGTGTTCCTTTTTTATCCAGCTTTGTTGGCTCGTTTGAAATCTTAATGAAGTAAATATCAATATGGGGTAAAGTCAAGCTGGTGTGATGTATAGGAGGAAAGCCTGCACGCTGTGTCAGAGTGATAATTCAAGAAGGTGGGTTGGAGGGCCTCTGTGGGTTTTTCTTGTGATTTACAGCTGCAGCTTAATGAGAAGAGTCCGAGGTGCTCTTCAAGCAAATATTTTTAAAAGCCTGTCTTTCATGACCAGCCCAAAGAGACACTCTAAACAGCTTCAGTGTGTTTCTGATGTTGCATCGGGGAGTAGCACAACAAACTGCATGCAGAAACACCCTTTTTGCATTGATGATAATTTCTGGTCTTTTAACTGTTATTGACTGGAATAAAATGAGGACAAAAATATAACAAATGTTTGGTTGTTTTTGCAGTTGGCAAAATATTCTGAGATGTCATAACACCATTTTCTTATTTATCTGACAATTTAGCAACTTCAGTGAGATTTATATTAGCCTGAAAAGCTCAAGTAAATCATATGCAGCTATAAAAGGCTCTAAAAAAGATTTATTATTTAATTTATTCATTTACCACTTTCCTGGGCATGAGGCCATTTGCCTAGTATAGAAATAGTCTCTGCATTTTAATGCTACAAATTATTAATAACTTCAAAATTGCACAGATAAGCTACATTCAACGTATACATCATATGTCAGAATATTGATTTTTTTTTAACATCAAAAAGAAGTTTACATTTTTTTTAAAACAACAGATATGTAACATTCTGAGAATACATGAAAGTCTGATTAGTTTTGCTCTCAGCATATGTCAGACTATTTGGCACTAAGAAGCAGCCTTCAGTCCAGTAACGATGTGCCAACATTTCTATGTAGTGACAGTAATGTTAGTAAAGAATGAAACCATGGAGTCTTATTTACGTTAATGCTAGTCATGATAAAAGAGAACAATTTTACCATGCTGTACCAATAATAATGTGTAAGAGGTAAAAATACTGAAAAACTATTTTTTGTAATAGGCCTATTTAGGAAATGTCATAGTTTGGGATTTAGTGTTGTCAGTTCCTCTTTTAATTTTTTTTCTTCCATCATGCGTCTTTTTAGCTCATCACTTCCTGTCTTTGTTTTCCTTCATGCATCAAATAATTTCCCCTGTCCATGATTTGCGTCTGTTTTTCTCTCTGTCAGTTGTCAGTCCATCTGCATATCATCCATGTTCCCTGTGGCTTCTCCTCCTTTCTCCCAGTGTTAACCCGTTTCTCCCCATGTTCCTGCTCTGTACCTTTATATCACATTTTGGATTTATTCATGTTCCTTTGTTGGATGAATTCTGGTTGGAATTATTCTTTGTTGGACTGTTTCACCTGGAGCTCCAGACTCCTTTAGTTCTTTCTTGTGTTACCACCTCCAGTAAGTTTCTAAAAGTTATGTGTTCTTCATTTTACTTTGTTTGTTTGTTTTTATGTCTGCACGCTGGTCCTTTACTTTGAACTGTTCCTGAGAGTAAATGTGGGTGGAAAGATCAATATGTGCATGAATTTACTGCACGTTTAAATGATATGTTTGTAAACTTGTAAGTGTGGGACTGTTTTTGAGCAGAGCTGTGTATCTTTGAACGAGCATCGTAGCTGTGAATTGCACCCTTGAGCATCCGAGGTTTATAGTAAATCAATAGAAGTTACAGCCGAACAGAATTTACAGCCAAAATCTATTTAAAGTTGAGAAGTTCAGCTCAAAACCAACCATTCTTGTTGTGAAGCAATGTCTTGTCTTCATAGCAAACAATTTTGCAATAAACTCATAATGCAAGGTTAATCATTTAAGTGCATTATATACAGATTTCTGTGTAATGTGTTTAGGGAATTATAGAAGACAAATTAAGCATTTCATATTAAATTTAACAAGACCTGCAACTATGCTGTGTCATAGACTGTATGGTGTGTTCGTAAGCACGCCGATCTTGAGCAAAATATAGCTGGCAAGTGAGTTTTCAGAGGATGTTTAGAGTAAACAGCATTAAGTTTGGTCAATAAATAAGACCAGGAAGTCTGGATCAGAATAATAGAAAAACAGGACAAGTCCCAGACATCAGTAACAGTGGTGCGGAGAACAGATTGAAACACTAGAGTTGACTGTCAGCCTTTTCAGGTTTGTCTGCCCTCCGTCATCCCCTGTTCAGAGCGCTGCTGCCTCTCATCTGCTAAGATTCATGTGTTGAGCAGTGAGCCTCCAGCCATATAGACACAATAACAGTGTATCTAATGTCTCAATGTTGCCTTTACACCACTCTGTTATGGCCATTTCAGTGTAATAGAGCACAGCACACGCTGAGATGTAAAGACTTCTCAAGCATGGCTAAATGCTTCAATTCCCATGGCAGGCAGAGGGTGGATGGGGGTGGGAGGTGGGGGGGTGTTAACAGCATAGCTGATAGCTGGGCAGCCAACACACAACGCTACCTTGAACTGATGGGCTAGTCAGGCAATTGATGTCGTCTGACAGACACAGGTGAGCAGGATAATTGTGGAATTCATCAAAAAGCTATGTCTCTGCTCTGACAATATATGACAAGCATGTCCACTGCTATGAAAGGCCAGACATCTAGCAAATCTGTCGGAGGAGGCAGAGTCGATGTAGAGGGGACACACTGTACATCTCTGCAGAGACACACTGGTAAGTTTCAAGAGAGGAAGATATCAGTGATCAGTTGTGTGGAACAAGGTAGGAAACCACCATGTCAAGCATCTTCCCAAATGCTCTCACTACAAATCAACATATTACACATAGTTGCTGAACTATTTTTTCTTTTTTCCAACCCTTCCTCCTTTCTTTCCTAATTTGCCCCTCCTTGACTTTCCTCACTTGCTCTTTCTCCTCCTGACCCTGATCCAACACATCCCATCAATCCGCTTGACATTATCAGTGTTTAACAGGCCCACAGGCTTAATGCTAATTATCATAACAGGTCCCTGGTACGACTGAGTACTCGTGTGCAACAAATCTATCCCCAGTAAAACAGACTCTCTAAGACCTTGCCAGTGCTGTATTGTTAAGGAGACTTCTTATAGGCAGCCTCAGACAGTTGTGTCTAAAACAAGCTTATTTTTATTTACTTGCTCAGCCAAAATGGGGAACATTAGGTCCCGCTAAAACACTCCATGAATTCAGGAAATGTATCTCCCTGGGAATTTTACATATAATTAGTGTTCAACAGTATTTTGAAGCCACAAAATATTGTTTGGCTTGCGACACATCCCATGTTGTGGAAAGTTGCCAAACCCACTATAAGTTTTGCACATGGAAATATATCACTTCTGAAAGCTAGTGACTGAAATGCTGGTCTTAGATAATCCGATATCAAGGATTCAAACAAGAAAAGTAAAAGGCTAAAGTAAATGCCTGAAATTTAATTGTCAAAAAACGGGAGTGTCGCTCAGACCTGTAAACATGACTTATTTTAAATTTAAGACAGTCAAATGTTTAAATAAGAAAAAAAACAGACAAGGTTTGAGAGCATAATTACTTGTGCTTGATTACAGTGATTACAGTCCTGGAGAGCAATTTACTGTACGACCTGCTTTTCTTGTGATTTTTATGAACCACAGTAACAGAAAGAATTAATAGTATTAAAGATTTTAGAGGGTGTTTTGTTGTCGCATTTGTTATATTTATTTTTTTCTACTCTTATATTTTGCATATACAGAGTATATATACACAAAATATTAGAATAAAGTTGAGAAGAAAATGTAACAAATGCAACAATAAAAATAAAAAATCTTATCACCAGCCAGAACCTTAATTCTGCCCACTCACAATTAAGGTGCTGAAATAACAGAGGCACCTGAATTGTGAGCAGGACCACATTTGATGACTCATTCTGTATCGTTTATTCCTTTGAGTGTGACAATAAAATTAAAGCATTTTTTATTTTTCCATTATTATTTTAAGCTACAACTGTCACACAGCTCAGGTCTGCATAATTTGTCAACATTCAGTCCATCCATTCCTATTCTAGATTTTTGTTTTTGAGGAGATTTTCTGTAAAATGATTGCCACTGAAAAGTAATATTGAGCATATGAGACTGATATAAAAATATACATACTTCCAGAGGAACATGTGTTGACCTTTAGAGCCACCATGTGGCCTTAAATGGTACATCACCAGCAACATGGCTCAAACAAATGGCTCACTGACCTGACAACAAAACAGCAGTAAAAACACTTAAGAAGAAAATGCAGAAAATGTATCTAGCAGTCATTAGATACACCCAATTATTTTCCAACGTTAAACCTCCATGTGTTTGTCATGTTGGTATTCCCAGCCAACAAATCCTAAACTCCCACCAATTAAAGAAAACCCTCTAATGAAAAGCACCAGTCAGATTGGCAGCGAGAGAGGAATAAGAGGGAGGGACGGGGGACCGACGCCGACCTTCATAACATACGAAGCCTGCAATTAGTAGTGTACCTGTGGTAAGAAGGCTGACTCCTCTTTGTCAAAAGGAAAATGATACAATTACTCGATGCATAGGCTGGATGCTTGTAGCATTTCTGAGGCACATAAAGGTCACCTTGCAAAACACAAGCAGTGAATATATAGAAACTCAGAGATCATTAAGGATATTGTCATAATTAAGCACGTGGAAGAGGTGACTTGGGAGGTTGTCATCAACAAGATGTTGTGACTCAGCACAACTGTCCCTGTAGCCAGCCTCAATGAAATATTAATAAGGCCATGTTGGTCATTTATTGGTGGGGAAGGAGGCCTGTCACCATGACTTATGGAAATTAAAGATAGAGGAAAGATTTAGCTTGTGGGCCTCTATTAAGTCAGCACTGGCTATGGTCTCTGTCTTTTTTCATAGACTGCTCGGGGAATAAGTGAAGTGATGCTTTGAATGAAGGGGTTACTGCAGAGCTATGCATACTAATGTAGGCATTGGTAATTATGAGCCTGAGGATTAGAAGCCGTAGTCCTACATGGCCTCTTCTAGATCAGACATACACCTTATTTTAACCAATAGGAGAGAACAACAGCATCATCCCTGAGGTGCTGGATGTCTGCAACTACTCTAAATAGATCAGATCATATCCACTCTGATCTATTTGTGTTGACAGCTGCTGACAGCTTAAGTGCCATTGTATCTGTATGGGTTACATCACTCAAACAGGGGTGTGTTAGCATGCAAACCCAAACCGAGGTCTCATCTCAATTATATTGTGTCAAAGTTAGGGACAGAGCAAATTGTCCCTGCTCAACTCCCTCCTCCTGGATCAGGATGACTCAGTCAGCAACAGGCTAAGGGAACACACATTGTACCTTTGCTGTGACAAAGTAATTAACCTCTCATGGTGTTGGAAGGGAGGTTTGGAGCAAGACCTCATGTACCTGTCGTTCCCCGATGGTTACGGCTGCCAGTGGATACTGGCTCAATGCAGAGTATCACCAGGGCAACTAGGAAGGCCACCTGCAAAGGCCAAGCTGACCTTCCCCTCAGCTTCATCCTTAAAGACAGATATAGGAGAAAGAGTGGAAAAGAGGGAGCAGAAGGGAGGAAGAGAGTATGAGAAGAAGTTATAACCTCAACCCCCACAAAAATATACAGGAGGCACAACAGCACAGAAAACAAAACAATATTGATTTTTGAACCAGCAGAAACACTGTGAAGAGTGAAACAGCAAAGGTCAAAGCAAAAACATACACCTCATACGACTAAATCATCAGCAGTACCACTATGCTCCCAGCATGCTTTTATGCCTATTAGTATCACATTAGGATTAACTCTTCCAATTCTCTAATGGCAGCAGTCAATTATAAAAAAAAGACCTTGTGAGTCATGATAGGTTAAAAAGAATCAGGCTGATGCCAGAAATATTAATAAGTGGATTGGGAATACTTCTAATAATCATTTCCCAAAGTGATCATTCTGTAGATCATATCTTTAATTGACTGATTGATCATCTTTTTCAATAAAATGTCCAAAAAAAAAAAAAAAGCATCCATCGTATCAGTTTCTTAGAGTCCAAGGTGATGTTGAATTGCTTATTTTTTCTGACCAGCTGACCCAAACTAAAATATATTCCATTAGTTATTATATTTTACAAAGATGAGCAGGAAATTCTTGCATTTCAGTGGCTGGAACAAGCCTTTTTTTTTTTACAAGAAAAGTAAATGAAACAATCAAAATAAAAAAAATTTTGCTTTTGATTGACTCTTTGTTTTAACTCCATTGAGGTTTTGATGTTGATATGGCTGAAGGTTCCTTAATGGATTGAATCGATCAACCAGAACATTAAAAGACAAAAACTGCAATAATGGAGTCACTGTTTCAGTCTTAAAATGTGAACATTTGCTACTTTTCTCCATTCTACATCCGTACAAATATGTTTGGATTTTAAACTGTTGGTTATAGACTAAAAAATAAATGATTTAATTTTTTTTTTTTAAAAGGCAGTTTATTGATAATGAAAATATTAATCATCGGTTGCAGGGCGTGATTTCTTTCCTGGGTCTGCCTTTCCTTCCATCTTGTGCCCCTGCACAGGATATCGTCTCACCTGTTGGTCATCTCTGCCCTCTTGATCTCTCTTCTGCTCAGTAGTTCCTCTACGGACAGGGTGAACAGGCCATGGCTGCATTCACTCACACCTCAGCCCTCCTCCTTCTTCTTCCTCTTCCTCCTGCTTCTCCTCTTCCTTGCCTCAACCAGAAGAAGCCCCTGGAGAGAGGAGGTACAAAGACACTCGGTCAGAGAGGCCAGCTTGCCCTGGGGTTCCTCAGTGGCCACCAATGGCCTTGTATGAAGGTCTACACACACTCACACACACACACACACACACACACACACACACACACACACACACACACACACACACAGGAGTAGAGATGTGAAGGCCTAGATTCTGTCAGATGCATTGTTTACAATAGGTTCTCCTACCCCCAGGCTGAATGTGATCCCCACTCTAGACATCACACACAACTTTCCCTCACTCTCACAAACACTCACACACACGTAACTCTCCCTCGAACATCATGTACACACACACAGATAGACACAATACAACAGAAAGCTTAAATTGATTCCAAAATACATAAGAAAAACACTGCAGAATAGTCTCATAGCTAAACCATTCAGCCAATAACATGATCAAACAATCCAAAAACAAAAGCTGACGTTCTACACACACACACACACACACACGCACACATGCACACACACACACACACACACACACACACACACACACACACACACACACACACACACACACACACGCACACACATGCACACACACAGACAGCGAGAGCGAGAGAGAGTACATTTGCAAGGTAAATTTAAACAGTGTCACAGGACAGCAGAAAAGATTCTCCATAATTACAGCTGAGTGACAGCTTCTGATGTGTGTACTTCTACAAACTTTCACACACACACACACACACATAAAAAGTAAATTACCATCCCAGCGCCACGGTGTGTCAACACACCTCTCTTGACAAAGGGACTAACACAGCGATCTAAATGAAAGACAACAGATTCACATTAATAACAAAATGTTCTCCTCTCCTCAAACCTTCATTATTCATCATGACTCATTGATATGCAGCTCAGTCCACTGCTTTGCTCGGGAGCTTCATGGGAATGTGGCAGCTCCAAGCAGGCCTGATACCACTGCTGAGCCATCAGTGTAGTGCCACTGCCCCCTGGTGGGGAGCAAACCAACATCAACAGCCCAAAATCAAGAGGATAAAACTCAGGAACAAACACATATTTCCACATGAAAGAGACACTAGCAGGGTAAGGAAGGTGGGACTAAATTGATAGGGGCTGTTTGTGGCTTTCAACACAGATGGATGATATTACAAAACAACATAAAGGAGAGACATAGGGTAGAGGGCAGAAAGAGGATGAAAGGAAGACTAGAGAATTAAAAAAAATTATCAGGATTAGTCAGGAGTAGTGGGGGAATTAAAAAAAACTGTTGTAAGAAATATTGTATAATATATTATGTTAGAAAAAGATTGTACTGATACACCCTGCAAAGAGAAAGAGGAATGCAAATGCACAGGTCAAATGCAGGTGTTGAAGTAGTTATATTTTTGCACATTTTAAATTTGCACTTGTGTCTTTTTGTGTTTAGAACTGTGTGCATGCATGCGTGCGTGTGTGTGTGTGGGGGGGGGGGGCGCAGCTCAGCTTAGACTTCAGGGACAAAACGTCCCATCGGTGACAATGAGGTTGTCATGTGATGTCTGTGCCAATGTGCATGTAGGCATATTTTCATGCACACACCTTTTATCACCGAAAACATTCACGTTACCAAGAAGTCTCCAGTTTCCCTGGGGACGTTATGTTGAAGGACGCAGAGGTGTGTGTGTGTATGTGGGGGGGGGCTCGGCCGGTCATCATAGCCATGAGAAGTCGTTGGATCTGACAGCAGTTCGGACACACATGCACACACACACTTAAACAAACAGAGCACAGACATGCTGAAGAGAGCCTGAGAACATCACGTCTCTAAAATGATCTTTCCTCCCAGATCAACCTCCTCAACCTCTCTCTCCCTCGTCTCTGTGTGGTCTGAAGGCCTGATTTGTGTCATTTCTTGCAATATACACACCGGGGTGATACAGAGCCTCATTGACATGCAATGAGACGTTTCCACCTTGGCCACAAATATCTGTGTGCCTTGCATCCAAACGGCATCATCCGCCATCACTCTCTGAGCAAACACACACACACACACAATCGCAAACATGAGCAACATGAATCCAGCAAATTCTCCACGTGCACAACATTTCAGTGACCTTATCTGACCCATCAGGAAACGTACATGTCAGATTGTCAAAAATAAAACAGCGAGACATGTCCTGCATGATGGGGATGTTGCTGACACTGCTGTTTGTCAATCATAGAGATTATATCATTTGTTAGGACAGCACAGGATGTTGCTCTTCAACAGAACTGGACTCCTGCAAAGAATACAAAGTACACCATTAACTGATAACTACTATGGCACCTTTTTAGTCTGTAACAGGCTTTATATGGATATTTCTGTTTTATCTTTGTTAAATTCTTATATTATCTCTCATTGGAATAACTGCACTTCCTCACTAAAGTGCTACTTATCAGACTCGATGATAAAAACAGGAACAAGTTGTGTGGTTGTAAAAGTCTGACAAGATAGTCTCTTCATCAGTCCGTGATTGATTTTGCCTCACAAACCACCTACGGATGTTGGTCTTTAACGAATAGGTTAACTTCTCAGCAGCTACTGGCCAACTTTCTGTATCTGTCAAGGTTACTCATGATCTTCAGAATAGTTGTAATTAAATAATAATAATTACATTTGGTCCATAGGTCAAAATTTGGACATTTTGGTCTGTGTCGAGTTTGAAAAAAGATATATAGTCCTTTTAGAACAGATCTCTCTCACACTCGTTCATCATCATTCGTAGCTGTGACATACGGGCTTGGTTAATTCAATGGACCAATAGTGGCCTTTCATTGAATATCAAATATGTGGGACTGTCACATACTGCCAGCTGGGTCATGTGCTGAGACTTCTACCTGACCATAGATACTTAAAAACAGTCTCAACCTGTAATTTCCTTTTCTCTGCACATTTAACTTGTTTTGTTTTTTTAGCAATTTGGTTCAGTGATTTTTTACAATGAATTATTCAAAACTAGTTTTGTGTCCTGATATTTCTTCTACTACCATAAGATAGATACAGTGGATCATTTAACAGCAGCTAGCTCGGCTAAAACCTGAAGTCTGTGTTTGGAGTTTTGACGTCCCATGATGCTAAATGCTGCTTTGGAGGTGTTTTTTTTACACTGACAAGAATAGCTTTCCTGAAAACTAATGGATTTATTTTGAACATAAAACTACTAGCATTAAATTAAATGATTTAAACAAATAACAAAAGTGAAATATAGCTAAAGAAATGTATGGATTCCAGATACAGGCACAAAAAATGTCAGTATGGACTTTGCTTGCACTCAAAGTGTGCATGTGTGAAAAAAGAGAAATGCAGCGAGATTGCAGACCACACAAGAATAACACCAGTATCTCAGTTTACTGATTTTCTGTACCCAGACACAGACCAAGCAGACAAAAAGCATATCAGTGTAAAACAAAATGCATCTCCCTGAGGCGGAAAGATATTGAAAATGAAACGGGTGAAAGCCTAAAGCCCGATGGAATCTTATGTGAAGCGTTTCAGATTTCTGCCGATATGCAGAGTATTAACATTCAGTTAGAGTGTGTAATGTTCTGCTTCTATATATTTGTCTGCCTCCAACTCTAAACCATTACAGCACTCTACTCCTCGCCATTTCCTCTGGGTCGCTAGGCAGATAGAGTGGGGTGTGTGCCCACACACAAAAGCACACTCTGACACACAGAGACACTCACCAACTTAAATTAACATGCCAGTGTGTATTTAGAAGCCAGAACAACCCTTACATTTTTCTATCCCCTTATGTTCAGCTGCCACAGCCTGCCTTTCTCTTAGTTGTTGTTTGTTCATCTTTATATCTATCACTATTTCTCTCTCCAGTATCCATGCCTCTGTACAAGTGGGCATGTCTTGCTCTTTCTCGCCTACTTTCCCTTTATCAGTGTACAGATGCTGCTTTCTCCTCTCACTGTTTCCTGTCAGCTACAAAGTAAATGTCCCCCGAAAGCAAGTTACAATCAAACTTCACCATTTCTTTCTTCTGCATCTGACAAATGAACACGTCTGCGATTTCTGCATAGGAGTCCCAATGACTGTGGCACTAGACAGAAGATGGAGTATTTCTTTAGGACTTTGTTTGAATAGTTTAATTCCACATTAGTTTGGGCTTGTGTGTCATGTATCTAACTCACGTGCCATATATCCAAGATGTCTGTATATGTTTAAATTATACATAGACTAGAAAGCCAAAGCCCAACAGCCCCCTATTAAATAAACTAAACCTTAATCCAAATACCAACAAGACATGTGCGATATCTAAATGGCTGTCCTAAAGGTTCTGTTAAAAAAAAAAAGAGGAAAAAAAATCACGACTCGACCTCTTTATCCCGATCCACTCCAAAATTTCATGATTTCTTCCATGGTACATGCACCACCCTTCCATGCAGTTGTGGTAATCCATCAAGTTTATGAGAAAAAAAATCCTGAATCTGCCCCTCCGAAATGTATCATCTTCTTCCTTGCTCCATGTACGACCCTTCTAACAAGTTTAATCAAAATCCATCAGGAAGTTTATGTATAATAAACAGAAATGGTGAAAAAGAACATTAAAGAAAGTGAAGAAAAAAAAAATCCTGGATCCACCCCTTTATCCAGATCCACTCCAAAATGTAATAGCTGCTTCAGTGCTATATTGCCGAGCCTCCCACCGAGTTTCATGAAAATCTATTAAATAGCTTTTGTGTAATCCTGTTAACAGTCAGGCAGACAAAGCAAACAACACTGACCTCAAATGTTATAACACGCAATGAAAATGAGTCTGCTGATATCATGCTACATAAGACTAATACTTCTCAACACTCACATACTTTTATTCTTTACTATTCTAATACACCATAATATTTTGCACATGGTAATTGGTTGCATTGAGGTAGTTTTGTTTGTGATATACACATGCCATAGAAATGTAAACTAGGGTGAACAAATATAATAAGGTATAATCTTGTATGGAATCTATACCAAGGTGTCCGTAACTGAGTCATAAAAAAAGGGTATACATTGTCTTCGTCCAGAGTAATAACATTTATATCGTTGTATAGCATGAGGTTTTTATGGGGTTTCTATATAGGAAAAAGTCAGAAGACATCCAAGGGACATATAATAACATTGCACCTGTTTACAGCCATCCATCCACAGTGCACACCTCCTCCACTGTATTGTTTCCACCAATAAACCAACAAGCGATAAAGTGGCTCCTCCGTTTGGTGAAATGGCCAGGTGGGGAGAAAGTGAGACAGGAGAGGAGTGAGTGGTGAGAGAAAGTCTGAATTCAGGCCCATTACCTGGCTCTGGTATTGACTGCAGAGTTCAGAAAATGGCCTGGGCACTAAGGTACCATTACAGCTCAATTGATCGGGCTGCACTTAAGTCCGAATCCCACCTAGATGTACAAGCCATCGTCTCAGGATCCGGTGACCACGAAATATATGTGTTTATGTGTGTGTGTGTGTGTGTATGTGTGTGTGTGTGTGTGCAGAGACATGTTAAAGTGCTCAGAATTTTTTGAGACTCCACTCTCGTGGTGTTTTCCAGGGTTCCTCTTTGCCCTCACCCTCTCATTCTCTCATTCTCTCTCCACTAATCAACCCATTTTCCTGTCTTTTATCTCTTACTTTGCCTCTCTCTCTCTCTCTCTCTCTCTCTGTGTGTGTGTGTGTGGCTTAGGTCGTAAGAGCGGTCGTCCACTTATCAGAAGGTCAGTGGTTCGATCCCCAGTTCCCCCTGTCTACATGTCGAAGTGTCCTTGAGCAAGATACGGAATCCCAGTTTGCTCCCCGGGCGCCATAAGGGCTGCCCACTGCTCCTCAGGGATGGGTCAAATGCAGAGAACCAATTTCGCTAGATTGTACCGTGTATACTGTATAATCGTATGAATAAATAAGCTTCTTCTTCTTCTCTTCTCCCACTTTCATAGATAAAAGTCAGTAATGAGAGTCCCAATGTGCGTTTGATGTGTCACAGCAGGGAGTCTGGACCAACCTTTAAAACTACACACACAAACATCATCCCAGACTCTGCATTCACACACATATCACACTTCTAACGAACTAACAAACACACTAATAAACACATTTCCACACACACCTCTACAGAATGCTCCTCTGTAACACTTTAAAGGAGCACTTGCTTCACAGTTGGCCATTGTACCTGCACTGATGTACCTGCCACATTCTCACATTGCTAGCAAGTCACAAAGAGGTTTTTTAACAGCCTCGCCCACTAAAGCATAGGAGTGGTAAAGGCAGATGTAGGCGATTACTTGTTTTATGGACAAGAAAAAAGCACAGATGCTAACAGGCTAATAAACATTAGCTCAATAAGACAACAAGTCTGCCGCCACGGCCCAGTCCCTGGTTTCCTCTTTACAAGTGTGTTGTTTAAGACCCAGACAGCCAGCATGAGCGTAGATCAGTGCAGCCCTCCTCACCGCCGCTGACAGACAGAGGCAGGACCTGGGCCGTAAATCCGGCGCACTCTAATAAAGCAATAAAAGGCCATTAAAAGTTAGTGTCCCTCAGCACTGGAAGATGGATGGAAAGGTGGGTAGCAAAGGAGATACTTTTAAATGCCTGCACACACCCACACACAGTTTGGCACGTTTGCGTCTCCTCTCTACTCCAGACAAGCTAGGTATCTGCGATATCGATGCCTTCGCCTGTTGTTACTCCTCTCTTATCCTTGCTGACTGCAGCTCGCTTTTGGTAATGAAAAAAGTAAACAACGCGGCTTTAGAATGGCGAAGCAAAATCTTTATGCATTGTTCTGCTCACTCAGTAAGCAAAGGTATACTGCAAAGTTTCTCTGCTACAATGAATTCTTATGGGTGGTCCGTGTGCAGGCAAGCACTTGCACGCACCACTTGCACATTTTAGTCTCATCATCATGCACAAATGCAAATGCAAAGTTGCTTCTCACATCCTGCGATCACTATTTGTTACCAGTTCTAAAGAAGCGAAACCAGACTGGGATTGCAACTACGAGGACAATGGTGCAAAATTTTGCATTTTCAAGAAGGACACTTGCAGTTATAGGAACCCAGCTATTTATTTTTTTTTGACAGTGTGGGCTTTTCACTCTTTATCTTATCTTTCTTCATTCTTTCACAGCAAGCCTCTCTTGTTTTCACCTGTTCTCATACTCTCTTTGAGTTTTTCTTTCTTTCCCAAAGAGTAGAGGGATTAAAAGGAGCAGAGAAGAAGAGAGTAAGTGGTGAACCACAGCACCACAGCAGGGCAAGAGAGAGACAACGAAACCTAACCAAGTAACATCTTTTTCCACACAGCCAGTCACTGATCTTTCTGTTCCTTTCTGTAAAAGAAAGAATAGAAATGTGTGTGTGTGTGTGTGTGTGTGTGTGTGTGTGTGTGTGTGTGTGTCTACAGGCAAACCAGGTCCTTAACAGTGAGTCTCCAGAGAGTAGCAGTCATTTGTTGTGATTTGTTCCCAAATTATGATTAATGGAAAATAAACAGGCTTGATGTGGCGCCTGCTTTGATTTTGTGAGAGCCTCTGTCTCTGTTGTAGTTGTATTCACACCTCTGGCCAAGAGAACTAAGCTCCTCTGCTATCTCTCCACACGAACACAGAAACTCATATAGCAGACAAATAGAGATCTTGATTTTATCAGTCCCCTCTCCTGCTAATGACAAGCTTGCGTGTAATTATATTAATTACAGTACATGTCACGCCTAAAAAATTAGGAAGCCAAGGAACGGGAAGAGCTTAGTAAAGTATAAATGAGGAAAGGAGTCAATAAGCCAAAGGAACAGGGGAGAGGTAAAATACAGATGAAGGATTTGGAGAGTGGTCAAGGTGAGAAAAGGCAGAGAAGAAGGGAGGGAAGGAGAGACAGGAGAGGTTGGGAAAATAGAGTGTGTGTCTGCTCATTTGTATAGAGTGTGTATATGTGTGTGTGTGTGTGTGTGAGAGAGAGAGAGAGAGAGAGAGAGAGAGAGAGGCAGAGAGAGAGGAAGCCTGATCAATTGTTCATTTTACAAAGTCACTGAGACGTGTCAGCAGTGTCAATAAGTGAATTAATTTGTCTGTGCGTCTCTGGAGCATGACACCATATCACTCTGTTCCCCAGAGACAAGCAGGGCCTCTAACCCACTCTCCAACAGACAGACACACACAGACAGACACACACACACACACACACACACACACACATAGAGAGATACTTGGACAATCTTACAAAGCAGTTCCATTCAAGCATCATCCACAGCGATCAGGAGCAGATATGCTGATGCAAAAACATTCTTATTTATATGTTCTCATGCTTGTAGATTCATATTTACAGCACACATGATTGGGGAGGACATTGCAGTGACTATTATTTATTATTTCATTATTACTACTATTATTTAATTCCATACCAAAAACTTGATAAGAAACATAAATGTCTAACCCAATGAAATAAAAAAGTCTAAAGTCAAACTTTTTTCCTTGATGGGACCAACTTTTTGTTCCCAAAGTGGAGGTAAGTCATAATGTGACAACTGGTGCATTAATATATTCTTATACCTTCATTAATGCACAAGCACGTGCACATGTAGATATATAATTCACCTTCATTTCCATGAAGATGTTGCTTATGGCAAACCATCAATTATCAGTTATTTCACTGTGGATAATTTTGAATCCACTTCCTGAATGATTTACAGCAAAGGTTAATTGACTCTAGATATGTACACACACACACACACACACACACACACACACACACACACACACAAAAGCCCAGAAAATAATGATTCATCCTCATATCAGCGACCGTCCCTAAGGGAGGCTATTGTCCGCTGGTGACTGACATCAGTCAGCCACCTACAGGGACCCTGGGCCGCTGCCTGCCTGCTGTTTTCATTACAAAGCCATCACCTCCAGCAAGCACACAAACTGTGCACATGGACACAAGCATACACACTTACACACACTCACTCACTCCTCTGTCAGAGGAGGAGTTTCTCTTCAGTCCTGACTACCTATGCTCCACTCCGTTGAGGCCTTTCTCTCACACATCCATTAAATCCAACAATGAACACACACTTTAGGCCCTGGCTTCCTCTCTTCTCTCTCTGCTGTTTTCTGTCTCATCCTCTCCCCCCACCGCATCCCCCCTTTTCATGCGTCACATCCCACAGGATTGAACCCTCTCCCCCCTTCATGAGGTATAGTATTGTTTGAGGGCTGCTGTGATGACCACCCCAGGCTCCGCCACCACCAAACCGCTTTTTTTCCGTCGCTTTACAGTGGACCCATGCTGCAGAGCATGCTGGGAGCTTTTTTATGATCCCACAAACACACTATCACTACCACAGACTCACACTGTCGCTCACGGTTACCAGCACATCTGCCAGCTGCCAGAGGGAAGCGCACAGGGACGCACTGTCTTACGCAGGGACACAAACAGACGGACACATACACACACGCAGAGAGTGGAAGCAGCAGATTGCATCCAAGGTGATAGATAGAGCACAGTGGGAAGGAAGCGTACCAGTTCAATTACAATCATTACTATCACTTCAGGAGATTTGTCATGGCCATGGTGAGTAGGAGCTGTGGAGAAATCACCTTGGGGCCTGTGAAGTAACGTTAATTTCAGTTTTCGCAAAACAGTTGCGACGTCCTCAAAATTCTCTCCCAATTGAAAGTGACTCAAATTAAACATAAATGAATTACCCTAAAACTCCAAACAGATGTTTAAACAATATTCCCTCAATGGGACATCACTGACACAAATGTACTTGGAACACGAGGAAACATAATGCACAGACACACAATCTGGCAACTACTTTTAAGCATAAGCGAAGTTTTGACATAACTGCTGTGGATTTGACCGTCTTTTCTGGGTTGGACAGCGGGAGGCCACGCAGCGGTGTGAGCTGTCTTTCAAAGAAGGACCCGTTCTGGTGGGTGTGATGGCGGCACACAGGAGAGCGAGGCCTTTCTGTCACTGACTGAGTGACTGACAGAGGGGAGAATGGAAGACAAGGAACACACACAGCTGTTGAGCTCTGACATGAGACCTCCAGTGTTTGGAGCGGTTGGTACTTGCTCTTACAAAATGATTGCTGTGTGAGAGTAAGGCCCAGTGTTAGCATCATCCTCCACATATTTGCATCGAGGACATATTAATCAAGTGTGTTTTTATTACAGAATTTAAGCACGTCCTTTGATATATGGGGAATATAAAGAAAAAAAAAAGATTTTTTTTCTCAGATGTGGAAATAAGAGTACAAACCGCTCAAATAATAGAGAAAATATAAATTACCAAAGGATTTTAATTATAGTCTGATCAATCCTGGATTTTTAGGACCAATATTGATATGTTTGTATGAGTTGTTGTTTTTTTAAATGATTTGTCAGCCAATAGAATTTTTGTGTGAAAAAAAAATAATCTTGGGCCTTTATAATTATTTCTTGTTTTAGGAACTGTGAAAAAGATACATATTAATTGAGATGTTTTTCAGTTTGATAATATTCTTAGTGGAAAAGCTGTGTGGGCCCAACAGAGGCTGTTTGGAAAATACCTCAAACCTGAAGTGGCACTTTTGTACTGCAGGTGAATTACTCATATAGCTGCATTAGGCTAATAACGGCTGATATGTTTGCCTAGCTCTAATTTTAATGCATTAGTGTTATCACCTTTTTGCTCTTTTCAAACCAGTGCTCAATTAGGGCTGCAATCACGAGGAAAACATTAAATTGAGGTAAAAATGAACTAATTACTTTATACTTCATCAGATTAAGTCATTAAATCATTATAATCAAACATCTCATTTCTTTTACTTGCATTATAGATTAAACAATTTCATAACCATCCTCAGAAGAGGGGAATACGTGTGCTGTGTGTTAGCTACAGAAAGAGGTGGACTGTGCTTGTCTTTAATCCAATAAGACTTTTTTTAATCAATCATTCCTTGCTGAAATTGAGGACTCATGGTAATGACGTATCACATGTTATCACTCTGGTCTGTCAGCAACATCTGAACTTTAGCATTTTTTTTCTCCAGTGGTCGTGACCTCTGTCAATCTGTGGGTTTGTGGTTGTGACAAGAAATAGATCCGCGCTGTGCTCATTGATCTAACATCTCCCTGTCCTCCATTAGAGTCATGGATCTCCTGTTTGAGAAGAGGCATTAGTCCCTATAGGTATATTTTCTCTGAGGCTGATTTCATGAGGATGTGTGAAGGCGTTGCTGTCCACTGCTTTTGCATGAAGCCTATTCATGTCCTTTGACTCAATACACCCACAAGGTCCGAGATGAAAGATGTCCAGGGTACCATCATTTACAGATGACACTGCTTTTGCCATATTTCTCCCCATGACATGAGAGAATGCTTCTCATTTCTTCTCTTTTCTCCTCTCCTCCTCCTCTCAGTCAGGAAGTATCCATTCATCACAGTGAATCTGTTAATGTGAGTGTGCGGAGCTGATCTCCAATCTGTTGTGTGGCTGTCACATCACCGGTCCTAAATGTCTTATTCCTGTTTATTCATCGAGCACATCATCCAGAACACCTTCAACACACACACACACATATGATCATCATCATCTGAGTGTTTTCTCCCATCACACGTGTAGAAGCGCACACTCACAAAATTCCTCTGTGCAGAGTTCTTCCTATTACTTACACACAGACAGACACACACAGGTCATTTCACATATAAGATGACTCTTTCTCCCTTTTTCTCACACACACATACACACACACACACACACACACACACACACACACACACACACATTCTCCTTCCCTCGCCTCATCTCTCACAAAGATTTTTTCTGTCTCTCCAGCTCATTTCTCTCGCCTCACTTGCTCTCCGTTCTCCTCAACTGCAGTCCGTCGCCTCATTGCTTGGCCGTGTGCTCATGTACAATCACAAATGCACACAATCCATTCCCCCTCATTCCCAGGCAGTCATCCTGAACAGCCCTCGGTAGGATAAGTAGATAGGAGGCTGTTGAGACATGCAGAGCTGAACATCCCTCTGAGGATGCCGGCTGTCCCACCACTGGGAGCTATAGGAGGGAGGAAAGGAAGAGGGCGAAGAGGAAGGGTTCAGATGAGAGTGAGGCTGGAGAGTGGAGTAATTGCTAAGTGTGTGAGTTTGTATGTGTGTGTGTGTGTCTGTGTGTATTTCTGAAAAGTGCAGTAGGAGGGGTGAAAATGTCATTCACTGCAGACAAGAAAAGAACTAAAGAAAGACCTCAGACTGCCACCCTCATACAGGTGTGTGTCTCTGTGTCTCTCTCTGTGTGTGTGTGTGTGTGTGTGTGTGTGTGTGTGTGTGTGTGTGTGTGTGTGTGTGTGTGTGTGTGTGTGTGTGTGTGTGTGTGTGTGTGTGTGTGTAGGATGGCTGGGTGACAGGGGGTCAGGTTGGAGAGAGTAATCTCTTTAGGATTAAGAGGGCTGCTCCTGTGTTAATGTGACTGTCAATGAGAATTAAGTCTGTGGATGGATCCTCTCCAACAGGCCTCCCTCTCCTTCCCTCTCCTCCTCTGCCTGCCCCGTTATACTAATGACACCAGTTTCTGTGGAGTGCCACCGTCGCTAAAAACAAAGAGGAAATAATTACACTCTTTCAATACTGTACAATTGCAGACCTGAGCAGCGGGATAGAGAAAGATATAAGCATGGGGGTGAGAGAGAGGGGTGGAGATAAGGATGACTAACAATTACAACACGATAGGGACTGGGTCTCATTACTGCGCCTATTAACATGCACCAAGTAATTTCCCCCCTGTGTGTGCGCGCAACAGAGAGGACGAGCGAGCATGTGTGTTGGTGCGCGCCCAATAGAGTGTGCCCACTAGGTTGTGAAGAACACCTCCCTGCCTCCGTGCGCAATCTGCCCGGAGAACCCGGTGAAACCTAATTTCTCTCCCGTATGTCTGAGCTCCGCGCACTCTCCTCTCTATTTCCTGCCGATCACGACCCATGAAAAGCGATTAGAAAGGCGCGTGCAAAGAGCCCGGTCAGCGGATCAGCCTCGCAGTTGACTCAATGGGTACCAAGCTGCTCCGACCGATCGCTTATTTAACCTCACGGCGGTGGAACACTACATCAATCTCACAACAATCTGCCATCGCCAACACACGGTCAGCGGAATTATCCGCCGCTTGAATCGGTTCCTCATGCGTTCCATTTTTACGCATGACAATCACGCGCAGAGAGAGTGAAGTCACTTAGAGATCATGGATGTTTGTGTTGGAAATCCTGTCGGTCTTTCAAGAAATCGTTCTTAAAGTTGCTTTCAGATCGCCAGTAGTTAAGTCAGTCAGTCGGCCAGTCGCCACCCCTTCTCTCTCTGCTGCCCATGGAAAGAAATGTTCCACATCTTCACAGTTCAAGTCCCCCACTGATCCGTCGTTTCATTAGCCTATTGACCGTGCGCCATGAAAATACACAGTGAATTAAAATGTAAATCTATACTGATTGAATTTGAATAGAAGAACATCGCCTTACCCAAATCTATGAACTCGATGGCATGATCCAGGTGAGAGGGTAAAGCGCTTTGCCACTTTCTGGTTAAACTCCACTGATTTTGTTTTCCACTAAACTGGGCAATCCTTTTGAGCCTCCTGTCCAGTTCTCGGAGCCCACGTACAAACACGCTGAAGCAGGGATGAGGAGGACTACTGCCACGCCAGAGTGCTAGCCCTCCGGAGCCGGGTGATAAAGCAGAGCTCGGGCATTAGCGATGTGGTCCAGCCTGCTGTGATCTCACCGCGTCCCATCTCAAAACCAAACTGAGGAGAAAGTCATTTTAAAAAAAGTGCGTAATTCCTTCACAGAGACACCGGGCTGATGTTTTAGGAGAACACTCCAAAAAAAGTTCCTCCCCCCCTGCGCACGAAATGTCACACAGAGGCGTTATAGTCGCAGGAGAGATACTTTGAGAGTGATGGTATAGTGATGCAGGAGTGATAGTTGCGCTCCCGTCGCTCCTCCCGAGCAGGGATCGATTGGACATGAGAAATGCGATGCGAGCCCGTCTTCCCCATTCAGAACACGTGCAACAGCGCCCACCCAGTTCTCCATGCAGCTCCCAAGTACCCCCCTCCCCACCCCCCTCTCACTGATGTCATGTACTTTACAACATGACAGAAAGAGTGCAGAGTTCATCTGAACAAGTGTCACTTTTCGTCATCGAAATACTCGCCATTTGCACTTTTTATGGGCTTTTTAAACAAATTTGGATTTACATGATGCAAGTTTCGACAGGGATAAATTAATGATCTTATAAGAGATTTAGACCCAATACACACCTGTTTATCATACACTGATGTATTATTGTTATTAAAATACATATAAGGTCTCTGAAATGATGTTTGTTCACAATGGCAGGACTTTACCTCATAATGACCACAGGCTGGGTGTAATCCTATCGTACTCTTCATTTCTCACCACTTCATTACTTGTGCATTGAGGAGGGGGTCCGATGACTGTCATGGTTTCTGGCTGACTGACAGGTGCATGAGTCGATGACCCCTCCTCATCGTGTAATAATCCACTTCGCCTCTGCACTTCGATCATGTTACAGATACTGTCTGGATATCAATACTTGGTTGTGTGCTCGGCTATACGCGCGGACCCCCCTACTCCCCCCTCACCAATCTATCTCCCCCAGCGAGATGTTAAACAGAGCTTAATCACCGCCGCCTCTCTATTACGCACCAGGAGAGAGCCTATCAATTATTCCATCCCTAGAATATTCTAGTGTGTTGATGTCGATTGATTGTCTGCGTCTGCAGTCGTTAAGACTTAGAGGAGGTCGATATCTGCTAACGACCCAAGTTGAGGAGTATCCGATACGTTCAGACGTCTTCCGTGTCTCCTAGCTGCCGTCGCGGGGCCCATACGTGGGTCACAGACCAACACGGAGCAAAGGGATCTGTCTTTGCAGCAATCTCAAACATCTTTGTCCCAAACCCCTTGTGGCCATTTTGCTATAGGCCTACCTGTGCATGAGTGAGAGAGTGGTGCATGTTATTTTCAACCGATTACTTCAGGCTCGAATCTATTACAAATCGATCCGTCTGACTCTGAGCTGAGAACAGATTAATCACTGATGAGTGTTCGCCAGGACTGATCAGCACTTTAGTTGCAGGATTCAGATAAAAACGTTGAACTGAAGTAGAGAGAAATCCTAGTTTCAGCACCATGGACAGGGTCAGACGCGCTGTGTATAAATTCATGACGGTGGACAGCTGCGGACTGTCCTGTCGCTGTGCCTTTACTTATCTGACAGGTATATTTGCAGATTTCAGTTGAGTAAGGGTAACGTGAACACTATAAAGCTGATGAATGATGCTAATCTGTCTGCGCAGGTTACGAAATGGTGATAGGAGGACTTTTTTTCTCTAAAAGTGATGCAGCCCATAGCTCTTATCTCATTTATCCTTGGGGTCAGATAGTATCAGAGGAAACACAACATTTGAAGTAAACACCAAGTGTGAAAGTTTATTTCCTTCCCTTGTAGTTCAAAATACATTTGCTGTTGCAACAGAATCCGTGCGGTTCCTATATTTCTCTGTGTGCACCTTTTCAGTCTCATGCAGGAATGGAAAGATAAAGTTTTGTTGTGTCGAAAAGGTTGGAGTCCTCTCGGCGTGTCTTCGTGGTAACAGGATGTCCTCTGGCAATAAGCATCTCCAAGTGAAGGAAATAAATGTTACGGAAATATCTGCTCATAACTTGAGGAATATTTCCTCCTCCAAAATCGATATTCCTGCATTAATCCCCCTGAAATGCACTGATTTTTTCTGTTGTTGGGGGGGCTTGGGTGGAGGAGTGGTCAAGGTAAATCGAGCGGGTTGTGATTGATTTGTCTGAGTTCAGCTCGTATTTTGAGATGTATTAGATAATGCTAATCATCACCTTGGAAAACAAAAAAAGAGGAATGATGATCATTTTAGAAAGCAATTACAGAAATACAGTCTGTAGCCTATACGCTGCTCTGGGACGCATCTGGCTGTTCCAGTGAAACAGTCGCAGAAGGCAGCTCGTGGTGTAAAATCAAATGAGTAAAAAAAACCTCTGATTCTGTGACTTGCAGACGAGATCTAATGACTTAACTCACAGCACCCACCTCAGTGATTACACCCTAGCCTTTCCTTGCAATCAGCTCTGCTCTCCTGATGCGTCTTAACCCATTTCTTCACTCCGCAAGACCTGCATTAAGGGGGACAGAGATACGCAATTTAACATTTCTGGAGGAAAACACGCCATTACTTAAGGCCTGACAAAATAAGGCCACCCAAACACAGCTGTTAAAGAACTGTGGGTGGTAAACTTCCAGCGGCATGAGGCAGTAGAAGTGGGCCCAGTTCAGTAATGAGTTGAAGGAAAGGATGTCTGCAAACACCAATTACACAAGTGCGTGTACGCTGCGCCCTGGAGGAGCAGTTTAATGTTATACTGAGACACAACGGCCACGCCACGTACAGGAGGCATTGGACTTCATAGTTTCTACTTTTTCTCACGCCTCATACTTTAATTTGAAAGATGTGTTGCTTATTCCGACGTTTTCTCTACCACTCAAATGCTCCGCGTTGGATGCATCCAGCAAGCGAGCTTTGCGCAAAAACAAAGGACTTAGGTCATCGATTTGGAGCTGCCATGAAGGTTAATGAGAGCAGACATCTTGGTTCCTCTGCTTTTGATCCCCCCCACCCTGCATAGAGATTCTTCATTTCTTTACGAGGTCACCGGCAGTAACCCGAGCAGGGCCATAAATAGTGTCCACCTCAGACAGGCCCGGTGTCTGTCAATACTCAGAAAGTTCAGATCAGACTATACATCCGCAAAGAACGGACAGGAGCAGAACTGCTGACTTCAAACTTTAATGCATTTAAATAAAAGTATTTACTATGACCAATTAGATATGTGCATGAATAAATTCTCACCCTGTACACCGTTTGGAACAAGTCTGTGAGACGAGCACACAGCGCAGGGTGACGACTTGGTCTCATGTGTGGTGTTAGACGGCCCCCGTGTGGCAAAGACGGGTCACTGCTAACTTGGGTCGTTTTAAAGGTCATCCAGATTTATTATGTTGACAGTAAAAGCCGTACTAGTGCCCTTTTGTGAAGATCCCATCCTTCCTTAGACCTGAACTAACTAGAATAATGAAAGCCACAGCAAAGAGCTGTCTGGTATCAGCAAGAGCCGGTGACACACAGGCTTCAGTTTTTCCTCCTCCAAGGTCAGACTTCAGAGATGATTGATTAAATTAAGATGAATTAAATCTCTGACGTCTAATAGCGTTGGCACAGACCTAAAGACATGCTTCAGCACTTTCTAGAATTATTTATTTCAAAATGTTACACAGCTTCTGAATGTGAAATCGTCCACAAGTGGAGCAAAAGCCCTGACCAAAAAGGTCTGGCTGAGTTCAACGTGGTTTCATTGATAAATAAAACATCGAGCCCACAGAGAGGCCAAGAAACATGAAAATGATCTGCTGAGTGCTCAAAGTACTCTTGTGCATTGCATCAGACTGCATGCAAATTGTGCTTATTCTGTTTCAGACTAATTTCCTGTCGAATATAAAGGCTTTAGGAAATGTAACGGACAAGAGCAGCAGCCTCATCATTTAACATATTGACAAGAAATTTCTTCTGCTAAAATGCAAAAGAGCTGATAATAAAAATAGACATCAGTATCATATGTTCTATTCCATGAAATCAACAAGATATACATGTGTTTAAATATTAATGCTACCAATGTAAATGAAAACCATGTACATGCAAAAATAAAATGTAGATTTTAAAACCCTGCCAGAAATGTTTGATACATTTACATTTACTTTCATCAAGTTGCATGAAGCAACGGAGTGTTGAAATTAACAGACCAATACTTGAACGTGGTGTTTTTACAGTACTTACTATCAAAGTGTTCAAAAAAAATATTGTACTTGCACACATAAGAATGTTACTAACTAATATAGAAGAAAATCCCTGTCTCTTCTTTTTATCAGTGTGATAAGCTTAACTTCAAAACTACATGAATTCACATGTCAATCTATCTGCAAAAAAAAACAAAAACAGTACAAGTCTGCCACTATATGCCGTCATACTAATACATGTCATATTAGACTGGAGTGTGCTGGATGTGCTAAGAAACTCTGCCATGATTGTCAAAATGCTCTGAAGAGGCTCCCATCAGGATGACTCTGATCTGATCAGATGTGACAAGATGTCGCATGTGAGCGGACGCCATAACAGCTGCTCATTAGCTGACTCCGTTGGCGTGGAATGAAGTAGATGCATTGGAGGTAATGAAGAAACATAGGACACATCTTGTAGCTCTCCAGATGCTTCGACTGCACACGTCTAGTCCTTTAACTGATTTGACACCGAAAGAGCTGGTGGAAGCTTTTCGACCTCATGAGTTGCACGCAATTCTGCTCTCGCCCATTCAGACCTATCAAAGCAGTGGACGGGGGGTGACATTCACTGGTGGATGAGGTAACTTAAAAAAAAAAAAGAAAAATCTCTGCGGATGTGAGGAGGTCTTTAGATAACAATACGTTAAAAGTTCTTCAGCAGCCAGATGTCTGTCCCCTACACTCACAGAGACTTCTAGAGTTCATCACGAAGGGTCCGATGCTGCCATTTGCGATGGTGTTTGACGGAATCAACTGCCTCCAGCACAAGGCGCATGAACTCCCCCACATCGAAGGAGTAGTTGGTAAACTTTGGATGGTCCCCGAGGGTTGGATGGTGACCCTGAGGGAAGTCAGGAAAGAATGGGAATGTGAGCGTTTGGATCAGGTATCAGAGAGATAACATGGAAGAGGAATTAATTCTGTATGTTTATTACATGTGCATAAGAGTGTAAAAGAGTTGCACGTGTGAAACAGAAGAGATGGACTGAGGAAGCTCACACCGAGGTACCGTGGAGCTGGTATGGGAGTTTCCCGTACCTTGTCCTGAGGGAGCACTTTATCCATTTTCTGCCAAGTCACATATCGAATGCCCCGCAGCCGAGCCAAATCTCGATAGCAGCTTTCATCCTGACAATTATATCTGGGAGGGACAGACGCAGACACTTTATCTCTTGTTCTCCTCGGTCTGCCACACTTTCACTCTTTCGTGCTCCATCTCCCTCTCTTTTTCTCTGGGTGTATACACGCTGTTCTCACACAGTACGCTCATTCGCATGTGCAAACATGCACGCACACACACACACACACACACACACAAACAAATATTCCAAACAGCTCCCCTACCCAGGGTTGCCAGGTGTGATGAATGTCTGGTTAATTAGACAGTATTTTACAGTCATTCAACAAGTGTGTGAGGGGCACTTTGGGCTCAGCACTCTGCCAAAGGCATGTCTTCTTCTGTCTGTCTCTCTCTCTCTCTCACACACACACACACACACAATGTATAAAAGGCCCTAAAGTTAAATGTTAGTGTTATTAAGTACTGTTACCTATATGGCATTTCTTTGTTTAATATAGTATCAGATACTGGTAATTCTATTGGGAGACCCACCCCACATTTATATATTGTCACTTGTCACGGCACACGTTTTCCGACGTGAATTTGATTGGCTCTCAGGCTTGGGGGGTGGGGGGTGGGGGGGCTTACCTAGTTAGAAACCGGTGTGATGGAATAAGAACAGGAGGAAAACAGGCGTGTGGGACAGCAAAAGGAGTGGTAGCGTTCTCATGATTTTGGATTGGGGGATCACCATGTGATCAATGCGCTAATTATCTCTGGTAATAATAAGCATGACAGTTTATGGCCCTCGGCTCACATGACTCCACATGTTACAGTACAAATATATTGATCTCAGCGACTGTTCATAGATTTCCTATTGTTAGTATTGTTAAGTGTTTTATGGTAGAGCTTAAATATGAAGTGGCTCGCTTAAAGTATACTATACCTCTATGTGCTGTATCTTTATATCTATATAGATATATATATATACTGTATACCTATACTGTGTACCTATACTCTTATTTAGATTTTGCCATGTCTCTGAACAGACATATCGTACGTTTTCCACAATAAAAGCATCCTGCTGGTTTATCAGTGGTAGGATTTAACATAAATCAGGAAGTGTAACGTCAACATTAGTTAAGTTAACACAGTCTTAATATGTTTGAGAAATCCATGTAGTACTTGGAAATGTTGTGATAGTGTAAGAGGGGAGAAAATGTGGTTTCAGCAATTTCACTACTTTTTGTTTGCGACAATGATTGAGTTTAAGACATGCATTCATATTTGCATCACTGCTGATTATTTTTCACATTAGACTTTGCAATGTTTTACATATTACTACATATTGTATACCTAGGTTATAATTCATTTTGTTGTATTTTCGGTATTTTTCTCCCTATAGAAAAATACATCCAATTTTAAAACCCAGAGCTGTTTTTCATGACTACTGGGATGCCTGTGTGTGTCCTTCTTGCTAGGGGAGAGTAAGCAGCCATTAAACCATGTCTTAGCTCTTCATTTCATACCCTATCATACTCTTTCGGTTCTGGCTGACACACCGGAGTGAACCTAATAACACACAAAGAACTAGTGCCCAGACTGAACAAATTACTATTACCTCCATTACATAACAGTGTCACTCACAGCTCAAAGATGACAGCCCAGTCAGGGAGGAAGAGGAGGTGCGTGAGACCTGCGCCGTGCATCCCTATAAAAATGTCAGAGTTGTGGGTGATCCTCAACTGAACCAGGAAGGGAACATCCCTGAGAGACAATCGGAGAGCCACACATCAATCATCTTCATTGTGTAAAAAGCCAAACGCTTTTTAATTCACATACAGCACTTGACCAATACTAAGCAGCACTGAATAGCTACTGAATTCATGTGGCAAGCACTCTACTGTATAACTCACTTGTATTTGTAATCCACCACATTGACCTCAAGGGAAGGCACAGTCTTGAGGGCATTTACTAACTGTAAAAACAACAGAGGTAGGTGTTCTCTAATCAGTGAGAGAGCAAACAAATACTAGCAGTGTCCATATAAATCACCAGCCTTTTTACTTGCACTGTTTTTAGTTAATAAGGTTTTAAATAAGCACTTAACACATGTAGGCAGTAAATCAATGGTGGAAAGGAGGAGCTGCAGGAGTGGGAGAGCTGGAGCGTTAAAAGCAAAGGAGACAAATAGGAAAAGAGAAAGACAGAAAAAAGGAAAAGGAGGACAGGTTGTAGGACAGGATGGAGGGAAAAGAAAGTAAAGAGGAATGTTAAGAAATAGAAATAAAGGAGGAGAAAGGGGGGGGGGGGGGGGGGGTGGCACTGGACTCACCTCCACTTGGTTTAATATCCTTCTGTATTCTGTGCTGCGTGCCAGCAGGGTGACACGAACACGCCCCCCCTGAAAAAAGCAATATACCAAATAATCAATCAGCCAAGGACAGAAAAGATAGGCAGCTGGGAGAACATGATGCTCATTCAAACTAACAGAAAGCCTCTACTTATTATGTCTCTGATATAGAGCACAGAGGAAAGGATAAATTAGCCCAAATCACATTATTAAGAATTTATTTTGCGTGGAATGAAAGGTTTTTTGTTGTTGTTTTTAAACGTGGAATGAAAGGTTGTCCTCTCTGATGTGCTCTTATTAGCTAATGCAGTGTGCACTAAGATGTTTCTTTTCTATGTTCTTCTACTGCCACCTTGTGTTTTGAAAGAGCATTTAAGCTTTTAAAAACACGGTCATGAAAAACGGAAGATGGAATAAACAAGGATCCTATCTTCACCATCCTTAAATCATAGTAATGACACTAACAGAAACCTTTAACCTGTGCAATCTGCTATGCACAATAAACTCACCAAACTACGGCTAAAAACCTCACTATGAGTAGTTGGCATACTGTATATGTTTTCAAGACAGAGTAAATTTCCTCTCCTCCTGTTAAAAATGTTTTTAAAAGTATTGAAAAAGAGTACATGGCAGCAAATAATGATGAGGGGGTGATAGTAAAGAGAGGGGCAGTTGAGGTGGAAGAAAAGGACACAATAGAGGAGATCAGCAGTGTGAGTCTCTGCCATTAATCTAAGGATGAAAGGGGGAGAGGGTCAGGACTGAGAGGACCTCTCATTCAGCCGCCATCCTGCTATCGCTAACAGCACCACGTCTTGCCGAAAAGCCTCTTAGCATATTTCCAGCGAAGGCCATGAATATACAATGAGCTGCTCCACAGGATGGAAGAAGTTATCGGCCTTAGCTGGTAATACGGACACAGACAAGCACTTGAAACCGGTGATCATTAAAACACCTGTGAGGAGCGATACAGAGTTTGAGATGCAGAAGATAAGTAAGGAGGCGAGTGCATGGCTGCGACAGAATGCAAGAGTGAATTAGAGGTCGACTGATAGTGGATATGGAACTGATCATCAAGCTCCAAGTAATTAATAAATGAGTCTGGAATTTCTAAGTGTGTCAGATTACTATACAAAACAATTGGCCTCTATTGATCTCTAAAAAACCATTGGTTGAGGGATTCATTCGATTTGATACCAGTGATCTCCTGTGTTTACTCCTGTGATTCCTCATGGTGACTACCTGGTTGTACTCTTTTGAGGTTCTCATGCTCTCCGTGTATTTTCCCTGTATGTTTGTTTCCGCAGGATTTCTTGTTGATGTACTCGTTTTACACCTGACATTTGGATTTTCCTCTGTTTCTGCCTGTGTTTGGACTTTTTGATGATAAATGCCGGAACTGCGCTCCCTGCCTCTTGTGTTGTCTGCATTTGGGTCTTGTTTTTTTTTAAATATACGTGACAAGACCGCTCAATATGTTAGATGCCAGAATCAACTGCAAGGCTTCACTGCAACAGTCACAGAGGAGGAATAATAATACATTCACTGAGAGGTGCACAAAGAAATCTAGGATCAGTGTAAAGTTATGGGTATTTTACATGTTAATTAGCCAGAAAGTATGTACAACTGATACTGCTGAATGTTTTCCAATGCAGTCATTTGAAGACTTAATTTCAGATAGGTAATTATGACAGCCTTGTATGCCAAAGTTTTGCTCTCAGTGGGCCTCCTCGATGAGAACAGCTGCAGTCCAAACAGAATTGGCACTCTGTGCCAGCTGCTCCTTTCACTCTTGGTATTTTGAAACTTAAGGACACAAAACAGCAAGCAGTCTCGGTTGATCTAGTGCTTAGGTTTGGTACTTACATAACAAGATGTTATTATTCTCAGTATGTGGAACTGTTTAGGGCAATGTGATTAGGCACCTTGTCCAGCTATAGACAATATATAGGACAAGCTAATATGTTCAGTGGTTATCAGAGAAGAGGCAGGATAACAAGATATCTAAATAAATAGATCAAAAATGCAGCCTTCTCCACTATGGAGGGTGAAACATGACTGAAGCATCAATCAATCAATACAGGCATACATAAAAGCATCAATGAATCAATAAAATCAATAAATTATAAATAATTGCAATATAAATAATTCTCATTCTGTTATTAGAGATATACAGTTGGAGGCAAAATTATTCAGGCCTTATTGCATATTAGGTTTATTGGCAAAGTATACTATTTATCAGGCGTTTGTAATAACAAGATCAAACAACAACAGGTTAAGTTGCTCAATACTGAACCTCTTTTTCAACAACTCCCTGGTGGTCTAGTGGTTAGGATTCGGCGCTCTCACCGCCGCGGCCCGGGTTCGATTCCCGGTCAGGGAAGACTTACCTTATGTGTGCCCAACAGAATACAGTCAAACCTGGTCTGGTGACCCAATGACTCCCTTTCCACAGTCATGTTTTACTCCACATCAACATAAGCATTAAGTTTCCTGTATAAGACGCCCACCCATCCAACGCAACCGCAAGGCGCACATTTGGAGACCCGCAGGCAGCCAATCACTATCTATAACGACCGCACACAGGTAGTTTTCTTGTTCAGGTTGTTTTCTAGTTTTCCTTCCACCTTTGTATTTCTCTTGAGTGTAGATATTAGACCTGTCGTGGTTTGATTTTGGACTCTTGCTCCCTATATTAGTTTGTAGATTTAGGATAAATAACACATCATGCCAATAAACGTGATATATTGTAATATGTGGGTTAAATAATTTTGCCTCCAACTGTTGGTGAACTATTCAACACTACTATTAAAACAGCTCCCTGATGGTCTAGTTGTTAGGATTCGGCGCTCTCACCGCTGCGGCCAGGGTTCGATTCCCGGTCAGGGAAAACTCTCCTTATGTGTGCCCAACAGAACAATTGACTCAGCAATCCAAGCAGAATCAACTGATCTCAATGCAAAAATACAGCATGAACATAAATAAGTATAACATGATATATTGTATGATGAACCCCACAATTACAATACAACTTTCTTTCAAGACACATTAAGTTCCACCTAAAAATTTTTCTTGAGTGTGTATATTAGACCTGTGATGGTTTGAATTTGGATTGTTGTTCCTTGTATTAGTTTGAAGGTTTTGGATAAATTACACATTGTGCCAATAAATGTGATATAACACACAATGTGGGTTTACTAATTTTGCCTCCAAATGTACCGGAACTATTAAACATTACTATTAAAACAGCTCCCTGATGGTCTAGTGGTTAGGATTCGGCGCTCTCACCGCCGCGGCCCGGGTTCGATTCCCGGTCAGGGAAGACTCTCTTTATGTGTGCCCAACAAAACCTTACTAGAAACATACAGTATGAGGGTGAATAACTGTATTATAATATGATTTATCATGAAATCCCACAATTACAATACAACTATCTCTGAAGAAAAATAAATGTCCTCTTCATTCCACCTTAATATTTTTCTTGGGTGTGTATGTTAGACCTGTGATGGTTTGAATTTGGATTGTTGTTCCTTGTATTAGTTTGAAGGTTTTGGATAAATAACACATTGTGCCAATAAATGTGATATAACACACAATGTGGGTTTAATAATTTTGCCTCCAACTGTTGGTGAACTATTCAACACTACTACTGAAACAGCTCCCTGATGGTCTAGTGGTTAGGATTCGGCGCTCTCACCGCCGCGGCCCGGGTTCGATTCCCGGTCAGGGAAGATTCTCCTTATGTGTGCCCAACAAAACCTTACTAGAAACATACAGTATGAGGGTGAATAACTGTATTATAATATGATTTATCATGAATCCCACAATTACAATACAGCTATCTCTGAAGAAAAATAAATGTCCTCTTCATTCCACCTTAATATTTCTCTTGAGTGTGAATGTTAGACCTGTGATGGTTTGAATTTGGATTGTTGTTCCATGTATTAGTTTGAAGGTTTTGGATAAATAACACATTGTGCCAATAAATGTGATATAACACACAATGTGGGTTTAATAATTTTGCCTCCAACTGTAGGTGAACTATTCAACACTACTACTGAAACAGCTCCCTGATGGTCTAGTGGTTAGGATTCGGCGCTCTCACCGCCGCGGCCCGGGTTCGATTCCCGGTCAGGGAAAACTCTCCTTATGTGTGCCCAACAGAACAATTGACTCAGCAATCCAAGCAGAATCAACTGATCTCAATGCAAAAATACAGTATGAACATAAATAAGTATAACATTGATATATTGTATGATGAACCCCACAATTACAATACAACTTTCTTTCAAGACACATTAAGTTCCACCTAAAAAATTTTCTTGAGTGTGTATATTAGACCTGTGATGGTTTGAATTTGGATTGTTGTTCCTTGTATTAGTTTGAAGGTTTTGGATAAATAACACATTGTGCCAATAAATGTGATATAACACACAGTGTGGGTTTAATAATTTTGCCTCCAACTGTAGGTCAACTATTCAACACTACTATTAAAACAGCTCCCTGATGGTCTAGTGGCTAGGATTCGGCGCTCTCACCGCCGCGGCCCGGGTTCGATTCCCGGTCAGGGAAGATTCTCCTTATGTGTGCCCAATAGAATAATATTAATTCTGTAATCTGAGCAGAATCAATTAATATTACTACAAATATACAGTATCAGGATAAATAAGTGTAATATTATATGACATAATGTATCATGAACCCCACAATTACAATACAACTTTCTTTCAAGACACATAAAATGCCCTCTTCATTCCACCTTAACATTTCTCTTGAGTGTGTATGTTAGACCTGTGATGGTTTGAATTTGGATTGTTGTTCCCTGTATTAGTTTGTAGGTTTTGGATAAATAGCACATTGTGACAATAAACATGATATAACACACAATGTGGGTTTAATAATTTTACCTCCAAATGTAGAGGAACGTTTCAACATTACTATTAAAACAGCTCCCTGGTGGTCTAGTGGTTAGGATTCGGCGCTCTCACCGCCGCGGCCCGGGTTCGATTCCCGGTCAGGGAAGATTTGCTTTATGTGTGCCCAACAGACAGTCCTTCCAAGTTGTCGCAATCACATCGGTTAAGACAAATTCAACCCATCCCTGTGACTTCTTCACACCCTTGCAATTTTGTCCAATCATTGCAGTTTGCTGTGAGTTTCACCAATAATAGCAGTCTCACACGTTGAGCCATACTTGTATGTCACCAAACTCACCTCCTTGTTTCCAATTAATTTATTTTTAACTAATTTACTCCTTTGAAAACATTATGTAACTCTGGGTAGCACCCATCAGCATGTTAGCTAATCAGAAGTTTGTGCACAATGCATTCTGGTACATATAGGCACAACTGGCAAGCAAGAGAACTAAGTTTTCTCAGTCGATATGGCATGTATTGAGAAATCTATTGTTTCAACTGACTAGATTTACCATGAAAACGGATTGGAAATCCACATATATTTCCCTTTAATTTGTTTCCATAAAGAGGTTCTTCCTACCTTTGGTCCATCTTGTGGGATGTTCAGTCGATGGAGGACATGCTGGGAGAACGCCCTAAACATCCCATCACTGTAGCAGTCTGAGACCTGCCATCAACACACCACAGAAAACATAAACATAATTTGCAAAAGATATTTATTTTTCATCCATTTAATTAATTAATCCATTTTTGTTTTAGGTTATATGTAGCTATGCAAAAACAATATTTCTATTTTTTGAAAATCTACTCCCTGATTGAAAATATATTTAAGGTCAATTGAATCTGCTCACATTTGTGCACTGCGCTATGTTGTGATGCAAATATTTAGCAAATAGGGAACCTAACAATTGTAAACACATTTTCTAATCTCCCTGGAATGAGCATCATATGAGCCTATGCATTTCTCAAGTCTGAGGATTTCAAATATACAACGCTGCACTGCAACTGTAAATGTAAGCACATGAATATAAACATAACATGCTTTGCAGGAACAATCAAAAGCATCAGCTTGAGGCTGACTTATCAATATTTCACACCTCAAGGTTGGAACCACAGGACAACACATATTTATATGGCATCATCTTTAGAGTAATCTCCTTGAAATTATCATTTAAATTACATGAGCACTTGCTGAGACTTTGAATGCATCACATGAATATTTGACCTGAACTCCATGTTTATGACAAAACAGGATATCATTTAGCATGTGGGGAGGAGATGCTGGCAAATCATTAAAGAAATAATCACAAAATGTGAGATGAAAACATAGAAATGAAGACACAAACGAGGCAGCATTGAAATGAGAGACTGCAATTTGTTCAAAGCAAATACATATGTAAAGCATATCAGGTTGGCGGCTGCACACACAAACACGCATATATACATGAGGGATAACTTACGAGAGGGGTGTTGTAAAAAAGACCGTATCTCATTCTCGGGAGGAGGGAGAAGAACACATCTTTAAAACACACCTATGGACAAGTGTGAATAAATCCATAAGGTAAGCATGCTGCATTGCACAGAAATCATATGTGTATGTCATGATGCTGTACACACGTGAGCCTGCATGCATACTGATTTGACATCTTGAAGTGCTTTCAAAAATATTACATTGATGTTGATATGATGATATTGTCGGAGATCAAGAGTAATACTGATGGAATCTGAGCGTCTGTTCAGCCACAGCTCACTTCATACGTTCGTACATATTTCATCAAGACTACTGTTGATGCTTGCGGTTACACCAAACGCAATATTTCCTGTGTGCTGGAGGATTTTTCCAATACAAATCCAAGCCAGTAAGAAGGGTCTGTGACAACACTCTAAAGCCGTTAACTAAAAACAACCAATCTGGTTGTGTCGGACATTTTTCTGGTACTTACAAACAAAGATTTTGGGGTAATTGATGAGTTCAATGCCTTAACAAAAATGGAACATGTAAGGCAGAGTTACCATCCCTGAATTTCCCTCCAGATAAATAAAAAAATCTATCCATCTACCTATCGATCTGTTTCTGTATCTATCTATCTATTTCAAACGTACTCTTTTTGAGTCATAGGTCTTCAGGTGGATGATGTCATGCTCTGAGAAGGCCCTCCATGTTTCACTGAACAAATCTCCATAACCATAAAAACTCTGGGAGAGACAAAGAAAAGAAGGGAACAAACGTTAATTCAATTGATAAATCCTAAATTTAAAAAAACAGAGTCTTAACATTAATATCAGCTACAGCCTTTAGCAGCGTCAGACCCCACATGTTATCACACTATTCTGAATACTATATCTGAAAGTCTTCTCTCCCTCCCATTTTCCTTCCTCTCTTTGCCTTTTCCTCTTTACCTCTGTGCACAATGGAGAGAAAAAATGGTCTGGATGAAGGGGTCTGTAAGAGCATTCTGTTTTTGAACTAGTGTTTCTCCTTGGTGCCTTCATCAGACATAAAAACTACTAATTTTTTAAAAACAGACTTCGACTTTAGTGGGCTAAAATCTTAAATTGTATCATTAAGATCCAATGATATATCCAATATATGATGTTTTTTTCAATATGAACGACAAAACTCCAACAATCTTTACTGAATTAATTTCATAAATGTGTGTTTATTTCTTACATAGCTAAAAGAGGAACCACAAAAAAAGAAAACCCACATTGACAGATAAATCACTTAGGAATTGTAGTTTCCAGTGGTGACAGCAGGCATGTTCACCTGAACTTTATACAGCTATGTTTCCCTTACTTCACAGTATGTGATGGTTAACCTCAAGTAGACACAACATATGGAGATATATCTTCACCCTCCCTTCCTGACGGGTGGCATCAGGTACCCACCGTGTCCCACATGATGATGTTGATGTCTGAGCTGAAGGAGTTGTTAATGTGCTGGGAGATGTAGAGGTTGACAAAATCACAGAAGTGGTGGTACATGTTCACCCCTATAAGAAAAACACACACAATGATTTTTTTTGTCATCATGTCACAATTTTTGCTATTAGAGCCACTGGAAACATGAACTGACTGCAGGAGCATCTGAATCCAACTGTCATATAAATTAAACATGAACGATGCAAAAACAAGGTTTTAGCTACTTATTTAAGTTGAATCATGTAAATCTTTATTTACCAGCATCCAATTTCATGAAAACAGTGGGTTTCTCTATGATGAGGTCACAGTGTCCATCCTCTATGGGCTGAAAGTCCAGCTCTGTGTATGTCTGCAGCTCAGCATACCTACAAGAGCAGCACAGCACATCAATATAATGTTGTAAACAGAACTGTAAAAATCTACATTAATACGGTTCACATGGCACACCATGGAAATAAACATTACAACCCATCCAAAGTCACAAACATTATCTGTGTGCTACTAGCTCACTGTGAAGATGCATGATTTATCAAGCTCATCATTCTGAGAGGGCTAGTTCATTATGTTTTTTATTGATTGTCAATTGTGGGTGACAGTTCATTTCAGGCAGGGGTGAGTCACACAGAATCACCTCTGAGAAGAACAAGAGCCATCAGGAGAATGTATACCTACTTGGAACACTCTTTTCATGACTGGCAATACAATGCAGAATGCTTCATCAGTGTGGGATAAAAGCACCATCTAGTGACAGTCTGTGTGACTACAACCAAATATTCCTGTCGTGCCAGCTGTCACACATGCAACACAACCCCAGAACAAGTCCTCTTAAAGACAGTCACTTCCTTGATGGTCTAGTGGTTAGGATTGGTGCTCTCACCAGAGTGTCCCTGGTTCGAATGCCAGTAAGGGAACTTAAATTTGGGTCTACTAAATAATGAAGACAATATCAAAGCAAACTGGAGCCTGACATTTAAAGTGATGTTATTTTGCAGGTTTTTTTCGGCATGCTCTAAATTCTGACCACAGATCAGGGAACACACGGGAGTGCAAGCGTAGATCACTTAGTCATTAATGCCTCTAGAAAAGACAAATTAACAAGAGATGTATAAGTCAGCCTCATTGGGATGGATAAACCATGCACATGATGCATGTCATACACTGTAAAAACTGCGCTCACAAACCAACCATCAGAATTTGGCATTTTCACCTCCACAGCCTGGGTCTGGGTTCCATTCTGGGAATATACTTCATTTAGTAGCCATTAAGGTTGTCAGAAGTATTAATATTTTTTTATACCACATGTTTAAAACAATCTATCTGCATGGTATGGTAAGTATCAAAGCTATAAAAAACAGATCTATAATCAGATTTTCAACCCAAGGCTCCACAGATTTTAACATTACACTGTTAATTTTTTTTAAAAATTGGCTATTTTGTGTGCTAATGACATCTTTTATTTTATTTTTGCCATGGAATTGAAAGAAGTTCAAATTCAGGTACTGTATCATCACAACCTTTGTCGCTAATTACACATGCTTTCTCAAATTCTCAAGAGCTGACGCAAAAATTCATTGGCTAAAGCTCAGTAAACGAGTGGTTGAATGTGTGTCCTGCCTCACCATGATTGTAAGGGGCTCTTGTGCTCTCCCTCAGCAGTAAGTGCATGCTTGTTTAGTCTGCAACAACCGCCAATCTCACCCTTCTGAATGAAGTCATCCTTGTATCTGCCAACATAAACATGGAAAAGTTTCAAGACACTTTCATCTGTGTCTGTGATGTTCTTTTCACGTACACGTCGCTTTCAAATACACTGACCTCTCATGTCCTCTGCGTGGCTTCCGCAGGTCCAGGTAAAGGTTGGTTGCCTTACAGAAGCGAGTGTGACTACTACATTTTAATGATGAGTCCCCCTGAAAAAATATCAAGAGTAGAAATATTTAGTATTCTGGACCTTATTGTGAGTGGTCTCTATATTACTCTCTCTATATACTGATACTTTGGAGCTGCAAAATATGCTCAGGCCTATTGTATGGGAACTCTTTTGTTTGACACCGTCTATGTTTCACCCAGCTGTTTTTTCCTGTTGACTCAGCAGGCCCGTGGGAACGAAGGAAATGAGCAGACTTACTGGCTTGCTGGGCTCGCAGAGTGTTTTGAGCTCAGAGCGGCGCTCCTTCACGTAGCCAAAATCAGCCTGCTCCCAGAAAAGCTCCTGGGCTGTGTCCAATGAGCGAGTCCTGGCAAGTAATAGATGTACTCAGATCAGCAAAGTCAAAACATAACGGTGCGTCAATGATGCATGAATGAGTACACTTTGACTTATGAAAACATAATGGAGATTGTGGTTCAAGAAATTGAATACCTATGAATAAAAGGTTACTATCATTTTTTGAGCACCTTGCCCATCGTGGATGGCTGATAAGAGAATGTGGAAAGCAAATTATTCTAAGTGCATTATACTTCTGAGACGGACAAAGTGAAAACATAAAGTGTGTTAGAATGGGATGTGAGGAGCAGTACCATCCAGAGTCAGCTTTTGTGCACACTGGATAGCTAAAGCGTTTCCTTGGATCACAATTCTTCTCATAACCCCAACAGGCAGACGGATCTTGAAGGGCATCCTTTTGTAAAAACAAGTATGAATAGTGTGTGTGTGTGTGTGTGTGTGTGTGTGTGTGTGTGTGTGTGTGTGTGTGTGTGTGTGTGCGTGTGAGAGAGAGACAGAGAGAGAAAGACAAAGATAAAGAGAAAAAATTTCAAAAAGAGTTATGACAAGTTTACCATCAAATTTAAATTTTTACAAGGACACTGTTGATTAAGATCTATATATGACGGCGGAACAGATCCATGAAATGCAATTTAAGAGGTAAACAATGATGAAGTGGATTCCTGGTCTGCCTAAGGACACGAACAGATTCTGAAGACATGCAATAATTTTAATGTGCTACTAAAACCAAGTCAGACTGAAAGCAGTTAAACTAGAAAAATTATGTCCAATGACACAGATGGCCCCGCTACTGCGAAAACATGATTTGTTGCCTATGTGCATAGACCATAACTTCTATCATTATCATCATCACACATTGTACTATATAATACCTGCATTCTACACATCACAGACAATTTTCATGTTGTTATTACTCGCGTTGTAAACTTGTCAATTAACTAAGGGCTTTGTCAGAGCTTTTCTTCATGGTACAGCAAAACTCCAAGGAAGTGATGTGCCACTAAGCTGCTCTGAAAAAAAACAGTGAAATGTTGTCAGAGTGCATATCTTACTTTAAAAGGGCAGAGTGGGTCCAGGTGGCATTGCTTGGCGACTCTCTTGTCGTTGTAGAGGAAGTAGGGTATGTGCTCTGGAGGCAGGGAGATCCTGCTGTAGTTGAGCAGCGGCGCTGGTAGTTTGATGTCGGTGTTCTCAGCCCTTGCAGTGGTGACCACAGTGAAAGAAAATGCAATGCCCAGCGTTACCAAGAGCAGCATAGTCAGAATTACACAGACATGTGAGGTAGCCGCCTGTCTTCACAGCACCCTGGTGAAAAAAGAGGAGAGAGACTCAGAATTGCACTCTGAAATCTAGGTTGAGAGCCTAACACCACAGCATACAAGTGTACGAGCAAGTGTGTGGGAACATAGCTCTAGGCAGATCTGAGCACCACATAGGGAAAGATCCTGTTGCAGGAAGTATTACTGACCCTTTTCCGACTGTTGTCTGAGCAATAATTACTGAGGCTGAAGGGGCAAATAAAAACAGCTGGCAGGTAATGTGACCTACACACTTCCAGGTGGCCAAACCAGTATTTCCACACAGCACAGACAGTCCTATTTCCAATAGCTATTTGATTTTGTTCAGTCTCAAGAAGGCAAGCGCTTCAAAGCCCAATGCCAATGACATGCTTCACTCCCAAAATCAATGACCAAATCACATTAGTTAAGTGTGACGGCTGCATTTTCCACACACTGACTCTCGAATCTGTGCACATCTGAGGAGGGATAGCTGAGAAGGACAGACATTACTGCATGTTACTTGGATCAAAAACACAAAAATGTCTATGCAGTTGGTTTTTATGACAATTCATCCTCCTATTTTCTATAACCAGTTATCCTTTGGAAAGTTGTGACAATTTAGTCACCAGTTCATAGATGCTGCATGTGTTAGGACTATGGGAGATCACATACAGACACGGGGAGAACATGGAAACTTCATATAGAAAGGCCCCAGGTCAGGACTCGAACTCACAACCTTCATGTTCTCAAAAAGCTTCTTCAAGATGAGTGGAAGGTACTTGCTACCTAGTACCTGCAACTATGCTGCATTAAAAAAAAACGACGTCATGCACTACATACTTAAGGAGTAACAAGTTAGAGCACAGTTTTAGTAGGCTTCATTATGTATTTTACGTATACAAAACTTGAATCGTTTATGTAAGGCACAGGTTTTTACGAGCACTCGCCTACTCTAATATTTGTGTCGCATGTGGGCGCTCAAAGAAGAAATAAACGTCGTTTTTGCCACCTTATCATCTCTAAAGTGTAACAAACAAACTTAGCGACCGTTAGTTACCTAAACGCAAAACAACCCACCAACAACACTCAGTACTTTCACTAAACACACGTCATGAGAGACTGAGGGTATGTGGATGTAATAACGCAGTATGTATTCTCCTCTTTTTCAGAGGGTAAAATATAAAAATGAAACTTTCCTTGAAGCTAATGTCTGAAATATTCATGCTGTTGCTAACATGCTGTTAGTTCTTGACAAAGCCAAGAAAGCCCCTTCGTTTAAATTGTACCAACGCATTTAACATTTCCACGCTTACAAAAAAAAAAGAGAAGCTCTCAAAGGGAGAGAACCTCACCATAAATGTTGGTCTACAAAAGGTGAAGACTGTGTGAGAGGTACTTACCTGAAATCACAACCTGATATCTTCCACAAGCGATGATGTTGCCGCGCCGTCGCCATAACACCGGAAATCTTGTACCGGGTGTAATGTACAGGTCCCGCCACAGGATGGCGCACTGCGACAGACATTGATTGCAAATACTGTAGCTTTAAGTTTTACTCTTGTATTTCTTATTTCTTTAACTTTCTCTTTGACTCTTTCATTTCTATACAAATATTTGTTTTTATATTGTCTTATGTTGGTTTTATATGTTGCTCGACAAATAAACTTCCCTTTCCGATACACAGTGCTATTAAAAAGACTTAGCCTCCAATAGAGCTAAAGTAAACTGGTTTAAAGGTATATTAGTATAATGCTGATGTAAAGCCACAAGGCCAGCACTGGGTTTGTCCAATAAATTACTCATATTTTAAAGCTCAGTTGCTTTAACATTGTGGATTATTAAAAATAATTTCTTTCCTGTTTTTATTGATCAAGTTAATCCACTGGTTGTCAAAACTCAAATGTGAGAGTTCACTGGGGCACATAACTCAGCAAAATGGGTCTAGTGACAGTACTGAGTACCATCTATGAATAAGTTTAGACTTCAGATTTTGAAAAATGCTCTTAAGTAATGAAACTCATCAGAAAGTCTCACAACTATCGATAGGGGACTGAATATGTTTACATTAACAATGAGTACAGCATATGGTCTGGAATAGGTTATGTAGAATATGTTTCACAAGTAAACTGTTTGTCAGTTTTAATACATTCGTAAAAGTATGGCTACAACAAAGCATAAACATCTAAATTGGACAATAGTATGAAATTGTTCAGAACATGAAGATTTATTTTTTTTAGAGTTTCGTACATTAACATAATGTAGTATTTTATGTGAGTGGAATGAACTAGTTTACCAAATGAGAGTAATTTTCACCACCCAAATAATGTTTATTCATCTACATATTTATACGATTTAAAATGCAATCCTCAGGATTTCAATCACAAACTCCTCTCCGGTCATCATTCTGTGATTTTTTGACAGATTTAAGAACATAAATGTCTCTGTACAACATGTTTAGATACGTCTTGAATTTTGTGATGCTTTAAGAAAAAAGCAAGGATGAATTATGTGTAGTGCAAAATACCCTCACCATCTCCAGCAGTTATACTGTTCATACAATTTTAAGTGAAAGGTTCAGTCATGAGAAATTGTCCAAAGCAAAGTCAGCATGAAGTCCCATAGATTTTGAATGGACACCTGAAACGAACTGTGGCTATCATAATGGTTCTATAAGAATACATTGTATGCTATGCATAATCCCGACATCCTAACTTAAATATAATATGCTATAATTAAATTAAAATAAAAGCAAAGATAAAGAAATAAAATTTTGAAATCTATCTTGTTCTGTGAATGCATGTCTGGCTAAGATAGTTGATTGATTTGTTTGTGAATCTTCCAGAAGTAACACAGTGCAATAAGAACTGATCATTTCTGGTTCTTTAGCAGTTCATCTATCTGGGTTTTGTACATGTTCTTCACATCTTCAAGGTCCAGTCTCAGCTCCTCTGCCTCCTCAGCCTTTTCCCCGTACATCTGCAGGATGGTGTTGTGCCTCTGCTCCAAATCCTGAAGGCACAATCAGAGAAATTGAAAGAATCTCTGCAAGGTGAATGTTTAGAAAGAATGTTTCCAAAGAACATTAACGTATCAATTTCCATATGCAGCTTTTACCTTGAGTTGAATTGTCAACTTGGGGATCTCCTGAATTTTCTCCTCCATTTCATCATTTTGACTGGTGAGTCGGACTAGCTCTTCTGCCATCACTGAACGACTCCTCTCCAGATTGGAGATCTCAAGCTGCAGGAGGGAAAGACAAGGGTAGTACAAACCACTGGTACACAACTGCCTTTCAGTGCAGGAGGTGACTCATTATTTTCTGGCCAAATATTAATTTTGTTGTTGAAACATGTTGTTTTTCCACATTACATTACAATTATGAGAAAACAGTACTGCTGACATGTAGCAGTACTGATACTCCAATGAAGAAAGTAGCTTTATATGTGTTTTTGTTCTGGATTGCTACCTGCAACTGTGCTATCTCTCCTTCTCTGAGTTTGAGCTGAGACTGGAGGTTTTCGATGATGTTGGAACCTCCAGACAGCCTGGTGGCCTCGTACAGGTTGGTCCCACTCAACGACACAGACATGGTCATGGCTGTCAGTGAGTGGTCAAAAGACTCATCCTTTGGACGAAAAAAAACAGAATATAGGATCAGTCAAACTATAAAAAAAAAAAATCCAACAATGTAGAAGGTAGTTTTCATTTCTATGTTTAAACATTTGTCACACTGTGTACCTGGGAAAGCATAGAGCTGTGGAGACCAGCATTGTCTGCCCCACTGATGGAGCTGGAGCGAGACAAGGAGGGTGTGGAGGAGGCTGGGGGCTCTCCCACAGAAAAGGCCATGGCCTTCCGGTCCTGAAGAGGAAAGATTTCAACACTATTTGTCAACAAAACATCTTTACTGTTTAAATTAAGAAATTTTGATGAGACAAAAACAGCAAAGTGAATAATAGAATTTGGCTGAATGTCCAAAATTTTCCTCAACCTTCTCCTTGAGTGCCTCCTGTGCCAAGTAGCACTTCTTCTTCTCTTGCTCCACCTTCATTTTCTCCATCTCTAACTGATTGGTCAACAGGAGCTGGCGGACGAAGATAAAAGGTACACATGAGGAAGTTGTTTCATAGAAGATAACAAGAGTAGGGAATAGCATTATGGTACCTTTTCTTTCTTTGCATCTTCTAGCATTCGGATGTGTTCTCCTCGTAGATTTTCCAGGTCAACATAATCCCTACAGAGAGAATGAGAAATAGGTCTTGAAAAATAAACAGTATAAAAGACTAAAAACAAGCAAAATTTAATTCTCTGATATGCCAAGAATTAAATTAATTCAGCAAAATGGTGTGAACTCTAATGCAGAAGGTTCCTTATACAACATATTAAATAGTCATATTTTCAGCATTTATTCACCGCCCTGTCGAGGGAAGAAGCTGTAGATACATTTTATTCATTTATCTATGTAAATTTGTTTTCCCTTTGTATCACCAAATGCATGCACAGTAGGTCATACATAATGTACACCTTTCAGCATGAGCTAAAAATGTTTCGAGCCAGCCAGGAGTCGAACCTAGAATCTTCTGATCCGTAGTCAGACGCGTTATCCATTGCGCCACTGGCCCTCTGACAGGCTGATCCCTCTAACAAAAGACGAGTGTTGCACAAAGGACATTTGCACATGCATAAGTGCTCCTGTCTGGAGGGGATTCCCCGCCCCCGCATCGCAAATGGGCTTATTTTAAAACAAAACAACTCTCCTGCAAGCATTAGCATTACAAATGGGGGTGTGGTGGCGAAAGCAATAGTTATACATGTCCCTTCTTTCTGCCCTGCAACTCACTTTCTTGATAGTGTAGTAGTGGTTTGAATATAAATTATTAGCAACTCATTCAGCATTTGAAAGCCAAGTCACAGTTCAAATTAAACTTACTCAACCATGCCCCAACTCATCTATCAACCCCACACATTTTAGTCAGAAAAAAATACATTGGGAATATACAGTTTTGGTGATAATGACAGCTGGATGTATCGAATCACTCAATCTTGTAGACTTACCTGCTGCTCTCTTCCTCCAGTTTCTCTCTTTTGCTTCTCTCAGCCTCCACCTGTGCCAGAAGTCGGGCCTTCTCCTGGCGAACCAGGGAATTCTGGGAATCCAGAGAGGCCAGCTGGGACTTGATGGACAGAAGTTCTTCCGTTGCTGATCGCTCCTTCTCCACAGCTACAGCCAGCTGTGTCTGGGCATCCGCTGATGAAAGGACAATGGGGATTAAAGGGAGAACAGATATAACACAGTACTGTGCAAAGTTTTGTTTGATGTTTAACATATACAGTTAAAACTCCTGTTTCTTACCTAGCCTATCAGAAATGCTCTTCTCCAGTTTTTCCCAAGATGCTGTCTGTCCACCCAATGAGGCCTGTAAGTTCTCAATCTGTCGCAGTAGGGGACGTGTTGCTGAGGTAACACCCTGACTGAGTTCCTGGTTCCTGGTCTCTGCCTCCTGAAGCCTCTGTGGAAGATGGCAAGAAAAAAAAAATGTAGTGCACTAAATAAACCCTGTACCTGGTACAGTTTTTGTCCGAAGGGGTCATCTTGGTAGGACACTTTCAAAGCAGCATAACATGTTACCTGTCGTAGCTCACTGATCTCCTCCCTTAAATAATCTTCTTTCCTTGCTTGTTGTTGCTCAGCCCTCTGCAGAGCCAGTCTCAGGTCAGCCACCTGTACGCACCATTAAACAGAGTAAGAACAGGATAAAAACTGTGGAGTGCCTTAGTTAGCACCCCATGCACAAAGGAAATAAAAATCTGTTGAAAATAAAAGCTGCACCACTGACTCATATTTGAGGATTTAGGTTTATTGAGGCTGCACCAAAGCCTGTTGCAGTGCACACTTTCCATTAGTATATGAAAAAGGTGTGCTGGGTTCCTCCAATCCAGTATACTTGACTTACAAGTTTACCAAACAAGCTCTTGCATGCCACGTGTCTACAATGTGTTACCTGATCTGCCAGGGCCTCCTGTTGAATCCTGGCCTCCTCCTGGGCTTTCTCAAGAGCCAGACTTAGCTGCTCCTTGGCATGTGTGTCCCTGCTAAGAGCTGCTTCTTCTACCTCGCTGGCTCTGCTGGCATTCGCTTTGTGAAGTTCCGCCAGCTCTCTGAGAGCAGAGATGCAGATACAGACCATCAACATCATGACTGGATTACATCACGGTCCATATTTGTGAGAACAGTGAAACATTTGTTGTTGTTTTTTGGCTCTGTACTTCACCACACTGAATTTGAAATGAAACAATGACGACTGGGCGTTTACATATACAAATATATTAAACTAAACGCTCATTTTACTTTTCTGTCACAATAAAATAGGTGGATCGCGTATGGAAATGGTTACAATTCTCTTCTTCACCAAATGTAGATGTAAACGCCCTCAAACCAAACACTGAAGTCAACACTTTAAAGTGGAGTTCCACACAACAAATATGTCTGTACCTCGTCTGCACTGAATATTCTGTCAACACTTGAACAATATCATGCACTGTGAAGTATGACCACACAAAAGCTGGCTTGTGAGGTTTTATTTACAGTATGAGATCAGATTGTGAGTATTCAATAGCAGGGTGTGCCATTGTTTACTTGTAAGAGTTGTCCAGAGCAGCCTGCAGGCTCCTGTTCTTCTCCTGCAGCTCCTCAATGTCTATCTGCAGCCTGCTCAGCTCCTTCTCCTGCCGCTCCACCACAGTGTTCAGCTTCTTGATGTTATCCCTGTGCTGTTTCTCCACCTCCTCCTTCCCATCTAGAACCTAATACATAAAACATGGGCAGAATTGTAGCCATGATTAAATCAAATCATTGTTATTTAAGTCATTTGTAACACTATAATAATGAGTAGCAAATGTGTGTCTACGGAAACAGATGGCCCCCATGGGAAAAAGTCAATTTACGCTGATGTAGATAGGCCATCCACCCTATCATAGCAGGATAATAGCAGAATGAAATGAAGACTTCAAATGTCTCTAAAGAGATCTAAAAAAAAACAGCAGCACATATAGACAAGATCAAAGGTCCTGTAATATACACCACTTCATGTTTGTTTGTTTGATTGATTGATTGATTCATGATGTTTCAAAACTATGCACAATTGGATCCAGCTCTGGATCATAATCCTGATAATGATCAAGGTTTGAGAGATTCAAATATATATTTGGAGGGGTGCAATATATTATTGGTTCACATTACGGTAATGGAGAGAGGTAGAGACAGGGCACTGCCACCAATACGAAGCTGAGATAATGGAGATTCAAACTGTACGACGTCTTTTGTATATATACTGTATATCTTTTTCTATGTAAATAATTCTATTTTATTACAATATTGTAGGTGCTTTTTAAAGAAACTGATGATATGTCTCTGATGAGCTTTTGTTGTGGCTTCATCTGACAACTATTTACTGATTCTCAATTTTTAATGGCAATGGTGTTGTTTTCTTGTTTCTATGTACTTCAATCTTACCTGTTGCAGTTGCCTGAGTTCCTCATCTAGCTCCTTTATTTTCTTCTGTTGCTTGGCGAGTCTGGTGTCGCTCTCCCTCTCTTTCACACGTAGTTTTTTTATAATGTTGCTGTGCTGCAGGTGCTGCTTGGACAGCTTTTCACCTAAAAATGAGAGAGATAAACACATAGGCAGCCAATTCATGTAACGTCATAAACAGATGATGAGACGACACCCAGTAAATTCGAGCGATATTTCAGTAACAAGATATAAAGTAGCTGAATGTTATTTAAACCATCCACACTCCGATCCCTAACGATTGAGGCATGCAAGATATCCTCAGCCTAGATAAATATTTTTTTTGCTGTATCTTTGTAACACTCTTCCTTGCATTTATTACATTAGTCAAAACATTACAGACTAATCCTTCAGGGCGTAATGCTGTCTGCAATGGTAAATGTCCTGTTTTACATTTATATTTCCTGGGGCCACCACCCAAAATCATGGCCACTCTTCATTCAACACCTCATGTGCTACTGAAGCAAATTTTTTTGTGAAGCTGGACATAGAACTCCAAGCTCCAAAAGCAGCTGTCACACTAGGTCAGACCAAGTCTACAACTGGCTTTATGTTCAACACTGTCTTTGCTGTAAAGTCTCTCTAGAATTGAATTCCAGGGTTGGTGGAAGAGAAGAATACTACTGCTATTTAGATTAGAGTTACCTTCTTCCAGCAGGCCTCGGATCTGCTCTTCCTTCTCTCTGATGATCTCCATTGTATCACTGGAGTTGAGTCTTGTAGAAAGCTCTTCTCGCAAGCCCTTTATTTCCTGTAGCATAGAAAAATATCATGTTCTGACATAGAAACTTCGGACACATTTTTGATTTTAAATATCAAAGTAGATATATATTTTAGTTGTAAAATGCATTCACTAACAATATAAGCAGAGCCTCAGATCAGTAATATGTGAATTACCTTCTTGGCAATGTCTCTTTCTTTGCAGGCCAGCTGAGCCTTCCTCTCTGCGTCTGCTATACGCTGGGTGAACTCATCCTTTAAGGACTGAACAGTGGAGCTCTCCTCCTTCAGGCTTATCACCTCACTAGAGGATGAACAGACTTGTTGGTCTAAGAGCTCATATTCTAAATCTATAAAATCTCAGGGCCAAAATAATAGGACGAAGAGACGATTTTAATCATTCACCAATCAGAGTGACTTAGTCAAAACATCACTTGAAAATTTAAATTATACTGTAGTTAGAATAATTGGAATAATTACATAAGTACATAAAGGTATATACAGTATTATTATGGTTTAACTTAGCAATTTCATAGCATTTGTTAGGCAAGATCATCAACAGTGTTTTTGGGAACAAGTTGCGTGTGCCATACACTCACTCTTTGAGATTGTCCAAGTTCTCCTCCAGCTTGGCCTTGTCTTTGCTAACAGTCAACAGCTGAGACTCTCTCTTCTCAAGGCTGCCTGACAGCTCATCAATGACCTGAAACATGTGCACATTTTTTGTGTTTAGCAGTTGCACAGAAAAGCCAAAAAATATTAAACTTACTCATAAGGAACGCAGTGTGTTGGTACTTAAATATACTGGTTTCCTTCTTTATATAACTTAAGAAAAAGAAACTCTGGGACTGGGGGTTAAGACTGAGACTTGACCAAACACTTCCAAACAAACATTCTGACCATGTATTGACAAGTGTTCAGTGGTCTGCAATTACATTGCAAAACTGGAATTAAAGTGTTACTCTGGACAAGCTTGGAAGACATTTAGAAGATGATATGGAAATGTGACATGACAGCCTAGCATAGCTATTTACTTTTATTTTGTATTGTAAGGCAGGTTATGCAAAACACGGAGTTAGTTTAAATACATGCCATTACTATTTAAATGTAAAAATATTGCTTTTTGATTACTGCAGAGTTATAGAATGTAATTTTTCACTGAAATACTTTTGCTAAGATAAAGAGCTTTGTTTTTCAGAGCAGTGTAAGGCTTTTGTGAGCCATTATATACACAAAAAATATATAACCCCTCATTTATAAACCCTCATTCTTCTTTATCAAAGTGCTGTTGCAAAGACATACAGAATATACTAGAGGTAGGGTATTTAAAAGTTCGACAATAAACTCAAGTGCAACTCAACATCATCCGGGCAGTCATATAGACTTTTCTTTAAAGAAAAAAAAACATAAGTAAAATGAGTACACAAAGTAAATATAAACGATTCAAACTATCCGCTACATAGGAATACAATACAAAGTGGTACCTTTTGAAGCTCCAAGATCTGAACTGTTGAGAAACTTTTCATCTCTTCTGTAATTGGTGGAATGATCTGTTCTTCAGCTGTGGAAGCGGGAACAAGCAATGTGACATTACCCTCTGATCCCTGTTCCTCTTCTGTCAGCTCTTCAGGCTGCTCACTATTAACAGGTGTTGCACTCCTTCCACTCTCCTCCATCTCATCCACCGAGTGTTCCCTCATTGTTTCATGAATGCCCTCTTCCTCCTTATCTTCCTCCTTCTCCACTGCCCCATCCTCCTGCTTCTCACATACCGCTGATGGCACTGTTAGAGAGGCCGGGCCAGCAGCAGTGACAGACGCTAGTGTCCGACTACCAGGGATCTCATCGTCTGAGTTAACCTCACTGACACTCCTGCTATCCAGTGACTGCACACTGAAGGAATCTATGCGCTCAAATGCATCTGAAGAGGAGCCGCAGCTCTCTGTGAGTTTGGAATAGTCCTCCAAACGGGAGAAATCTGCACAGGTGGAGGCAGTGAGAAGCTGGAAGGAACCCTGCATCAGGTGAAGTCCGGTCTTGCCCTCCCCAGTTTCTTGTCTGGAGCTGGCCGAGCTCTCACTCAACACAGACTCATGGTCCAGCACTTCAATATCACTGGTGGTAGAGGTTCCTGAGGAGAAGGCGCTGACAGGAGGAGAGGGGGTGTCACTTTGACGGTCCTCCGCCTTTGAGTCTTTATGCTCTATAAGTACTTCCTTAGAGGATGAGGAGGGTGAAAGATCAGAAGAGGTAGAGGTCTTGGCTTCAGATGTGATGGCAGTAGGTTCTGGGGAATCTGTGGTATCCAGTTCAACATGTTGCAGTGATGATGTCTGTGACTGTTCCGTTTCTGAATCTTCAGAAACTGTTGAACCAACATCTGTTTTTACACTGCTTATTTTGCTGTCAGTGTTGGGAGGAAGATCACTAGAAGAAGCAGACAAAGCTGGCTCCACGAGGACAGTGTCTGCATGAGGTGTTACTGGTGAGGAGTCTGACTCAAGAGGCTGGCTCTCAGCAATTGTCTGTTTCTCTTGACTATCATCAGCAGGTGCTGACTTTTGAGTCTCCACTTCTTTTTGGACCACTGCTTCTTTCTTTTTCGTCTCCTGAGGTCGCCTTTGAGATTTAGTAGGAGGTACAGACACTACCTGTGTTTTGGTGACAGCTTGTATGTCTACAGGTGACAGAAAGGCACTGAAAAAGTTTTCGGATTCATCCACAACTGTGCGGGTGACCGGGGTAGTGATGGCTTCAGAGGAAGGAGGAGGAGGAGTAATGTTTTTTTCCTCAGGTGGTGCTTCCCATTGCGCCATTCCCCATCCTCCACTTAATGACAGCTTTCCAGGTAATGTAACATCTGGCAGAAAGAAAATTGGACCAGTTGTAGCAGTTATCAAACATATGCATAATACAATATTAGGAAGCTGCTATCATCCCGTAACCTTACCACCATAGGGTAGTACAGTTGTGTCACCCCATTGATCCTCTTCTTTGATATCCAGAACTCGGTCGATTGACTTCTGAGCTGACGTTAAAGCTTGTTTAGCAAAGCTGGACAGGTGTGATGCGTTGAACCAACTCATTCTCTTAGTTAGCTATCATCGAGTTCAGAAAGTATTAAATGTGGCGTCACCACACAAAGCAACACACCGTTACGAGCAATATTCCGCTAGTCAAAATATTATTCTGCCCAGAAAAGCTTTGTTGACAGCTAGCTACCACTTTGCTAGTTAGCAAAGATGTGAGTTAGCAAACACATAGCGTTAGTGCTCAGGGGCAATACCAATCTCAAATACAGATACAGCTGGCTAGCTGGCACTCAGAATCGCTAATATCTGACAATCATGTAGAAATAAATGCATCTTTAATGTCATATATCTAGAACTCTACTGCAATCAAAGCAAACCGATTGCCATGGTTATTCCAAGCTTTTTTCGGTTCCTTGGCTCGGCCGTCATCGTTTGTTTTGGTCGCTCTGAACTTGTAGCCCGACTAGCATTAGCCTGATCGCTACTTCCTTTCCACGTAGCACTTTGACGTCATGATCCGGTTTGACTAGATCATACGGCTGAAATGTTTAATGTACAGAGAATGGCTGGTATGTTCACATACTACGTTCACCTTCCGCCCGGCTGGGATAATTCAAGGAAAATCAATTCATAGAGTTATTTTTTTCCAAAGCGCGACTGTCTGAAATGCTTCCTGATATTGCTGGCTATGTGACGGATGTCACGCTTCCTAAATACATAAGTCATGTGTTTCTTTTGTCCCAGTCTAGGCAAAGACTGGAGTGATTACTTTACCATTGCTGTTAAAGGAATCTCCGTGGTTCGGGGATGTCATGTCCTCTCTGAGGTTAAAAAAGATAAGATTCTCTTTTTTTCATAAATGTAATTCTTTCATAGGCTACTTTAAATCCTTGTAAACCCACCCCTCTTATTTCCATGGATCTTGGTGATAGGATTGGGTCTATGGCAGGGAAGAGGCCATTAAATTTAGGAATGGATCCGTGTATAGAGGCGGATTCAGGATGTTGTTTTTAACTTTCTTTAACATTGTGGGGGCTTTTTTATTTCACAATTTCCATCTAATTACCTGACAGATTTGGATGGAATTTAGAGAAGTAGAATGGTTGGACATGGAGCAATGAAAACCCCATTGAATGTTGGACTTCTACTTTTTCAACATCGCAAAATAGGGCTTTTTTGATTGCTATTGTCAATTACTCATAAACCACTTGACAGATTACCATGAAACTTGGTGGAAGGGTGGAGTATGTATCAAAGAAGAAATCCTCAAATTCTTCAGTTTATAAGTATATCATTAGATAAATATGTAACACTAGATGCTTAGGCATACCAATACCATGCATTATTAAATGCTCTGCCTGATCAATGGATCAGTGATCTTCTTAGTAGATCTTCTCAACCCTACATACATATCTTGTGAGTGACTATTAATTTGCTCTCACAAACACATAAAGGTACATAAAGAAATCAGAAACTTTTTAAGAAAAACATTTTATTCCAGTTAACATCACATCATTATAAATGTCTTTTTGTACCCACCTTGGGGGTTTCTGCAAAACACTGTTGCAATAGTTAAATATTCAAAATCAGAATATGTACAGAATTATCTTTTCAAAATTAACTAATGCTTGTCTCTTTGCGCAGAGCATGCACAAAAAAATGCAAAAACCCTTAATACTTACAGTCAATGTATCACCAAAACCTTTTGAACTATCAGGCTTTTCAGTGTGAAACAGTAACTGTAGTCCTGAAGTACAATACAACAATAATTTGAACATTGACTGCATGCAATTTTAAATTTTCAGCATCTGCATCAAGTCACATTTTGGCAAGAAAAACAAGAATGACATCAACTGATTGTGGGAGTTCTTGAGTTTATCCTATGACGTGAGGCGGAATCTGAACAACATGGTCTGGGGTGTGGTGTCATCAGCTACAGCAAGCTCCAGCCTCAGCTCTGCAGAAACATGTTTGTAACGTAAGTGAGCCAGCATATTCACTGTGTTCATCTGGTTAAGACTGTAGGCATATATTTCTAGGAAACATATTCAGTAAATAAGGCAGATTTAGCCGTGTCCTCTGTTGAGGTGACAGACTGTAAAACGAATTGCCAACGGAATGTCAGCTCAAATCAAAACTAGCACTGTTGCCTAATTTCATCAGGACACACTTCAGATTCACATTTACATGAGACTGACCTAAACTAGTTGATAACCTGTAAATATGTTTTGTTCTTCCCTTCCACTGTTGCTGCTATAGCAGGTGATTTCACTTGTCTGAAGAAATAAATTATATTTAGTTGTTAAAGACAAAGTGTAATGCACGCTGAACATCAAGCAACAAACAAATATGACCATAATCAGCACTTGACATAGTGCACTACTTAGTGAGGAGGCAGCTAAATCTACATAGAGGGACTCTCAGCCAGACAGTCCAACACCTCCTGGAGATTGGAGGATGGAGAAAAGTGCTAGTCCACAGGTACTTGGCTGCAAGCTGCATCAGAGCATGAGCTGCACCTGCATCAGAAAGTGAACATAAACATATTTTACAAAAAGGCAACTTTACCACTGTAGCAAATTAACTGTCTGTCTGATGAAATTCAGGGTCAAACCCTCCGTTCTGCTTCAAAATTGTAGGTGTAAAGGCCATCGACATGACTGAAGACCATATAGTTATTGAGAGACATATAAGCACGGTAAAAAATATATAATAAAAAATGATAATATATGAATTACAGTGAATGGCATATGTAGTTTACAAAGATCTTCACTTTGTGCATATGACTGCCAAGCAGAATCTGAAAACTCACCTAGATGGTATTTTGATGACCTCGGTTGCACAAGCAGCTTGATCAAATAAATGATAAAAAAAACTATAATGTCCGGGTAGATAGTTGTGTTTCCATGAACGTAGTGTAATCAGTACTTTTAGAAATGATTAACTCTTATATGGCAGGGCGCCCAATCTTTCATAAAGGCATAAGGTCCACAGGTCTGTTCACCCTCACATATATTTAGTCTTGGCTATTTACCAGCTATGACAGCGTTTGTAGACGCTACAGCTGGAATTGTCCTCTTAACAACACCTGCCAACATTTAAATTGGAGATAAAAAAAAATGTTTTACTCACTTCTAAAAATGGAAAATCAAAGAAATTAAAGTTATATAAATCTGCTGATCAGAACAAACATTTGAGACACACATTAAGTATCATTCAGACAGCAACAGCTGACTATGTTTTATATACTCTGGCTCATTTCCCAGCAAAGCTCCAAGAAAAATAACTGTGTTCTGGCTGTGACAGATGGTCGTGCTGTGTGTGCTCACCCTGGGTGAGTCTGTATGTGACTCCCGTTATGATGGACTCTGATGCCCTCACCAGAGATCTCTGCTATACCCACTGGATGTGCTCCGGGTCATTGCCATCCAGGACCACACCATCTAATCCATACAAACACACAAAAACACAAGGACTTAGGTTTGCTTAGTTGTATGGGTTTTGAAAATCAGATGGTGGGGTTTATTGAGCCTCAAGTCACTTAATTATTATTCTAAACATTACAAAGACCACTCAACAGAAATAATAGTAATTGCACTGTGATTTCATACCTCCAAAAGGAGGCTCTTTGGGCCACCGAAGCATCCAAACATACCCAGTGCAATGTTCTGGCAAACGAGGTATGGAGGCTGTTGTACACATGGGGAAGTTGACGTAACGACAGGTGTATTTTAGCAACAACAGCCTGATGAGGAACTGTTGATGTAAACCATGAAGTTATTGTGGTAAATATCAGTATATAAATGCTACCTCACCAAAAGTGGGTAAAGCTCAAGTGTACAGTCAATGGAGGCAGTCATACCAGGGAGAAGAACTCTAGCCTTGCCTTTGAAGCCTTTGGCTCCACCATCATTTAGAGGAATGATAGAACCTGGCTCGTAGACACCACCCTCATACACAAGCAAAGATAGCTGCACAGACAGACATGATACCTTTGAGTACATGTTACGGATTTGCCATTTTAAATGCAAGCATTACACAAACAAAATTGAGCAAAACAGTTGGGCAAGGTACTGAGAAAGATGAACCGTGGCAAAGGTTGCAGCGAAGAAGGATAACTTACCAGCATACCATTCATCTATCTTCTGGCAACTGCAGAGTCCAGTCCACAGTCAATGATATGGAACTCAAAATGAAAACAGAAATATTAATGCATTTAAATCTTTAATCTTTAATCAAAATGTAATGAATCAAAAACCTAATGATATGCATTGCAGAGCAGAAAAATAATTTAACTCAATAAGTAAGAGGTAAATAGAGTGGCCTGATGCGCCTTTATTCCGCCCCGACGTCTGTCTAGTCAATCTCAGACAGGCATTGTGCAAAGAGACCAGTGGAGCTATTACGTCGTGCAGTTAAGGCCTGAAGAAGATAGAAGGTATGTTAAGTAACTTAGCATGAAAAAGTTGTAATTAATTATCATATTTCTTATAGTATAAAAAGGCAGCTTTGTCAATTGTCCACTGCAAATACGGCAAGTACACTTCAGATCCAACAGGTGGCAGTATTTACCCGTTATTCATTCAGTAGATACATCTAACGTTGCATCCTACTGCACATTACATTAAACTGTACAAATGATAATGGTCAAACAGTGCAGCTTGCGAATCTGTCCAACTGTTGGCACTTTTCCATGCAAGATTACTTGCACTTTAAAACAATGTAGAACACTGAAGCAGTAATGATGGCAAAGAGTTAATTGACTTCACTAGTAATAATTACTTGATAATTGCACTGTCTGGTTCAGCCCTATACCTTGTGCAATTATCTATAAAACCACTTAGCAGTCAAGGAGAGACAGGTAGAGAGAAATGGCCCATTTGAGTTAAATAAACCTGTTTCAAGAGCAGGAATTGGTCGATTTGTCCTGATTATGCTGGATGCAAACTGTGAGTGGATCTTTAAATTTATTTACAGCATTTCTCCTCGTTTAATTATTTCATAATTTACTAGCAACAAAGATCAGAACAAAACAACGATGCAGCACAGCATTAAAATGTGTTCCAGTTTCCTTTCATGGTGAATTGCTGCATGAGGCACTCGGCACGAATAAGACATAAAACTAAGATCCTGTTATTAAGTTTAATGACTTTAATACTGAGGACATATCCCTCATATATCTGATATACTGTGTCCACATTGGACTACTTAATCCTCGCGTTTAATCTCTCATTATAGAATGATTAATAAACCTTGGATGGACTTCTATGCATTTTAAGAGACAGGCCCACGGGCATATGAGCATAATTAATCCATCTGTCTGCAACCCCTAAAGGAAATGAGGCATAGATACCTTAAGCGTAGGTCACAAAAGATCTGGATAATGCACTGATGGCCTGGCGCTGTCTTATTTGATGTTGATAGTGTGCGTGTGTGTGTGTGTGTGTGTGTGTGTGTGTGTGTGTGTGTGTGTGTGTGTGTGTGTGTGTGTGTGTGTGTGTGTGTGTGTGTGTGTGTGTGTGTGTGTGTGTGTGTGTGTGAGAGAGAGTGAGAGAGCAGGTCATGGAGCTTTTTTTTTCCCTCTGAGTTGCAGTGACTTGAATGGTTTGATGGAGCATCAAGAGTTTTTTTTTTCTTTCAGATTTTTAATGAGATGTTCCGAATGACAGCGTCCAAAAACTGATAACTAAAAATAACTGCTGCGGCCATGTCCTTCATAGCTGACTGCATAGCATGTCGGCCAGCCCCTCTCTCTTCTTCTATTTGTTCTGTCTGTCTTGTCGTCTTTCATTTAACCTCAGCTGTTCTCTCATGTTAAACAGCAGGGAAATGTAATGAAATTTTTTTTTTTAAATCAGAAAATGGAAGCCCAGAAGACAGGTGAAAGTTGATTATATTATTAATGAGGACCAGTGCTCATGGGCACTATGGTTGGTTGAGCTGAGATCTTCCATTTAAAGCAATGTCTCCTCTATTGGTTTTGCCTCCAGTATTATTTTTGAGGTGTTGTTGAATGATCACTGGATCTAAAGTAGGACAGCAGAGGACTGGAAGTCAAAACATTTTCCAGTGGTGACACAATTTTATAGATTCCATTGAAATGCCATCAGTCATTCCCCCACCTTCAGCAGGGACATTCTGAATGTCACTACTGTGCGTTTGAGGTGACCCAGCTCTCTGCCATCCATCTCAGCCAAATACAGTTTACGCATCCATGCAGAGATCGAACAGTCCAGAGCTGAATAGACCATTACTTGAAATACTTGATTTAAGCAGGTTTTCAATAATGTGACACTTTGCTATAGGGAGAAAAACTCCATAGGTGCTGCTCATGTGTTGTGCCTTTCCTCCTCTAGCTCTGCAGAAAACTGTTTTTGCTTTGCAGATTTCCATGCGTTGACATGGGAATCAGGGTTTGTCCGCTTTATGGCCCCAATATCTTCAATCCATTTGCCATTTGATGGCTTTCTGTCAGGATGTCCAAAGTGGTGTTGATTGTGCTAATGATAATGTGTCACAGCGATATGTTCCATGTTAGGCACGGAGCGGGTCTGTCAGTCAGAAGACAAGGAGAAGCTACAGGCTGATGTTGTGTTGTGCTGTAGTAAGTGATTGATGACTCTCTCTGTTGAATTGCTTTGATTAAGACTCTAGTGATTTATCACCACTGCTCACAATGTAATTAGACTTTATATAGACCCAACAAAACTGTGTTGTCCTGCTATATGATCCCAATATATGTGTGTGTGTGGGTGTGTGAGTGTGTGTGTGCAGTTGTTTGTGCACACACTCTTGTGTCATCTTCATATATTATTGCATTATATTGCGATGGTGTACATTGAAATTCTGCCCAAGACTGTCTAATAGATTCATGGGGAGAAAAAAAAACACAGAGACACACTCTCATCACTTTTTGTGTATTAAAGCATGAAATCTGTTGAGCATGAGGTACTGTAATGTGTGATTGATGTGTTTACCTTTAACTGAAATTGCATGGCGTGTATTCACCTCACTATTGCCAAGAAGCTCTATAAATAGATCTTGAAAATTCACCAATTCCGTGTTTGAAGGTTCAGGGCTGCAGCTTTTGTTTGGTCTTGTTCCCTTTTGTCTGAATGAAGACAGCAGCTATCACCACAGCTAGTTAGACAATCTATAATGTGTTTGTTTGAAGTGGAAAAACAACCACAAATAATGGATAGAAATCAGGCTTTATTCATTTTTCCACATTAGATAATTTTAAACCCACATTGCCACTTCTATGTAATGCAGAGGCCGGACCAGATCTTACGACATTAGGTCCTTGCGACAACACCAAGGTGTTCAACAACACAATCCATCTTCCTAGCATATGGGGTGTGGCGTCATTGTTGGTTTGCACTTTGTTCTTCCTGTTTCTGATGGGTAGAGACTCACAGACGATTTGTGCTCGGCACTTCCTGTCTACAGGGGTGGAGTTCTTGCCGTGATCTTGCGGTATCGCTTTTTCCCCTGCTGTTTGGTGCCTAAGAGTTCTTTCTAAGATGAAGGAAAAGCCGAAGATTCAGCCTAAAATTGCTAATCATGTGGTAACTTTGAAGGAAATGGCCCCACTGGACTGAGTTATGGAACCTATGTGGTGTAATCAATGTGGTCAGGCTATTAAATGCAGTCACTATATCGGTTAGTGTGTCATATGAGTTCAAGTCTGACCCTAATCTTATTTCATTTCACACATTTTCACATTAACTAGATGTAGTTTCATGTAACTTTAAAGGAAATACACCTTTGACCATATAGGTTCTCATTGGGTCTGTATTTTCACCTCATATGACATGAAAAAGTAGGAATGTAGGTTTATTTAAAACTTAAGACAGACAGCATATATTTATTTTATATCCGAAGTCATGTTACTTTCACATTACAACTTAAAACAACATAAAGTAAACTTGGCAATGATTAAGCTTTACTACAGGTTAAGCTATAGGCTATAGCACTTTCCCAATGTTTAGGCCTATAGTCTTTGTGCTGTGCTAAGCCGGCCAGGTTCTTTGTACTTAGAGTGTAGACATGTCGTTGGTCTTGCCCTCTGATTCTGAAAGTTTCACTACAAGTCATGATCATTTTAATTCAGCTCCACCACTAGATTCATTCATAAAGGCACCAGCTCATAAGTACAGTCTGAACATCACAACAAGTACTGACTACATTTACCTCTCAGCCCAGCGAAATGTCACAAGACAAACAATTGCATGGGCCCATGTCGCCGTCATGCTGATTTGTATCAGTGCAGTGTTGATATCTATGTCTTTCAAGGACAGCAGAGGAATTACGAGGAGAACCTTAAGACAGCGGAACGGAAATTTCTCTCCAGCTATTTCGACAGCGTTTATTCCTGCTTGCGCTTCCTATTTCCTGGCCTCCTCAGAACATTTCCTGCCATGCCATTCCTACTGTTCCTCCATCACTATTGTCCCCTCCTTGCTAAAAAGAGACATTGTGCACTGTGGAGACAACAACTAGTCTGTCAGCAGTCACCGAAGAATGTCCTCACCGGAGTGAAATTAAATGGCAAACAACAGATCAACATAGCTAGATTTTTCATCTAAGCAGGATGACAGAGAGTACATATCAAAAGGAAGCTCCCTTTCCCTAAAATGTATTGTGTGGTGTGTTTATCCTAGCAGTATGCACAGTCAAAGTACAATGCAGAAGTGCACTTGGCCAGCAGCACTTTGTCAGTGCAAATAACCCTAACCCTAAGACCAGGGTTAAAGTTGGATTAGGCAGATGGGGGAACCCTGAATTTTGACAACACTGGTTGTAAAAACGTATACTATGGTTGTTGATGGTTCTTTTTGAAATAAACAGAATTGTAATTTCATGGGTTATTTTTGTTTGGGCAATAAAGCTAACCTAGCTGATGTATGCTCGCAAAAGTTGTCACTTCTTGCTATAGCAACAATAAATATTCACATCCTCTGGATCCAGGACCAGAGGAGAAGGAAGACACAGAGACTCAGTCATGAGATTAATCTTTCTATCTAGGGTGTACACCTTAAGGTGTGATAATAATCATATTAATGCCATTAACAGCCATGAGCTGTCTGTGCTGTTCCCACCCTATATGGTTTAACCCCTTGGGAGTTTCTTAGCCCTGCATTTTATGTCCTCCTCCTTCCTCTGCAGAGCATGAGGCAGGGTGGAGTTATAGGAAGTGGGGTATATCCTTCCTTTCCACTGAGAACATGACTGAGGAGAGAGGCTCGAATGGCTGGAGCTCAGAAGCAGTGACAGGACTACACTTTATCTCTTTTGTCACTGGACTCAAATGTTTACAACTAACATTCGTATGACACTATCACAGGAGATAAAGTTACCCGAAATCTTACACTATCCCCTCCGAAGTACAGCAACACACCTGACAGCTTGGCAGCGGTCACAACAACTTCAATATGCTATAAAATATGTTTTAGCCCTGTAATATTGTAGTTCTCTCTGGCAAGATTTAGATGTTCCATCTACTGAAGCAGTGATTCATTTTTATTTGCACTGGTGGTACTTAAGATCGACTATCACATAATGAAACATTTTTATTAACTTATGCAAAGTTGCAAACCATAATCATGACTGCACAGCCTGTTAGCAGAGAGAACCTACTCATGTTGAAATATCACACATTAATGAATCATAAAAGTATTCATTTGTGTATTCCTCTTGACTTTCAGTCTTTATGGTGGCAACATGCAGCTTGCTGTAAGAGTCATAATTATTTAAACCATGAATGCACTTACGATTTTATCATCACATTAAACAACTCTAATGACAACACGATGGGACTGTTTGCTTGTTAACAGCCCTCAGTGTTTGAGACACTTGAGCCTGTTTCAAATCCTCACATAAATGAAACCCATAACAAGAATAGAGTAATTTAAAGGATAGCAATCACCAAGGTATTTATGGTGATGCGGAAATGTCACTAAAAGTACAGTTGTAAGACTGATGGGATTAGAAACGTAAGTGTTCAAATGACCGTAAACATTTCAAACCAGCATGAAATACACAGGATCTCCCATCATGTGTACAGTCAATTGAAGAAAGACAACTACCTGTTACTGAATCGTTTACTAATATTTAGCGATAATATCCCTAGTCAAATATTATCATGAACTAGACAGCATTAAGAGGTTGCAAATCAGTTTCCCCATTATGTCATTGCACCCAAAAACAATAGTTCTATGATAGTCTGACCCGAACAATATGCTTGAAACCTACCCTTAGAATATGGAATCATATTGGTATCATTATTAGTTTGACTGCCCCTTTTATCCCACATGTGATGATTTCTTCCATGAAACATGCACCCAGTTTCATGTTAATACATTAAATAGTTTATGTGTAATTGACAAAAATGTCCAAATAGCTATCTTGCAATGTTCAAAAAGATAGAAAAAGATTCCTGTCTCCGCCCATTTATCTAAATCTACCCCAAAATGCTACAGGCCCAACAATTCTACCTATTTTCCGTCTAGATCCATCATTAGTTTATGAATAATAAATTGAAATACAGTTCAAAAAGTCTTATCACACAATGTCAAAGATATCGGGAAAAACAATTCCTGGATCTGCCTCTTTATCTGGATCCACGCCAAAATTAAAAAGGTTCTTCCCAGTCATATGCCCAACCCTCCCATCAAGTTTCATGAAAATCTTTACAGAACTGTTTGTGTAATCTTGCTAACAGACAGACAGACAGATACACCAACAATGCCAAAAATCTCCTTTGTGGAAGAAACAAAAGCCGGCTCCATATGTCAACATAAAATACAAGCATGAAATACTCACATCCCCATGTCAGGCTGAGTTTGTACAAACCTGTATTACTGCACGTTACACACCCCACCTGACTTTGGCAAGTTCATTGTTATAATGGCTGGTAAAAAATAAAGGGCCAAAGATGGCCAAAACAATAAATATATATATATATAAATATATATATATATAAATAAAATAAAATAAAACCACCAAAATTCATGCACAGTGTGGTTTGCATGTAGTCACAGATTGTGCTCTGTTTGATGACATAACAGTGGATCCCCCTGGTGCGGCTGCAACCAACTTACCAGCCATTGCTGAGCTCAGTGTTCTCCCCAACCCATCATAATGAATTCATTATAGCTCAACCAAAATGAGATCCTGATTAAAAACTATTCGGGGTGTTATAATTTATTGCGGCAGTGGCCAAGTGATGTTTATCAGCTCCTTTGGGCCACTCAGTGAAGTAATGGCTGTCACATGACACAGTTGTTGAATGTTAAATAACCACAGAAACACAAAGAAAACCACAGTCATATTGAACATTTACAGATGTATGTAACCACCCTCTCTCTCTGTATCTTTCTCTCTCTCGCTCTGTATCATACTCTCTGTATCTCTCTCTCTCCTCTCTCCTGCCTGAAGCCATGACTCCATCATATGTCACTGTCTCCTAACATCACCCTGAGTAATTACAAGTCCTGTCACCCACCTGCTTATACTACTAACCCACTCGAACGCCCAAGATATTAAGTCATTGGGTAATTAAGAGAGTAATCCTGGTGGTGTTGTCTGCCAATGGCCAGGATGTTGTGGGTGCACGGCAGACGGTATCATATCACAGCAGTCCCTCATTACTCCCCATCAAATGGGGATTTGCTTTTCCAGAAATAGCTAGTCTTAACCTATGCTGTGTGTCGGTTGTGTGCTGTTTGAGTGTGAATATTCAGTGTCATAATTTAGGAAAATAGTTTCATATTGTAAATTGAGTATTTGGTGAAAGTTCTGCTACACTGCTTTACTCGAACGGCATGCTTCATCTGTAAGTGTGTTCTGTGCATAACGGATGTATGCCTATTCCAAGCATTTAAGGTCATCTGAAATAGTGCATGATCTTTAAAATTATTTTTTTTTCCTATAAGTTTTGTAATATTGCGCATAAAAATACAAAATACAAACCATACCATGTTTCGAGTTTCCTAGAGTAATCATAATATAATTTTTATAATAGTCATATCACTGTCAACTGAATATAAGCAAGTGAAGCGTATAAACAGCTTATACAGTTACTGACATGATAGAACCGTTCATTTTGAACTGATTTCCCCTCCTGATAACAGCTGCAGAGGACGAAATTAATAATAAAGTAGAAAATGAGATTATACTGAGCCATTATGTTTATAACTCTCTGTAGAAGTAGATAATGATTCTGCTAGTGATCATAACTGTTGCCACAAAGTCACCAGAATGCTTGATTATAAATGAGTCATTGAATTCTCATACCTCTGTTGGGTGGATAACTTTATTATCGAAGTGCAAAGTCAGTTTGTGGGGTCCCAACGGTTGCTTGTCTCTTAAAAAAAGCCGTAAAATAAATTTACTACAAAAAGTTGAGGCAAGAAATTGATAGCTATGAGAACTGCCCATAAGACAAGAAGCCATTCTTAGAATTTAATAATACTTTACATTGTATAACTAAGAGAAATGATATAAGTAATAATATAACTAGGTCAAAGATTGTAAAGGTCTCCCCCATTTCCACAAAAAACTGTTACTGCGAACATGTATGTAGAATAGAACTGGTCCTTTTACACACAACTGCTTTAATATCTCTGGAAATACTTAGTAAAACAATCTTGGGTGGGACCTCAGCAGGATTGTCAGTGTATCTATTTGCATTTTACACATTGTCTTAGTTGGTCATCTGATTTCAAAACGAAGTAATCTATTGGCACAGTAGGGGACAAATGGTTGTCATGAGCATCTAGCTATATTTTAAAGAAATGAATCTGAAGATAGAAATTCAGTTTAGGTCTTAACTTTGGGAATGCACATCTTTAAATTAAAGTAAACTATTTTTAAAACACGACTACAATAAACTTAAAGGCACCAGCAGTAACCTCCTTCTCCAAAATCCCCTTTTGCAAAATTCAGCAAATTGTCTTGGCAACAAACTATTTCACTGTTCCTTTATTTTAACTGCATCACATCCACGCATCCTGATGCACAGCTGAACTTAATAAACAGATTGTATAAGTCTAAAGTTACATACGGTAAACACTTGACAGTATCTGTTCATGAAAGTGTTTTGGTTTTTTTTTGAGAAAGTTGCATTTTTATTTTAAAACCAGACCCATCACTGAGAATGTATACTTTATCACACACATCCCACAGGCAAATATCTGTCAAGTGTTCAATCATAGTTGACAAGATGAGGATTTAGCATACAGCATGTTGCTGGTGGATCAATACAAGTCCATCGCGGATAAGCCACCCTCTCACTGCTGATCACCCAAACCCTTTACCACTTTATGGTGTTCAGACATACAAAATCCCACACACGGTGGAATCCAGGGGTTTAAAATACAAAACAGAAAGGGATGTTTCTGTTTTGCACACTTTGGTTGTGATCATTTAGACCACAGATACCCATCTTGTGTATTTTTCTGCTCAATCTTCCCCAAAATATTTCTACATTTGATGCCTTGCTAACAGCAATTATCAGCTCCATATTGGCTTGAATTCAGTGAGTGTTAACTGATGCATGTTCTGCCACCAGAGCAGAACAACATACTGTATACACATGCCTTGATATGAATGGTGCGAAATCAAATAAGGGCAGGTCTTTCAATGCTATATTTTTCATAATGTAATAATGCACAGTGTTTATCTGTGAGTACAGAGCCTTGATGAAATACAGGGACCCTTAAGCTACTGTTTGATAAGAGCCATATATTTGTTTTAGTTATATTATTCCCATGGTGATGCAGAGGCAGAGAAACCCTGCCATGTGTTACAGGGAAAGCAATAAAAACATAAATGGAATGGAAAAAAAAGATCATTTTTTATTGTGGTTTTGAATTTTTCATATTGCCCGAAACCAGTAACAGAGATACCCCCCAAGACTTCCACAGTAGTTCACATGAATCAACAAAGTCCTCCCATGTGGGAGCCCAGTGCGACCTGAGGGTCCAGCCTGAGGTGGAACACCACAAGATGTGTGTGTTGTCTATTGTTTGAAAGCCGACAGCCATACACAACAGCTCTGGTCTAACCCCAGAAAAAAGCTGCATCTTCTTTACTCCTATAAGCAAAAAGCCTTTGTCTGTAGGTGAGAGACAAAAACAACTGTAATGAGGAGAAGAAAAGAGATGCGAATGAGAAAGTTGCTAATGGGGTAGAACAGGAATCATGTGCTTTGGAAAAGGAGGCAAGGGAACCTGGGATTGGAAGGGGAGGGCGTAGACCATCTGTCTCTGTGCAAAAAAAGTAGTCCTGCTATCGTGCATTCAAGCACATGTTCGAATGATTATGCATACATTAGATCACTAAGCAACTGTGCGGAGGTGAGATGATACTGTGAAATCCTGGTGGCTCACAGGAGGTGTTGGGATTTACACCCTGTGAGGGTGACTGCAGCTCCCCTCGGCAAATGGAAGATCACGATCAGTAGGTTGTCAAGCAGATAGAGCATTGCTTTGCATTTGCTTTCTCATTTATCTTTCTCAAATACATAGTCATCATTTCTAAGTTAATCCTTTTGCTACCCAAACAGAGTGTGGTTTATCTTTTGTTTTTAATCTGACTATAGCATCATGGTTCCAGAGGTGTCCTTTGCAGAGTCAGTTAGTCCACTGTTTCCAGATTGCATTATCTCATTGAAAAGATGTTCACGGTCCCCTGAGGATGAACTGCAATAACTTTGTTCATCCCTTTACTTTTCATCTGGCACCATTGTCTGACCATTCAAGACCAAAAAGCTGCAAAACTGACCTCATTCATTTCACCCTCAGCTGTACTGTGTGTTTAGTTATTGGCAATTGTTAGCATGCTAATGCTTTAAACTAAAATAGTGAACATGGTATACGCCTGTTTAGCATATGCATGCTAACATTTTTATTATGAGAGCATGTTGACTTTGGCATTTTGCTCTTCAGCACCATTGTTCTCCAGTGTAGCCTCACAGAGCTGCAGATGTAACTGCAGATTATTAGTCTCATTTAATTACAATTCCTCATCCCCAGACTTCAACGTTACATAATTAAAAGTGCTATATTCACTATATTTTAATGCCGGTGCAGTTTTTCATCAAAATGGGAGCCCCCTGGGACTGTTTAATATGAAATACAACAAGCCACTTCACAGATTTCATTGCCTAATCAGAGAGATGGATGCTAGAATTATCTGCTTCAGGTCTCTCAGATGTAAAATTGTAATTCTGGCTAATTGCATTTGCTGACACTGTTTAAACTAAATGTTGGCATGATGTATTGTAGTCTGCCAAATCCCCCCACCTCCATCACGGTGATTGAATAGCTTTAGAGGAATCAACAACATTCACCAATCACTTGTCTGCCAGAAATGAAAGTCAATGGCATTATGTCTATTTATGAGTTTTAATTAATTGTTAGGAATTGCCTTTTTGCTGCTCATCTCCCGGGCGCTTAGAGTAGTAGCTGTTGGCAGTCATTACCATAATCATGTTAGTGTTTGGCTCTGCCCTTGTAGTGGCTCTTTCCCATTATCATTCCGCACGGTAATGGATGCACATCGGAGATGAGATTGTGACAGCCTTGTCCTCTGCAGGTGAGGTGACAGCAGCGCAAAACAAAATCTGTTTTCTAAATGTGCCTTGATTTCATCGAATTTGAAAACAAGCACCTTACTGATGAAAATGTCTGTTCATCTGAACCCCTTAGCCTTAAGTTGTTGTAGCGTATAGCCAACTACTGGGAACGTGTCTGCCTTATAATTTACGTTCAGCTCTGCTGACAGTCTCTGCAGGGATCCCAGTGGCTCTGCCCTTAGCTTGCTGCTATCTATCTGACTGAGACATCTCCTGTTTCATCTCAGCGGCCACCTAAAGCTTCATTTCCCTGCCTGTCACCGTCCACGCCGCTCACTGTCTGCCGCAAGGACGCATGATTTGATAAAAGCCACTCCACCACATATTACATCTCATTTCACTGACACTAGTTGTGTACCTACACTGTGAGACCCAAGCAGACCTCACCCCTTGACCTCATCTTATGTGAGTAATGAAAAGTGCAGCTGTGGATTAATGTAGAACACCTTCTTGCACACACACACATTCACACCTCTAAAAAGCAAGAGGGGAAATGTGCTGAAGGGTGTTGTTCTGAAAGGGAACAGGGATTTGCTTAGCACATGTCCATCCTGAGGAGAACAGGAATCCAATAGTAAGGCTTGCCCAAAGGATTATATCTCCTGTTTTATTGCCTCTTTATGTCTGTGTTAGCACAAACTTTGTAATGGAGCTCATAAAATGTGCATACTGCTTGAAGGTACAGATTTTGTCACAGTGGGGACCTATTGTTGCTGCAACAGTGGAAAAAGCACTGGTGCTTGAGCTTTCTAAATGTTTTTTTTTATTTATCTCTTTCATCTTAATATATTCTGCAACACAACAGACAAAATAGACTTATTTTTGATAGTGAGGCTTTCATAGCTACATTTACATGCAAAAAAAACATTCAAATCATTCTGCCCTGCAGTGTTGACATCCTACGCAACTTTTAAATCAGTTTAGCGTGAGATTCATTCGAGAGCTGTGCAGATTTTTGATAATAAGTTAATGTGTTTCATGTCTGAAACTCAATTCATTGACAGCAGTGACATTTATATAAATCCAGCTTATCGAATCAGCCACATTTCGTTAGCTTAGTCTGAATTATTGCCTCTATTACAGCATGTATGTCTCAATAATAGTCAGATATGTTTTGCCAAGGCTCTGGACTACGGGTTTGATTTGGCTTCACTACAGGGGAACCAAACTCAATTGAATGAAATAAAAATGGCTGCTCCAAATTATTCTGACCCAACTGTGACCTCAGCTGTGCTTTAGCTGCAGGTGCCACTTAACCACATTTAAGGAAAATGAAAACAAAATACACAAAATATATATTTGTCTACCCGCGCACACATGCACACATAAAATATAAACAAATACTTCAAGCTTTACACATTCAACACTTAAAAAGATACTTTCTCTATAGTAATATATCTTTATTACCTACTTGAGCTTAAAGTGGTTTCATCACCTGGCATTTAAATCTTGGTTATTGCACTGGCGCCACAGTGCTGAATTCATAAACCAATGCCACACAGCAGAGCCAAAACCCTGCTCAAGAAAACAAGTGTGGACATTAAAGACAATGGCCAATGGGTCACTGAGGGGTGAGGAGAGAAAGTGAGTCCCAGGAGACGGAGCGAGAGGGATTTTCACTGCACCAAATAATGACAACTCGGGCAATATCACCCTGCCGATGTCCTGCAACGACAGTAACGATTGGCTGCGGGTCATTGTATCAAAGCTAACCCTTTTGACCTCTAGATTGCCATGGAAACTTATTGTCTCTATAGAAGTGATAGCTGCCTATTGACATCAGCTGACACAGTGTTGAGACTGACACCCATCACTTGGGGCAGATATTAATTATAGATAATGCAATTATAAGTGTCCTCTCCCTCTTCTGTTTCCCACTGAGAGACAGATGAGGTCTCCACAGGTCGAAGTCTTTTTCATTATCGCCGCTTTAACCACACCACCAGATCATATCAGTGATGTGACCTGTGTATTGCTGTCATGATAAATCCCATGATTAAATATACATACGGAAGCATATTTCACACTTTGCTGGTTTTGCTGCATCCATAAATGAAAATTTACCATGCTGTTTGTGCTGATGTTAGTAGAATACCCTCCAGTTTGACATGAAGCACACACATCCCCCCCCCCCTCCACAGCCTTCATCCCCTGTGGCTCACTGTGCATGAGAATACAGCCTCACTGAAACCACCTCAGCAAAATATCTGACCACAGAGAGGACAGCTAGACCACTCAGGTCCCCTGAGTGAGTCTGTTTCGGTGTATGTGTGTGTGTGTATGAGAGAGGGGGGGGGGATAAAAGGAAATAGAAGAAAGAATAACAACCACGTGAATGAGGATGTTACTGGAGTGCGTGAGAAAGAGTGAGAGAGAGAAAAAAAGCTATTAGTAGTTAAATACACTCAAAGAAGTGTCCATGTCCTGTGAGTACAGCCTCCTGTAGGGTCACCTTGTGTTCACAGAGCAGACCTCAGTGTCCAGGGAAAGACTGACCTGCCAAAGGAAACTTCTCTGTGAGCTGAAGTGAGCATCAGCTGGCATGTCATATGTTCAGAAAAGACGTTTTAATTCATATAGAGAACAACGTTTCCTGGAGTTAAATTTAAGGAGGAGCCAGAAATAAGATATGTCTATGTCTGTCTTTTTTTTAGGATTTTCCTCAACATTACAAGATATTTAAATTATATATACATACATATAATTCAAATATACAAAGTATATAAAGTACACAAAAGCAACACAATGATATAAAATGGATTTTGAAAAACTAAATTACATTTCATAAACACAAATCAAATGTTTATGATTTAAATTTCAAAAGATGCTCAGACATAGGATTTGACTATGCTGGTATGAATTGTATAGTGACATGAATAGTGTCTCATGAAAGCAAAATGTACATGATCAGTCTCCCATTGTTAGAAAACCACCTAAAATCTCATCTTATTCTAATGCAGATCTATCATTTCCTGTCTGTCAGGGACTCGTCTTTATTAGAATGGACTTAATTATTCCAAAGCAAAAGCCTGGTGGTGACACAAAAGTGGGGGTTGCGGTGCTGGTTGTTAATATTTCTCTATCAGACAGCTCGAAGGGAGGAAGTCCTCTGTCTAAGCCACCAGTCCTGGCTGTTTTTTTAGGCTGGGGGCCTTGGGATAAGAGAGCGCTCTGTTATCTTTGTTTGAAAGGTCACATAGGTCTGAAGAAACAAAAGCAACAACCATCTGTGTTTTGCACACACTCCGGTGGACCTATATAAACCACAGAGAGCCTTGCTAAGTGAACACACACATGCAGACATCACACTGTTACTCATATCTGTGCATGCCGGTTGTATGATTTTAGATACATTGTCAGAGGAAGATGGAAATCCCCCAGATGTGTTTTCCTTCTTGTGACGTGTGCACAGGGTCTCATTATTTTTAATATGCAAACAATGAATGCATGTTATTCACTAGATTGAATAGTACTGATTTCTCAGACGTATAGACCTGTATGTTTTGTTCTGGGACTGTGCAGAATGTTTTTGTTTTACATCCGCCAAGGATGTCTTATTGGAATTTGGATTTGGGTTTAAATTAATTAAAAGGAACTGTTGAGCCGCGGTGGAGGTATGCACTCCATTCAGTCCTCATCTAGTTATTCATGTGACAAACCTTCAAGGATGATATTTTATTTAGCAACTTTTGATGTACAGTTTAGCTCTACAATGCATTATGGGAGTGTATTAGGATGGACATGTAGTGCCTGGCTGCAGTCCAACCAGGTGCTTATTTTCACCCACAATGAAGACAATAACACTATGTGGCACCTAGTAGAGTGTATACCTCTTGCCTGGCTGATGCCCAACCCTCCACAAAGTTTTGTGTAACTGGTTCAGTAGATTTGAGTAATTAGGGAAAATGCTGCTAAATGCCCTATATACAGTAGCAATGCTATAGAAAATGGAAAATGAATTCTTAGCTGACATTTATCTGGGTGATGTGGGTGAAAACATACCTCTTTGGCAAAGGTAATAACACTTATAAAAATACATAATAATACACATAAAAATACTGTGGACTGCAGTCAGCATGTGGTCCTGTCAGCAGCAGCAATAAATAAACACTGGCAGCTTTATATATATATACCATATAATATGTACCACAATATGGGGAAATCTGCCCCTCCGCTGACATCACAACAACAAGTAACACAACAAATACCTTAAAATACCTCAACCCTACACTAATATCACACAGTTTGCATGCTCTTAATTTATGTTACACTTAAACGTAGAATCACACAAACCCTGAACAGCAGATTCAAGAACACTATAACGACCCCACATTAATTACCCCATGGTATCTCCTGGAATCTTTAAATTGGTGCTCGGATGCCCTGGGGATACTTTTAACCTGCACACCCTGGAGAAGAGACCTAGAGTTGAGTAACCTGAATCCAAACACCACACATCATCTTATTACACAACCAAACACGGTGTAATGCCACCATCAGTTGCATGCGGTTACATAAGTTATACGAGGGGGTTATATCTGCAGCTAGACTTGTGTGAGACTATAAAAACTCCGCCAAAGATTGTTTCACTTGCAGGGGTGTCTCCATCCTCTCAGTCTCCTTTGGCTGGGAAATGTGAAAACACTTCCAGAAAGAGTCGATTCAGGCCATGGGACTTTTTTCGTTATCATTATATTGTTTTCTCTCTTAAGAGCCCTACACAATCAGAATGGCAATAGTGGATAACACATACTTGCTATGTGTACACTCATATGTGCATGTACAGTACACACCTGCATTAACAAACAAAGCACATCTAACACACTCGGAGCAGATGCCATGCAGGGAATTCATGTTATACTGGCAAACAGGACCTGATCTCTAATCTCTAATGCCAAAAGCTAACATGTAATATTTTTGCTATGCTATTGTGCTTCATTTGAAGAGGGAAAAAAAAGCTTGCTTTTTATAGGGTTCTTTGATCGTTTTATTTTGGACCAGTGAATTGTGGTTTTTATAGATCGTCTTTGAAAATTTCCTGTGCAGCAATAGAGAAAAACAATAACAAGTTGACTTGTTATCAGAGTTTGACCTATAATCTCTTGGCTTTGGGCTAATTAAAGGTAAAGTAACAGCTATTGTGTCAAAGCCATGACCTTCGCAACCTGGCCTACAGAGCAATAATACTTTGTTTATTGGTTTTGGAGCAATGCTGTTACTTCATAATAGAGTAGGCGAGACTTGACACAAACAGCACATTTGGAAAGTTACAATGACATCATGAGGGACTGAGCTCAGCCATTATTTAGATAAGTTATATGTTGTTTGTTAAAAATGCTCATGCATGGGAAAATCTATATTGAGATGTCTATAGCACTCTAACAATAATATTGCATATAATGTAATATGTGTCTTTTTTATTCAAATGACAACAATGATACAGGCCAATTTTATTGATTTGCTCTGGAGTTCTAAGGGCCCTGTGGGGATTTAAACCTGTATTTTCTGCTCTTTGATGAAGTGCTGACATCCATGGTCCACCTGTTTACTGCAAAGCTCTGCTGTTTGTGCTTGCAAGCATACGTATGTGTGCAAGCGCAGCCACTTGGGGTTGGTGATTGGAAGTCCAGGCTTTATATTGTTGGGAGAATGGAATATACGCTGCTGACACAGGGATTTTCTTATTTCACCCACTACACAAAACACAAAACAATTTTTATGCATAAAGACACTTAAGTTTCTGTGCACCAGTGGTTTATATGGTTCTGTTTAATAATGCATTTATCTAGTCACAGTTTCTATGTCAAAAACATGCAACGTCCTATAATCCTAAAATAATCTCTTTAGTGCACTTCAGTTTTCTGACATTTTAATAAAGTCTGTTGTCATGTTCCTTTGATCTGAAGTCTCTTAATCTGAATCTAAAGCTCGAGGTAAATAAACATATCTCAGAAGAGTGCTTTGGTCCTCACTGGTTGTGCACAGCTGGAAATCAATAAAACATGTCAATAATGATTCAATCCATTACGGCAGTCAAATGCTTTGCCATGCAATTACAAAGGTGTTTGGGTCACTTTAAAAAGTGAAAGACCTAAGCCTGATTGGGCTTTTATGACATAAATCCAAGCTTGAACTTAATATACTCCAACTACAGTATTTTGCAAAAATGCATGATTATAGAAAGTAAAGAACATGCTGTGCATTAATGGGGCAAAATTAAAGTATATGCTTTCCAGTAATCAGTAGCATTAACAAATGGTGTCACATAGCTGTAGACTCAGAATGGAGCAAAAACACTCTGTACATCTATCCAGTGTCCAGTCGCTGGCAAAGCAGGTGTTATGCATTGTCTTAGCTCTGGGAACAAGTTGGCGACCCCTTTCCCTGATCCCTTTCCTGTTTGGCGTTGTGTGTGCAGCCGAGGTGAGATCGGGTCCGTTTGTTTTTTTGCTACTGAGGCATGTTTTTCCCAATATCCACATTCCCTTTTTCTCTGTCAGTCAAGTCATGTTCCAGGTGGGGTGACAGAGCACAGCACGGAGCCACAGGCGGTCCAGGAAATTTATGTCCTCAGTCCAAAAACATGTTTTGACCGTCTGTGACACATCTGGAGGGATATTTACTACTAAAGTCATTCTTTCCTGCAGCCACATGACACAATACTCTTGACAGGTTCTATTTGCACACTCTGAAAAGGCAAAACATATTTTGCACAAATGAAACCAAAAGAAGGTCATATGTAGCAATTGTGTGCAGAATACTCTTGAGAGAGGCAATTTGGCACAGCCAAAAGACCAGAGTGGAGCTATCTTTAGTCATCCAATTCAAAAAACAAAAGGTTACGTTACGGCAGCTATAATTGTGCTACTACTAACACATTAAAAAATGGTCTTGGCTTCAACACTCTATAATAGCTATTACCGTATCACATTGTAAGAAGAGGATGCAAAACAAATGAGTCACAGCAATTTCATTGTTTTTGTAATTTTGTAGCATATTGCAAATTGCATTACTCAGCATCCTATTGACACAAATAAGCAGCATCATTTCTGCAGCAAGCACAATAGTTGCAGTTTCAGCAGGAATCTCTTCAAAATTAATTTCCTTTTTAGTGATTAGTTAAATGATTTAAAAATGATATCATGACACACAAAGATGACCCTCATGCAAGTGCAAAAAGAATCTAATATGACTACACTTTCTAACCACCTTTTTGAATCTGACAAAGTTCTTCACCTGCAACAGAGCTTACTCCCTCCAGCATCAAACCATCTGGAATGGGAATTTTTGCTGTGCATAATATATGGGTCCGTATGCCACTGCAGCAGCCAGGTCTAGAGCCCTGTGGTGATGCAGCGCTGCTAATTCTTTTATTTTGCTTCTAAATCCACTTCAACTCTGTAATAATCCCAGACGTATGCCACTTTGTTTGACCTTCACTGTGTAAGTGTTAAACCAGCATTGTGACCTGTCAAATCAAGGACCCCGTGTGGGCAACGATCCCAGCCTCCCCCTGTGTTGCGCAGGTGCCTCTGCCCTTGAAATCCCATAATGAGTCCCACACGTAAACTGATCAAAGTTGGTCTGTTACCCGGACCATCAGGCTCTGCATAGCACCACTCAATCAGCTCTGTTGGAGGTTACCTAAGGGGTTAACGTTGCCAACCTTTCCCATCTGTTGCTAAGGAAGTGTTGCTTGTTGTGCAGGAAATGGGGAGAACAGTTTCCTGTTATGAAGAAAGGTTTTTAAAGGGTTGTATTCATTCAATCGTGCAACAGATGCCGGGCCAGGAAGCCCGGCCAACAGCAAAAGCTTTGGTGTCCTATAGTGAAACTGTATTTGGAAACTGATTTTAGGAACCTTTCTATGCACTGTTCTAGTTCAGGAAATAATCCATGATCAAAACACACCAGAGGAAATCTATACTTGATTTCTAAATATACTGTGTGATCATCTCTATATATGATGCTCCAGTGCACGCATGGAAAGTATGTCAGCTCATGTAACTGTGTGGGTCTTTTCCTTCCAACTGATCGCAACATAAATCAAGGTACATGTGCCCTTCATCAAAACATGGGCAGATGTGATATGAAAAAATGGACAGTGGCAAAAACAATAACTTAACATAACATTAACAATAACATTTACATAATAATAACAATAACATAACAATAATATAATAACAATAACATTTAAAGTTGTCAATCAACACAATGGATCAATTGAGACTGTGGCTTACATTTGTAGTCCAAATCTCTCTGACTGGATTGATTTTACTTAACTCTATAGTCTATCCTGCTGCCCCTAGAATGTGGGATCTTTTCACAGTAACTTCATAAGTAACTGAGAATGAATGTTGTACATTGCTTAAATGAAACACTCGAGTCTCGGGAGTGGGTTTGCGCCGCACACCGTGTGTGTTCTTTGCTGTTGTCCTGCCTCAGGAAGCGCAAAGCGGCACCTCCCGTTTCCACACAAGAGCGCACCAGTTTATTGTAGCATCAGCACAGGAGATGCGAGCCGGTTGAAAGCTCAGCTGCGACTCCACGAACACAGGCGTCTTCCAGATTCTCAGTGGAGAAAATTAAGACAACATGGTCTGCCGTTCTCCCTTTAGCTGTTGATTTTCCCCCAACGTGTTCATATTTGGAATAAGTTTCCATGTCTTTTCGAGGGATACGATCGGTGTGGGGAAACATGAGGATAACAGTCGGTTGCCGTGGATGATGATGTCCCACAATGAACGCAGGTTGGTTATTCGCGCTTTCTGTTCAGTCCATTAACCAAACTTTAAATGTCTTACAGCAAACAAAGTGGTGCGCGTCAGCGTGAACCTGTGGAGGCTATTTGTGAGGGATGATTATTAGGATATTTATTTAGGGTGTATGTTCATGCAGTTGGTTAATTCTGTAGGGAAACTATATTGATACTATATATTATCTACTACATTTCAACTGCAACTTTCCACATATTTTAGGTACAAATTGATATCCAATGCAACTAGATACAATCTGCTGTAGCTACAAGAAAAGAGTTATTTTAGAAAGCTAGATAAAATCAAACATCAATATAACTATCGATTAATCATGCAGCTCCTGAAATATTTCCCATAAAAAAGTCACACATGAATTCAGTGGAAATATCCACTGGTAAAAAAAAAATAAAAAAAATCATCTGTTCCAGGATTAGTAGCCTAATAGTGTGATTGTAGGATTATAATCCTTGATTGTAAAATAGAGAAAGCCATTGTTCTATACAGATGGTCACCTGTCTTGGGAGTGCTGCAGCCTATGAATTTATCACATGAAAGAAGTTGAAAATCATTCTATGTGATTTCTATCCATCTGTCAGAGGAAGTCTTTGCAGTAAAAATAATGTCCAATTTTGTCCTACGGCCTTGTCACTTCGGAGTTTAGACAGGTTGATAGATGGCATTTCACGATGAGAACACAGTCTTAAATCATATCCTGTGAGATTGGCACAGTCAAGGTCCCAGTGTCTAACTCTTCCTTTGTTTTTCAAACATTTGTTCTAATTGAATTCTTTTTGCATATATCATATCCTGTTGTTTACAGTTGGGTGCTTTGTCAGACTTGGAATCCTTTTCTCTCCCAGTTTTATTGTTCTTTGTCACACTCTAAGGACCTTTTCAGTAAAACTGTTGTATGCCTACATGTGTGTGGTTGTGTGTTTGCGTATGTTTCTGTGTGACGCAGTGTGACAATTTTTTGTGAAAATCAGTTGAGAATGATGGGAGAGAAAATCTGTACTCCTAGAGAGATTCATGGAGGAGTGATAGGCAGCAATGCTGTTGATGTCCTTCCCCCTTGGACATCCTGTGTGAAGTCGGAGAGACTAATGAGACTCATGAAGCTAATGAACCTCAAATTCTTAAAAGACGGACTGTGGTGTAGCCTATAAAGAGAAAAAAACATGTTTAAGTGGGGATAGAAAGCAATATATAGCGATTACTTCAAAGAAATCACAATAGACTGATGTCTAGATAGTGAGAGCGAGACAATGACAGAGAGTGAGAGAAAACACTCAGAGATAGCCAGAGTGCACACAGGGTTTAATAGGATGTGCGTCAGGTCAGGTACTAAATAACAGGAAGAGAAAAGGGGTGTACACACTTTGTTAAGTATGGGTGTGTTTCATGACATTTCTAAAATTTGTAAGCAGTGCTCTTTAATGGCTCAACAATTTTCACACATAACTAAGTGTAAAATCTAAATTTGAATGCAAGACAAAGCAAGTCAAAATTGGGATGTTGCAGATTAAAGGTGATTAAACAATTAAAGATTAAACATTCCTATATGTTGCCTTTTCAATAATCAATTGTTGGAGTGAAATTAATCTTTTAAGTTGGTTTTTTTTGTAATTGTTTTTAAAATTAGCCAGCCATTTGTTAAATCTGATTCTTCTATAACTGTCCAGCATGCATGTGTCATTTCCCAGACAGGGAGATGTTATTGTTCCTCCTCTAAGTACCCTGTGGCTCTGTTGTTTTTCCTGCTGATAATGTTCCCTGCACCATTCTACATGTCACTTGCTTTTGTATAGGACTTGACTTCTTTACAGGACCCACATATTTATCCTTATGTACACCAAGCTGGGGTATTAGCAGCAGCAGTAAAAAAAATAACCCAAGAGACAAAAGTATCATTAAGCAACTTTTACCTTTTTTTAAATTAACTTTTACTCTTTTTACACAGATTTTCAAAATCCACTGCAAGTCCCTCGAACAAAGGTCCAAAGCCATCTGACCATCAAAGTGAAGTCCAAACTGATGTCCAGGCCGTGTCCCCCTGTACATAGTCCAAAACCTCCTGTAGCCCCCAAGCCCAAACATGTGTATGAGCCTCACACACACGGGGAGCCCTGCCCTCAACAGATCCTGAGCAATGGAGACCTGGCTCACTCAGATGGAGACACTGAAGATCTCCATGAAATGGCTGAGGAGAGTAAGGATAAGGAGGAGAAAAGTGAGGCAGACGATGGGGTTAATGACAATGATATAGGATACAATGACAAAGATGATATAGTAGAGGAAGAAATTGAAAAGGAAACAGAAAAAGACATAGACATATTAGATAATGATGGCGACAGCATTGGCTCTGAGGACACAGTCAAAGCAAATGATGGCTCGACTGTTGACACTACTGAAGATGAAAACACTGACAATGACTTGAATCAGCCTGAAGGTGGCAATCACACTGGTGATGAGAATACGTCAATACTCTTACTTCCTGCTGAAATCGACAATGAAACAGAGGAGGAGGCAGACGACGAGGAACAGAGTTGTAGTGAAACAAATAAATTACTTTGTGCCTCTACAATACACTCAGATGAACACGTAGTTGAGGAAAACCTTGATCAAACACAATCACTGAGTCAGAATGATAAGGACCGTGATAATGAACTTAATGAAGTGGACAATGAGGTCTGTGAGGACTGTCCAGGTGAGACAGAGCTTGAAGCTGGAAGATTTGCATTTGGATTCAACATGCTTCCAACTGTAACTGAGGAGTATCCCTATGATGTGATTGGCCACACAGATGATGCTAGTGATACATGTGAGTCATGTGACCCAGCTGAAACAGGGGATGCAGACGTATGGCAACCAGAACGGGCCACCAAAGACCTCTCTGGCTGTTTTCGATTCACATCCAGCACTGAGGATGTGTTTGGGCCTTATTCCGTCATTGAAGCTGTTCCGCCAACAATGGCTGACACAGATGACCCAGAGTGGAGACAGGATGACACTGGTGACAAACCCTCAAATGAAATGCAAACAGCCACTGCATCTAACCAGGAACCTTTCTATGTTTCATCAGACGATGTGGACAAGCCAACGGGTGGGCAAGCCTTCTCAGAACATGATGAGATTGAGGAGGATACCGAGCAGTATGTTCAGCATAAAGACAAAGCAAAGGAAGGTGAGTCTGCAGATGAGTACGCAGACATTGACGACTCACTCTGCATTAAAGATGACTCTGAGCAGTGTGTCTCATCAGAAGACTACGTCGAGATAGGTGATGACGATGAAGAAGAGGAAATGGAAAAGAAACATATAAAAGGAAAAAGTGTCAAAGAGAGAACAGCTAAACGAGAGCAAGCCTTCCTACACAAACGAGCAAGCTGCCAGCCTCGCCTCAGGTTGTGCAACATCACAGTACCTCCAGACCTGGACCTGGGTCGCACCCCAGAGCTCACCAATAGAGTGGTGTTTGCCCACACCACGGAAGCATTTGAAGAAGACATTGAAGAACTGGACTGCCATATTGTGCCTTACTATGAAGACACAGACTCTGACAGTGAAGAACATATATATGAAGAGGCAGGTTTTGACTCAGAAGGGGAGAACTTTGTAACGATTGATCGGAAGAGTGCCGTCACACGGTCACGCTCTTATTCTGGGAAAATTCCAGGCTATGTTCCAGAAACTGTCCCAGAGGAGACAGTGACGGAGTACCAAACTCAAGACTACTGCACAGTGGACTTGGATAAGACCAATGAACTTAGCCCCTCACAGCAGCCTGGGGTAAACTGTTTAATCCCATCTATGAAGTCTCACCGCTTTATGCTATATTCCCTCTCTTCAGAGCATCCAGGATTGTCTTCGAACAATCCCACAGCAATCGGCCAATCCCTGAAGGATGACATTAGGATGAAGAGGAAAGATGATACACTCTCGCTCCCATGCATCATAAACTCCTCTGGAAGCTTCTCCCAGCGTAGCCATCAATCATCCAGTGGTGTTTCCACACCAACCTCTCTAGTGGACATCCCACCACCCTTTGAGCTGGCATACATTACGAAAAGACCTGTCACTAAGAGTTCGCCATCCCTCCTGATCCAGCATGAACCCAGTGACATACCAAAGAAGAAGTCCTCCTTCAAGCGCTTTCTGGCTCTGAAGTTCAAGAGGAAGACAGATTCAAAGGGTTTTAGTGATGGAAGTGTACGCTCTTCACGCTCTTCCTCTGAGTCCAGCCACCATGGTCCAACACGAATCATAGAGCTTGATCGCAGAAGCACCGGCAGCTCTCCTCAACCTCAATCCCGAATTGTGAACCCTCAGCCCCGCCCTATAGACGTCGTGCAATCCTCCTTTGTCCACCACCAGAGGAGTAAATCTTATGGCAGAGGCATCTCCAGAGTGGAATCCTTCGAGGAGAGTTCTCGGCGCTCTGTCATGCCATTGCCTTTGACCAAACCTCGCTCCATCTCCTTCCCAACGGACACATCAGACTATGAAAACATCCCAGCCATGAGCTCAGACTACGAGAACATCCAGATCCCAAGCAGACCCACCAGATCACATACTGTGACTGAATTTTTTGAAGACCCAAACCGAACTTCAGTTCCCTGCAATGAGAATGATGGCTATGTGGATATGAATAGTTTCCCTGGGATTGACAGTAAACCCCAGACATCAAAAGCAGACACTGAAAGGTATGGTAAAAGCTCAGTAAAAGATAAATATAATGGTTTTGTATCATCTCAAGCAAAACATGTTACCTTACCTGACATATATTACCATATCTCTAGTGATATCTGGCCATGCAGATACTTTAGTTTTGAGATTCTCTCAAATTTCTAATGCCAACTCACCTAGGCAGACCCAAAAGACCTTTATAGACCTATACCCAAAACACTGGGGGAGAAAGATGTTTTGCTTCTGATTGTCATAGAATTGCAAATTACATTACAATCTACTGACCTCACTGTCAGTTTTCACTAGAACAAATTTTGACAGAAGACATAGTCCTAATGAAAACTATTGACCGTGTTGCTGTTGATTTTTTTAAATGTCAAAATGTCATTTTTTCAATGCTATGACCATCCCAAATGAAAGGAATCTATTCTGATATTTAATTAATCATTTCAACCATTTTTCAGAAATGATTCCAAATATTACCTGGTTCCTACCCATCAAATATAAGTGGTTTAACTGGTTTCCTATGATTGTAATTTGAACATATTTAGGATAGACTGTTGGTCACACAAAATAAGCCACTTAACACCTTAGATATTAGCCATCATTCACATTTTTCCCACACAGGTTTTCTGATATTTTATACCATAAGTAATAAATCAATAAATAGTAATTATTATTAGCAATAATAATAATGCCATCTGCCATCTTGACCAGGACTCCCTGGAAGAAGAGATCTTTTATCTCAATGGGACCTTCCTGGCTAAAAAATGTTTATATCTGGATAAGTTCTTAGACCTGGGCCTATCTGCACCAAAGGGCAATCTTGACCCCTGAACATCTGACAAATATTCTTACACTGTATCAGATGAGCAGAGGGCACCTGGCTGAGCAGAATCAGATCAGCCCTATGTAGGAAAGTGTTATGTGATAGATGAGCAGACTGGTATGTCAGGGATTGGGGAGATGGACAATGCTTGTGGGAGAGCTTCCTCCTGATTTTCATTTGGTGCATTTAGAGGTCACATCTGGTGCTGCTGCTCTCTCTGCAAGTCTGAGGTGATAGGACAGGTAATGGCAATTAGGTAGCTCACTCAGCCCAGTTTATTCGCACGATAGAAAATCAGAATTGGCTGCAATTAAAAGAGAGAAAAGTGCGAAGGAGTTCCTTTCACACAAAGAAGTTGAGAAGGAGGAGGAAAAGGCGAGAGAACAAGGGGAGGGGATGTGTTAATAGAAGGTGCAGAAGAATAAGAAAACAAGCGATATATATGTAACGATAAAGCAATTATAAGGAGGAGGTGGGTCAAGTGAGAATGGGAGAAAGGGAGCAAAAGCAGTTCTGCTGTAATTGCTCTCCTGTACCTGACATATATGGTTAAGTTTAGGAGGGCCTTTATTAAAGTCGCTCTCTCCCTAGTGCTTCTCTTTCACTGAACCCTTGAGGGGCCACAGGATTTAGTGCAGTGTGTGATACAGTGAGGAATCACCGTGGTCAGACTGTACCAAATTACCCTTGCCTGCACCACAGTTTCATCGACTGCGGGCCACAGGCTTTCCCCAGTCTTAATAAAATAGTTGTGTTTGATGACCTGTGTGTAGTCTAAGAGACAGCCCATTACCAAGGGGTAGAAGTCTCACACCACTCACAATGATGCAAATAACCTATCTGCCCTGTCACCTCGCCTTTGCCGCATTCCCCCTGGATATGCTTTTGTCGTCAGGGCCACTCTTTGGTCTGTCTATATGGGGCTGCTTTGTGTTTATTGGAGTGTGAGTGTATATGTGTGTGCATGTGTGCCTACGAAATAAGTGATGTGTTGTCAGTGTAGGTGTTCCTGTGTACACAGTTAACTCTGTCCAAAGCTTAACCCGCTGGTGATGTTTGTGATTTATTGAGAACAAATTCGACAGTCTGTGTGGTTTTAGCTCCACAGAGAAAGAGTGTGTTTTTGTGGCGAGGAAAATGACTGAATGGACCCAGAGTGCAGAACGCAAACTGGCCCTGTAGACAGTGGCAGACATGCATTTTAAGGAGTACTCACAAAGCTGGTGTGCCACATGCTTGGCTTGTTTCCACTTGTGTGATTAATGTATAGTGCCATTTAGACACTACTTCAGTGCAAGCATTCAGGCTAAGCTAACAGACACGTTCATTAGTAAGCGACCATAGGATCCAATGGAAAAAAGAAAAGGCACACTAATGATTCATCAAAAGCTTAACCATGGTGGAGGAGTGTGTATGCATACATGTGCATGAACACCATGTCACAACTCAGTCCTGCTTTATCAAAAGTAAGGATCCTGCTGAGAATGCAGTCACAGCAGAATTGTCCTTGCCAAGTTGCTGTGTAGTAATAAATGAGGAATTTTTGCCAAAAGAAAAAAACAGAAAGCCCAGGATTTGTGATTGTGCTCAGCTGAGAGTCCATTAAGCAGTTCCAGGTGGACTTAAAACAGTAATGCAGATGTGTCATTGTCCCTATGCACATAGCAAACAGAGCTATAGTGATATGCTCCGTAAGACACTGCTCAGGTCTGCAAAGTTATACATCTCTATCTTCCTCTTTAGGGTCATTTTCACTTCAAGCAGTTCAACACAAACCTCTTCACAGTGATGACAAAGCCCTGCCAAGGCCTCTGAAACAGCTCCTCCACCCACTGTTATGTTAGTGTTAGTAGTGATGAGGGAGCCATCTGAAGTACATTGTTGTACTGGGTGGTGGCTATGTGCTGTGTGGTGAGGTGGTGGACAGGGTGTGTCATTGGCTCGCCAGGTCTGGTGCGAGGCGCTTCGAGTTCATTGCCGGGTCATCCCCGGGGAGGAATTGTACAGCCTAGGAGCTTCCCACAAGCCTGTTTACAGGAAATGCAGGACGAGGGTGAGGCTCTGGCAGGAGACTGAGAGCTGGAGACACTAGAGGACAGATAGGATGACAAGAGGGGAAGGGGGTCACTTTTGTGGGGTGGAGGTTCCCAGACTCTCCCTTGAACAACAAGGTGAGGTGTGGTCCAGTCAGAAATGCCTGGTCTGCTGTTAGGGTTGCTCCCGTGTGCCAGGAATTATTAATCAACAAGTGAGCACAGTTCATAACACCATAGACACTTGCATGTGGGCGTGAATCACAGCCTGTCACATGATGTAACGTTTATATTATCCAGATATGTCTTTACATCACATCACAGATGAGTCAGCAACATTCGGAGCCCCATGCTGTCACAACAGCCGCAGGCTAAATGTAATCATCATCATTAAAAGCAGCAAACAATCCGAAACTGCTTCCATTCTCTCAATCCCCCCATCAGTGTCCCTCCCAATCTTCCATGGTTAGCAGGCTAATGAAGCTATTCACCTGCTCATATTTCCTATAACAGAGCCATTACAAGTGGAAAAAGGCCTGTCGGATTGCACCTAATACATATTTTTAATACTCAGAGCTTAGCTCAATTGAATTACATATTACAAGCCTCATCAAATTCAGAGGAGATTGGTGGAATACAGGTCTTTTCATTTTGTCCCCTGAATTTGACACAGTAGATTTAACCTTGCCGTGTTACAAAAGATATTGCATTCTGCTGGCATAATGGCGTTGCCTTAATAGCCTTGTTAAAGGGCTTCATGTATTACCATGTAGAAATGTCACATATTTGCACGTTTAAATATACAAGCATTATATGAAGCTGAACGGAGCTAAACAAAGCTAGATTTGGGATTTCATGGTGTGAAAATGGGATATGTTGGTATAAAAGATTAGAACACAGAGGAGGAGCCGCTTCAAATATATATATTTTCCGGGACAAGAAAAGAAGAAACGCTTATTTGATTGTAACTATTTATAGTAATTCCTACATAGTTTTCTAACTACTTGGAGACATTATAATAAATGTCACACAATATGCCATTACACATATGGTGTGTTTTCAGAGATTGTGCTGTTGATGGTAGAGGGTAAAAAGATGAAAGTGAGAATCTGCACTATATTTGTCACATTTGAAAGAATTCCCTTTACTTGTAGAATAAATCAGAGCTTAAAAATGTTGTCAAAGAAGTCCCCCTGTTCTCTTTAATTCACAACATCACCCAGGAGCCTACATAAGGCTGACCTGTCTAGTGTGAGGTCAGCCATGAGTAATGGCCTGTAGGTGCTCTCTTCAGCCCACCCAATAGGGTTGCCATATATGTGTGTGTACGTGTTTGTGGTTAAGCGTGAAACTCATTAAGTATGAGTATGTCTGGATGGAGATGGAGTGATATTCTCATAGCTGTCTACTCTCTGCATACTTAAGGCATCAGGGCCAACAAAAAATGTGAAAAATCCCAATTACTCACAATTTCTTAAAGCCCAGTGAGATGTCTTCAAATGCTTGTGTTATTCTCTGATAGGCCAAAATAATCAGTTTACTATTACATAAAATCAAGACAAGCAATTTGAGAATGTTTGGTATTCTGGCTTAAAAACTGACTTACAATGTTTATTTGAATATCAGAATAGTTGCCGATTATTTATCTGTCAACTGATCACTGCCTCTCTACACGGGAACATCTGTAAGGTTATTTGATATCAGTTTTTTTACTAAATATGTTCCATTTCTGTCACACTTTTGTTGTATTCATCATATTCCTGTGAATAATCACTATACACATTTTCACGGCAATGATTAACTTCAAAATTTGTTTTCTATTCATTGAATAAATTGATCGCATAGAACAGTTTGCATAGGAAAAGGTAGGCATTTGTCACAGGAAGACATGAAAAGAAGATTCGAATATAAATACCTGAGGAGTTTAGTTTTCCTTTAACATCAAAAGTCAATTTAACTTGATATTATTATCATTATTATATGGTTCGTCACAGTACCTACAGTATTTTCAAAGAAATCCATGTGTCCTTGTGGCAGTACACTTCCATTGATTTTGCTATTCTGCTTTACGCTGCATCTCACTGTAAGTCTGTTCCATTTATGTTCCATGTGATGTGACATACTGCATAGAGGTTCAGCTTTTCTATTGAAACTGGAGCAGAACTTTGTATATGTCAAGCATTCCATGAAACCTTTTTGGTTATTATGAAACCTGCCAACAGTCTCAGTGGCTAACAAGTGGTCTCAAAGCAGCATTTGACAGCTGTATGACAGCTATAGAACAAGCTGTCTAACATCTGTCATGTAGCTGCTTTGAAAATACTTGTTATCAAGCTATCATCCTGGAAACATGATTTTGGTCAAACACACTCTGTGGGTCTTAATGGGCCAGAGGACATTAATAATTACCACAGGTAGCATTTAAAAGGATTACATGCGAAATGACCTAAAGTGTGGCCCCCTCAGGCACAGCAGCATGTAAAATGGACACAACTGTGCCATCTGTGAGAATAAAGAATCATGGAGGGGATTACAGTGTGCCACTGGAGGACTTTGAGGAGCGAAAAGGTTCAGAGATACACACAGGAAAAGAAAAAAACATATATTCACGGGGGACTAGGAGTATTGTTAAGTGCTTTGAGAAAACAGAGTTAGTATACAGGGGCTTTTTACTTTTCCCTCCTTTCTTTCCCACTTGAAAATATTCCATGTCTTGATTTATGGTTAAAACAATGCTATTGAACTCACACTATAGTGTGGATACTGGTATATTATTAAATATTCATATTCCAGTATCAGTGAGGTCTTGCTGTATTCATTGTCTTTTCTTTGACAGTGCCTACACGGAGCCTTTCCCAATTAATCCTGGCTCTTCTGGGTTGTCAACGGAGGAAGACCACGGGCGTACCTCAGAAGAGGAAGAGGGGGCTGGGGAGCAAAGTTATGACCGACAGGTGAGATACGGGATATAGACAAAGTGAAGGTGGTTAATTCTGAGCTATCACCTAGCCCAGCAAATCAACACAATGAGCCAATAATGCTGCTGTGATCCTATTTATTATGTTATTGCATAAAAAAGGCATTTTTAGACATGCATCTGCCAGAATTAAATAAAAATTATATCAAATGATTATAAAATAAGAGGCCAGAATCAAATGTTCAGTGGGACATATGCAGGTCAAGAGCAGAGGTGGGGAAAAGTTTGCATCTTGGACTTGAGTCACACTTAAGTCACTTGGACTTGGACTTTATGTTGGGGACTCGAGAATGATTTTCATTTATTCATGTGTTTATTTATTTTGGTGCTGAACTTCATTCCCTTCCTTTTTATCATCACGCATCTGGTGTTTGCCAGATTTTGCCACCTTTGTCTATAACCTTCAGCTATAAAATCTTCACACAAGGCCCAAACCAAAGAATCCCTTAATGCAGCGTCTGCAGTGTCACAAAAAAAAGATGCTGGATCGATCTCATCAAAATGTATGGGGCACCTGAAAACTCATTGGATAGGTGAATCACTTTATTTGACATTAACTTGCTTCTAGCTTTGTAGCTAAGGATGAATCAGACTGGCATTTGTTGAATACTTTTGAAAAGATGAGTGTGTTTGTTTGCTTGCTCTACTTGCTCTCATAGAGTGCTGGCTCTAATTTATTTCTAAATCTCCCTGCTCTTTCATTTGCTTTTATCTGCTGTATCTCATGTTTTTCTGAATGACTCATTCTCTACTAAGTGTTTTGTCCTTGATTGATTTCGGGTGATTCGGTTTTGCGCTATTCCTCTTGCCTGCCAGCCCATGGAGAGCTACTCTTGTCCTCGCTGGACTCTGGCACTGTGTAACCTTTGTCTCTTCTTGCTCACAGCAGTAGGCTTAATTTGTACACAACCTTCATACTGTGAAGGATAATGGTAAATATTCTATTGTTCTGTGCGACATGGGGCACAATTTGGGTTGTAAGACATGCCGTTAAGCATGACGCAGTGGCTGGGCATGATTTCATATTGTATTATGGCAACCTTTTTAAATTTATCGTTTGCCAAACAACTCATCAGCAATGATACTGTATGCTAATAGATGAGGCAGTGATGATAATACAGTACATCCTCTGCATTCCTTAGATATAGCTACACAGTGTTTAAAGCAGACCTGATGGCATGCAGCAGATGATAGATGGTTCATTACAACCATAAGAGACTTGACATTTGACTTGGACTGTAGCTCGAAGACCTGATATTTGATATGGACTATCAAAAAATTACTTCTTGCTACCTTTATTCAAGAGGTACACCATTTAATATGTGAGACTTAATCACATACTACAGATTCACTGTTATGTTAAATTAAAAGGAATCACCTGAAATGTATCCCCAAACTTCCCAGACTTCAGTAAAGTACAAGGCAACCATCTTGCAGTAACTCAGCGATGGATCCCACCCTTCCTGCTGCTACTACATCTGCCGCTGCCCCCATAGTTTCCTAGTTTTCTTTTTCAAAGAAAAAAAGAAGGATAAACACAGAGGAAGAGGACCAGAGAGACTCAAATTGGCCCCAGGAACAGCTTTGTCTAATGAAAGCGTGTTTTGGTTTTATTTTGAGGAAATGAGGATCCGTTTGCCTTTACATGCAGTATTTGTGAAATGCCCACTTAGGAAAAAATAACACTGATAAAGCACAGGAGCGTTGCCGGCAAACCCCTAAATGGCTTCGATGTTATGTTTTGGCTCAAATGTTTTGAGACCCTGTGATTAGCCTCTAAATCAATGGGCAGCATTGTTGTCACCACACACACAGCCTCTCATACATAATGCATCCGAATTTAAAAGTCCCGCATTTGAGAAAACCTTCATGTCTGCGCTGCACTGTAATGAAATAATCGGTCTTATTTTGACAGCAGAAATCTACCCAAAAAAATTAATTTGCTTTTCCGCTGCTATCCTTGGCTGCTGTGTGTTCCTTGTAATGTTTAAGATGAATAAGTGCCTACAGAGAGCCTTTCACCATTAGCTGTGTTCATTCATCTCCCACTGTTCTCCCTCCCTGTCACCCAGATTGATGGCCGATCCCGAGCCTTCTATGTCGCCAAAGAGCTCGTCGACTCCGAGAGACTGTGAGCATCTGCACGTGCGGATTTCTCCATTTGCACACTTCTCCCGCATGTCGTCACACACAAACACACTGCATCCAAATTTTGCCTTTTTGTGTCCCTATGTCTGCTCTCCTATTGGTTCCAGCTGTATCTTTCCTGTCCCTACGCCACACTGTCGAGCTGCATGCAGAGAAACCGACGGTCAATTATAGAAGCATCTTGTGCAACTTGTTAAACACACCACTTTTGCCTTGTTAACCATTCATCTGATGTACTGTTCTCATCACAAATAAGCAATTTAATCAGTCTTGTAAATAGAAGAACATGGTTGCGTCCAAGGGTGTAAATTCCATACTTTATCATAATGCTGTTACTCTTTCTTCTTCTTTCCCAGACATGTCAGCAACCTTAAATACCTTCAAGAGGTAAGAAAACCTTCATTAGCAGCCATAAGCATGTCACATTAGCTTTGAATGTCTCCTGCTTCCAGGCTTATTAAACTTTATTGAAAACCTGCTGATAAAATCATGTGATCCTGTGTGTCTGCTCCCCAGTCTCTGTCTCCCTCTTCTCCTCCTCCCCACTGTTCCAGGGATCTGTTCAGGTTTATCAGTGTTGTTGCAGCTACATCTACTTCCTGGTCTTGACAAAGTTGACATGTTGTCCACTGGTGTGGTTAGTTGTATAACAGACTTGCATCCATCAGGTGCTCTTGCTAATGCTGTCCTTGTGTCCCTACTCAATTGATATGTGTAGTCTGATACTCAAGCAAATAAGGTGGCAATAAAGGCCACAAAAAAAGTAGGGGTCTTTACAGTGTTTGAGCTCCTTGTGACCAGGCTGGCTGTAAAATGGAGACTTTTCCTTGGAGTGTAGCAAGTGTGGTTAATGCAGGATAGAGGATTCAAAGGTGAGCTGTGGAAAGTCTTTCAAGGTCGGCTATGCATCACAGTCAACTGTTGTCATCCATTTCCATCATTTCTCGCTCATTGCCTGTCAAAACGAGACCACGTCCCTGCACAGTCAGGAGCCAAGAAGAATGTCCACCAAATACCACACGAATGACACTAAAATAGTTCAAACATTTTTTTTATGTTAGTCAAAAAAGGCAAAGCCATAGACGAGAGGTCACGCATTTTAAAGAATGAAAGTGGGAGAGCTGTTAATTATGGTTTCTTGTACACATCTGACAGGAAGACTCATTGAAACCAGAGAAACCCATCAGTCAGCCTGTACCTTCTAACCTTGAATAAGGTCATAACCTGAATTTCTGATGTCTGCCCCCCTCGCCATGATTTATGAAAGCCTGCTGTGGGAACAAAAGCACCAGATTTGTGTAATGTATAATTTGAAGCCATTGAACAGCAACTAATGCAAATATTATACAATGGACCCCTCTAATAACCAGATATCTGAAATATCATCGTGATGCTCAATTACGCTAATTAGCTATTGCATGCAAAAGCACAGACAGAAAAATATGCTGCAAGTCAGTATGGGCATCAGTGCTTCAGAAGTGACATTTTGACAGTAATGTAGGCTGAACCATAAAATCCATTTTTCCATGTGAATGATGTTTTCCTTTGGCTTTCACTCCTCGTCAGCGTCACCATATCTGTTAAGTGAATCTTTTTGCCACCTCTCAGTGGTGACTTTGAGGCCTTATTCATCAGCTGTTGCATAATGTATGTGTAGAGTGTTATAAGGGCTTATTATTTATCAAACAATGATGTGTTGAGATATCAGTCTACTGGATACAGACGGACTCATAATTAGCATGAACTGAGTAATTCATCTGGGTAACACTCCAGCAGCACAACATGCACAAACACATCAGGGGGGGCAGTGTTATGCGAGAGACACACATGAGCTATTGTTCCATTGTTTGATAAGGAATAACAAGAGCACAAAGAATTTCCAGACCCCGTCTCCACATAGGAAGGGAGGCCGTGCTCCTCCTCTTAAAGGCCTTTCCCTGTAACAGCTTTGAAATATTACGTTCAGACTCATTTTTTCTCGCTGGCAACACGTGACCTGTGAGCAGATTCTCTGTGCAAAGTTACGAACGAGTGTGACCGGCTACTTAACCAACTGCTCTACATTGCTTCTTGACCTGCCTTACATGAGGGAAAATAGGGATAAGTTGTTGTAAAGCTCCTCACAGTCATTGATATGAGTGTTTATGTGTGTGCATGTGTGTGTGTCTGGAGGACCGGGTCAACCATAGCTGTTAACGCAGACGCTCCTCACCCTGGCAGACATGATGAATGCTAACTCATACGCGATCGATTGTGCATGATGAACGTCATGTTCTGAAGTGCCCAGTGTCACCCCATTATCTCACTGCCAACCGGGACAACTCTATTTGTTTTATGTCTGTGCGTTACACAGAACTGGATTAGATGGGCCCCAGACACTTGTCCCCTACAGACATGCCAAAGCTTTATCACGCTAGTTTGCCAGACAGCTTTACCCACAGAGAAAACTGAGAGTTATCTATTTTATCATCTATATTTGGTCTTCAATTTGCTGAGTAGATAAATAACGTCCCTCTTGCTTGTTCACTCGTGTGCCATAACTCCTCAGTGCTGCAGCTATTACACTGCATCTATTAATGCCTGTTGATTATGCTTTATGTTTGCTGAACGGACTCAGATAGACTCTGGATTCATTACACACAGTGAATTTTAGGTCCTTGTCTGCAGACACATGAAAAGTAGGGGCTATATACAAAGCAGCATTGTGTCATTGGGCACCAAGGTTATTATGCAAAAACACCTGGTGTGCCTTTCCTAAATGCCTGGACTGAGCCCAACATGGAGAGAAAGCATTGAGGTGATTTGAAGGGAGGGTGACAGGAAGGATGTTTAGGAGGATCTGACCTTCCTTCCCTCCATTTCTCTCCCCCGGCTCATTCATTCATTCCTCTATGCCTTTCATTTCTCCTGCTTTCCCTCCCTTCCTCTTTTCATCTTAACTACCATTTCCTACATTCCTTTCTCTTTTACTCTTTTTTTGTATACACATTTGCCCTTTAAAAAAATCTCTCCACACAAATGCTGTTCTCCCCTCTCTTATGCAGGACTTTAGGTCAGCGGTGACAGAAGCAGTGGGTGAGGAAGGGGAGCCCGTGCTTGAGGAGCAGAGATTGGGAGAGATACTGGGCTTACTCCCCCAGGTCTACAGCCTCCACAGCAGCATCCTCACTGAGCTGGAGGAACGCATCAGTCAGTGGTAATTGGACATTTATACTGATTGTGCTGTGGCCTCTTGTATATTACAGTGGATGTTAAGTTTTCACAAACAGACTGCTGCAGTGTGGATGTAGGTTAAACAGACTTCTCCTATGGTCATAATTCATTCTCTACCGAGGTCACAAATATTACTCTACACTATTCTAACCAAAATATCAATTGTAGTGGATTAACTAGTAAATCCACTGGTCAAAGCCTCTGGACCTCTGGCCATAAAGAATGGCATAAAGAATATGGTAAATTTTCAAAATAAAATACCCAATGCAGACAATGCAGGAAACTTAAAATGACTAAACAGAATGAACTTCCTTTTTTTCCTGTTTGTGTAGGGAGGAGAGCCAAAGAGTAGTCGATGTAATCCTGTCACGTCGGGAGGACTTTGGGGTGTTTGACACCTACATCTCAGAGTATGATCGCAGCATGTCCTTACTGGAGGAGAGCTGCAGGAGCAACCTGGCCTTCGCCACCATCGTCAAGAAATTTGAGGTAATAAACCGCTGAATAGACTGCAACCTGGGCAAATCTTAATTGTGTTTCTTGCCAGCAGTCTTCTTGTCTTTTCCCATGTGTTGTAATATGTTTATTATTTTACTGAATGTATTGCATGTGGGTTTGGAGCACATGCTCTGTACCATAAGATTCTCTTTGAATGAGAACAGGTTGAAGTATTTTGATGGCTATATACCTACCATGTTTGAGGAGTGAAAGTGAAGCATTGTGGGTGTTTTCTGCTAGCGCAGATCACACCTGGTTTTTCCCCTGACACCCAGTCGGCGCCACTCATCTGAGATTTTGTCACCCAGCTTGCACGGGGAGATAATGCCTTTCTAAACCCTCTATATCACAGCCCTCTCCACAGGACTGACCTTTCCACTGTCATGCTGACATATTTCATACCAACTCGACACCAAATACTATTTTTTTTTTTTTTTTTTGGTTCAGCGTGGATCTCTTCATCCTTATTCACTCCTGGAGAGCAGTGAAGTGGGATTTGGTTGACAGAATCATAATTCAGTAGAAGCTTGTTCTAAATCCATGGCAATGGTCCACAAATTAGGTTCTTGGTCCTTATATCCTTCAGCTGGTGACGAATGAAAATGTTCAACTATATGACAAGAAATGCCATAGATAAATACATTCCTCATTTCTATGTGGTTGTGTCCTGGTCTCTAAAATTGATTCCTACTGTACAGAATTGCAGTTGCTGTGTAGAAGCGCACAAGGTCAACCTAAATAAGTAAAAACTGACAAAATGAAAATGATCTATTTTTGTTTAATCTCTGCTTAGTAATTAAAGAAGAGCTACTTAACAATTATGGTGCTACAATTTGCGTAAGACAGATAAAAATCCTCTACAATGATTTTCTTTATTCACTAAGTTACCTGCTCACTGCAGCACCGTTCCACTGAAATTTACATATTAGCAGTCCCATGCTGTTCTCTGGTACTCTGTGACCGGTTGCAGGCATTTCTAGTTTGATAAGAAAAGCATATGGACAAGGCACCAACTGTCTACACTCATGAATATTCAGCAGCAGCTGCACCTTCACAGAAAACTTTGGCTCTGCCAGACTTTATTGGAGTTAAGGTAAACAAAAAGGGAGGTGGAGGTGAGAGATTAAGACAACAAGCCATCACTGCGTTCAGCATGCAGTGACCTTTAATATCTTACAGCGTGTTTTCACTCTTGGTCTACACTAGCTTATAATTTGGCCCTTGACAACCTTCATCAAAGTTGCCACCTTATTTTAGCCTCATGAAGTTAATATCAGTCCCTTTTTTATCGCATCATAAACAAATTGTTATCTATTGGATCGATTTGCAAAGAAGGATAAATGTAAGAAAGGAGTTCATATTATCTAAGGACACAAGTATATTATTTCCTACTCCTCACTTGTGTCCATCTAAAGGCTGTGATTCATCTTACAACCTAAAATTAACACCCAGAGGTACAGTATATGCAATTCCCTGGCAAGATTCACTCACCACTGAGGAAACATAGAAACACTGCATATTGTATTTGTACGTTCCCAATATTGCATGTAAGCCTGTGATATGGGAACTCTCCTCCCTAACCTTCCACACCAGGGTATTGTATATATATGATGGATGCTGCTTTGAAACGGAGCGCTGCCATGGGAATTGCAGGGTGTGTGTGACCCCATTGTAATGAGGGAGAAGGAGGGCCAAGGGAGAGCAGGGTGGATCAGGCAGGTCACAGGATGCACTAGACCTACAACAGAGAGCAACACATTCATTTATCTGTTAGCTGTGTGACACTTTACAACTCATTATATGCCACAGAAGAGTAAATACTGAGTTCAATGTTTTCATTTACCGCTTGCATCTATTTGTGCAAATTTAAAACTGTTCATTCCCCATCAATAGCTGCCATTTCATTCTCTTTCTCTTCCTCGGACTTCCTCTACCCTTGCCTCCGTCAACACCTCTCTTTCTTCTCCACCTTCCTGCTCCTCGGCCTTCATTGCTACAAGCCAAACTCCGGCGGTATAAGTGGTAGTAATTTCATTGTGGATGTGGCGATGACAGTGATGAAGTAGCCACCGAAGCCCAGATCAGATCAGAGCCAGACCCTTACAGGATTAAAGCCTCCTTTCCACAGCCACTTGCTTGTTTACCACATCATCTATAAACATTGGCTGACCCAGTCTTGGCGAGAGAGAGAGTGTGTGTGTGTGTGTGTGTGTGTGTGTGTGTGTGTGTGTGTGTGTGTCTGTGTCACGCTTGTGTGTGTTTCACCTTTGTGCATTTGTGTCTGATTGTTGATGTCCATACACAAATTGTGTGGATCATGTGAGATCGTTTTCCAAAGCACTCCAGCTTGAATTTATATTCATGTCATAGCCTGCGCTTGTGTAAAGCCTGTGTGTTTCCTCCTGTGGAAGAAGCCCGGGAGGACAGGACGAGACTGTGCGGCAGGTGGACAGAGAGCGATAGGGGGGAGAGAGCGATGGCGTGAATTCCTTGTAAAGGCAGCTGGGCAATGAGGCAGACACAAGCTAATTAGAGAAGCAGCCTCCTTTACAACTCCCCAATTAGATCAGTTGTGTGTGTGCAGGCAGCAAATCAGCTGGCTGTGACAGAGTCTGAAAGGTGTGTTTGTTTGTCCGTACATGCGTATTAGTGTGTGGGTTTTTTGGGGGTTTTTTTGCAGGGGGGGGCCTCACCCAAATAAGCCACACACTAATTACCACCTCTTGACGGACACTTCTTGGTGAACAAGTGTCAACTGTGTGACAATATGCAAGCAACACTTGAGGAGAGCGGATGTTCTGAAACCTAGCGGGTTTAAAAATGGACAGCTGCTTATTATGGCGCTTGATGCATCGTGCAGCGATCAGGAGAGTGGATGAAAGAGTGAAACGTGGGGGAGACAGAAGAGTTTACATCCGTTTGCAAAAGAAAAACTCAAACAGAGGTTCTTGCTGAGAATGGAAGTTGAAGAGAGAGAGGCCTGCTCATTAAAAGAGGCATCAACTCTCTATGCTCTTCGACTTCTGTACTCCAGGTCGTGATAATGAAGACAAAGAGTGGTGTGTCGAACACGCATCCCTTCCCTCCCCTTCGTAGGCCTAATCAGTGTTATCTCACCACCAGCCCAAGGTCTATGTGTGTATCAGCTTGTGTGCAGAGGGGTGCACCAATAATGTATCGTATGTATTTGTGAATGAGCCTTAGATGAATTAAGTGTTTGTCTGCATAGGTTCTTCAGTTCGTGTGTGAATGTGTGTGCAGTGCAGTAAATAAGATGAGGATGCTGTTTTCCTGCAGGGCACTATCTGTGCCTCTCTAATAATGGATAGGACTTCATTGGATTAGAAATGACTGCGTGCGTGCGTGCGTGCGTGTGTGTGTGTGTGTGTGTGTGTGTGTGTGTGTGTGTGTGTGTGTGTGTGTGTGTGTGTGTGTGTGTGTGTGCGTGCGTGCGTGCGTGCGTGCGTGCGTGCGTGTGTGTGTGTGTGTGTGCATGCACCCAGTCCCACGTTGCTCCTCTACAGCTCAGGGCATAAATACATGTCAGAGACAATTAGATACTGATTGATTTTCTAAAGCTCTCTTTGATTGTTCCAATTTCTGTCCCTTTTCACCTGCAAATGACTACTCTGAGAAGAGGAAGAGGAATGGGAGTTGTTCAGGTTTTTTGTGCACTGGAGAGATGTGTGAAGGTCACCAGTCTGGCCGTGTTGCTTTGCTCACTTGTGACCTTGAGTTGGAGCATTGTATAATAGGGGTTACTTACACATAGAAGACATAGAGATGTGGTTTTGTGGGTGTGGTCTTTTGGTGCAACATCACATTGAAAGCCTTTTAATTGAACTTATCAGGTGTCAGTGGTGATTTTGGCCGTTTTTGCCTTTGTTTGATACTAAAAATGTTATGTTTTCACAGACTGGTTGGGACCCAAATACAAAACTCAGCACACAGAGACGAGAAAAAAAGGTTACCAGAGATTTATTGCAAAAGTTCAGATGAATCCAGAAAGCAGATGAGACTATAGGCAGACTGGGCTGGCGAGATGATGAGTACTGAAGGAAGAGCATTACTCATGTGGTGGGATATAATTTAAAGTTAGGGTTAGGTTTAAATTAAGATTAAGGTAGACAAGTCCTGTTTATGGTTATGGTAAGAGTCTATGTAATGTCCCCAAAAGTGATGGAAACATGACTCTGTGTGTGTGTGTGTGTTTGCATGCGCCTACAGACAAGAAGCCCAGAAGATGCTGAAGTCCCACTGAAACACCAGCTGCTGCAGGTTATAGTGAGAGTACTTCAATATCGAATGCTACTCACAGGTAATGCACAGATACAGACATACACATAGTGCTCGTTCAAGCAAAACCATGCCATTTTTTGCAGAATAGCAGCCATTGTGGCCAAGGGAAGCAATTATATCGTAGAAATAACTACTAAAACTTAATGTAACAGTAGGACAATTACATACCAGCATGCTATCGATATAAGGTTTGCAAATATTAGCTAACAGTAGCCACTGATACTGTTCATGTAGCATACTGATCATGCACCAAACCAAAGCAAACAAAGGGAGTGGGGATGGGACTCGTTTGACCCTCCCCATAGCTACAAATATTTTCTTTTTTTTCCCCCTGAAAACAGCACGGAAGGAGTGAGAATAATCACCAAAACAAACGGCTAATCTCTTAAGCAAAATGTGAATCCTTAAGGCATCATCAAACAAGCTGTGTGTGCACTTCAGCAGAATGTGGGTGACTAACAGCCGCCCCTCCCACCGCACAATACCAACAAAATTTAATCAGCCTACCCATCACACACACCTCACAGCGTGCACACAGCCAGCATTAGTGTCAAATGTATATTAATGACTGTTTTTCCCAAACAATCTTAACAAACACAACAGTGGCAGCAGAACTCAGTAACGCAACACAGTGGCCGTTTTTATCATTTGAAGACGGACCCTTTAATGGCCGACAGTTACTTGAAAGACTTTTGGTTTTTAGGGTTTGAAGTCCAGTGATGTCAAAGTAGAGGTGGGCAAAGTTGAAATCTTCAGTCAGACAGTAAATATAAGTGTGCTGGTATCTGGTATTCATCCCTAAGGCCTATTTTATTACAAACAATTCCACCTTATAAACCTGGAATGTGTAGCAGAACACTGAACATTAATTATTGAACAGATCCTGTACAAAGCCACGGCTGCTGTGCAACACGCATAAATGTGGACATCACACTACTTTTCAGCTACTGTGTGATGTTGCAGCTGTTTAATAAACTCAAAGGGATGAATGTGACACACTGTGGACGACAAATTCAGAAATAGAGAATCCTGGATGCATTCATTTGAATCCTGAATGACATTTTTTGTAAGATTACATTTGATTTACATTGTAGATGCAATAGAAAACTTAAAGAAGCAAAGTACATGACGGCTGGTTTGTGATGTTGGAGTTGTGCGTCAAGCCATGAAACAGAGGTTTTCTGTGATTCAAATCAAGCGCATTTTGGAGTTATAGTTTCTATATTTCACATATTTGACGATGTGACCTCCATCTCCCTGATTATATGCATGGACATAAATAATGAGTCTTTTGAGAAGACAAAAACAGCTTTAAGATACACACAAAATACAAATACATTTTAAGTTGTCCCTTCCCAGTAGTTAAAAAATGATTTGATGTTCCTCCCCCGATTTGCACCACCCCCTCGCTTCTCATTAATAATGAGCAGCCTATAAGGTTGTCGCACCAAGTGTACTTAAGTGAACAAGGATGTGTTTTACTGCTCTTTATCATAACTTTATATATGTACACAGAAGAATGTGCTATTCCCTCTGTAGAATATACAGTATTTTAAAGCATACAAAGTTGGCTGCGGGTCAGACTTACAAGAACATCCTATTCTAAGTTGGATACAGAGTGCCCCAAGATGGATAGTGTCTCCTATCTATGAAAAATTAAACTCGGAGAAATGTATGCCCACTTCAGGCATGAAAGCTTGGGATGGGGACATATGAAATTTGGATTAATGTTGCTGGTGCTTCAAAAAGCCCAAATCATCAATATATACACTTGAAATGTTGGGGATGGGTAGGGGCATTTTGAAGTATATTGTTTGAACACAATTTACTAATATGTTCTGTTATTTATTGAATGTTGACTTCAATAGAAAATGAGTGATAAAAAAAAATATACAGTGTTTACTCTTGCTTTTAAGCTCAAATTCGCTAGAGGACACTGGAGTGTTAGCATTATGCTATGGATTAGCCTTTTGCACTGAATAAGATGCACTTTACAGACAGCTGTCACATTTAATTTCTCTGTAAGCATTTACGTTTATTTAAATATTCAATTTGACGGCCATATTTTCATGTTTTGACTCATTTTTGTGTCTATTCCCCAGATTACCTCAACAACCTCTCTCCTGACTCTAAAGAATACGCGGACACACAAGGTGAACTTGCAGAATGGAGCTCTGTGATATCCATAACTACAACCGTAACAGTGATGTCTTTCAGACGTCAGAGACATACTGAGACACACACACACTGCAGCTGCATCAGGCATCAGGCCCCAGATGTTGCTTCACAACCACTGAGTGTCTTCATTTGTGCATAAATCTCTCTCTTTCTCTCTCTCTCTTTGTCTTGCAGCTGCCTTGGTGATTGTGTCCGAAGTGGCAGACCAGGCCAATGACAACCTGAAACAGGGGGTGAGTTTAGTCTGGATACACTGTGTGTGTTTATAACTGTTGCGTTACGTATTCAGAGCCCAGCGTGTCATCACTGAGACACGTCTTTATATTCCTTTTGGCAACGAAAGAGCAATTTTCAAATGGACGTGATGAAATTAGACGGCTGAAGATTTCCCATGTATGAATCCCTCTTCTAAAAGTGAAAGAAAAGTCTGTTGCTCCGCAGCTTGTTGATTAACACAAGGGATGAGGGAAGATGATGTCATCAGAAAGTCCCAGGTGAATCATTTACAAAGGGAGCAGTTCATGGAGATAATTCACCCTCCTCCCTACTGTCTATCTCGCCTCTCTATCAAGGTTCCCTGTGCCTCACTGTTGCTTGCTTCATCTGTTTATCACACTTCCTTTTTTTCCTCTTCAATGCACATGCACTGACACACACACACACACACACACACAAACACACACAGGCTGACAGACAGCGGAAACACAAGCTCCCTCTATCTCTGTTTCTCTCATTCAGTTTTCAGTGTCACATCCCTTTCCGCCTCCCTTTCATTCACAAACAAACAGGGACAGTTTCATTCTCTATCCTCTCTTCCGTCCATCACTGGATAATCTCCCTCCATCTCTGTGCTCTCTCTCGCTCTCTGTGCTCCCTCAGGAGAATGTGCTACGCCTGGTCCACATAGAGTACAGCCTGAAGGGCAAGAGGGACCTCCTGAAGGCTGGAAGGGTGAGCATCATGTGTATGCTTCTGCCACAATTAGAAAAGAACATACATTAGATTTAAAAAATCTAAGCATATCATAACACAATATTTCTGAATATTAACTGTAACTTTGAGTAGTGAAAAAAGAAAGAAAAATAATAGAAATATACAATAAAATTAAACAATAAAATAAGAATAAGAATCGTATTTCTTGTGAGTTGACTAAATATTCCTTGTAAAAGATAAGGCATAGACAGACAGGCAGACAGATAGAGAGACAAACAGATGTTTGCAGAGGTAATGAAAGACAACATTTGAAGGCCTGTACAGATCCTAACATATTGTTGATGTAAGCAGAAATATGACAGCCTAACATGCCTTTCTTATGCTTTTTTTCTGTGTCTGTGTTGTTTGTTTTGGCAGATATTTGTCAAAGAGGGCACTCTCATGAAGGTCTCGAAGAAAAGCCGGCAGCCCCGCCACCTGTTTCTGGTATATTTCTTCTTCTTTCCATATAACTAGTGTTTAAGCCTACAATTTTCTTCCTTTTTTTCCCCCTTCTGTAATCTCAAAAGTTGTGTTTCTAGTCTTTGGGAAACATTCTCAGCAGCCCTCTTGCTGAGAGTTAGTTTGGAGAAACTTTGGTCAGTTTCAATCTTAGTGTTGTCTACTACTCAGCCATATAATTGTATAACCTTTTTTTCTGTGTCTCAGCTTTTACATTGCTTCTTGATGTATCTGATATGTTGTCTTGTTTTAAAACAAAAACAAAAACTACTGCTCACGCGCCAAAAAAAGACCATTTTTGGTTTTATGTGGGTTTATATGTCGGGCCCCTTATTGGCCTCAGGTGTCTTTACTTTTCTGGCAACTTTTCATGAAGGTTTTTGCATTGATCAATCAAACAAGCATGTTAATTAATGAGCTCCATGGGTGTAGGTAGATGTATTTTTCCCTTTGGACATAGCTGGGCTAGCTGTTTACACCGTCAGCTGTCTAAGGCCAAGGCTGTAAGACCTCCACTTGGCACCACACCCATCAAGACAGGGCCTCCCTCTCTGCTCTTCTCCTCCCCTCTCAGACTCAGGACTTGTTTTCCAGGGCCCCTCTTCCTTACAGGATGTTTGGTGTGGGTCACTGGATGTTGGCTTCCTGTGTATTGGGAGGAGACTGACAGCAAAATGAAGGCCAGACATCCAGTATAATGCAGGCAGGAGGTGGTGGTGGAGGAGGAGGAGTGGTGCTGCTACACAAACACATAACATGAAATAGTTAAGCCTACTCTATTGTTCCATGGGCAATTGGTGCTGTCTCATGTTGTGAAGTATGCTCAAGCTACATATGGGCAGGAGCAGCGTTTATGATTTTCATTGATACTAGTTGATCCAAATAGAACGTGAGGATGTGGATTTATTTATCTTTTGTCTTCATTTTGCCCTCTTCCTTCACTCTACGAGTCTTTCCAAAGAGGATTACAGTTGAGTGATAACTATAAAAGGGCTGGTGGTTGATACTTGTAGGATATTAGGGTTATACAGCCATTCGCACCCCTTGAAGTGGATGGCTTCAGCAGGTCAGGTGTTATTTGTCGGATTTTAAGGAAAGAGAATCCGAACAACGGTGAAAATGAAAGACATCACTCAGCTCAATGACACAGACAAGCTTTGACCATGTCACAAGCCTGGGCTCAAGGAAGATGTAGAAGACAAGGGGGGGAAAAAAGAGAAGCGGAGTAAAAGATTGTGGGACGGTGGATGAGTGAAGGAAGGGATCAGAAGGGGGGGGGGAGAGTGTGAGTGAAAGTGGCAGGTGAAGGAGGTGAAGGATGAGTGGATCAGGTGAAATACCTCTGTTGAGAAAGTGAAATAGGTGCCAAGAGGTCAAGTAGGTACATGCTGTGTGTCATCTGGGAAAGACATTAACTTGGAACTTGCTTCGGAAGAAATCTTTGAGAATGAACAGTGCAGGGTGGAGAAGACTTGATCGTGGTGCCTGCAGCCAAGAGGTTGGAGGCATGGCTCGGACTTGGCCATCATGCACTGTTTTGTCTCCATCGAGGCAACCCAAGACTGTGACTGTTTGTGTTGTTGTTGTGGAGGTGGTCGGTTCCACCCAGTTCTGGTTCTCATTGTGGCCTGAGAAGGCTGGGGAGGGTGAGGGGTGACGGGAGGCCCCCGGAGCCTGGAGCAGAGTGGAGAATTCCTGGATGCTGCCTTCACAGCCCCAGCGGATGTTTAGAGCACACATTAGGTGTGACCAATGATGTCATCTCTTTTGTCTGGGAAAAATTGGAAATACCTCTAGTAACACAATGGAATCTCAGTGTGGACTCTCTTTTGGTCCGACAAGCAAATAAACACTTCTAATACCTTATTTAGTTGTGTGCAGACATTTTCTGAGGGGTTGTACTGATATGCGTGAAAAGAAAAATATATTAAATAATTGAGCCCAGAAAGTTGCTCTCAAGAAAATATGAATAAACAAACAGGCATGTGCTACAATTGTAGCTATATCTCTAAAGACAACACCACCACCTCGTGGTAATTACGAGCATTACATTCTGCACAGTTGAGGATTTAAGCCTTTTGTCTTTAGTGCAGCCTAAAACTATGATTCTCATTCATCTAGTGAAACAAACAAGTGAAATTTAGCATATTACACCTCTTATTTCCTCTTTCTCTGCTCTTTATCAGATGAATGATATAATGCTGTACACCTACCCTCAGCAGGATGGAAAATACAGGCTTAAGAATACACTGTCTCTCTCTGGGATGAAGGTACATTAACTTTTCCTACTCTGGTCAAATCTCAACTCATCTCCCACCTGATTGCTGCACGCATTGTTTTTGGCTGTACTCTGATTTTTGTCACTCTCATGCAAACACACACACACAGGTGAGCAAACCTGTCCTCGACAACGTGCTGAACTGTCTTAGGATCGAGGTGTCTGACATCACCATTACACTCTCAGCCAGGTGAGCCTTGAAATGAGCAGTGTGAATTTATGACTCTTTTTCTCCTTATAATCTGACTCCAAGCCTATCAGGAGTACTATGTCTGATTGTTTGTCTGTTTCTCACTGCAGTTCAGTTGGAGAGAGGGAGGATTGGTTCCACACATTGAGCCGAGCCATAGCGGACCACGCTGCAGGACTTTGTACGTTTGGAGGACCATGCACTGAGGTGAGAAATGTTAAAATAGGTCATTCTTGTACAATTAATTAAAATAAATGTTGCTTCTGAAATGATCACTGCAAATTTCTGTTATCTGCACTCCAAAAAGTAATTCCCTGTCTTGCCACATAACAACAGAGTATATGCCTATAGAATCTCAACATCATTCTCACCTTGTGTGGTTTGCTAAAGGCCCGTGAGAAGTTGTGGATGGCACTGGGTGAGGCTGCTCCTGTATTGGTGCCAGTTTCCCACGTGATGATGTGCATGAACTGTACCTCTGACTTCAGTCTCACGCTGAGACGACACCACTGCAACGCCTGTGGAAAGGTCAGATACACAAATCAGAAATTAAAAAAATCACACTGGCGTGTTTGTAATCAGTCTTTACTTCAGGTTTGTTTCTCTGTGCTGGATGCCAAATTTTACATTTCTGATTAGTATCCAATATGGCCATTATTCTAATTTAATCATCAAATAAATCAACACACAAGTGACATGCTTTAAATAGAGCCTGCCTTTACTTTGATTATTCTGTGTGAGTATGTAATGTTGTATGTAGGAGATTATATGAATACCCATCTTTGTTTGTTTGTTTGTTTGTTTGTTTGTTTGTTTGTTTGTATACAAGATATCTCAAACAGATTTTGATAACATTTTGTGTAGGACTGTATCTTGGGCCAAGGAAGATAATTGGCCAGTCAAAATAAAAATACCCAGGAAAGGGCAATTCATGATGTTCCACCACTCTTTGTTATTGTATCCATAATCTAGATTGAGATTAGATCAAATACAGATAGGAGATTAGAATATATATTTGGAGGGGTGCAATATGTATTGGGTCACAGTATGCGAACAGAGACAGGAATAAACATGGCAATGCCACAAATATGTAACTGAGATCATTCTTTCTCTATGAGCAGGTGGTGTGCCGTAGTTGCTCCAGACACAGATACCCCCTAAAGTACCTCAAAGACAGGGTGGTCAAAGTGTGTGACCACTGCTACGCCGAGCTGAGGAAGAGAGGTGAATCTCAGCTTTATGCATATGTTCCATTATGTAAAATGGAAGAAAAAAAACTATCTCGGTGTGTTCCTTCCTCTTTGATATATTAACTGAGTGTGCCTGCAGGTGGCAGCATGTCAGGGGTGTGTGGAAACCCCAGTCCTCGGACTCACAGGGCCAGCCGTCCCCTCTCTGCTGTCTTCCAGAGCCTGCAGACCCCGAGTTTGTGGAAAAGCAGGAAGAGCAGCTCCCCTCTCAACCAGGTGGACCACACTTCCCTTTGTCATCTGTACCTCTGTGTCACCACCAAAAGGCATTTGACAAGCCTTAAAATATCACTATCTCACTAATTCACTTTTCATTGTCAACATGGTCATGAATGCAAATGACGTGATTGGATTTAGTCTTTGCTTTGAATGAAAACATGCTCATCTTTTGTACATAATGTTGTATTCCTATATCAATCGCCTTTAAATCAAATGGTCTATATTATTTACATAATTATATTATTATTATTATTATTATTATTATTATTATTATTATTATTATTATTATTATTATTATGTCCCTCTCTCTGCATACGTGCAATAATGTAGTTTATATTTTGGATTTTATCAGGTTTCTCTTACTGTAGAGGGCTCCACCATGAGCGGCAGCCTGCAGCGCCGGAAGAAGAGCAAGAGGAAGTGGAAGCGGCTGTGGTTCCTCCTCAAAGACAAGGTGCTCTACACCTTCACAACCCGTGAGGTGAGGGGGCACAGAGTCTCCCACACCAGCCCCAAAATTCTCCCACACTCTCACGACCACTTAATCACAAAGGCATTTACTCACAGCCTTCGTCTATCCTTTTCCTTCTTCCCCTTCTGGCCAGTGCAGTAAAGATCTGTTTTACAATCACATTTCCACTTTTCAACTTTTCCTCCAGGGCACGACACTTCATGTGACTAATGAAGGGATTCTCTGTGCTCTCTCTGTTTCTTTGGACAAGTGTGCATCTGAGTATTGCACCACTTTCTCAAAGCATGACGTTCTTATTAGTCGTATATTTCTGCTCACTGTGAGATTGGGTTTATTAACTTGTGTTTGATGTCTTCACTCTGGTTTCTTCAGGATAAAGTGGCTTCGGAGAGTCTACCTCTGCAGGGTTTCACTGTAAAGTTGACTGAGAGGCCAGAGGGAGAGGAAAGCAGCAACGTGTTCCATCTCTACCACAAGAAAACCCTGTACTACTCCTTCAGGGCTGATGATCAACACACTGCACGCAGGTGAGAGCAGGAGCTGTTTATATGGACAAGACCAGTCTGCTATGGAGCTGGACTGTGCTTTTGACAACTGGGAATCAAACCTGGGCAATGGTGATGACGGCATTAATCACTAGAACACCAGGGAGCTGTGGGGAGGATAAACTGGTGTATGCAACAGTCTGGCCCCATAGTGCACTTTATTTTTTTAATATATTTTATTTTTTACTTTATGTTATTTATTTTATCACTTTTTTATTTACACAACTTTTATTAAACTTGATAGCAAGTAAAATGTACAAAGTATGAAAACAATTCAAAACAGTCCAAACACACAGACATATACGCTCCCATATGACCATTATATGTATGCAGTGGTCGTGTCTCCTTATGGGTTATCATTTATACTTTTAGTTGGTTTGTCCTTCTTGTCCTTTTTTTCAGGAGCTCATATAACACAATTTTTTGTTCTTATCTGCTTTTATATTTTCTTATTGTGTGTTATATTATGCTTTATATTATCTGTACAAAACATAATTTGTGCAATCCCTATGATACTGGTAACCAGTCAGGTTGACAGAACATGTTTATCAAACGGCTTTTTCTTTCTTTATCTCTTCCAACTTAGTGTGGCCCACACACAAGACACAAATTATAATGTCTGTTGACAATTTATCTTGATCTTGTTCTTTACTGTCAGCTTCTTTATCTTGTGGTTTTCTCTCCAAAAAGGGTTATGCACAGCAAAAGAGAGATGCTATTTACAGTAGACCTTTATCTCATTACAGGTGTATTGCATTGGTGTATAGACCAGCCGATAAGCAACAAAGCAAACAAACTGTGTTTGATGTAATAGATAGGTATTCTCAAAAGGAAAATGCAAGCAATGAACAATCACAGTGGAGGGAAAAACCAAAGACAGTAAGTGTAAAGTGAGAGACACAACTAGGAAGACTAAACTATCAAAATAAAACAGGAAATATTGTGAAAATGAAATTGTATGTAATTACATGCCACCTCTGTCAAGCCCTAATAACAGAGGATCCTTCATTGCAAATGTTTTCTTTTTCTAGCAAAGAGACTTTGTCGTGTAAAGTTGGTGTAGTGCTCCTTTAATGTTCCATGAATTCCATCATGTTAGAGGGTCTCATGTTCCTTTCTCCTGTGTTTCAGATGGGTCAATGCCATGGAGGAGGCCACAGTTTTATAGCACCTGCTCAATCAATTGAACATGCCCTACTAGAACTCCTCTGTGGAGCAGAACATAACTACCTGCTGCATTTGAACTCACACTATCAGTAAGGGTTCATCACGCCCGTCATGGCCTGGTGTGGAATACCATGTGACGATGATTTTTAATGACTAGAGGGGACCTTAGAGAAGGCTGCCACTTAATGGTAGGGAGGTGAAAGTCAGAGGGTTGCGACTACTGTATGTGGAAAGGAGAAGTGGAAGATCTAAAGTATGAAAACTCTACAGCTCCCTGATCCTGATCCTGCCAAGATCATGGGAAACCTCACTTTTTAAGAGCAATGCTTCATCCAAAAGAAACATTTTATTCCCTCAGTTTCAGCTTTTTATAAGGACCATCCGACAAGTATTCTCCTAGTATTTTTTTTTTACTTTAGTATTTTGGTGCCTTTCTTTCTGAGGTTCCACTAGATTATCAAGACACAGTTACAGCTTGTGTTCTGTAATGGATGGAACATCACTTTACAAAAATATCCAACACAGATTTTGCTCCTGCAGTATTCACAGTTAGTAAAAGGGAAAATATTGATCTTGAGATGTTTGCTATTCTGAATATATATTGTGAAGTATACACTGCAGACATTGCAGTGAATTCTATGATTTGTTTGTATAGAAATGGTGTTCTGATGTTCAGAGTAAGATGTCATTTTAATCATCATGGTGTGTATACATTATATTTCTTGTGGAGTGTTACAGTTGTATTGAATCTACAAAGCTATGGAATGACCTTCAGCATGACGACCATTCAACAGCATGTCAAGAGGGATGAATGCTTTCAAAGACATTTGAATCTGTAGGTTTTGATAAATGTGCCATGCAGTTCTGAAGTGCCAGTTGATTTCTTCCATTAGAATGTAGTGCAATTTGCAAGTAACGATGAATGTGCCTGAGATGGAATTGTACACCTTGTTTGTCTTATGTTATCACAGTACTGTACTGTCATGTCTCCAGAAGAGACATTAATAACATTTTGCTTTTTAATCTACTCTGTTATACGTTAATGTTCTAGAAGTTTTTATGAACAATTCAGTTGCAGTCCAGTAACATAAGAATATATTATTGTGCCACTTTATTATTGTATTTTTCATGCTGTATATGTACTGCTAGATAAAATACTTTTTACATACTTCAACCACTTGGACTTAACAGAAACTGCTGAAAAAAAACCTTTGTCATACTATGTATAATCTGTGTTTCATCTGAGCCACTCATCACTGGACTTTCTCTCTTCTCTGCTGTTTTTATGTAACCAGACATGCATCGTTTCTCTTAAATAACCCACCAAAAGGCATTATACACTCAATTCAGTATGCAGTTGTACATGTGATTTTTCAGCCTGTCAAACTACATTATTTCTAAAGCACATGTTTCTTCATGAAGTGCTTTTCAGCTTTTCTACTAGTTTCCTATGTGCCATACCTATAGTGTTATTATGGATTGTACCTCTTGCATATAGTGCATTGTAAATGTTTCTGTATATAGATACATATGAGAATAAAATCATATAAAAAGTTGACTTAATGTTCTGTCACAACGCAGTCCCATGCTGCCTGTTCTTAGATATGAATTTGTTTCTTTCTTATACATTATAAAACATAAACTGAATGGTGTAATGTTGCAGCCCCTGTATTTTTACCTTTGTTACAATATATCAGAAAGGTTCATATGCATGTGTTTTATAATAAGGTGCTTATATTATTCTGTCTTTGTACTCAACCCATATACCTATGTGTATATGAGGAGACAGAATTATCTTTTATATATATATATATATATATATATATATATATATATATATATATATACAAACACACTATACACCTAAAGCAGCCTTATACAATAGTTCAATCAACTGTCACACAATCCTAGCAGTGATCATTGTGAGCCTTAAGTGTTGTTGCTATCCATTCAGTTTCTTTGTACAGGTATCGATATTGTGTTTGTGCCCTGTGAGTGCTAAATATTGGGATGATTGAAATAAGTACACTTAAGGGATTTAAAAATGCACCACTCACACCAATTTCTGTGCTAATTTGAGAAAACCTTTCCTCTATTTTAAAACTGGTTGTACATCTAGGACAGGTTTTGTGACCATTCTCATCATACAAGGTTTGGTCATGCTTGATTGTTGTTGTTTTTTGTTTTTTTTGTTTTGTTTTTTGTTTTTTGTTTTTTGGTTGGGGGGGGGGGGGGGTGCACGTAGTCTTCAGTCATAAAATGCAATTTTTAGAGAAATAGCAATGATGCTTTTACGTCTATAAATAGGCACTAGGATTGGGGAGACAATTTAATCTCCAAGTTGCAACAACATTACCGGAGCCACTGGTATGCAGGAGGCGGTTCTGCAGTTCTGGATTGGCCAGTTATGAGTCCTGATCTAAACCCCATTAAAATTCCATGGGTTTGGTTGCCTTAGGGAGTGCTACAGTGTGAACATCTATCACAGACTCACAACTCTGGGGAGCTCTGAGTGAAGAGTGGGCTTCCATCCCATGGGATGGTATCCAGAGGTTGTGCCAGTCCATGAGGTGGAGGATTACTGCTGAGATCAATGCTGATAGGGGACACACCAATTACTGATTGTGTCGCCTGAGAAATTTATGTTGCTTATGTTTGTGGAGTTGTTTTTGCTATGTCTCTTTTTGTTTTGTTTTTGTTACTGATTAAATTAAGACAATCATTAAAAGTTCATGAGGAGCAGAATATGGGTTATTTTCATACAACACAAACTACCTAATTTCTAAATAAACACAGTGGTGCATTTTTAAAACCCTTGAGTGTACATTTGTACTTACTGTATGTGTCTCCATTGTTTGTGTTTTTGGCTAACATGGTTTAGTAAAGTGTCTTTCATCCAGCAGAGGGCAGGAGTTCATGGTGAACTCAACAAACAAACATGTCATTTGAACTCTATCAGAAATGCTGATGAATGAGATTGTGAGCATGCTGCATGCTTGTTTGTTCGCGATTATAGAATTAATGTTGGGATGCTCAAATAAGTTTAATAAGATGCAATTGCACAAGATGAATTTTCTCATGCAGAGCACATGTAGTGATGCAGGCCATGTCCTTAGAAGTTCAAGCAGTTCTGATTTTAATTAATTAATAGACAATAGAAACTTAATTGATAACTTATTGATAAGTATTGAATTAGGCAGAAAATAGGAAGGGGAAAGAGAGAAGGTCATATATGATATGGTGGTTATTATAGTGTTATTAGTTTTGTCATGTTGGTGAATATAAAGATAGCATTTCAGGATTAAATATCAGTGCAGATTGCATTTAACATCCAACCAATAAAATGTGTAGCCTGTTTGAAAAGGGTCTTTCACACTTTAAATTAAAATCTGCTCATGAAAAGAGTAGGCTGCTGAAATACAAACTCACAGCTGTGATATTGTGACCTGATTTTTAAAAATCTAATATTTCAATTGACATCAATGATCAAATATAAAGATTCTGAACACAACGTGTTTTTTTTCTCTTGGTCTGGTGAGATTTGTAATGGAAAAGTCAGGTTCACACACTACAGCAATCAGTGTTCGTTAACAGCCATGTGACCTCAGTGCACGTTATCCATCAAGAGTGTCAGCCACACACATCTTTGAATGATGTCCTGAGGTTTCAGAGTCTGTTTTCAGCACCTATAAATATGTCATTTCAAATAGATTATGAAGCCCCCTTAAGAAATTATATATTGTATCTGTCACACCATTGAATCATAAGTCATGGAAGATCAGGAATTAACAATACTGCATTCAAGTAATTTTCACTACACTGATTGACCCAGGACTATAGCTCTAATTCTAGGTCAAGTTAAGGTGACATATTTGTATTACCCAGAGGGATTGCAAATCATTACTGTTATCTGTTGCCTTTTTGCAGATGTAATTTGGACCAATAAAAAATACACATCTCATCCACTGCCACTAGAGCCCATAATCAACTCCACACTTTTCCCTTCCCAGCTGCAGCCAGACTGCTGGGTAATACAAGCCATCTCAGATAAGCTAATAAGTTACACCAAAGGCAAAACAACCAAGTCAGGCAGTGGTGGACCGCGACCAGGAAAGTAGTGGCAACCATAAATATTTAAAGACAAAGAACAGCCCAAAACATTTTGGCCTATTTCTTTTTCAACATCTGTAATTTTAATGACTGTGAGTTAACCAGAGCAGGCCAAGTATGAGATCTTACTCAGGAAAAGAAAAAGGATGTAGTTTTAATTTATCGACCAGTGCAAGTCCTTTGATAATTCAAAACTGGCATTTGGTTAGCTCATTAATAATTTTAAAAGCTCATCTATACAGAAAATAAGGAAGGGAACAGTATGTTTGCTGAGGACACTGTTATTGGATACAGACATCAAACCCAGAAGATCAACTCCAATTAAATGAGTAAAGATAAAGTGACTGCGTGTCAGAAAGTAGGCAGAACAAAAAAATAGGAAGATTGGGTTGCTCTAGATACACGATCCCAGGAGTCTCAATGACCTAATACTTACTTGAAGTAACAGGAGAGAGAAAGAAGTGAGACGGGCTTCGGAAGCAAAAGTTGTCCTTTCCTTCAAGCACCTAAAAGTTATGACCCTGAGTCATGATTTGTAGTTTGCCATTGTGTTGTGTGTTGTTCTCCCTCCCTGCCTGGGGGTGATGCTATCACCTTGTTCTGTGCCCTTTCCAGGTACAGGTGGAGGCTGTGGATTGGACAGGAGACTGATGGCGCCTCCTTTAAAATGGCAGCTGCAGCTCTCTCTCCCCTGCTTCCAACCTGACAGTACCTGTGTGTGGCCTAAGACTTTGATTCGATGAGTTTCATAGTAAACTGTAACTTGTGCATATTGTAAATAGTTTTGTAAATATTGTAAATCATTCTTCTATGCAGCAGTCCATATTTCTATTTTTGTTATCCCCCTTTCCTCCGTTTTTTTCTGTTAGGAAGTTAGTTAAGTTTTATATATTTTGTTTCCTTTACTTTGATAATTAGGTAAGTCAGTGTGAACACTAAGAGCTTGTTTTGTTTGTTATTTTGGGCCATGCACCCTGACACAAAAGAAAATTAAACAGATTAATTCTGTTTGGACTTCTCGATAACAACACTGAGGTTGTATTCAAGAAAGCTCAGTCAAGACTCTTCTTCTTGAGGAAACTTAGATCCTTTTTTATGCTGTGCTTTGGTGGGGAGGGCAGCATCTGTGTGATTAAAAAAACAGGAATAATAAGCTGATCAAAAAGGCTGACTTGGTGATCGGCATTACCCCAGACTCACCTGATGTCACGTTAAAGAAGAGAACCAGGACTAAACTAAAAACAGCCCTATTCTCTGAGGGTCATCCTTTGAAAAGTGTTTTTGATGGACTCAGAAGCTCTTTCAGTGAGCGACTAGTGATGCCTGTGTTCTACTGAATGACTTAGAGGGTCTTTTGTTCCAGCAGCAGTCAGATATTTTAATGAACACTTTTAGTTGTGGCTCTGATCCATTGCTGTAAATTATGTGTTAAATGGCTTTTTCATGGTGCTATTTATTCATTTGTTGTTTTTTGTGAATGTATTGTCCACATCACTTGTTGCACAGGTTATCCTTGGGAGTTGGGAAGCGGGGAGTCACTTTTTATGCAACACAAAACCTTTCTCTTATAGTAGCCATGGAAAGATTTGCAGAGTGGTTCGGTTACCACCTGTTTGTTTGAATTAATAGCCTTCAATATCTGCAGTATGCAAATCATAAAAATAACCTCTAAAAATAGCAAAAGGACAGATTTTACTTGTGCACACTCAAAAAGTACCAAATCTACATCCAGCAGCCTAATAATAAGTCAATTCAAAGAAATTCAATAGAGCGCCTGTATTGCATTGTCAAAACACCAACTGTGCAAGCAAAAAGGTTCACAATCAGAGAAAATGTTTCAGTTGAATTTGAAGATCAGTCACGAATACTGTCTGTTTGTTGAACTGTCAAAGAAGACACTCATAATATGCTGAGTCACCTACATGACATGAGTCATGGTTTATTTCCCGTGCTAGACTGAAAATAATTTTCCAGTGCAATGCTTTTGGAATGCATTTCATTTACTATGCACAGAAAAGGGCCAAGTCATGTTTGTGATCTGCCGTCGTGGATGACACAATATTGTAAACCAGAGACAATGCAAACACTTGTAGATGTGTTTTTGGCATTTTTATTACCACTTGTGAAGACAGTCACTTTGATGGTGTCTGAGGGAGAAATAACCAACACTCTAGAGAAACATTATGTAGCCATGTAAGGGCTAAGCCAAGCCTTTGTCTATCTAAAAATCTGGTCTGGTTTTCCTCTTGCAGTTCTTAACCTTTAAAGATTAAAAAAAAGGCATGCAGGAAAGAAGAGGCAACTAATTGAAAAAAGCTGATGAGAGAGAAGGAGATGGAAATAGGGACAGATAGTGGAAAGCAGATTTAGTCTGGCATGTGGCTTGTCTCTTGATGAAAAGACCATTTCTCTCCCTATTTAGGGTTTGTTTTTTCAGCTCCCTCCCTGTCTGTTCCTCTCATTACTCACTGTTTGCTCCCACCATGGTGGGATGGCAGAAATGGCTATGACAATAGGAACCACCTCGGTCCTCTGCCCTGCCCTGATACAAATGTAATCTATTTTTTTTAGATACTCTATTAATCCAACAGGGGGAAATCCTTTCTCTGAATTTGACCCATCCCTGAGGAGCAGTGGGCCTCCATTACAAGGTTCAGTATCTGGCTCAAAGATACTTCAACATATCGACTTACAGGGAATGGGAATCGAACCACCTACAAAAAAAACCCGCTATTGGGCACCTCAAAAGCCCACTTCAACCCAATAAGGCAGGACGCATCTGGTTGGTCTTCTCCCTGCTGAACATCAGACAGATGTCGCCCTGGTTTTCTGATTCAATCCTAAACCTGAGCTGACAAAATTAACACTTCTTCAGGAGGTGTTGATGGTAAAAACCTGAATTGCTTGCTCGTGTTTTGGATGACATAGTTCATGGTGAACCAGAAAGCTTGGGCAGGACAAAATACAGGAAAGGGTGACTCCAGTGCAAAACCACAGGCTACCAGTTGACAAACCAGAGGCAGGTATTTTTGATGGGAGTGGCAGTAGTGTTGATTGATCAAAGGTCTGTAAAGTGTCATTGGGTGGAATTTTCCATTTATGATATCTGCTGTGGCATGAGATCATACATGAAGACGGTTTTCCAGGAAGTGAAAGTTTCATTTTCCTATCATTGGACTTTTATGGGTATTTTATGCCCATGTGTTAAATACTGGACACCCTGTTAACACCGTGTTTCTTTGGAATTAACGGGCATGTAATACTACCACAAATAATAGTTTTTAGTGATGCACAGGTACTTTGTGGTGAAATCCACTGTCCTTGAGTTGTTGTCTCATGCTCCAAATGTCTATGAAAGTGATGAGAAAATACGTACTGTAGTCTTACTCAATACTCTCTACCAGCATACAGCCCAGATTACCGTTCCATGCATCATTGTATTTTCCCCTTTAGATCTATAAATAGCTCTTTAGGAGCTGAGACAGAGTCTAAAATTAGTGGTCCATTCTCCCTTATGCCCATGCAGTTTTGGTGGGTGGGGCCTGATGACTCAGCACTACGTGGATCTCTGTGCTATGTGTGAGAGAGGAGGAGTTGAAATGTGGAGGTGTTGTATGCAGGGCCATTGTGGATATGCATGGCTGTTTGGATCAGCTCAAAGACTGCAGTTGTTCTACCTGTGTTGTATGAAGACCAGTTGTGTATTCCAGCATTTAAATTGCATCGCTGTCCATGTTTGATGGTTCCCTTGCCAGATTCAATTTTTTTTACTAAAAGGAACATTTATGGTGGGGGCATTAACACTCAATCTGCAACTTGTAGAGCTCCACATTCAAATCTTTGGTTTGCTTTCAAAACCAGCGTTTTAGGTTCAGGGAAAACTGCTCCAAGACAAACTGAAACCTAGACAGACAAAGCATTACTCATGACACATGCTTCCAAAGTAAAAAAATCAGGTTTCAAATGTTGTCAGTCCAGTTCTGCTAGTGTAGGAGAAATAATTAAGTAAAAGAAGAGCATTAAATAATAATCCTCTACTGTATTTGGACTGGTAGTGTTCAGATTCTTTACTTACACACTTTTGTAAAAAAAAAAAAAAAAAAGACAACAACTCAATTATTAGTAAAAGTCCTGCATTGAAATGTGACTAAAATAGTATGTAAATATAATCAGGAAAATGCACTTGAAGAGAGACTGATATATTATGTGATATAAAAATACATATTGCGATACTACTACTATACGATACTACTACACTTGTAATCTCTGTCGGATACACCAGTATACTACCTCACATACACTACAATACTTTAACAGACATTACTATACTCTCACATACACTTCTCATTTATACTGTATTCCCACTCACATACACCTGTATTCTCTCTCGCATACACAACTATACTCTCTCACATACACCTGTATACGCTCTCGCACACACTACACTTTATCTCATGAAAAATAATATATAAAGCCATTTTATCCTGCATACACTAAGTATGAATGAAGTCCAAAATATGACTTGAATTATCTCTCATACGTACAACATGTCGTCACATCTCTGCGCATCTTTGTGTTGATTCTTTTCTCCCCCCCCCCTTTTGGGGATTCACCTGGCTGACGTCACACATTTACATTTACTCTCGAGCTCCGCGCGCGCTGCAGTGGAGCGACAGCAGCTCAGAGGAGGACGCGCAGAAACAGAGAATTGAAAGAACAGCAGCCGACTTGACCACTTCCTTAAACACCGCTGAAGGGTTTGAAGACGAAGCTCCGGCTCTGCCACCAAACTCCGGTACCAACTCGCGACCGACAATTCACTTTCCAGGTAAGTCACAGTTTGTTAAAGTTGTTTGGCGGCTGGAAAAAACTTCGGTGTTGTTTTACAGTCGAGGCACTTGTTTCCCTTTGGTTTTGGTGCCAAGGGTCGCCTGCCTGCCTGCCTGCCTGCCCGCCTGCCCGCCTGCCTGAGCGTCGGCTCGGCTCTGATTTGTGTCATGGCTCGACTGCAGCCCTCGGTTGCCATCAGCAGTACTGCAGTAGTAATAGGACTTAAGTCTGGTGTTGGGACCGTGTTGTAGTTACGTAAGCTAAGCCATTTTTCAGGGCTTTACAGGGCAACTTCTTGGCGAAACGACATTCAACAAAACACCCCGTCAGTCAGTTTGTGCGCTTCTTAAATGCCCTGAGCGACTTCTTGTGTTCTACTGTTGATAGAATGTATGTAATACGGTGGATAACTCAGTGGAAAATAGAAGTGGGGGTAAATGGTGGCGTTCTTTGTGCAAATGACAACCAGAAAAACACGAATTTAACCTAAATTGTGTATTAAGCAGCCAGATGTTATTTAATTCCTCTAAAGTCCCACAGATACTGTGTAAATATTGACTGTTACATCTGTTTCAAATCAAAATGACTCACTAAACCTGCAGTGACTGAAAACGTGAAACAGTGACCCACTGACTTTACCCCACTATCCCAGATTTCATCCTTTGTGTCGGTTTCAGGCGTGCTTGAGCCCAAGAGCTGTCGATGTCACAGTCGTTACAAAGACAAAGCATTTAATGACCAACAGCACACTTGGCAGATCTTGCACTTGAACCAGTTTGTGACGTTCAGGTGTGACTAAAGTCTGTGAGACGTTAATTGTCAAAGGTCCTTCCCTCATTGCAGTCACGGTTTAGCAACTGGACTTTTCATCGCATACCTCCCTTCACTGTCCCTCATCAGCTTTTGTGTGTGAAGGCACTGATTGAGAAACAGGGCACATGTAAAATACAAAGACAAAATAAGGTAACAACTCTCAGTGTGACTAAATAAACGTTATCCTGCATTCTAGTGGCTGCAAACAACTGAGCCTTTTGACTCCACTGCTGTTGACATGATTTGTCAGCTCCTCAGGCACACTAAAAACATCCTCTTTTGAAATATTCCTTTGGCTGTATGACAGGCTTTGCGTGACATACAAACACCTGACCACACTCTGGAGGCAATGCAGCTTTGTGAGTGCACGTAACACCTGCAGTTACTGGTGTGTCAATATTGGCTTGTGGCTTCATATGCTGCTAGGAGGACACGGTTGGGACATCTGCTCGGGGAGGAGGAGTTGCCTATGCGCTGATCCCTCGATAGTAATACATATACACATAAACACATCGCTGTCTCGACAATGTTTGGACTGATAGCATTTTTCAATACCATATTTTTTAGAACAGGCAGATTCTCGCATTTGATACTGTTGAAAGTACAGAAGCTGTAATAAAACAGACGTACTATCTATCAGATTTTTTCCACCCCAAGGTTGGACAGTGTTAACATTTTTACAAATGTGTTGGTATCTGTTCAATAAATCTTTCTCTATATGCACCGTGTGCAAGTTGTTCATAAAACCTGCCTCTGTTGTTTTCCTTGAGCTATAGAGTATCTTTTTTTTTGCACTATTATTAATGTGTGACGCCAAACTATAGATTCTAGTATCATGATGACAACCTCTGTATGAATAATTGATCATTTATTTGAGACAGGATGGCTTCAGTAACTCCTGCCAAGGAAGGAAAAGTCAGAAACCATCGTATCGTATCAGTAATTTGTAAAGTTTATTATTTTAAAGACATATTTGCAGATTTGAATATAAATTGTTAACTTTGTACCAAAAAAAAAATTACCCCCAGTATTAACAAAATTGTGTGCACAGTCTATTTTATGTGCCATAAAATATGAAACTTTACACTTCAAAACTTTTACCCACAAGAGCACCTATTTAGGCCTAACTCCACACATAGCAGGCACACACACACGCAAACATGGGCCATTTACCCGATTTGCTAAATCAGCACAGGATGATGATAGGTTTGCGTCTTGTCTCTGCCTCTCTGTCGCTCTCTCTGTCCCTCACACACACTTCACGTCACGCTGTCCTGCTTGGCGCTCCTGACTCGAATGCTACTTGTCTGTATTAACCAGGGCTTTGTGAATTTTTTAGGTTAGGGCAGAAACCTACTCTACAGTACAGCGCTCTTAATGCATGTGGAGAGAAGAACTCCGTGTCAGGGTTCATCCCATGCCGGTATGGCAGGTTTGACACCGCGCCAACCAGTTTAGTGGAGGAAGGAAAGAGAAAATGAGAAAAGATCACACAACAACAGCCACTGTCAGTCTGAACTCCCAATGGGTGGTTATTAACAGCTTGATTCGATTTGGTCATTGGTCAATTCAAGGCACATAATGAACTTTTAGCAGTTTGTATCAACAGCCATTCTATCCTTGAAGCAGCAACCTCAGCTCTGGTCTAATTCTGTTTCAGATCTCCCTCACCTCTCTTCTTGTCTTGACTTTGACCTGATCATTTGTTGTGTGTGTGTGTGTGTGCGTGTGTGTGTGTGTGTGTGTGTGTGTGTGTGTGTGTGTGTGTGTGTGTGTGTGTGAAGGGAAGAGAGAATTTAGTGCAAAATAAGGGCAACAAAATGCACTTTTTTTAATGTTTTTGGTATGGAGGTTGTTGATACCTGCTCAGACATATGCAATTAGATATACGGACTGTTGACATAATCTGTGTGTGTGTGTCTGTGTAATTTTTTTTTCCTGGGGGGGGGCATTAGCCTCGGTAAGTGAAAGAAAAGAAGGCTTTGATTCTTTCAATCCAGCCTCCACTGAAATTCATTAAAGGCTGCTTTGTTCAAGGTTATTAGTGTGTGTGCACACAGTAGTGCAGTTATGTGCTTTTGAGACGGTGTTAATACAGTAGTAATGCATGCCGCCTTGCCTTAATGAAATGCTTGTGGAGCGAGGACAGTTTTGTGAGAATTATGTTGTTTGGTATGCACGAATTTCTCTGTTTAAAAATGTGGCTGAAAAATGAAAATCAAGTAGCTCATGTTATTACCTCCATTAAGGAGGTTACTTTTGTCTTTCTCTACTGTGCCACTTCATATTTGTGGAGAGGAGACCACTCACAATCTCCCCATTAGGAATTTCAAGCCATTTTAAACTCCTCAAGACACTTTAAGATGTTCCAGTTATTCTTCATTTCAACTAACTTCAATAGCTTTTCTGCCTCCACCAGACGGGGGGCGTAAAGTGTTACAATATACCCAGCAGACACATGCTGTACAATCTGAAGGGCTTTCACAGCCAGTTGCAATCATCACTCTTTAATTTCCATCGTGGATGGATTATTTTTTTTCTTCTCTGAGCTATCGTAAAGAACAGTTTCGTGATGCAGAAGATGTTCACACACACAACTACATAGGCTATTAGCTTTAGGTGCCTGGCTGAGTCTGCTCATGCTTGTTAAGGTTCATTATAATAGTGTGGAGTGTGTTTGTTCAGCTCTCATTTGCTAGGCCACTAACTGGCCCAGTTCCATCCAGCCAGGCTCACCTTTTGTGTCTTTCACTCAGCCTTGCTCTGCCCTTTCTTTGTCTGTTTCATTTTTTTTTTTTATCCAGCAAAGTCTCTTAAAGTAACCGTCAAAGAATCAACAATTTCTTGATTTTTCCTAGCACCACCAACAGGTCCAACCACATATTAATATTGTGTTTTTGGAGCCACACACACACACACACACACACACACACACACACACACACACACACACACACACACACACACACACACACACACACACACATGGCTCTATGGCTGACAAATAAGAAATTCTCTACAATCTCATAAACATTTATTTGTGGATTTCCAATGCAACTCTTCCAGTAGCAGAATTCGAGGTGCTGCCATTGGCCCAGACGTCATGACCTAACAATCTTTTACAGTTTATTGTGTGAAAGAAGGCAGGTTGTTTGTCTCTGTGATTGTACCTGTCTGCACAGACCCATCAATGAAAGCATGGCATACAGACACACCCCATCCTGCTAGACCTGTCTGATCACCTCTTCCACTAAATGACAACTCCACATAATCCAGGACATACCAAACCTTTGACTTGTTTGTGGTGCAGCCCTGACTCTGATGATAGTCGGTTGTAGACAGTCACGCATGTGGCTCCAAGTTGTGTCAAAAGCATGCTACCTAATGGAAGACAGGTACTTCATTAAACATTGGGAGAACAATTTTATTTGAAATTCTAATACAAATTTGATCACAAAAAAAATAAATAATTGGGAGAACATTGTGGGCATTTCCCAACACGTGCATCAGTTTTTCAACTAATAATAATAATAATAATAGTATTATTATAATTCTTATAATAATAATAATAATAATAATAATAATAATAATAATTGTAAGCAGTTTGTTGATGTTAGATTATAGTAACTTTTTTGCATTTCAATTCTGAAATACTGATATATACCTGTACGTATATTGGTTGTTGCTCTAATATCATCATAATTGTAATATTTTATTCCTCTGTCATGCCTTATCCTGTCATAGCTGATGTCTTAGTTTCTTCTCTTTCATGCTACCGTTCTTGAGTTGTATATGTTTAAAAGGGTTTATAAAAAATTAAACTAATGTCTTATAGATTCAGATTAGATTGGTTTTTACTTGGGTGCAGCAGAGTTTCTTTTTTTTTCCTATTTCTATTATAATTTTATTTTTCATTCATATTATATATATTTATATATATAGTATTTTATTTATTTATTTGTTTGTTTGTTTATTTATAGTATTTATTTATTTTTATAGTGTATTTTCTTGTATATTTCTTATTTTCCAAAGCTGACTCTATGAGCAATGCATGACTATCATGTATCTGTGCAGTTAGCAATACATTTCTATTCTATTCTGTTCTGTTGTGTTCTGTTCTAAAGTCCACTGAAATAGAATGACGACACAGATACACATGCAGATAATAAAGCTTGAAACTGTAGCAGTTTAGGCCCTTTTGTATGCTGGGCACCATACAGCCTTGGTGGAGGTATGCATTCTCCAAGTGCCTCTCTAGTTTATGAATTACTTTGTGTTGTACAAAGTTAAAGCATACCCTACAGGCAGGTAGTCCAGCTCTACATTCACTGGAACATGGCAGTGCTTTTAGTCTATGACAGTAGCTAAAGACTTACTTGAAAGTAACGCATGAGCGACGTCCATCTCGCTGGATATGGAAGTTGTCCTCATGGCTGGATCCAGTCAAGGCAAATCGGCTGCTATCATCCAGGCTTATTTCTCGTCATGCCCGTGGGCCTGCCTTCTAGCGCTGTCTTTTCTTTTCATTCCCTCTTTTCCCATTTTCCTCTACTCACCCCTTACCCCGATTGCATGTGCTCATTTTTTCCACACTCTCCAGGGAAACGAGGCTCTTTTTTTCTGTGTGCCAATGCTTGTGTTTGTGTCCATGAGAGAGAGTGTGTGGTATAGGGTTGTCACAATAGCAGAATTTGAATCAGTTTAACCAGTATAAAAATTAGTACTCTGGACCATGACTCGACAAAAACAAATCAAGTCCCCGGTATAGATAAGATTTATTTTGGCTGATCCAGAAATAGGTATTGAAAACATACCCGCACCTCTGTAATAATATCTGTGCAGCCTTTGATTGAACGTTTGATTGAAAATCTGTTTTGAATAGCTTTGGTATATTAACAATACTATCAAATGCAAATAACAGTTTCTCAATCTTTCTGACCTCACTCAGTTGCCCCATTAAGAGTCTTTAGATCCCCATCAGCCTTCCAGGTCCAGCCAAAGCCATCAGCGGCAACAACAGTGATGTGTTAGTTTCAGCATGATGGAGACGCTGCTGGGAAAACCAGCAAGAAAAGCGCCGTTTACAAAATAGCTTCATTTTTTAGCTGAGTATAACATATGTATTTTCTATTGCTTTATCGCAATACAACACATTGACATGCCTACACACTTTCTATGAATACATTTGAAACTTAGAAGACATCAATTCAGATTTTTCTCTATATGATGAGTAGAAATCTTACACAAATCTTACACTTTCTCTAGCAAATGTTGGAAAAAAATCATCTTCTTCCCAAAAATGTGAGTCAAAGACTTCGTTCCCATGGTAGGCATTCAGTTTGAAATCAAACTGGACTGTTGAGACTCACTCACCTTTGTGTGGCTACTGAGTAACGTCTGACATTTGGAGCAGTTGGGAGTTCAGAGGTTTTGCCCAAAGGGCACCTTGATAATGGCTACTGAGATGTTAGTGTTAGTCATTCACTTCCCCATCCAGATTCTTGCTTGTCTGAGACATCAAACCAACAGCCTCCTCATCACAAGTCTTAGTCTGTTGGGTCCTGCTGCCTCCTACACACTACAGATCCTTTATGAGTCAATTTATCACAAATGATCTTCAGCTACACACCTTAATACACTTGCACACAGTCGTACCTGAGACCTTTTTACTGCTAAGCTGCTCCAGTGGAGAATTAGAGACGGGGTTTCCCCTTCTCCCTAATAGTTTCAGCTGCAGTAAGAGAATTACCTAATTATCTCCTTTAAAAAAATCTGCATCTAGAGTGGTAGTCAGTGGACAAACTAAACATGATCTAAATCCAACCAGAGCTGATTATACTTGGGCCTGCCTTTCTAGGCTGAGCAGCACACATGTCTCGTAATGTGTGACATTCAGCCATGTGAAAAGGAACATGAAGACCAACAAAGCTTATCTCGCTATGAATGATTAATTATTTAAACAGAAACGGAGAAGCTACCATTTTTTCCTCTCCAGGAGATTCACGTACACATTCTCTCACCGAGGGACACGTCTGTGCATTTTTGTTTGTAGAAATGACTGTTAAGAAATGTAATGTTATAGAGGAGCTAAAAACCAGGCGTGCCATCTGAAATGACTATAAAGTCAAGATTATGTCAATGAGGCCGGAGAGTAATGCTACAAGAGATCAAGTACAGCAACTTAGAAGCTCACAAAAAGGGCTGTGCTGAGGAATTCTGTCAGATTTTATTGCACCTTCGGGAATTAGAATGTGGGCTAATGTGCCTTCTAGGTCTTGCAATTCCGTGGCATTGTATATGTGTGACTCAACAGCTTTGATAACAAGAACAGTTCATTAGGAATGTGTTAAAACAATTTCTAAAAATTGTATCTTTTGTAATCTGTTTTATATTTTTTTTAAAAGTCCCCTTGAAGGGTAGTGACCCTAGTTTGAGCCATGTCTTAAGGAGCAGGACAAATGTTTCACACCTCCTGACACCATATGTTTAGTTCTGCTGTGTAAGTAAGCAGAAATTACTGCCTTTCCAAGGAGCTGTTGTCTCAGCATTATCTCAATGGGCCCATGTGCAATAGTTTTATTGGAAAACTTGATCATTTAAAAAAAAAAACTGAACTACAAGAAAAGTAATTTTATCTTTTAAGCCTGTTTATCTTCCGCCTCATGGATCAAGCATACATTTGAACTCAATTAGAGACGTTAGGCGTGTGGGTGTGTGCTATCTATCGCACCATCAAACTGCTTGTAACTCTGCAAATATTCGCGAACACTTCATGCTGCTTGCACTCCGCCGCACAACTTCACAATTATTGCGTTGAGATGAGGAGAAGCAGGAACCGGGTTACGTGGCGACATTAAGAATGAAAGACTGTTCAACCCCACAAGAGAAGGAAGTGTATGAGAATGATGCAAACTAGAGCTAGTAGTGCTGAACAAATCTGTCCGTGGAGCAACTCAGATGATGAAGCAAGCGGGTGGACACTTTTGCACGCTTTGTTCTCTTTTTGTTTCGTGCTTTGAAAAGATATGTGCAGTGTTAATTTTCACTTGGAATGTAAAGCCTCCTAGCACCATACAAATACATCAAAAGAGGGTGAATACCTTTTCAAGTGACGTAACGCACTCTGTCTTTGTCTAAATATAATAAAAGACCCAGCTGCAGCTCTCAGATGTGGCCAGTGAACTTGTTGCTCGTCTAGATTGACTCAGAAACATGCATAGCAGTACTAGATTAAAAAAAACAACAAAAAAACTGGCACAACTGATGCTTGTGCTGACAATTTTCTATGATGTAGTGCTGCAGAAATCCATTAAAGTGGCCACAGACAAAAAAAAAGTAAAATAAATGTAAAAGGGGACTTAACTGTTTATCTTTTAATACATTTCCTCCATAACATTGCCATTTCTCTCTGTCTCAATCTCTCTTCCTTGTCTCGTGCACAGTTTGAGACTGCCGCTCCGTGTCTTCTTTCCTCATTACTGGCAGGTAGTTTCCAAAGTTGTCTTGAGTTGGAAACTTCTGCTTCCTCTGCAGTTCCCATCTGACCCTCTTCCTTCTCGTTTCAAGGGCAGAACTTAAGCAATCAATCAAAATACCAGATCTGCGTGAGGGGGGAGAGAGAGAAAGAGAGGGAACTGTTTTAACTGTGAGTCTTATGTCGTTGCTGCAGGAGGCTTTGGTGAGCTGTCACCATGGCGCCCTTTCTGCGTATTGCCTTCAACGCTTATGACGTGGGTGCGCTGCCATCTCTGTCTGACACTCCCATCTGTGCCATCAAGATGAAGGAGTCTGTCAACACAGGTATGTAGGGATGCATCCACACACACACACACACACACGCACACACACATACATATGCAGTCACCATTATATTTTAGCAGTGGAGTGGCACAGTGAGTGGGGAAAACAGACGTCCCAAATTTAATTTACGAAACAGCCACCAGCTGCCGGGCTCAGAAATCCACAAGGAAATGGACACTCTGCTAACTCCAGCTGCTTTGTGTGTCAGTCGTTCCTTTGCTGTGACTTTCCTGGGAAAGGATACGTAAAGGACAAACATTGTGTTTCCAGTGTTGATCTCAATCTTCTCTCACAGAGCGAGGGAAGACCTTGGTCCAGAGGAGGCCCACCATGTATCCACCCTGGAAGTCCACTTTTGATGCTCACATCTATGAAGGCCGTGTCCTAGAAGTGGTCCTCATGCAGAGCTATGAGGAGCCTCTGGGTAAGGCCACGATGGGTGTGTCTGTACTGGCAGAACGCTGTAAGAAGTCCAAGACCAGCGGTCAAACTGAGTTCTGGGTGGACCTTCATCCTTCAGGGAAGGTCCAGATGGCTGTGCAGTTCTTCCTGGAGAACAGTGATGCAGGTAAAAAAAAATGGCTGCAGATTAAATTTATATATGTATATATATTTCTATAGCATTAGATGTGCATAACTAAACAGCAACATCAGCAACCTTAAAGAAGGATTTAATTGGTGGTCTATCCATAAATCTGGGCTGTGTATGCTGTGGAAAGATGCAGATATTTTAAATTAGCGCTACATGACCTGAGAAAACGGAGAAAAAAGGCTGTGGTATTCCCTTTCGCTCAAAGCATAGAACACTAACAACAACACAGAATGCACTGCTCCACGCTGGACTAATAAACACTCCTGCTGGTGTGTGATGTACTACATGTTGCTTGGTTTTGGCTCATCTGTTTTGAAACGGGAAACAATACGTCAACCAGCTGGTCGCAAACAATCTCCTAAACAATGCCCTCAAATATAGTTGATTAAAACGAGGAAACAAACACAGTAATAATAGTTGCAATCATGCCCTCATTGCTGAGATGATTGCAACTATTATTACTCTGATTGTTTCCTTCTTCCTACACCCTGAAGAAGGCGTAACTCGACATGCGTTGGTGTTTTTAATGACTAACCCATTGGAATAAAGGCCTTTTAACTTCTCGCACTACCTTGAGTTCCTGGACCTGGATTTTTTTTATGCCGTTTTTCCTCACGATTCTTCCACCTTCCTTAGTTCCCTTCCATGAGCATATGTTTGAGGCGAAAAATAAGCAATAAACAGGATCATGGCTCATATTTGATCAGCACTGCCTCGTTTGTTGATACGTCACACTCTTGATCCCACTGGATTTGTCTTCTACACTCCTCGTGTTTGTGAAGGCAGGCATACAAAAATGCAGAAGTATAATCTGCAGTCCTTACAAGTACAACACCCCTATGGCTGGCAAACGTCTGCCAGAAGACGCGTTTAGCATCCACACACATCCACACACACACGAGCGGGGGACTCTGGGTACATGTTTGAAAATCTGCAAATTTTAACCTAAAGGTCAGGTGAATAAATCATACTTTGGTATTATTTGTTCATAGTTTAACACACAAATTTAATCCACTTCATCATGACCCCAGATCAACGGCAGCCTAGCAACAAACCCCACAAGCTGTCATCAGATTTAGACTCAAATATTGCTAAATCCTCATTGGAGCCCAGCACACTTAAAACTAACAGGACAGACTGAACTCTCTCATGTCAGATAACAAAACTATTCCAGCTATTCTTAAGTAGTTAATTCTCATAGGACCTCATCAGTTAGAAAATGTTTACACTGCTTTTTAAAAAGTGTTCCCTGACCGCTACTCAAGCCTGGGATGCAGTGGTGAGAGCCCCAAATCCTAACCATGGGACCATCAGAGGTCTTGCTCTGCATGCTGACCAGAGCTGTTGGGGGGGGGGACCCCTTCCTCTTTCTCTCCCCATCAATTTCCCACTGCTTTCATTTAGGCCCCCAGAAAATCTCTTCATATAAGTGTTGATATATAATTCCCTCTACTGCCAGACAGGATGTTAATTTTCATGTACTTCCTGCACACAACCACAGCTTAACATGTTGATAATATGATAAGATATTTTTTTATTCTTTGTACTATGTGTGTGGATAAAGAGACATCTGTGGTTATGGTCTATAATGTGACTGGGAATCATTAAGCCAGTGGGATGTTTTATGTATGATAAGGTCATTAAGGCGCTGAACAGCAGCACAAATGATCCATTGGTAGCTCAAGTTCAAAATGCTTTTGCTGTCATTATCTGCTTTCAGAAAACTATTCTGGTTTCACTTCAGTTGCTAGAAGCAGTACTGAATGAGAGCAGCACTGGCCTGCCTCATCAACCTGTTCGGTTCAGGGGGAGTGTCTGTGTGCTAGTAGCACAGTGGGGGTTTCACTGGTCAGGTGGGGGGAGGGTTACGAAAGGGAAGTGTGTCTACTGTTATGAAAGAACTCCATACTCCATCAGCTCCCTCCTGCACTCTCCACAGGTTTCCTGAGAGGCAACCAAGGGTATTTTTAGGCATGTGTGAACAGCCCTCAACACTGCCTGCCTTATTAACCTTGTCTGTCTAATTTCTCATGCCCTCTCTCTCACTCCCACTATTTTGGCTCAGCTCGCTGAGGCGTCGTCCAAACATCAGCATCTATCACTAGACTGGCAGAGAGGAAATGAGCTAATCCCCTTCACTTCATCACTTCTCCCACATCTCCCTGTCTTTCGCTTGTCTCTTTAGGGCCAGCTCCTTTTTTTTTTTTTAACCTTCCCTCCCTCTCTTCCATCCACCCACCTTACCTCCCTATCTCTCCAAGAGTTTCGGCCTTCTTTGTGTACCTCTCTCATGCCTCTTGTGTGCTTTGTGTGACTTTTGACCCCACCCTGTTGACTTGTGTCAGTAGGAACCGCCTCTCCAAGATGGCATTTTCTGTGTCTAGCAGTAATTGTGGCCTCTTTCTTACGCTAATATGGCTTTTTCACAAGTCAAACTTTAAACGAAATACCTCATGCCCATAAAAGCTGATGACTGATTTATGATAATGCCCAATGTGCCCTCATTTCAGGAACATCAGTAAATCTCATCAGATACATTGCAAAAAAAAAAGTTGGGATAGTTAAATCAATAACTAACAAGACCCCACCTCATTTGATCCCTATTATCATCTTTGTTTGTCTTTGCAAATCAATGAAAAGTATATTTTCAGTTAAATAGCAGCTGGATTTATAAATGGATTTTTTTTTCCCACAGTGGCATCTAATCCATCAGTTAAGGCTATTCCCGAGGATGGAGTTATGACCCTCAACAGGAGGAGAGGAGCTGTCAAGCAGCCCAAGGTTCACGTCATCAAGGCTCACGAGTTCACAGCCACCTTCTTCCACCAGCCCACCTTCTGCTCCGTCTGCAGAGATTTCCTGTGGTGAGATGCCAAGTCCTGCTTTTGTTATATGATGTCACTATTATGTGTGCATACTTTAGCTAGTTAGCATATCAAACACTTCTTTCACTATGAGTATGTTTAGAGTATCTTCAATGAAAGGGAGAGACTATGGCAGTAATTTCCAGTGGTGCTCTGTTGGGTAGGACTCAACCAGAAGCAGATCATTCTCACGTCTGCTTGTTTGAATCTGCAGTATTATTCAAGTCAGCTGTGTTTTATTAAGATGCCGTTACCACAGTTTTTACAACTCAAAGACTCCCCAACTATATGTTGTCTGGGTACCAGATGAGACAAGTATTAGCTCTCCAACAAGAGAAGCCCATCCCCCAAGGGGATTTCTCAAAACACCAACCAATTAGTAGTGGTTCTAGTTGCCTAAATGGGCGTATCAGCAGGGCCACTGTTGTGAGAATGAGTCACTGTAAAGGGAAATCCCACAAGGCTTGTCAGGTTGAGTTCCAACTGTGTCAGCAGCATTAACTTGTGGACTGAGTTCTTCCTCTACATCCCAAACTACAGTATTATCTATCCTCTTTACAGACAGGAAATCTAATGTTTGCTTTGGTATATGCATATGTGTGTGAATGTGGGAGGGCAAATTAGTCACTGCAATACCAACTGGTCCCATGCTTTTCCTATGCCTTCTTTGTAATAGTTGTTTGCTTGCTGTTACATAAAGGACACAGTTAACTTGTATGTTAAGGAGGAATTCCAGTGTTTTTAAACCTGAGCCCTGTAAATGAGTCTACTTGCCAAACGTTTTGTTATTGGTGCTGTAGATCACCCCAGCTGCAGCTATGACATGCTGCAAAGGCTGCAATATAATATCTATAATAATAATATATATATCATCCATAACATCCACTAAAAGTGCGTCTTTGCCACTCACAGGCTGACATTGTTACTCTGTAGTGTCTGACTCTGACAACATTACCTCATCCCTACACAGATAAACCTTTCTGTTAAGGAGAAAAAATTTGCAAGAGGTGAGAAAGATGGGTCAGAGTTTGGAGGAACTGTTAGCAAGATTTTATTACCAAAGTCATGACTGAATATTTAGGCGTCTAAGGAAACAACAGCAACAATTCACCTCTCATAAGATTTTCTGGTTAACGGAAAAGGATTTTACTCTCATATGTAAATATAGGGTCCAGGTTTTAAAAAGACTGGAATTCCCCTTTAACGATGGTAATTGTCTGTATGCTAGCTATGGTAGATCACTATCATAACCACAAGCCGAGTAATGTAAACCATCCTAACCTTTAATTACATCCCTTTAATCCCATGCAGGGGGCTCAACAAGCAAGGTTACAAGTGCAAACGTGAGTGTTTCATTAACAGCTATCTGCAGTTTAATCACATTTTATAACCTTTTGAATTCTTGTATCAACACAGTATTTTGTTTGTAATTCATTTCACCCAGAATGCAATGCAGCAATCCACAAGAAATGCATTGAAATAATCATTGGCAGGTGCACTGGAACAGCAGCCAACAGTCGTGACACTTTGGTGAGTTCATGTTCTCCAACAATAGCCTAATGTCCATGCAGAACAGAACTCATGGTGCAAAAGTTACACTGTCTCCCACTGGCCTGACATGCATACTACAGCCTTTTCAATCGTTTTTGTAGAGCCATGTGCTCGGCGATCTTTTTCACAACATTGTCATATGAGCACAAAACCTTTTTAAAACACAAAAAGGAAAAACTTTTTGATTTTTAGCAAAACCTTTGTCATGTAAATGGAGCCTAAATGTGTTAATCACTCGAGACGCTTGGCCAAGTATTGGGTGTGGAATTTCACTTTGAATTTTATATACCACTCAAAAGCAAGTATAACTGGCAACACAGATAGTCCCATTTGTGGCTGCTTTAATGAACACTTTCTGTGGGTTGAACGGATTTCTGTTTGTAGTTCCAGAAAGAGCGCTTTAAGATCGATATGCCACATCGCTTCAAGTCCTATAACTACAAGAGCCCCACATTCTGTGACCACTGTGGCAGCCTGCTGTGGGGTCTCTACAAACAGGGCCTTAAATGTGAAGGTGAGTTCTCTCTTCCACTTTGTCTTAGATTTCTCATGCCTTTCTCATGTTGACGTTTTTCTCTTCTGTTGTTTTTTCTTTCTCTACTCGGCTGATCAATTTTTCACCCCTCTGACCAGACTGTGGCATGAACGTCCACAGCTACTGTCAGAAGAAAGTGGCCAATATGTGTGGAATCAACCAGAAACTTCTAGCAGTGGCTCTGTCTCAAGTGTCCCAGGTTTGTACAGTAGCAAACTGTTTATTGTCGTTTTTATGGACTATGGATATATTTTATGTCAGTCAGTGTTAAAAAATAAGACAAAAGTCAATGAAAAAGTTCAAGATTGTTTTAGCAAATTTTTTTCATCTCTAGAAATCTATGAAAAAATCTGATGACTCCAATGCTGCAGATATTGGGATCTACCAAGACAGCCGTAATGCAACAACAGACCCTAATGGTAAGATGTGTTCATTGTGGTGCATGCCATAGTACAAAATGGTTCTATTTTTAATAGTAAACTATATGTAATAGCCATATTAGATTCTCAAAACTGTATCCTATGTTGTATTAGTTTGTATATATCTTTGCATTCAGGTTTTGCATAATTTTTTACTGCATCATTGCAAATGTTTATTTATAGCAGATGACAATAGCAAAGCACATGAAGGCTTGAGCCCAGCCCCAGCTGTTCCCGCTGCTCCCCGGATACACCTCACCCTCAACCACCTGGTATTCCACAAGGTACTGGGGAAAGGCAGTTTTGGCAAGGTAGGCCCCATGGTCCCCATCTTTAAATCCTGTCCTGAATTTGAAATGAAATGATTGCATGGCATGAAAATGGAAGACACTGTGAACTTAAAACTTTGCACAAAGTTGTTAAACAGATGTTATTACACATACTGTATATGGTAAGAAAAAACACATTAATCCTGACATTGTAACGAAATATTACCATAAAAATGTAAGAGAAATAAGCAGAAGCAGTCCAGATATTTCTGTTTTAGACAGTTTGGATTCATTAGAAGTGGCATTACTAATAAAAAAGAAATATGCAAAGATTTGTTTTCTAAAACAAATGAGATCTGAAGGGTCTTCAAGGGGCATATTCTTATAATTTTCATGTATATCATGTCAAAGAGATTTAATCAAAATCCATCTTTCTATTTATTTTAAAATTGAATATGCCTGGTAACATTTGACAAAAACATGCAGGCTCTTAAGGTTGACCTATTTGAGGAAGACAGAGAAGCAGAGGATAGAAGGTGGTTTTTTACCCAGGCCCAATGGCATCTTCTGGCAGTTCCTCAAACATCTAAAGTTCTCGTACATTAAGATTGAGCATATTTAGAAAACTAAAAACAGGAGGTGATCTAAATAATCCTATCATTTTGATTGTAATATGGTATGATTGTACTACTTGAAGCTGCTACCATCACACTGATGAAGTGCTCACTCTGAGTGTGACACCTCAGGTGCTGCTGGCAGAGCTGAAGGGGCAGGGACAGTTCTATGCTGTGAAGGTTCTGAAGAAAGATGTCGTCCTCATGGATGATGATGTGGAGTGTACCATGGTGGAAAAGAGAGTTCTGGCCCTCGCCTGGGAGAACCCCTTTCTCACTCACCTCTATTCCACATTCCAGTCAAAGGTAAGCATAACATGAACATTTCTACTTGTAAAATGCTTCATGTCTTATTTGTCTGTGACGGTTAGCTGTAATAATGTGTTGTTTGACAGGAGCACCTTTTCTTTGTAATGGAGTACCTTAATGGAGGAGACTTGATGTTCCACATCCAAGATAAAGGCCGCTTCGATATCATCAGAGCCACGTAAGTACACTGAAAGACTGTGTCGGGAACTATAAGTAATACAGCAACTGTCATTTTCCATGATGGAAGATCTGTCATTTTTGCTCTTAATCACAGTAAAACTGTTTAATGGTAATTTCACACACTTCATCCTTCAGGTTCTATGGTTCTGAGATAATCGTGGGATTGCAGTTCCTCCACTCAAGAGGAATTATATACAGGTAAGACCCAACAGCCACTTTGTATTGATGTTTGCAGTACTCAACTGGTTACTTTAATAGAGTACGCTGGAGCTGATTCTCATTTTAGACTTTAGACTTCTTTTCAAACAGAATATACTGACACGGAATTGATTGTGCATCATTTTATTTCTCTTCCTGTGTCTTTTGTCAGAGACCTGAAGCTCGACAATGTGATGCTGGACAAGGAGGGACACATAAAGATAGCAGACTTTGGCATGTGCAAAGAGAATGTGTTTGGAGAGGCCAGAGCCACCACATTTTGTGGGACACCAGACTATATCGCACCAGAGGTTAGCTTCACGGCCCGGCTGATGCCTCACATTTCATATGATTACTTTTCCATAAAAAAATGTTTTTTTTAATTCTTAAAACATATTTATTGTGCAACTTTGTTGGCAATATTATTTTTTAAATGTGATTCTGCTTCCTCACTTTGTCATGCATCCCTTCATTCATTCAGTCTATATGCCACCTAGTGGTCTGTTGGAGGTGTAACAGTGTCTGCACCACTAGAGTTCTTCACTTATTTGGGCAATACTAGTGCAAAAAGCAGAGTGCTTCTGCCTACACAGTGTGTGTCGTTGTTCTCACCAGATTTTGATGTATTTTGCGAATCCTCAGATCCTGTTGGGACAGAAGTACACCTTCTCAGTAGACTGGTGGTCTTTTGGTGTGCTTGTGTACGAGATGCTGATTGGTCAGTCACCTTTCCAAGGCGATGATGAGGATGAGTTGTTTGAGTCCATCAGGTCGGACACGCCTCACTACCCTCGGTGGATCACCAAGGAGGCCAAGAGCTTGCTTGAGCTGGTAACTATTAGGACACGTATATGTTATGAGACACACTTACACGTAGGAAGAAATGAATGTTCTTATCACAACATCATAAAATAGTGTGTTGGCTTTGCGTATTTTCCTGTAATCCAAATGGCTGTTTTCTTTACGTCTGTCATTATTCCAGTTGTTTGAGCGAGATCCCAGTCGCAGGTTGGGTGTGGTGGGAGACATCCGCGCACACTCCTTCTTCAAATCCATCAACTGGACAGCACTGGAGAAGAGACAAGTGGATCCTCCCTTTAAGCCAAAAGTGGTATGAGCCCATGATTTTTGTTTCTGAACAAACTATATGGTATCTGAAATTCATTTCTGTAAATATGACTGTGTGCGTTGGTATCATGATACAGATGAGTTTAGTATGCTTTGCTGTATTAATGAGACTGAAATCCCTGACCTGCCACCCACAGAAATCCCCCAGTGACTGCAGCAACTTTGACAAAGAGTTCCTGAGCGAGAAGCCAAAGCTCTCCCATGCTGACAAGAACCTCATTGAATCCATGGACCAGGCAGCATTTGCTGGCTTTTCCTTCATCAACCCCAAACTGGAAACCATAATAAGCAAATGAAGAAACAAAATGTCTCCTCTATGAACGTGGTCATTGCCAAGGACTTCAGACTAGGCTTTTATCCTATTTCCTTTATCTTCATATGGTCTAAGTTCAACTGGATGGTTAACTGGAACATAGAAATATGTGGCCTTGACTATGACTTATTTAGTTCCTCTATCAGAGGATGAGATTAAAAAATAAACCAGTATGTTTGCTGGCATGTAAAGCGATAATGTTTTCTCAACGTTTAAACTGTATAGGTGTATAAAAGAATATAAAGCTCCATGAAATTAAGGGAGAAGAAAACAGTGCTACCCTAATCGATTCTGGGGTTAGGGTGTGGGTGCTCAGTGATGCATTCTTTTTTTTCTTTTTTTTTTACTCCTCTGTCATTTTTGCTTGTGATCCCACTACACAAATCATCTAAAGCATTGTATCTGAAAAGAATGCATGGGCACAAGCCTGAGACCCATATTTAGTTTTACATACATACAGTATGTACCCAGCATTACACATGCAAGTCAAAATGTCAATGTTACATACCGTATTCACTCTCACCCTTACATTGCCCAATGTAAGCCTCCAACTACACTCCACCTGTGTGCATTTTGTGCTACCCCATTCATAAAACTGGGTGTGTGGAGTAATTTAAATTTAAAAAAAAATCTATTTTATATTTTTATGCAATTGATGCAACATTTGATAACATAATAACATAGCATTGTTGTTGAATGAAACCTCTTTTGATCCCTGGTTCTTGATGCCTTTATGTGGCAGACAAATCCTTTTGTTTTACATTCAACTGAAACATGATGCAATCATTCCATACTTACTAATAATTTTCTAGGCATCATCAGACCCACTGGAAAATTGTAATAATGGTACATCTATATGGGTTCAAGGATGCATCTTTTTGTGTGGGAAGGATGGGCATCACATTGAAAATACATGGTCTTATATGTGTTGTATCACTTGAACATAGGAATTTTAATGTGAAAGTAGTAATGGTGTATATGGAAAATGAATATATATATTGAACTGTCGAGTAATGGGTGTACTTTTTTTACTCTCCACATCTTTTGCATCTGATCATGAATAAATACATTGTAAACCCTAAATTATAAATAAATCAATAAAACATATTTACATGTGTTGCACACTTTTATGGCACAAGGCTACAAATGCAGAAGCTCTGTAAAGACCGATAACATAGAAATTCCAGTTCTGCATCCCTGCTTTTATGATGTGGTCCTCTGATCACGGTTGATTCACGGTGACTGCTATGTTTTAGGTGACTGTATGGAACATTGTGGCATTGCATGTGCAGTGCCTCACCGCAGAAAGTTCGAAATCCTTTCTAAGGGATTTTGTCAGTATGAGAGAGACATGCCGTGCTTTACTGCCATCTAGCGGTCAGGTGCTACAATTACGTCTCAGTGTCTAACGTGTGAATGAAAGACGAGGACACATTCCTGCAGTGCGCACGGCTCATGACCTGTCCTCGTCCTCTGTCCCCAGCAGTGATCCTCTGCAGGATGTGGACATGATCAAATAGGTTACCAGACATTAAAAAACAACGTCATGCACTGAGCAACACAGCTGTTCAAGTTGTAGGGGAAATTTGCCATCATACAGTTGTAGACTTTTAAGATAAAATATTCAACATAATTAGATTATAATGCATAATCCAAAAAGAGAGAAAATAAAATCAACAAAGGCATTTCCCCCTCTGTGCCAAATCAAAATTCTTTAAAATTCCACTACATTACTGACAATGAAAGAACGCCTGCCCATTTTTATAGGTTGTTTCGACTGTTCCGGCAAGATCCGATCGCACTTATTGCTGTCTTTCCATCTCAACGCCCGCAAAACGCAGATATGTTTTTCTTTTTTTATAATGGACATCCAAAGGGGTTGGTCTATTGTGGACGATTTTTTTTGAGGCAGTAGCCTTTTTGTTCCAAATGAGCGGCAATACCTGTATCAGGGTGCAGATATAGACTTGAAGGCTTCCTGAGCTTCCCCCAAAACGAAAAACACGCTTATTTAATAAAGAAAATACATTTGTAATATGAAATAGATGTACTTTAGGCATGACACACACAGTGCCATGGTGTATTTCCAGCAGTTTCCCCCACCCTGCTCACAAAAAAAAAAAAAAATCCGACTTGAGATCCTTGTGCAGCAGAAAGAAGTACCGCACCAGCAGTGACATACAGAATTTCCTCCAATCGTTATTCTGGTCGTTGGTGTGGTATATTTAAAAAGTAATTGCCCACCCAGCCTCTTATTGCGCATTTTTTATTTACTTAAACGATATACTGAAAGGAAACTAAGCAACTCGCGTCCATCTGAAATAACCCAGTCTGTAGCTACCTCGATACGCAGCGTATTGCTTTTTCGTTGACAACAGTACACTTATCAAAAGTAGGTCGATTATACTGTGCAATTAGGCTAATTGTAGCTCACCCAATAACTAAGTGTTGATTCTGCAGGGGATAAAACCTTTTAACGACGTTTCAGTTTAACCTTCGTGTCTTTGTAATGTTATATGCAAACTGCAGCCATTCTGTTTTTCTTTTTTCTCTCTCTCTCTTTTGTTGTAGATTTTGGTCGAGTGGTATTTTATTGTGTGTGTATGAAGATGGAAGTCAGTGTGATGTAGCCGGGCTCAGAGGCATATAGGCGGCAGTACATGCGCAGTGGCCGTTTGTGCCATATTGGAATGAGGTCGTGTACGAGATCTGCGTCAAGCCAGCGCAACATTGCTGGAGCGATTTCGGAAGTCTCGCGATTCAACCGGAAAGTCCCGCTATTGCTTGGGCGACATTTGTAACTCTCGCGCCTACAAGCCTTTTATTTTGAAAGGTTCAACCGGGGCACCTAGTTTTTAGCCACCTGAGCTTTACGCAGCTGCGAGAGAGCAGGCGGAGAACAGCATCTAAAAACCGACTTGGGAAAACTACTTAGAGGTAAGAGGCGAATTTTGCGACTAAATATTCACATACTGTGTGTTGTTTGGTACAAATTTCTAGCGGTGTTTTGTATTGTGGTGGCGCTTCCGTCTTTTTTCCCGTCTCTCAAAAAGATGAGTCTGGTTCGGTCGAGTGTAAGCGCCCTTATTGCCTGTCAGCCTGCTTTTATTGCTCAAGCCGTGACGTTCAGTAACTTGACTCGGACGCAGGCGATTTTACCATGTGTTCAATGAGTCCCACACGGTTACTAGTCATCTAGAACCGCGTGTTTATTTTTTAGACAGGAATTTAATAATTTCCTGACTCGGTATTTGCCATGTTCTCCTCACAGTGAAAGTTAGACCATTGGGGCTGTAGTCTCTGTGCAAAGCCGTTGCGTTAATGGCCCATCTCTGTGTCTTACTGCTGCGGTTCTTCCGTAGAAGCAGCGCAACCTTAAACCAGTTTCAGCTCAAGGATTATATGAATATTTCCAGTGATTTGCCCTCGAGTAACTCCGTATATTAATAACGTCGAATTCTTACATAATGAAGGTTGCACGACCTCAGCCGATTTCTCTGTCAACAAACAGCTAGGCTAAATTAAGTCATCGCTTTATAAATGCTGTTCGCTTTAGTCTGCTTTTACCAGCTGATGAACAGGGTGATGGTCAAGAGGTTGCCATGTTTTGTCGTAATGCACGTTGGCTAACTGCAGCCTATTTTCCCCCTGGCTCTCAACTTCCCCATTGTGCAACTTAAGTGATCGGCTGGCAGCGCTGCTCCGGCTGACGTGCCGCTATGCAATGGCAACGAGCAGGATTTTTTTCAACGAGATGAAAAGACCTCGTTGTTATTTATGAGTGGTGTGTGGAGAAAATGTGGATTTGCCTTTGCAGCACCCTATTTGGTTGTCTGAAGTTAGAGCAGGTCGACCAGCTGACAGAACTAGTTTGACAGAGCCGGTGGATTATCATCCACCCAGTAGGCCAACTCCTATTGCAGCCCTTTGTTTGCAACTATAATATATTAATACCCTTTGGGGTATTTAAAGTTATTTATATTGGCAGGTTGAAGTAATCATAGAACACAAGGAACCCCCACTGGGCTGCAGAATAATATGGTTGTCAAATATATCATTATAAGGCTATAATCACGAGTGCCATGGAATGTAAGCCTTGGTTTAATGTGCCAAGTCTTGAAACATATGTCAATGATGTTTCTGCAACCATCTCCATTCAAAATAATGACTGAATTTCTAATTATGGTGCTCATGTCACTGGAAATTTTGGAGGAAAAATAATTATTCAGCAGCTCTCTTTATAAATAATGTCCCTGTTCAACAAGATAATCAAGATCTCACTTAAAATTGCTTTAATTGTAATTACTCTGTATAGAACAAATAGTTCCTAAAAACAAAACTGTGCACACTGACAGCTGTGGGCGCTGCAAACAACAAAAGCGATTGCAATTTAGTTTGTGGTGCTCACAACATTGAAAGATTACATTTAAAAAATTGAACAGTTGTGTGTTTTGATCGGACTCCCAGTAATAAACATTTCTCCCACTGCACAGTTTTTATAAATATTAGTATATTAGTAGTTCCATTTAAAAGAAGGCAGATGGTGATATGTTAAAAATCCTTAGCTCTATATGTAAGTGAGAAAAAAATATTTTTGTGTGCTTTGAAAGTTTTTTAGTAACACAGATTTGCAACACGAGCTGTAAAATCAGTACAAATGTAAAAAAAATAGTAAATAAGTTTTATATATGTTGGAGTATGGACACAATAACAAGAGGACACACACATTTTCTGCCAGTTTTCCACTGCATTACTACTTATATTAGTGATGCCATTAAATACTGTTTGGAAAAAATGTTTCAGCAGCTAATTTCATGAATAATTTAACTTAATGAATGTTAACTTTGATTTTATTTTCGAGAGAGGTCGTCCTGTGCGTGAATGTGTATTTTGTCAGATGGCATTTCGTGCCCAGGGACCTCAGTTTCAGGAAGGCCTTTTTGGAAGCACTCGATCGCATGCTGATGAGAATATTCACTAACAGTCTCTAACAGTCTCTAGTGGAGGAAGATTCAGGCAGGCTGCCGCTAGCTGTGGTCCACACAGACCACTTACTGTATATGAAATAGGGGAAGTTGCATTTCTTCCTGTCAGGCTAAACAAGCAGAAGCTGTGCTTAAGCTACAGGCAATAGAGAAGACGGAGCAAATATTGATGGCTTGCATTTGGAAATTGCATATGATAGTTCTCAAAAGTGTTGTAATCTAATCAATATACATCTTGGAGGTGTTATGCAGGCTTTATTTTATTCTTTTGAGAATGACTGATTGCATCAAATACATTCATAAACATAGAAAAGCCATGAAATTGGTTGTAGAAGGTCACAGGAGCCGATAGGCAGACATATTAGAAGTATATCCTCAACTTGAAATCGCACTGTTGATTCATAAATGATCTAATATCCAAGCTCAGTGTTGGTTGTTTAGATTCAGCGTCTTAAGTCGAGGTCTGTATTCTTACTTCACTGCTCTTTTTTTTTCCACTCTTGTGTTTGGAGTGTGACCCCCAGAGACAATAAGGCCCTCTGGTGTGTGTGTGTGTGTGTGTGTGTGTGTGTGTGTGTGTGTGTGTGTGTGTGTGTGTGTGTGTGTGTGTGTGTGTGTGTGTGTGTGTGTGTGTGTGTGTGTGTGTGTGTGTGTGTGTGTGTGTGTGTGTGTGTGTGTCGGAGGGAGGGGGGCGAAAGACAGAGGGAGTCTGAGGCAAGGTCGCGGGTGAAAGGTGGCGCTGATCCCGGCAGAGCACAGGGGTCGCAGTGGCAGTCCAGTTCGCAGGAGGGGGTGTTTTCTGGTGGTGGCCCTGATTTTAATAGAGATGTCAGACGTGACAAAGACAGGCCTGACAGGCCAGCTGAATGGAGCTGGCCTGACAGAGCAGCCATACCCAGCATCCCATACGCCGCTCTTTCCACTATCGTCACGCCCAGCGTTCCCCTATTCCTCATTCATGCTCTTTCCCCTGTTGTGTTAACTTATTTCATCTGCTCGTCACAATCCTGCAGGTCAGTTCGATGTGTCAAAGCTTGATGTGTGTGTCCACATTCGCGTCAAGGCCCCGTTTGAAAGTGCTCACATGTTATAGGCTTTTAAAAAAAAAGTTGAGCCAGAAGGAGTTTCTCAGCTATAGGTGGAGCTGGGTGAGATTAGCATAGTTTAATATATTTCCTGCCGATCACATACCATCTGGTGTGTTAACATAAGTGGTTGCCTGTGCCACCCCAAAATGAACGTCAGATATGGAGGATATACTCTGTGATTTTATTCACCTCTTCCTGTGTTGTTTACTGATTTGGGCTCAGAGAGAAGCACTTCGATATTGCTGTAGAAACATAACCAAGGATTTCTGAGCAACTCTATTATCAAGGCCTGGGAGTCCTTGGTTTTAGAGTGGCTGAAAAAAACATCCAAATGAATGCTAAGTAATTTAGTTTTGGCCTTGAAGAAGGGTTTGTAAAATAATGTGGTTGCTCCTTGAACTTAAATTGCAGGTTGCTTTTCCAGCTAATTAGCATCATGATTGCTAGTATATGAATGTGTTTGACTGCTGACTGATAATCTGTTATCTTTAGCTGGTAGCTCAAGGATGTCACGCGTCTTAGGTGGTGGACTGCTGTTATGCTCGTCAGCCGTCTCCAGGTCTGTGTATAGATTTTTGCAAGTACAGTTTGGCTTGTGGGTTTTCACAAGAGAGGGGCATCACCTGTTTTATTCATCTCACAGCATAGCTGAAAACAGTAGAGAGTTCAGAGATTATTGAGTTGAAATCTACAGATGGGGATTTGATTCGGACACGGCGTAGTGTGCTGCGGATGACCGTGAGGAAGGCAGCTCAGCGAGAGACCCTTGCATTCCCATGCTTTGGACCGGTGCTTGTTCATTTACTCTGGCTGGATAATAATCCTCCTCCTCTGTTTCTCCTCAGAGCTCCTAGTCTTGGCCTTGAGGGGGCGCCAGCATGAGTCAGGAGTCGCTGGAGTCCGGTAAGAAATGCTCTGTGAACAGCTGCGTGAAATGAATAAGATAATATGTTTTGGAGAGCAGTTGCTCAAAGAGAAATGTGCTGTGTGTGTGTCTGTGTGCACTCCAGATGGAGACTCTGCTCAAGATGGGTCTGACTTCAACTGGGACGACTACCTGGAGGAGACTGGAGCCCTGTCTGTGCCCCATCACGCCTTCAAACATGTGGGTGTTGTCAGTCTTCACAGCTCGAATAAAGCAGCTCTTCGTGATCATTTAGTAAACATCTTTGTAAAATCCCTTTTAATTTTCAGCTGATTGCCAGCTGGATTCAATCTTTTTATTACATTTGACTCAAATTTATAGAATGAGTCAGCTTGTAAAGCCCCCTTTTAGTGATAACAGCTGTAAAAGTAGCTCGTCATAGAGCATAAACACATCAGTCACTGTAAGATCACGAGTTGTAACAAAGCTTCTCAACATCACAGTTTTAACACGTGTTACTTGCAAATTGGAAATTTTACATGTAGGTTTAACTGGAATATGAACAACCAATAGCATAAAATAAAACTCGTCTACTTTTCATTGTGTACTTTTGTAAATTATGTGGGGGTTTCTTTTTTGTGTGTAACCAGCTGCTGAATGGAAATGAAAATGTAGTTTAATTACAAGTGTGTCAGTCAATCCTCATTCACCCGACCTCGTCTCAGGTGGATCAGGGCCTGCAGACCGGGCTGACCCCAGGCATGAAGCTGGAGGTATGTGTGCGCTCGGAGGCCGACAGTCCTTACTGGGTGGCCAACATCATCACCACATGTGGCCAGCTGCTCCTGCTACGCTACGAGGGATACCAGGACGACCGGCATGCCGACTTCTGGTGTGATATCATGACGGCGGACCTCCACCCGCTGGGCTGGAGCCACCAGCATGGGAAGACCATGAGGGCCCCTGAAGGTGAGGGTTGTGGCTGGTATTGCCATTTTATTCATTTATTCATTTTTCATCCCCTGACTTATACATGACGGAGGCTTCTCATAGTCCATTCTTCCGCAATAATTTTTTGACACAGCATATTAATGATTAATTTCAAATGGTGTGTAACTTAGGTGCAAATTTAGAATTGGCTTTCCTTTTCTGTGAGCACTTAATGGACAGGCACAGGCTCACACGTTTTTTTTCTGTATCATGTACTTGTTCTCAAAATGTTGCTAAATGGATCCACCCAGCAGAACAGGAAGTGGTGATCCTTTCTGGAACAGCTGTTTTCCCTATCACAAAAAGTTATGGATGTTTCCAAGTAGTAGGTGTTTGTTTTCATGGTGAAAGAATCTAAATATAGGTGTTGCATATAAAAAAAAGGAATGTTAACACGTGAGGAGAAGGGACTCTTTGCAGTCTCCGAATGCTCTTCTGTTATATGTTATGTGAATCCACCGGCCTTAGGCTAACGTTAGCTAGCTTACTACTGTCGACAGAAACTGAATCTCGCCTCCAGTTCTCGCTGAGGGATAGAAAGCCTGCGTTGACCGCGTCTTCCCAACCATTTCACCGTCCACACTCGTTTCCTCTGTTTCGTGTGATCCTGAGCGCACTTGGTGGTGTCGTTCATGAAATAAACATACATGTATGATCCAACTCAGGTGTGCGTGAGAAGAATCAGGACTGGGAAGCTCTGCTGGAAAAGGCCTTGGCTGAGGACTGCAGCGCACCTGCCAGCCTTCTGGAATTGGTAAGGCAGGAGAACAGAAACTCGTCACACCCATTGTGGGGTGTGTTTTTTTTTCTTTGTCTCCAGTCTCAAGAACCATCCCTCTATTAACACTGATTGATTCATTTGACAGCTTTAAGGAACATATAATACTGTAAATAAAACCGTTGAGGTTGTCATAATAAAGTCAGACTTTTCCCAGCTACCATTGAGGTGAATACACTAAGTAAATACTGTACAACTGACATGATAAGATTACCAAATGACAGTTTATACCCTCAGGTAGTCAGAAATTTCAACAGTGACTCTGCAGTGCACACACACACACACGTTTTATTTTAGTTTATTTGAGTTCACGTTCTGTCGATTTAAATCTTCAAAGCTTTAGTATATTTGTTATGCCCATTTTGAATTTTAGATTTTACATCTGTTACGAAGTCTTGCATACATACCTGAAATGAATCCTTCAACCCTTCATGAAGCCTTCAAAAGACAAGGCTTCACTTTTGTTTACGGCACCAAGGCTGTGCTGCCAAAAGCAAATCAGATGTAAGAACAGCTTGTGAAATTCTTTGGAGCCATTAGCTTTCAGTGACAGCGCTCAGGCTCTGTCACTTAGTCATGCTGTGCATTCTCTCTGAGTTCAAATTCCTCCCCTTGCCATGGCATGGGTTGATTTGTCTTCATGTAAGTGTGCTTGTGCTATCGGCTTCCCATTAATCCACCGACTCCACCCACTTCCCCCCACAGCCCCAACGTGGAAGAGACCCAGTGGACCTCCTGTGTGCAGGCTGCTATGTGGAGCTCCAGGACAGCGTTGACCTGGAGCTGGCCTGGGCCGCCGAGGTAGAGGAGAACGTTGGAGGGAGGCTGAAGCTGCGCCTGGTAGGCACAGAGGGCCTCCCAGACACACCCGCAACCCTCTGGCTCTTTTACCTCCACCCACGCCTCCACCCACCCGGCTGGGCGAAAGAGCATGGCTGCACCCTCAGGCCTCCCTCAGGTCAGTTGCACTGACACGGGTCAGATTTTTATATTTAGAAACAAAAGAATGCAGAAATGATGTCTAGATCTTGAGGTTTACTGCCAAAGCATGCATGAATAATCATTTCAGATGAAGGATTCACAGGTCAGTTACGGTCCAATCATTCATCAGGTCTTATGATCAATCATTAGAGTACATTCAAAATGTGAAGGTATCGCACTAGACCTTGAGATTGGTTTTTCCATGCAGGGTTTGATAGATCATTGTTTTTATGTCTACAATCTGCTTACGCCCATTAAGTGAATAAAGTCAGATTATTTGCAAGATGTAAGAAGCACCAGAGGCTATGTCTCTCTCCTGAAACAGCTGATCTAACTTCTGGTAACACTACAGCCAAAGGCTTATTGTTATGCACCAAGAAGCTATGCTTGTGACAGAATAATTCATTCTACACAATGAGACGTACGTAGCATTGGTGCATTAAACTAATCATAATCAGAGTCTTTTATATTATTTGTATTTGGCTTTCATTAAAACAATAGGGAAGATGTAATACTTTTCATTCATAACGAAAGGTAACAACCAAAGTTCGGGATTATTAATTCTGCACATTATATTGTGTGTAACTCTGCCTGGAAACAAGTGCCCTGTAATAAGATATGAATGTGTTTTGTGGTTGTAAAATTCTATTTTTTTTTTTTATTTTGCTTGTTCAATTAATGTGGTCACGTATTTGGAGGTCCAGAACAAAGAAAAAGTTGACACACTGTTTTTCCAAGTCAAGGCATCCAGGTTTATTTATTCAAAAAGGAGGGTTTGTGCATTAAAAAAAAATCAAATATATGTTTTAAGTTTTCATTAATTCTTTATTTGATAATGAAGTTATATGCCAGTGATCAGGAAGTCAGGTTTAGCTCTTCAAGCAGCTGTTTTCCTCCATCTGTTTCAGACCTGTTGGCCCTGCGGACAGAGGAGGAGTGGGAGGAGGTAAGACAGAGGATCGGTGACCTGCCTCAGGATGAAAGTCTGACTGCAGAGTTCAATAAGGTACCGCCATCCATGCTCTTATTACTATGTATCTGTTAGTTAAGATCTGATCATAATGAAATAAGCTAAAAGTTGTGACGTTCTCCTCCAGCCTGGGTGCGAAAACAATTGTGTGTGTTTGTCTCAGGATCAGCCTGCAGTCTCTGCTCATTGTTTCAAGGAAGGAATGAAACTGGAGGCTGTTGACCCTGCTGCTCCTATTTCCATCAGGCCTGCAACTGTCACCAAGGTAACAGACTCTATTAACAAATATGACTCTGCTATGGAGCAATATTTATTTCCTGTTGGCTATTCATTGACCTTAGCTGTTGAAATTCATCGCCATGCTCTTGCTTAATTAATTCTGTTGCTAACAAATGATCTCCAACAAGTCTTGACAGACTACAAACACGGCTGAAACTGTATCCTTTGCAACTCCAAATGTGTATGTTAAATCACACAGTCTAGTGGATCTCCTTTGCTCTAGTCTGACTTAACAGAATATTCCACCAGTGTTCCTCTCTACTTCAGGTGTTCAACGAGCAGTACTTCCTGGTGACGATGGATGACCTGTGTGGCATTGAGGAGTCAGAGGGTGCTGGGAGGTCCTTTCTGTGTCACAGGGACAGCCCGGGGATCTTCCCTGCTCAGTGGAGCCTCAAAAACGGACTCCCTCTCAGTCCCCCACCAGGTTTGCTCTGTCAAATGTTGTCCCTTTAGAACCACTGGGTTTTTTTTATCAGCTCACAATGATATCAGAGTCTTTACGTTTCTATCCTTGGCTTTATTTGCTTCTCTCTTTCTGTTGATTGATTCTTTCCTTTCTTTTATACACAGGATACCAGGGTCCAGACTTTGACTGGGCAGATTACCTGAAACAATGCGAGGCTGAGGCAGCTCCTCAGCATTGCTTCCCAACTGTAAGTCACACTAGTCAAGTTCACTGTAGTCAGGCTTCAGTGTGTAAAAACCCACCAACAGATGCTGGTCAGACCCACACTTGTAACACTGGTCGCTCCGTTTAAGAGTCCGTGTGAGTCGAGCTATTAAACGTCTCCCAGTGCTCTCCATTAGTCATTGTCAAAGGGATATTTAAATTGGAATTTTGTTGTCGTCTCATATTATTATATTGCTGCCGAGGTGCTGTGCTGTGATGCAGTGTGCCTTTGTGAACGAATAAAATTTTAATCACCATTAGCAAGCTGTCGGAGCCTCTTTCCTATTACTTGTTGTATTATCCAAGCAGCAATTCAGGCTACTGATGAGATCTTTTTTCCTTTACTGAAATGAAGTAAACTTTTTACTGTATACAGGTTTAATTTGTGTGTGATTTAATGCCATTGATGCAATAAGGTCTAGACATCTGAAAATGACAGCCTTCCTCTGTACTGCGGCAGCCTGCTAAGTATCTCTGTATCTCCTATACCTCTTGTGTAAACTTACTTGTCACCTGGACAATTTGAGTTTGGACCTGGTTCAGATCAATGCTATAATACAAAGTCTCCCTACACCAGGCATGCAAGCACATTGTCACTGTGTTTGCAGTAGCCTTTATTTTTTGCAGAAATAAATTTTATATTTTGTTTCCCATGCTGTCACAAATGTTTTCACCTAATATTTTCCCGTCATGTGATAGAATACGCATAATAAGTTGTCAGTGATGATCCCATGTGTCCACGGTGTGATGGTTTGTTTAACCAAAGGAAAATTACTATATACTGTATATGGGTTTTCATAATGGGAAATAAAATCACACATACAATCATTATTTGCTCTCACATGTTTTCCCATTTCTTGTTAACCTATCAGGAGCAGTGTGACCATAGCTTCAAAGAGGCCATGAAACTGGAGGCCGTCAACCCACTGTCACCCGAGAACATTCACGTGGCAACTGTCAACAGGGTCAAAGGGCAATACATTTGGCTCAGTCTGGAAGGTGAGACTGGGTACTCAAAAGAATGTGTTTATTTTAAAATAATTTCTGTTGCAGAAGAATCCCACAACACATTAACAACCATGTCAGGTAGAACTATGTGGCTCTAATATGGCTCCCTGGGTCTGTAGGTAAAAGTTTAAAGTAGTTTCTATGGAGAAAACGAGAACACACACTTTAATCAAGGCACAAGGAGTGAAGAATGAGGCTTCAGGATGCTTTTGCTGAATTTTGCATCAACAGTCACTGTGTGTATGTTCGTGCAGGACTGAAGCAGCCCATGCCAGAGCTGATAGTTCATGTGGATTCCCTCGACATCTTCCCAGTCAGCTGGTGTGAAACAAACGGCTATCCACTCGTCTACCCCATCAAACCCTCAGGTATGCAGGCAGCATCATCGGCATCTTAGTGGACTCTCACCACTCGAATTACAAATCTGTCTGAAAAAGAATGTTACTTATGCTGTGACAAACGTACTGCAATCTGTTTTTCATCCCAACTAGTGTGACTGGGCACACCTCATTCTTCTTTTTGTTTTTTTTTCCAGTTGAAAAAGACAAGAAGGTTGCTGTGGTGCAGCCTGAGAAACAGTGAGTAGAAGAAGGTTGAGGGTGTTGACTATTAGTTAGCTTGAATAGATCAAGTCTGATCACCTTTAAACATCTGACTCACTTTTCATCACTTCACAGCCGAACTCCACCAAAGTCATTGTCACCTGACACTGTCAAGCAGGCGATGGCCAGCCAGTCAGAGACTGGTGAGTGCAATGTCTCAGGTCTCATTGAAGGATTCCACACTATTCTCTGCTCCATCTACAGACTGTTTGCATTTTATTTTATGTCCACATACAGGCCAGGGGAACGGGAAATACTGCTGTCCCAAAATCTACTTCAACCACCGCTGCTTCTCTGGGCCTTACCTTAACAAGGGACGCATTGCAGAGCTGCCTCAGTTCATTGGCCCCGGAAATTGTGTCCTTGTGCTCAAAGAGGTGAGGGTGGCTAATCCACTTGTTTACTACAGTATATGAATAGCACCAAGAACAGGTATCATCCTTCAAGCCTTAAAAACACATTATGTGATTTCAGTCGCTAGCAGTCAAAATAATAACAAAAGACAGAGTTTGATGACTTGATGAACTAGCAAGGGATCATGGGAGTTTTTCTCTTCATTGTTTAACTAACCACCATTGTAGATAAAAATGAATGAAGTGCTAAATCATGAGGGAGCAATAAACACAACAATACACAATGGAGTAGCAACTTAGTCCACCTCTAAATTAAACTCTGACATATCATCTGGTGTTCCCTGTGTTTGAACACAGGTTGTAACATCTAGAGAGGCTAAAAGGAATATTATCTCATTGGATAATTTGGAAACATTTAGGATAAATGCAAAACTCACTAAAATAATTCACATAGGTCTAGTTAGACATTTTAAAGCAGAGTGTCACATATCCCTTAAAACACAAACAAGACGGTCGATTGTGTTGTGTTCTGCTTTTTGCAACCTTAATAATGGTACAGACATTCATTATTCCCAGAGGAGGAATTGGAGGCTTTAAAGAAACCTTAGTTTTCCATATAGCATCAAGTCAAAATTTCCATTTGTCCAATTCTTTACTTTTTGACCAAAATTCTGCAAAACAAACAACATTGCACTGAGCTCCAGTTATGCTTTGTGTTCGGTGCTAACTAGCAAATTGTTTTTTTCACAGTTATTTTTTGGGGGCATTTTTGCCTTTATTGGATAGTGACAGCTGAAGAGGTGACAGGAAATGTGGGAGAGAAGATGTGCGGCAAATGGCTACGGGCAGAATCAAACCCGCGCTAACCGCTAGAGGACTATAGCCTCGTGTATATGGGGCGCACACTCTAACCACTGCGCTATCTGCGCCCCTAACTAGCAAGTTTTAAAACTGAGATGGTGAACATGGTAAACATTATACTTACTAAACATCAGCATCTTAGCATTGTCATTTTGAGCATGTTTGAATGCTGAAGTTAGAATTTAGCTCAAAGCACTGGTGTGCCAAAGTCGAAGCTGCTTGCATGGATGTAGACTGTTTGTCTTATAATTGTTCAACTTGTCATGAATATTTATCCATCGCCCACCATGGTGTGGAGACTACATTTCCCATACACCCTTTTGTCTGGAAAGGAAGATTATCCAGCCTTCAGGTAATTGATTTAATATCGATCAGTACACAGATGTAGGTTCATTTGCATTGAAAGCAGTGCTCCCTCCCTCGCTTTGTGTGGTAAAGCAGTGTCCTTTATACCCTAAATCAATAACCAATGGAACATAATGCTGAGGCCACTAATGGCTGCTAATCTATTACCAATCAACAGTCACACTTCATAGACCTTTATACAATGGGGACGTGACACAAACTCGCCACTGAATGGTTTGCATAAAACTGTTCACACCAGCAGAAATGCGAATATGCGACAATATGCTCCAATATGCGAGTTTGGAACAAAGGAATTGAAATTAAAGAAATTAAATCCACACATACTCAATGCAGATCAAACAGGACAGGGACTGGCAGAAAGTTATCAGCTTGTAAAACTCTGACCAGCTGGCATGCAGGTAGAGAGAGGTCACATTCAGCAGGTTCATCTCAGCTACCAGTCCTGGTGCTTCAGTCTAGTTCACTCCATGAAGAAGTATTAATATGTTAAAACACAGACTGAGGCAGCAGTGGACCAGCAACTCGTGTGTTCCTATCAAAGTAGTCTGGATTTGAAGAGAGGACAGATCATTTGCCAATTGCTAAATTCCACTCTGCGGGAGTAAACGATGTTACTCATCCCAAGTCACTTTTGGAGCCTTGTCTTTATAATTTTGTGTCCTTTGTAATATAATACAGAGTGCTGACAAACAAAAAATCAGCAGGTACACAATTGTGGCATTCGTTTTGCACAATATGATTATTTTTCTGAACTTTCACACTGCAAACGTTCAGAAAAACTGACCTTGTTGCAGAAATAATAGCTTTTTTACCACCTACATATTTGCTTTCTGTGTAAAAGCACTAATGATTAAAACAACAGTCCAACGGCAATTAAAGTCTCAAAGTGAATATCGTGACTTATGTAAAAATGCTACACTTACACCCTTAGAAAATAAATGACCCAACCTTCTAACCCACGGATATCCTTTTAAGTGTTGCAATTCTTGTCTTGCTTGTCTTGTATCCAGGTATTGACTCTGCTGATAAACTCAGCATACAAGCCCAGCCGGGTGCTGAGAGAGCTGCAGCTGGACCAGGAGAGCCGCTGGCAAGGCCATGGAGAGACTCTCAAAGCCAAGTATGGGGAAAGGCCATTAAATCCTCAGCACAAAATTCTCTGCTCTGTAGAGAACCTGCAGGAGTAGTGGGAGTGTTCACAGCTGGCCTATTTTAAGACACATCCTGGATTTAATGCGTACTTAAATGTCCAAGTGGAAATAGATATCTGCACACCAGAACCCAGCACCTTCTCTTCATAGTTAAAGCAACGACTTAGCCGACAGCATCTGGGTTACGTTTAAGAGACGCTGCTCGTCGTAGCGACCTGGTTAGATCAAAATTAACATAGAAGCTTTAGTGAGCGAGAAGAGTCAGATATGTTTTTCCTTTTGTTTTTGAAAATCTAATCAACCTATTGTGTGAAAATATGAACAATTTATATATGTATTAACTGTTTAACCTTGCTGTTCTTTATATGTTAGATACAAGGGAAAGAGTTACCGGGCCACTGTGGAAATAGTTCGCACGGCAGACCGCGTGGCAGACTTCTGCAGGAAAACCTGCATCAAGCTAGAGTGCTGCCCAAACCTGTTTGGACCACGCATGGTTCTGGACCGCTGTTCTGAGAACTGCTCTGTCCTCACAAAGACCAAATACAGTATGTGGTTTGCAGAACTAGAGACTGTCCTTTGTTGAGACTTGATATGAGATATTGGGTCAACGGGAATGGCTGCTTTCTTATCAAAGGAGACAATAAAAACAACCTCTAATTGCTGTGATAAGTTTGCAATAGCTCAGATATCTTTTTATTTGCTTTGCAGTTGTGACCTTAGTTCCAAACATAATTCAAACTTGCTTTCATTCAACAAAAAGCTCATTAATTTCTCCTCATAGAAACCTTCGAATGGAAATCCCCAATAAGTACATAAACGCTCCATAATGAATTCAGAAATTCTGTGAAGCAGCAGGGATAGAGATTGTGATTTAGAAATCCCAATAACGTTCCACAGGCAGCAAATGAGCGGGTATTCATTTGCTGCCTGTGGAACATTATTGGGATTCCTAAATCACAATAACAGTTTGCTCTCTTTTAGCTTTTACTGAAGTAACCATAATCACTTATTTGTTGATATGTCGACTTGCTGCACTGCAAGGTAGGAGTTAAGAAACTGATGCAATTTGATAGCAATAGACAAATGACTGCACTTACTCTTTTGTGTTATACTTTCACTCCAGGCAGCACATATGCCCCACAGACATGCTTTTCCTGTGGAGAATATATGTATAGAAAATAAAGTATTAAAATCTCAATCATATATTAATATCTCTGACATGCCAAATGCAACTAAAAACAATAAGCGTGTTGTCTTTTCACCAGCGTATTACTACGGAAAGAAAAAGAGTAAACGTGTTGGCCGTCCACCTGGGGGACACTCCAACCTTGAGGGTGGAGTGAAGAGAAGAGGGAGGAAGAGGAAGAGGAGGAAGCAACTCTTTGTCCATAAGAAACGACGCTCCTCAGCCTCAGTAGACAACACGCCTGCTGGTTCTCCGCAGGTAACACACTTATTTTCTTCGTTAAGCAAAATATAAAAAGATGCATCGGTTGTATCATTGTTAAAACCACATTGTTACCTTTGATTCCTCCTCACCTTTCACTTGAATCTGTGCCAATTGACTGTTTGGTGTCCTTGTCTTTGGCTCACAGGGCAGTGGAGAGGAAGAAGATCTGGATGAAGACGACTCCCTGAGTGAAGACTCTGGCTCAGAGCTGCAGGATGAGCTCCAAGATGATTCTGAGCAATCTTTTGGGAAATCCCAGCCCACCACGCCGTCTCCTTCCCCACCAGCAACCCCGAGGCCCACGCGCCGGCGCCGGAAACCCCGCTCACCCTCATTCTCAGATGATGAGAACCGCCCTCCCTCACCAAAGGTAGGGAAAGTCATGAGTTTTAAAAATACAATAAACAAATAATGAAACATTCTGAAATTTCTTTTCTTCTACAATTTGTTTTAATTGTTTATGTTCCAGAGTGTATCTTAAATGACATGTTTTCATTGTGATCTGAAGCTTCTTGAAACAGCTTATGGGGAAATTAGCAAGACTGAAACAACCTGTGTTTCTTATATGAATTTTTCAGGTCTGATACCCTTTCTTCTCAGCTTCAATTGTAAGGGTTAAAATAACCTGAGTGTTTCCACTTCAGCTGGGAGATTTGTCTGAGTCACCTTGTCTGTGTATTTATAGACTTCAAAGAATGAGCCTCCTCAGAAGTTGTGTTTGGACACCAGCCCACTGGAGTGGAGTGTTACTGATGTGGTTCGCTTCATCAGGACCACTGACTGTGCACCTCTTGCACGGATTTTTCTGGACCAGGTAAGACTTAACCCTGCTTCAATAAGTGCATTATCACAAATACAAAACATCAATGTACAAAATACTTTACCCAAAGCTAATTTTAGAATCTGCATCTCATATGTGTTTGGTTTATAGGAGATTGATGGACAGGCGCTGCTACTTCTGAACCTCCCAACAGTGCAAGAGTGTATGGACCTGAAGCTGGGACCAGCCATCAAGCTGTGCCACCACATTGAGAGGGTCAAGCTGGCATTTTATCAGCAGTTCGCCACGTAGCTCATGGGGAATGAACATGGACGTGACTGCATCCTGCTCTGTGTATTCATGTTGTGAAAAACTTCATTTTCCCATTCTGAGTTGTCTTTACACTGGACATCCTTTCAGAATCCTGCAAATACATAATGTCAGACAAGCATGGACATGAGCTGGAAAGGAACATTTTCCTATCACTGAAAAAATAACAAAGAAGAGCTACATAGGGTCCAAAACACTTCAGCTACTCTTTAGGAAGGCACAGTGAAGGACTGAAAGATGGCTTCATTCAGGAGGTGTTAATGCCATAAATAAGTTAAAAAGCCTTTATTGCAAAAAAAAAAAAAAAATGCAAGCCATCATCAAGGATTCACTTTCTTGAGACAGATTGGGTTCGAGGCTAGCTATGTTTTAATACAGGCTTCTCAACTTATTTGTGTCTTTATAGTGCATTGGATTCTTCTCTCTTAATTCCACTGTATGAGGAAGAGTGACTGAGCACCAGTGCAACTCCATTGTTCTTGTGTGGCTGTTCATGATTTCAGTTTGCCTTGATGTATCTAAAAGGGAACACCACTGAATCACATCTTTTACTTTCCATACTAAAATATTTAGTATCTGCTAGTCATCATTTGCTATGATCGGCTATGATTTCACACTTGAGTCTAATTTTACTGAAAATTGTTCAACATTTTTTGTGCAGATGACTGTACACATGGTAAATGACTGCCCACTTACAATTAAGCACTTCAAAACTAATGTTATTCACACAATCAATTTCTTTTCAAAAATGCCAAGCTGTATCTTTTAGTACCAACAGACTTGGAACCTTTTACAAGCTTTTTTTTTTTTTTTTTTACAGAATCTTAAATTCTTAAAGAGAACATTTGGCACATTAATTAAGCAGAGAAACAATTTGTACACACAGATAAAACTTAATGGCCAGAGGCATTAATAGTAGATATACAGGGGATAGTTGATTTGAATGAATTGTATTTGCCGTTGCAGGATAAATATGATTTTACTAACACCATTTGCAAATTTTATCTAGCTGAATTTAGATACAATCTGCTTTAAAAGATCAAATTACCCTTTTTCAAGCTTCTATAATAACCAAGAGCCACCTATAGTGCAATGATTGTATATTGTAAGCACAAGCAAAACCATGCACTGTATGGTGGTATGCAAATATGTGTTTGTATATAATGTATATAGTCAAATTTCTTCTAGTGCAAACAGGGTGAAAGAAAAAAAAATCTATTGAGCAATTAACTTTCTGCATAAGCATTGTGTAAATTCCATAAATATAAAGTATATTTGCACAGAAAAGGCCTAAATTCTCATTTGAGGTGTGTGTTACAAACCAATTTAACAGTTGATTATGAGCCATTTCATATCGTATAATTAGCATTATTTCTCTAATTTAATGATACATGGGTCGTCTTAAAGAATTATATTCTCAAAATGCTTGTGGGATGAATTAGTTATTCCTCTTTTTTAACATCACTTCCTGTAGTGGTTGTTTATTGTAATGTGCTTCATTTTTTGTGAGTAAAATTTCTGTGGGTTCTGTGTTTACTCTGTTTACTCAATTGCCTCTAGTTTCCGCTGTACTCAACGCAATGGAACAGATTTTCAACAAAATCTTAAAAGGTTCGAACTGCTATTTAAAGTGAAGGCTGCAATTAAAGTCGTAAACAATGAATTTTACATGTTTCTTGCGTTTGTCCTATATTTCCCAGCATGCATTACGTGGCTGCGCAGGTCACCTGACAAAACGTCTGTCAACATGAGTGGGCACTGTTGGGAAGGGAAGCCGCTGGATGTACGTGGAACGAAAGTAATGATCTGCAATTACTCGTTTTTTAAACATACGAGATGTTTTTGTAGGCTTCAAAGTCATGAGCAACCGGTGCACTTGTTCCCGACGCTTAAGAGGGAAATTTAAGTCTGCTAGGCCTAGCATTGGCTTAATGGAACTGTTATGTTAGCTTGGAGGCTAGGTAGGCAATGATAGCGTATCAGCCGCTCCTTTTTAACTGGACGTTTGGCTCTTAACATTTCGCTAATCACTGGTTGGCGTACATTGTACCACACATTCAATCTACTTTAGTATATTTTGTCTATATCAGTATCTTCCAAACATAGCTATTGCTGATGTGTCCGTTACTAATGTTAGCTCGAGCAAGGAAAGGTTTTCCCGGTTGCATTTGTAATTTTGCAGCTCGGTTTTTAAAGTGTGTAGACGAGTTAATTCCTGATACGTAGTAAATTATTGCAACTTTCAGTTCCGTTTTTTTTTTTTTACCTCTCTCATGACAAATAGCTATGTTTTTATGGGTGCCTGAAGGAGAATGAGCGAACGCCTGGAGAGGCGAGGATGCCACCATCTTTCAATGAAGACTGTCCATCTTAGCATATCGATTAGCTGACCGACAACTCCGGGAGAGGATTGGGAAGCACGTAGACTTTGAGAGCAGCTACTGCTGTCGACTTTATTAATTTGCCTTATCCAGCTCTTCTGTCCAATGAATACTGTCAGTGGTGTCAACATGCTGTCCCAGCTCGGGGAGGCGGCACTAGCAAAGCTGCCCGCTGTGCCCTTCACCAACACGTCGGCGTCCTCAAGCCCGACGACAGGTACTAATAACCGCGGGTGCGAGAATGGCGCCTTGATGGACTCTTTTGGGATTTTTCTGCAAGGACTTCTCGCTGTGGTGGCGTTCAGCACGCTGATGTGTAAGTATGGCCATGGGGTCTTCTGTTTGCCAGATATTTGACTCCAGCTGCTGATGGAACAGGAATTATCCGATAGCGTCCCTCGGTTAATCAAATGCGATATTGATTACAGCTGGGAGGATCTTTCCCAAGTCTGTAATGGGCAAAGGCAAACAATAATAAAGTATAATGGCTTCCTGTCTCTTGCGAAACTAGTTGTTTGGTTCAGCATAATACCACAGCTGCTCGTTTGCAAAAGCTTATTTGCAGTGTTTGTAATAAAAGCTTCTATTCTCTATGACATTTCCTGCTACAAAATACCTATTCGGCCCCTCTGAAGTTAAAACTCGGTCATGACATTACCTAAAATGTAGTTTTTATTTTTCTAGATGATAGAAATGATTGAAAAAATATGAAGTTAAGGAGCAAAGACAGAATTGACTGATGCTTACCTCGAGTATGTGTCTTGGAGATTCACTGAAACTGCAACAAGCACTGACAGCTCAAATGCACTTGTGTAAAAGTGATTTGCAGAGAGAAAACAGTTCCAGTGTATTTAGTAAAACGTCTGCTAATCAAGTGCACTATTTCAAGCAAATGTTAATCAGTGTATCCTGCATCTGCTTCACTGTAAAAGCCATAATTATTTTACTTTCCTCTGAGTTTTCTTCAGGAACTGGTATGTAGGAATTTCAAAGGCATACTACATTGCCAAACTGATTTTTCCACTAATGTACACTGAGGTCATTCTTTCTCCCTGTGAATCATCTGCACTGGAATGTTGCCATCTCTGGCTAAGGTGGCTTTATTTTAGAGGTAGACAGCAGAACTTGCACACCACTGACAGCTGCATGGCTTAATGATAGCAATCTCAGTTTTGTGTGTCCCTAGCAGCTTTGCAGCAGTGAGGAATGATCACCATCTTTTGTGCATTTTTTTTTGCTTTAGGCAGAAGGAGTAGGCCTCTAGCGACATTCATATCACCCAGCTGTGTGCAGGGTGTGCATAGTCTGAGGTCAGACTTGTGCTCAGTGCAAAACCTGATGTCACGCCTTGCAGTACAACTAACCCACATGAAAACACAAACAGCCTTGAGCAGATATTCTGGTGGTACCACAAGATTTAGTGCAAGCCATGACAAATTAGATCGTTTGACGTATTCTCTACATTTTGGGCCATGTGTAGAAGGTAATAGTCAGTGTCTGATGTGAGAAAAGTAAATGAGTGATATAATGTGGTAAGGCTCCCCTCTCATGCAGCTCTGTTTCGTAGGAGCTAAAAGAAGAGGGTAATGGGGGTGTCATGGAAAACAAGTCGCTATTGTGAAGAACAGCAAGAGCTTTATTTGTGTCTGACATGTTGCTGCTTTCAATAATGAGCCCTCTTGCATAAACACCATGACTCCTTGACATAGAGGGAATAATTAGTCACTTCTAAAACACTTTTTGCAGCATTTCACATAATTAAATCGTCATTATTTTTAACAATTGATTTGATAAAACATGGATATTTTTAAAACAAGATATTCTCAAAGTGCCTTTTGTGTGATGAATCTGTTTTTTCTTCTTTTTCTACACAAGTTTCTGTAGTGGTGATTTACTGTACTGTGCTTAAGTTGTTGGGAGTAAACCTTCTGTGGGTTAAGTGTTAACTCATTTTCTTGTAGTTTCCGCAGTACTCAACACAATGGGACAGCTTTTCAAGTCTACCTTTCAAGATTCTAACTGCTGTTTGAAGAGAAGAACCTGTAAACAATGATTTTCTGACAGTTCCTTGCATTTGTCAGATTTTTCTTAGCATATAGTACATTTCGTGGCAACGCAGGTCATATGACAGAACGCCTCTCAACATGAGTAATGCATTTGGAGTCCTGATGTTAGAAAAGTCAATACGTGATAGAATGTGTTAAGGCTCCCCTCTCATCAATCAGTTTCAGAGGAGTTAAAAGGAATCATTAAAGTGAGGACCTCTAAAATGGCCATAACTTTGACAACCCAGGATAGAAAGAGGCGTGACACACAGTACAGTAGTTGCAGTATTTGTTATCTCGGGAACAATGTTTTGCTCAAACTAATGTATGACTGTTTCAGGTCACTTTGATTCTGTTTACAGAGGCACCTTCAATTACTATGATTTTTCCAGCTTGGTCAGGCTAGATGTAAGATTTTGATCACCAAACACTGAAGAAGCCTATCCCAGCTGACTTTGGGCGTGAGGCGGGGTACACCCTGGACAAGTCGCCAGTTTATCACAGGACCACACATACAAAGACAAACAAACCTTCACACTCACATCCACGCCTACGGGCAATTTAGAGTCACCAATTCACCTATATTGCATGTTTTTGGTGGTGGGAGGAAGCCGGAGAACCTGGAGGGAACCCATGCAGACACGGGGAGAACATGCAAACTCCACACAGAAAAGTCCTAGGTCCTCACATGTAACCATTAAAATGCTAATTGGACCTTTGTCAACTCACAGGAGGGTTGTCACTTGGTGTAAAGAAAATAAAGGAGATTCTTTTTGAGTGCTGTGTTTGTATGAGTGATATGCACTGAAATCCTTCTATCTTCCTTTGTGGCGCACTCTATCCTCCACAGTGAAACGCTTCAGGGAGCCGAAACACGAGAGGAGACCCTGGAGGATCTGGTAAGGCAGCTGAGCCAGCTTAAATACATTTCTCTGCAAAGGCATCAAATGAATCCTACGAGAGAGTGCCTTGGAAAAACTGTCCTATCTCTATGCAGGTTCCTGGACACTTCAAAACAGGCCATCGGGATGCTGTTTATCCACTTTGCTAATGTTTACTTGTCAGACCTAACGGAGGATCCCTGCTCACTGTGAGTCAACCCTGTTTTTGACTGTTCTTGACAGAGACCCCTGCACACAAGCTCTTAATGCAGTGTTAAATTATGCTCACTTTTCTGTCCCTCCCAGATACCTCATTAACTTCCTGCTGGATGCGTCTCTGGGCATGTTGCTGATCTATGCTGGAGTGAGAATCGTCAGTGCTATTGTAGAATGGAGGCAGTGGGACTCTCTGCGTTTTGGAGAATATGGTGAGGATCGCGTGTGAGTGGTATAGTGGAACCAGCCTATTCCTAAAATGCTGGTAATGTCCAGTGGAGGGCAGTAGATGCTCTCTGTACTGCAGTGGTGCAATGTCATTTCTTACATTGCCGGTGCCCTGTTTTGTCCCCAAAACAGTTTGTACAACTCTGAAGCAGTGAAGTTGGACAATGATCTTTGCTACATATCTGAATACCTAAGCCGATTGATTCCCAATAATCTGTCTCTTTTCTTATATGTTTGTTAATGTGTGTGTGTGCGTGTGCGTGTGCGTGTGTGTGTGTAGGAGAGCCAGTGCAGTGCACAGCATGGTTGGGTCAGTGTATCCTCTACATCCTCATCATGATGTTTGAGAAGGTCCTTATCATGCTGATCCTCCTCATCCCCCTGTGGAAAAAGGTCAGGAAACAAAGAGATGATAATGATTTGAAAATAGCTGGTTAAATTAGTGCCCATTGTTGTCCTTAAAATCTTGCTGAATTTGAGACAAATTGCACAAGGACTCTCCAGAACCATCATGAACCATTATTTTCTGTTTGAGACTGTAGCATAATCAGTGTGTATCCTTGTTATTTTCCAATGTATGGTTAGCATTCATTCATTTTTTATTTTGTCCATAGATAATTTTTCCCATTACATCTACGTACATCTTTTACATCTTTTCTTTTTTCATCTTTTGCTTTTTTCTTTCCGCTCCTCCCTCTATTCATCAGAAAATAAAGCCAGTGAGAGTCAGAATGCTTCAGGTGATCATCTTACTCAGAATAAAATGGCTCCTTCAATTCCTTAATTAAGTTGTTAAGCAAATTATCACATATTCTAAGCCCTCCTTATCTTACAGACTAGATTTGCAGGTATACTCTCTCTAAAGATGTTTGTTTCCATGTTGTATGTGCTCCACTGGACTATCCTTCTTCCATTTAAATAGATACAGACTATTAGTGGCCCTACTGATCTTACTACTTCAACTTTCCAGTGTAATGCTAGGTGTTTTGTCTGTGCTGCTGTGAATATGCTTATGTCTGTGCTTGTATGTGTGTGTTACAGCTGACCCTTCTCAACCCCATAGAGAATCCTGACCTGGAACTGGCCATCGTCATGCTCATCGTTCCATTCTTCGTCAATGTAAGTCTACTTGTTGCTATGGATTTTTCTTTGCACACTGATTTAACAGTTCCCGGAGCACCATTGCGTAGTGAGATTCTGCTTGTTGGTGCCTTAAATCAATCATTAATTAAATCATGTTTGTTTATACCTTGACCGTTGTCCTTTTTTGTGAGTATAAATGCAAAACAAATCTGCTCAGTTTTGTTGAATAATATAAAATCACCTCTGTTAATTGTCCACGGGCTAATTAATATTCACCACACTATTTTCTGTGTTTCCCTTAGGCCCTCATGTTCTGGGTGGTTGATAATTTCCTTATGAAGAAGCACAGGACCAAAGCAAAGCTGGAGGAGAGAGAGGAGAACTCACGGGGAAACGGCAAGGTGCGCTACAGACGAGCTATGTCCCATGACGACTCAGAATCAGAGGTAAGTTCAACTGTAGTAATGCCGCTTTAGGACACACCACAGATAAGATAAGATAAGATAAGATAAGATAAGATAGCTCATCAATAATATCCATTTTTATGCCTCTGCCCTGATGATAACCGTGACTGAAGACAGTATGTTTTGGGAACGTCTGCTCTGTTCTCACCAACATGACATCTCAGGAATGTCCTGAGGGAGCTTCTTTAAATATCACACAATAGTCCACTAGGACTCAATGATGAACTAATTAGAAGTAGCTTATCAGAGGTCAAAGTCACTGTGAGCTCAACAGACATGTTTTTAGTCAAGAATTCATCTGCTAATTATGAAAACATTTCACATAAATGTGTAATAGGATAAAATGATGAAGTGATGACATTTTATATCCCAAATGTCAATGGTCAACTTCATAATGTTCGGAAAAAATAGTTTTCTGACCATTATTCAACTCTTCACATTTGGTCGGTAACTGAATTGGTGAAACTAATCTTGGGTGTCCACATTGAAACTGTGGTGATTGTATAAAAACTATGCTGGTAGATTGAAGATGTGTATGAAGCATTCGCGTTTTTGAATTCAATGTTTCTTTGCAGCAAAATGAATATTTGAAACATTGTAGTCCACCACAAGCTCTTTGGTTTTGCTGATCTTGAGCTTCATTTGACAAAACTTAGTTCCTACACACAGTATATCATGTCAGTCTCGTCAGAAATGGATAGAAACTACAACTGTACAGTGTCTGTAGGTATACAGCCACACAGTGGTAATTTTTGTCATTCAAAACATTGGTACGTTGTTGAGGTTGATCAGTAGTCAAGACTTTGGAGTCAAGGAAGGAAAGAGAGTGAATACTCCTTGGCACAGAAGCCACACACAGCCTCTCTTTTGAAACTCTGTTTCAGTTTGACTCTCTGCAGTTCTTGGTCTCCAGGACTGATTGACACCGTTACGGACAAAGTTAATTGTTACTACTTCAACACACTGTCAGTAGGACAAGATACATGTCCGAGGGCTGGTTTGGTTGCCTAGATCATGGTCCCCAGTTATTTTATAAACTTGTAATGCTGAGCTCTACTCCTCACACATCATTTATACACCTACAAAGAATAAAGTCAGAACACCAGACTGATATAAGTGCATTTTCAACTATCTTAAGCAGCAAAGCTACTTCAGTAGAGGTCCATACTACCACACTGTTTCTGATCCAGAATGTTTGACCCATAAATAAAGCATTCCCTGACCGGGAATCGAACCCGGTCCGCGGCGGTGAGAGCGCCGAATCCTAACCACTAGACCATCAGGGACATCTGTGATCATGTTGAGGAATCTCCTGGATTTAAAGAAGGCATTTTTGTGTTTCTACATGCTGCCTCTAGTGGTGGTAAAGGTACACAGAAACACACACAGTGTTACTGTGAAACTGATCTCACAGTTGTCACAGCAGGTCCTTATTGTCCAGCTCCTACAGGTTTTTGCACAAATACTTTCCATTTGAATCAACAAGTATAGTGGTAGGCTTTAAACAATGGACAGATGGTGTAGCTGTGCCACACCTCATTTTAATTGATTTTAACTGAGAACTATGTTAACATTAGCTGCTTCCATGCAAGTGACATTTATTGTGACACTTTCATTTTACATATTGATCATCATTGCTTCACTTCACTCATAAATGTCTCTTTTTACAAAGAGAAACAAGTAGCAAGTGGCGGGGGATATTGATTACTATGTTTTCTTGTTTATATCTGTGGGTTGATCTAGCAAATTTAATTAAATCAGAGCTCAGGCTGGCATCTTTCAGAAGGTCCTAAAGTTTCTAATTTGTTTTTTCCAGAATTAGGATTTGTTCAAATTTAAATGGTTTAAAATCCCATTTGTATTAAAGATCAAACCAAGAGGAAAACCCCCAAATTTGATACTCAACCTTTTTTTTTTGTTTCTCTGTAATTTAGTGCAATTCTCTCTTTAATATGCTGGCAATACTAATTTCTTTTAGCATTTAGTAAAATACTTCTAACTAAATAATAAAAGGTAATTTAATAAAAAAGTAAGATAGTCTTTAGGGGGGGTGTTGAAGAATGTATTCTAAAACCTTTAAGAAATAAAAAGAGCCAGTCATCACCTTGTTAAACTGGTAATGAATTGCCACCACACACACACACACACACACACATATACACAACTCCCCTCGATATTGAGGGCTAAACAACTCTCTGCCCTGAGCCTAGTCGCGCATATTTCTGGTCCTCCGCGCTGGTAGTTTATGTAACATAGCCAGACTACATGTGGAGTGTCAGAGGGAGGGGGAGACGATGGAGCTGTGTATATTGTCGGATCTGTGTTTGCGTAGTTGTATTTCTCATCAGTGGTTAGATGACAAAAACAAATGTAAAGCTACTTTTCCTGCCATTTTAACATTTGAATGGCCAAAGCAGTAAGAACAAAAGCCAGCCTCTTTCTACTTCCTTTGGAGTGCTGCATGTGACCTCACACAGAGCACGCTTTCAGCAGAGTGCAGTGGGGGATGGGCTGTGCTGAAAGCCATTTACTCGTTTGAGCAGCTGCAGCTGCTCTCTGTAGCGGGCCAGTGGCGCAATGGATAACGCGTCTGACTACGGATCAGAAGATTCTAGGTTCGACTCCTGGCTGGCTCGTGTTCATTTTTAGTCGTACTGGTTTTGTTCGGCTGAAAAACACCAGTTTATCAAATGAAATAATCACTCTATCAGGTCTACAAGACAAGGTCATTTAACTTACTGACATAATATATATATATATATATATATATATATATATATATATATATATATATATATATATATATACACACACACACACACACACAACACAGTCTGAAAATAACCATAATGATGTAAGCTATTTTGACTTGGACTTGAGACACAGACATTACCATGAAGGTTTAGTCTGCTTTGTTATCATTTGTATCATTTGTTTGTGGGACCCTATAGATAGTACAAAGTACAGGTTCAAATGTCTACAGCAGCAGTGAAACACTATTGGTCTAAATTACAACATCAAATACACTGAACAAACTAAGTATTGAGCCAGGCCACAATGTTGCAGGCACCCAATCCTAACCTCTAGACCGGCCTGTGATTGTTGGTTGTTGGTGAATCCGATATATTTGATATTGAATTAAAAGGTAAGTTTAGATTTGAGGCTTTATGTGAGACACTGAATTAAATATGACACATGATCTCAATTATGTTTTCAAAATAGGTCAATATTGATATTTATCATGATATATGAATAGTATCCTGATAATGACTGAAGCCTAAAAAAAACATTGGATCCATTAGTTAACTTAAGAGTATAGTTTAAAAAATATGTTAATAAAAAAAAAAGAATTAACATTTCACTGTGCAAACATGGCTTGGTTTAGAATATGTTTTGTGATGATAATAAAAAACATATAAAACAGCATCTAGACAAAATAGAAACCTTTAACTTTGCAAACAGGATTTATCTGCCTTAACAAAACAAGACAAGGATACGTTGTATCATTCTTTATATAATCTTTCTCTTCAGACCCCCAACTTTGTGACGACAAATCACTAAATGGCTGCACCCTATAATCCAGAATCCAGCATGTGATTTGTGTTACATTTTTACTAACCAGCCAGAATATTAGATATTAGATGAATGAAGTTTGTTTGTTTTTTTGTCCTTTTCTGAAAGACCTTTATCGTGTGATCATGAATGTGTCTCCCACTCAGCTAACTTTGCTTTACATTTTCTGTCTCCTGTTTTTTTTTGTTTTAGATCCTTTTCTCAGCAGATGACGAAATGGATGAGTCAGATGAGGATGACGTTCGTCGGCTCACTGGCCTAAAGACGGTGAAGAAGAAGAAGCTTCGAATGGGGATCCCTGTTTGACGTGTGTGGCTTCCCTATTCCTGGTCACTCACAGGCTCACATAGACATTCCTCACACCGCCACAGATTCTGTATCAGCCTTAAGAGTTGACACGGTCATTTCAAACGTAGGATGCCCTTCGATGGCAGAAGAAAGTACTGTAATTGATTTCCCTTCACTGTTGACTGCTGGAGGACTTCATGAACTGTGTCTAACCAGGGATTTAATTTAACACACTGGGAGATAGTTTGGGAGATTTAAGTTTCTGCAGGTATTTCAGGTCACTGTTGCATTTAGACAGCACTCCTGGGGTGAGTGTTGTGTTTAAAAGTACTGTTTGGGATAAAGAGTCCCATAATGAACATTGTTACGTCCTTTTTGCACGTGTAACAGGAGAAACATTTCGTACTGTTTGGAGTTCAGTGGCAATGTGGATCGGTGCAATTGTCCAGGAGGAGGGTGGTTGGACAAATCTCAACAGCCACCAGAGAACCAAACGTCGGTCAAGCAAAACTATTCAAGGAAATGGTTTTATTAGATACTTTAACATGTCTGAAGTGATTGTATTCCTGATGTGGATTCCATGTAAACTTTGTCCTTTCTTTTCTTATGCAGCCGTACCGACATAGCCTGAGTGTGTGTGTGTGTGTGTGTGTGTGTGCGTGTGTGTTTCTGAGAGGTGTGTACCGATAGACATGCCTGGATTGGAGGAGCATAATGTTGGGAGTATTTGAATCACTGTGTTGATGCAACTCTTAATACTACCCAGCAGTTACACTCTTTACTACTGTATATCTTGTATGTAATGTTACTTGTGTCAAAAGGAGTACATTAGTATTTGCCTCCATTTTTATCCTCTGACAGAGTCTCTTCAACCAGTGAACCTGTAGGACAGCAACAACACTTGTAATATCGGCTCGGTCAGCGTCTGTTTTTTGACACAAGTGTGTTTGTCCGTTTAAACGATGTGCCCTGGCTGTGTGGTATTTGTCTTTGAATGTCTTTGTCTTATTTTAAGTTGTGGGGTTTTTATATGTATATTTTTTAGTCTTATTTTCGGGCCAAAATGGTAACTATGCTTGTTCCAAAACTGTTCTTTATTCCTACACTCCAATGGGGAGACTAGATATGAGAACCATCTCTTGCACATTTTCCTCATTTATCACAAATTTGATTACTTTGGTGTTTGTGTGATTTTTAAAAAAAAAAGTTTTTTTTACAATAATGTGCCTGAGTGTCATTACCAGCAGGTGGTTTTTTGTTTTGTTTTGTTTTTTTAATGACTGTTTTATCCAGATCTTCAGACATGAAGCAGCATTCAGCAGGCTCTAATTTTAAGAATGTGACATGCATAGACCTCTAAACTGTGGACCAGACAGTCGGGAGAAAGGGTGTGGGTGTATGAGATTTTATGTGTGCATGCTAGTGTGTGTATACAATAGAGTAGGTGTGTGCTGGATGCTTGTGTTGAAGTGTGCGTCATTGCTGTGACTGCTGGTCCTCTTTAAAGTAAAGGGAGAGTGACATAAACTGTGACTATGATGACTAAGGTAATAGTCATGTTTTCATTATGATGTTTGTGTCATGCTGGGAAGGACTGAGCATTTTAAAGGTACACAACAGTCTCACAACAGTTATGGTAAATCTCAGCTCAACCAGGACAAAGAGGGCAAAGTGAAACTTCTAGATGATTACAAAGACAAGCGATGGAGGTAAATTATAATTATAGATGCTTTTCCAATAAAGGATGTGAAGCACTCTTTTGTGAGCTGATGCATTTTTTTCTTATATAGTTTGTGTTGTTTCAGAATTATGTGATTGGATTTTAGAAGTGCTTATACTCTGGCCATGGCGTTAAGAGAGCTGTACCCTGTCCAGTAGGCATGTGTAAGAAATGTGTGTCCAAAATAGCACCACCCTGTTGCCTGCGTGAGTAAACAATTGTGTAATTGTGAAAACAAACCTCAGATTTGGGTAAAGGTGTAACCGTCATTAGAGCCACCCAAACTCCAGTCATGATTGTGAGTGCAAAAATAGATCCAACACTAGTAGGACGACACATTTAGCATGAGTCATGGTCTTCATACACTTTTAAAAATATATCCTGGATCATGAGCTTCAATTAACACAAATACTAATACTAATATAATACTGGTAAAGCATGTCGTTTCCCCTGTTGTTTTTATCCTCCATCCCCAGTGACACCAAGTATGGGAAGATTTACCCAGACAGAGATGGTCATTACCTTCAACCCTGCATTTTGGGAGACTTAAGAAGTGTAAGGGAAATTCTTCCTTGTTGAATTTTGAGAGTTGCTAATTCTCTGTAGAATTACAGACTCGGTGTGATGAACCAGATCTCTTTAACACATGCAGCCTGAGGAGGGTGTTCCCTCCCAACTCTCAGATTCTCTAAGCTTCTATACACTCAGGGACCCACAAGATAACAGATGCACTCTTCATTAAAGCTGTTAATCGTGTCATCCACGAAACAAAGCCACCAACTGTCCTCTGATCTGATCACCTTAGGCACAGAGAATTGCCATCATCTGAAACTTCTGATAAGAGAATTGCCCTCATCTCCTGATAACCCTGCATTCCATGGCAAAGAAAATCGCTCTTCTGAACTCCTGTGCAGACATGCAGAAATGTTCTAATTCCTACAAATACAAGTACCCACACAAACCTGTTTTTTTATTTTTATTGTGAGCAAGTGGCTAATAGAGTAACGTTGACAGGATTCAGTGGTAATTATCACATACACAAGGACTGAGATTGTATATCGTTGCTTTTTAAAAGAAATTTCTCTCGGTTTATAAATCTTACAAACAGGACAGATGCTATACTCTTATTGTAAGATTCTACTGGTGGAATTGACTGAGTTAAACCAGCTTTCATATTTCCTCCGCTATTGAGTATTTAATGCTTAACAGTGAATCAGTTCATCCATCGTCACAAAGTTCACTCCTTCATTTTCAGATTATGAGGCCGAGTCTTATGACTTCGGATTCCTTTTACTATTTGCTTAATTGTTCCTCACAAGTTAAAATACCTTTTCATCACAACAGTCCAGTAAATGGAGAGAGAAAAAATGTAAGCAACGGAAAATCTAAAATACACTGTGCTGTCACACATGATGTACATTAAGTAAATGTAAAATTATATATTATTGAAAATGAAATTAAACACAAGTGAAGTATTTTATGCTTGCTGTCTTCCACATTGCTAGAGAAGTCATTTCTATAATTTGCATTTACAAAAAACCGACGATTGCTATTTGAGCTGTAGATTCAGTTCTACTATTTATTGAACATCCTCTACCCAATGATAGAGGATCTGTTACATTTTATGTTGTGTTGGGCCACATAATACCTAACTTGACTGTTTGCTGCCTATGACTCACATGAGTAAACAGCCAATCACTCTCATTCAAAAGTTAGAGTTATAGATAGTTGTTTGAGCTCTTAGTTAAACCATCATTTTATTGATTCTACTCTAACACGTCATTATAAAAGGTTAGGGGACAATTTCTCAGGCTTAAATCGAGTTAGAGCAAAGGGCAGGTGGAGTGGACACTCCTGATACCCATTTTAGCATCAAGTCCCACACCAACATAGGAAAAAAGGCATGGGTACATAAGGGAGGAGGGGGCAAACTTGTGTTGTGTCCAGAAATATCAGCTGTTGGCCTGTAAGCTTATCATAAAACATGGGAGACCCATTCCAGCTGCACCGTCCCTCACATCACACCTAATTATACACACTGACAACAGGCAGAGTTGGACAGAGGGTAGGGGGTCTGACTGACTCACTGTGTCTGAATCAGGACTATATATACAGTCAGGCTTGCTGGGAGACAAAGACATACACTGGAAAAGCAACTAGCGAATCTATCACTCCAGAAAGTGGTTTGGGTGGAATTAAAACAACAGTTTCAATCAGCATGTCAAAGGTAAGCTACATCAGGGCAAATATGCCGTTTCATTATTTACAGAAATTGAACACAGTCCTTTAGTTGTGACAACAGTGTTAACACCGTTTACTTTCCCTGTTTTTATCCATAACATTCATAATGTCCCCTTCTTTCTTTCTTTACTTCAGCCAGGCGAAGTGAAGAAGAAGAAGCGTCCCCCAATGAAGGAGGAGGACCTAAAAGGAGCCCGCAGTAAACTGGGACTGAAGGGCGAAGTCAAGAGTAAAACCTATGAAGTCATGGCTGAGTGTGGTGAGTAAACCCTTAATGGGGCACAAGCACAGAGTCCATTCCTTCTGGAGGAATTATTGATATTTTTCTGCCTTTGGAATGGATTTAAAACTCCTGAAAATTAGAACACTCATCAGCGATTTTCAAAGAAGCAGCCCCCGCTGTACGATTGACCTGAAAGTACGAAATTTGGTACACGCATGTATCATAATTATCAAAAATGCTTCTTGGTGCCATGACGTAAACCCAACAGGCCATTTAAAATTTAACAGTCTTGTTTTTGAAATTTACAGGTAATGTGCTTTAACATACTCCTCCAAGCAAATCAACCTCGATTGACTTGAAATTTTCTTAACACTCATCTATCAATCAACACAGGGATTAGAGGGGTGTCAGAGGGGTGGGTAGATAGATAGATAGATATCTTAGTTGTTCCTATGATTACACTCTTCTGTACAGAGGCCTCAGATGTTGTACCTGGAATCTACTAGCCCCTACTACACTATAATTACCACTGGGACGACTTTGACCTTCACCTTCCACATCTGTTCCAGCTGTTCCAGCTGTTCCTTCAGCTCCTGGTACATCGAGACCTTTTCGTGCTCCTTCTTTTTGATGTTACCGTCAGCGCTCATTGCTACACAACTGCCATCTTCTGCTCCTTGTAAACCACTACTATGACTGGTTGGTTGGCCAAGCAGCTGCTTGTCACACAGGATCTTGGCTCTGTTGTTCTCAACCACCTTCGGTGGTGGATCCCATCAGGATTTGGGGACTAATCCATATTCGGCAGTGATGTTCCTGCACATTATCCCAGCCACTTGGTTATGCCTCTCAGTAGATGCTGCACCAACTTCCGTCACCCTGCTACAATTAAGTTGGACTGTCTCAGGGACATCTTTGCACAGTCTGCGCCTATGGGTCCTGTCTGCTGTGGTTGACCCCTGCCTCAATGGATCTGGTGCTTAGGGCCTGTTCTTGTGCTGCTACAATCTGAGTCTCTGTGCTGTCCTTCAGGCCCACTTTTTCCAGCCACAGGTACAATTTCTTGACTGCTACTTCCTCGTTCTGGCAATAAAATGTTCAAAAGAGTGGCTTGGTTTTTATTTCCTTCTCCATCTCATCATCCTTTGACTTCTGCTGCCTGAGGCTCACTCTTGGCAGCTCATCTCTGATGTATTCATGGATGCTCCTTGTTTCATCCTGAATCATGGCTATGACGCTCACTAGTCCTTGCCTTCTTCTTTTTTGCTAATTTAATTACTGTTTCCTCTTGTATTCTCACTCGATAGACTCTACAATGGTCTTGATCTTGCTTTCAGTCCCATCTTCTTTTTTTTTTGTAACAGCAGAAAAACGTTTAGCCTTCTTCTGCTTTGTGCCGCGGGTGAAAGGTCACAAGAATTTGAGAAGTTTGTTTAATGTTCGCTGATCCTGTGTATAAGCTTTGTGAAATCTTCCATGATACCATCTCAAGATGGTACCATGGAAGGATGAACAACAACAGGAGGTCGGAGCTGCATGAAATCAAAGCTGCCCAAGACCGTCTGATGATCTTTTTGTCATGATTCTGATATTTTTGGAGTAGTTACACCAACAGTAATGATAGTCCTATTATTCACTGGCATTACTTTGATATTTTTACAGAAAAAAGACTGTTTTAAGGAAGTCTACATGGTGTGCAAAAGCATTCAGTATGGCATTTAAGGCTAAATTAGCATTTTCATAAGAGGGCTCACATCGAAAGCAAGTGGGTTTCCCGTTTTAGAAAACACTGCTCCCAGTATTGCTCATTCTCAGTCCTGGGTGGATCTGTCCTTGTCCTGTTATTCTTTTGAGCTGGGAGCACACCCTGGATTGGTCTCTGGAGAACGGACCATTTATTCTCTTGCCCTCTTCTTCTCTGGTGTATCTCCTCAGCCTAGCAGCCAGAGCTGTGAGTTCTTGCTGGCATTCTCTAGAGCCTCACTTATGGACATCTTGTACTTCTGTTCCATCCAGGATCTGTCTCTTCTGACGCCCTTCCTCACTCACCCCCACTCAGTCCTTGTTCACCGTGTACTTCCAAAGATTGAACTCCTCTGCAAATCCAGCATCCAAGCTTCTTATCTTTCGCAATAAGGCAACCATTTGCCAGGCAGATATAATTAACGTGGCCCATTGTCCAGCAGTCAGGTGCACTGTGACCATGGATTGAGGTGTACCTGCTGCTCATGGTGGGAGAGGGTTGTTTTGGTGCACTACAGCTACTGTAGCTACTAATGGCACAGCAACAGCAACATTCAGTAAGGAAGCCTTGTTAGGACTCTGCAGACAGAGACATATGTGACTATATCTGAACACTATCACTGATACAGTACCATTCTGTGATCATGTACAATATTCAGTAGACCAAGTGTGTTTTTATATTTGTAGACTACATAAACTATTCCACACTCTGATCTGAATGCAGCTTAGATTGCAGACCATTGTTTTGTTATCACAATTCCATGTAGGATGTTATGTTGCCATTATTGTAATATCTTATAATTTCTTAATTAACTTTTGGCTCATTGCTCAAATGCTGAGTAACCTGCTGCCGGTGTACAACTCCAACACACTGCAGAAACGATCTGACCTCAACTTTGCTCATCTAAGATAAGATAACATTTATTAATCCCTAAATGGAATTTAAAAGTTTTTTGTGCCCTTTCAACTCCACCCACCCACGGATATGTTGTCACACTGTCCTTATGTTTGTATTTGTGTGTGTGGAAAGAATTCAACATCACTGTCTGCTGCTCGCTAAGTCAAAATGACTTTTTAAATACTGCTTGAGAGAATTTGATTTTACATGTTTATATTTGTATAATTTTTCCAACCTCATAGATAATTCACACAATTTAAGAAATATTGCTCAATTGAATGATTAAAATGGATCATGGGAGCTGGAATTGATATGAAAATCCAAATATGAAATATAAAAATCCAACGAGAGTCAACTCCAAGAGTGCTTGTGCTTAAGCACAAGAACAGCAAAGAAATGAAATGATACAGAGCAGTTGTTGCAGACAATTGTTTTTCGCAAATACTTCCCTGAAAGAACCCCAAGTGAAATTCCTGCCAATTGTTGAGGATAAGCAGCCATCTGGTTTTAAGCATCTGTTTTTCTAATGAGATACTTTAAATCTGTGTCTGTATTTAGAGCGTATGGGCAAAGTGGCTCCATCTGTGTTCAGCGGGGTGAGGACGGGGACAGAGACGGTCCTGGACAAGCCTGCTCCTGCCAAAGCTCCTGGAGCTAGTGTGTTCAGCAAGTAACCACACTGTAGCATAAAACACTGGCACAGAAGGAGCACATGCTGTGGTCATTCTAAGTCAGAGGTTATGTTTCGTGGATGGATTGCAAAAAAAAATGTTTTTGCATGAAGTGGGATTTAAGGTAAACAAATGGGCTGAGTTTGTGCCAGCTGTACGAGTTGGCATTAATGCTTTGTAAGCACTTATCCTACTTTGCAATGTGCACAGAAAGTGCATCATAGTCTGAGAAGACTCAACTTTGGTTTGGATTAATTGGGCTGATGGACTGTAAATGATTTACTTATCAGTGCTGATACAGACAGTGAAAACATTTGCTTATTTCTTCACTTTTGTTACCTGACGGATTTTAATAGACTTTAGATTTTAATTTTAATTTTCTCCTGTATAGATTTTTTTTTATTATTATTTGTTTATTCTGACCTTAAAAAAACCCCAATACAATTACAGTGTAATTGTAGCCGGTAGCTTAAGTAAGTAAACTCGTCATCCTAAAAACCTCTAAATTAACAATGCAATCTTGGCCAAAAACAATGACCAACATGATGAAACGTTTGTGTGACACAGCATAACAGCGCATAACATGTGTGTTTGCATTTATACTGTATACACATAAAGTACAAACGGGTCAAGTGAAGTAAAATGTAGACTACAATCATGTGATGATCGCTCTCAGTCTTATTGTTGGGGAAGTCATTTTTAATTTCAATGTAACCTTCAGCACCTCTAAATTAATCGGATATTTGGGGGGGGTTTCTTTTCTTTTTTTCTTTTTGGTTATTTACTCAGAGGAAAGTGTTGATTTGATCATTATTCAGTCTCATGTAGATCAGATTAACAAATCATGAAGTGTCATATTTTATTAAATTTGTGTAATGGTTCCACTTGTATGAAGTTCTTCATAGTACTATGTATTGATTTTGTTTTTCCTGCTCTACTGTTTTAGTTCACTCTCACTGCTCTTGTAAGTGTTGTTTTCAGAAACAAATCCACAGTTCACCAAACAGGAGACAATATTTCAGAATTTTGCCTTAAGAAAACACCAGTGTTAAGGTCCTGTCTTATTAAAATCTAGTTTCAAGGCCTTCATTGTTTCAGTGTCTATTTTACATTTTGCACTGTACTAAAAAAGTTACTACTAACTGCTGATCACTAACCAATACATACATTGTATTGGTGCAAATTTTCAACAGTTTCCAGCCTCTACATTTTCAATTTAACATTAATGAATGATCTTACATAGACCCAACAGTTAGAGTTAAGTTTGTTGTTTATTTAAGTGGTTGCTAAGAGAAGAGATATGAATGTACCAGACTTCTAGTTCTGCAAGATGTAGCATCTTAATAATAATAATAATAAAAAATAAATAAGTACATTTAAAAAAAATAAAAAATAAAAAATAAATAAAAATAATAATAATAATAACCATGTGCCTCTAAAACTGCCACCAATGGTTTAAAATAATGCTGCATGATATATTTAAACAAAATATCACAACATGCCATGTAAAGATCAGACATATATAATTGCGTATAATTGTCCTGGGACCCCTACTGGGTTAGCTTAGCCCAGTAGTCCTGACAGAATAAAGAATTTAAACCATGAAACATAATGGCGTATCTATCACCAATGCTCCAAATGACTCCAAAGGTAAATTATAATGTTTTTAAAATTAGAGACATGATAAATGGGTCAACCCCTTTAACCACAGGTGCCAAACACAGTAGGATGGTGAGGATGGGAGCAGAGTACAGTTTGCCCAAGTCAGAATATGTTTGCGCACAGAGTTCAGAGTAGCAGAAAAACACACAGGCAGCAAAAAGTCAAATCTGTATTTGTAGAGGTATTGAATGTGGTTTTCTGTGCGTAATTATTCAGAAGACATTTTATAGACAAGTTAGGTCCCAGTATCACAACATAAAGGTCTTATTCATCTATATATTTTTTTTGGATAATTTAACACAAGTCTTTACAGTTTTCCAATAGTGCTCTACTGTTTGCTCTCCAGCAAGTAGGAAATAACATAAATGCTCACATTAAGTGAAGCAGCACAGACTGCGGAGTCCAGTAAAAGACGAGAAAAGCATGAGGCAAGCAGAAAATGACGCAAACTCCATGTATCTTGTTTATTAACAAATGTTGACCAACAGCAAATACATTCCGATATGGGATCCAACAACATCATGCAATGACCGACAAACAATTTTTAGTCAAAATAATAGGGAATAATGCATATCTAGCTGCAATATGAACTGGCTGGTGTAAAATAATGTTGGGTTTTATCTACTACACCAGATACAATCATTGGTATTACCAGAGTGCTTTAGTCATATTTTCCATCGACTTGACACTCTAGGCACCAAGTTTGTCATGTCTAACATCCAGTTCGATGTCAGTCCTACAAACATTTCCACACTTCTCACTATTCTTTGAGATTTTCAAGCAACAGACATTTGTACAGCAGGCCCCCCTGCACATTGAGCTCAGGTCTGTTTATACAGTACTCTCTTACATGCACACACACACACACACACACACGCCCTTACACTTTTTGGCCCTCCCCCTGGACAGAAGGACATATTTTCTCAAGAGTGAACTCAGTCACTGCTCAGTTGAAGTCTGGTCATGTCTGGATTGCGGGGTCTTCAGCTGCTGCTGCTGTGGGGCAGCGCCTGCCTCTGGCTGCCCTACCTGGCCCAAGGGTCTCTGGTCATCTCTGGAACCAACAATGCTCTCCTGGTAATGTCACACTGACTATTTTATATTCTGATATTAATGTAAAAATTAAATGATTTTTTTTAAAAACTGAAGTTTAATTTGCCAATATAGGTTCCTGCTTCAGTCACAAGTCAGTTTCCTTGTGAATAATCTCTGTGCTCAGTCAGTGCTAGATTGCACTTGCAAACCTAGTCATTTATGCTATTACTCCATCTAACTTCTCCACATACTGTATATACAGTATATGTGCAACTCAGCATATTAAGATTTATTCATTTAGTTCATGTTGTTTTTTTATCCTAATATCTTTGCATCATGTAATTTCACCCTTGTTGCATTTGTATTTCAGGAGACGATAGGATCTCCCAGTTTGCGGCAGGTATTTGGCAGATACTTTTCAGAGACAGACAGTCCATTCATATTATAATGACAATATTGTTTTTAATTAAGTTGCATGTTTCTCCTTGTGCATTATTCACCAAACTACACGGCCATTGATAAATTGTATCTCTAATTACAGAATCATTACATAACTTAAATGTCAAGATAAAATCAACTAGAATGGCACTCAGTAGTGCACATGCCTCCACCAAGGCTGAACAGTCCTGCACATGTTTGTTTAGCTTGCCTAACCAATGCTCCTCCTCAAGCTTTCATTGCTTTATGTTCAGTAGTTTTTGCATTATCCTGCTAACAACCCAAACAAGAAACAAAACAAATGGACTCATTGAAAATATAACTTCCTTGGCAGAGGTAAATAAACCTATCTTGCAATGTTAGAGGAGGTGAAAAAAAATCATGTACCAGCCTCTTTTTGCAGATCCACTCCAAAATTTAGTGGCTTCTACCTTGCTTCATGCCCAACCCTTCTGTAAAGTTTCATGAAAATTTGTCAAGTAGCTTATGCATAATCCTGCTAATAGACAAAGAAATTAACACTGTGGTGAAAACATAAACTCCTTGGTGGAGGTAATAAAGCTATTTCAAAAAAGGAACATATAATTCATATTATTAAATGGCATCAAGCAACAGTGCTAGTTGAAATTGCGAACTTTGCTCAATTTTACTTCTTTCAAATCTGAAGAGGATAAAATCTGTTTTTTCTTTCCAGAAAAGAAATTCACAAGGGGGTCAAAAGACCATGGTAAGAAATTCTGTTTGTGACTCTATTGATGATATAGACAAGGAGAAATATTCTGTTCTACTCAATGTAAACTTAATTTATCTTTAAAAGGCAATTGTATGCAGGAGCTCATCGCCCACATCAACAGATACAGACATAGTGGATACGAGAAAAAAGAAATCAGCAATATAAATCACCAAACAAACAACTAAGAGGCCTATGAAAATAAAATAAATGGTAATAAATGCATATATAAATGCATACTATGAAGGCTTTATAAAAGCAAGGAAAAATACCTTCAAGAGTTGAGAAGATGGATAGCAGAGAGAATAAAGGGCACTGAGTAGCAATTACTTTTATAGGCAGGTAGAGTATTAATTTCACTGATTTCCTTATGAGTTATTGGTCACAAAAAGAACTAAGATCCCTCTGTTTAACTCCAGCAGTCTTTGAACAGATCTCAACCATGGACCCAGCTGCAAAAACCCTTTTCTGTCTGACATGGCATAGAAATAGCAGATCTTACTGTAATTCACTGCATGGAAATGCTCTCTGTGAATGCTTGTGATCGGAGGCTTGCCACACTGACTGCTGTTTTAAGTCTGTCTACCTGTTTGTGTCTCAGGTGGAGGTGCACAGCGTGACAGTGGACTGCACTGTGACGTCTCGTTTTGCTCACACAGTCATGACCTCCGAGGCTCTGAACATAGCAAACACCTCCCAGGAAATCTTCTTTGAGGTGGATCTGCCCAAGACCGCATTCATCAGCAACTTCAGCATGTTAGTCTGTCTCCACTCTGATTCCCACTCTGACCACTTTGTATTATGATTATCTATGTGACAGCATTTATCCCTGCTTCTTTCCAAATTGTGATCTAATGCAATTTTTTTTAAACGACACGGTTAATGAGTGCAGTTACCTTAATTTGCATCATGTCTTTCTCCATCTTTGTGCCTCACAGGGAAATTGACGGTAAGGAGTATGTTGGACAAGTGAAGGAGAAAGAAAAAGCCAAGAAAGAGTATGACAAGGCTGTTTCCTCTGGGCAGACTGCTGGGCTGGTCAAGTGAGTCAAGATGACAAATGCATAAAAATAGTATTGCGAGCAGGAAAATACACATTCAAAGTAGCATTCTGTATCTGCATATTTATATACTTCTATTAGAGGCTGTCAGCTATGTCTGTGTTGTATTGCAGGGTTTCTGGAAGAAAGATGGAAAAGTTTTCAGTGTCTGTCAACATTGCAGCCAAAAGTAACGTGACTTTTAGTCTCACCTATGAGGAGCTCCTTCAGAGGAAACTGGGCCAGTATGAGATTCTGATTCGAGTCAAACCCAAACAAGTGGTACACAAGTTCGAGGTGAGCTCATGTTCGTGGTCAGATCCAGGTTCTTGGTGATTTCAGATATTCTAAATGAATTTTTTACCTTACAATTTATTTCTGTGTGTGTGTGTGTTCTCTCTCTCTCTCTCTCTCTCTCTCTCTCTCTCTCTCTCTCTCTCTCTCTCTCTCTCTCTCTCTCTGTGTGTCTTGCTGCGTGACTGGACAGATTGTGGCAGACATCTACGAGCCTCAGGGCATTGCTTATGCTGATGCCCATGCGACCTTCCTCTCCAATGAACTGCTCCCTCTGGTGGAGAAAACTGTCTCTGAGAAAAAGGTACACGATTCAAAAGGCCTCACGAGGAAGAAAAGGTCTCTTGTTCATTGCCTGTAATGCAGATGATGAATCCTCTCCCTTCCGTTTCCTCACATTCAATGACATAACTGACCCTAAAATGATTTATTTATGACAATATTGTATCTCATCACCAGGCGCACATCAGTTTCTCACCAACTATGGACCAGCAGAGAAAGTGTTCAGATTGTGAAGGAACACTCATCGATGGAGATTTTATCATCAAGTATGACGTGAACCGAGCACATAACCTTGGGGAAATTCAGGTCTGCTCCCAGTACCTTCTGAATTCACCTTTCTATCATATGTAAAACTATGCAGATTTACTTTCATGTTGAGATCTTGAGTAAACTCTATGAATCTATGATTAGATCACCCAACAGTATCAAATGATCCAACATTATTTCAGGGAAAACAACTCTTGAAGTTCTCATTTTGCCTCGTCATTCATGTTATTCATGTAATGTACTGCTCTTTATGATTCTCTTCCCCTTCAGATTGTGAATGGATACTTTGTGCACTTCTTTGCTCCACCTGACCTTCCAAGAGTCCCAAAGAATGTGGTGTTTGTTATTGACAGGAGCGGATCGATGTATGGAAGAAAGATTCAGCAGGTGAGAGACTGCTCAGACTGTTGATGTGGTTCTAATAGAATGATGTCCACATTTTGACCTCTGACCTTGTGACTATTCACAGACACGAGAGGCGATGCTGCTCATCCTCAATGACCTCAATGAGGATGACCATTTTGCCATCGTCCAGTTTGATCACCACATTGATGTCTGGCAAGACTCACTCGCCAAAGCAGCCAAGGAAAACGTGGCTAAAGCCATGGTCTACGTACAAAACATAGTAGATAATGGAGGTTAGTAGAAAAACATGCGACACTAGTTGTTATGCTCAATGTCATCTTTACTCCCTAGATTATAGAAAGACACTCTCATACTGTACATTTTGCAATTTGATGTGCGATTTCCTTCAAGGAACCGATATCAATAGAGGAGTGTTGAGAGCTGTGGAGATGCTGGTAAAAGACAGGAAAGAAAAGAAGCTCTCAGAGAGGAGCATTGATATGATTATTTTACTGACAGATGGAATGCCAAATTCTGGTGAGTATGCAGAGTGTGTACACACTAGAGGATTTACTGTATGGTACTTTATACAGTATTGAGCATTACATTTTTCCATATTGTAACTGTGCCATTAAAGGAGAGTATAGGATCGATAAAATCCAGGAGAATGTGCGTAATGCCATTGGAGGAAATATGTCGATGTTCTCTCTTGGATTCGGGAATGATGTGGATTACTCCTTCCTGGATGTGATGAGCAGAGAGAACAAAGGATTGGCCCGCAGAATCTTTGAGGGTTCAGATGCCGCACTTCAGCTTCAGGTGAAGGGTCTCGGCTATGAATACATTGTTGAGACAAAGTTTGAATTTTTAAAATTAAAAAAATAAAAAAGTAATCATGTGCATGCATTTATTCCAGGGCTTCTATGCGGAGGTGTCCAGCCCTCTGCTTACAGAGGTGGACCTGCGCTACCCAGACGATGCAGTGGACATGCTGACCACCAACCACTTCGACCAGTTATTTAATGGCTCAGAGATTGTGGTGGCCGGTCGGCTTTTGGACAATGACCTGGAAAATTTCTTGGTGGAAGTTTACGGCCAAGGGGTGAGGCAGAGGAAACAGTGGAAGAGGAGTGGAGATCATACACATGTTTATTTCTTCTTTGCTCTTTAGACATCCTTTCTTCTACTTTTCTGTCCATTGTAGTTTGAGAATGATTTCAAGGAGCAGGGCCAGGCCACTACTGTGGACTGGGATGTGATTTACCCAGACAAGAGCTACATCTTTGGGAATTTCATGGAGCGTCTATGGGCCTACCTCACCATCCAACAGCTCTTAGAGAAGAGGTCAGTTTATGTAATTTCTTGATTTTCCCTGGTATTTAAATATAAATTTGAATTTTAACTAGTCAGCTCGTATAAAAATAAGAAAACACTATAGTTTGAACCCTAACCCTGTTAATCATATTCTTCAGTAACATCAACAGTTAAACATTTGTTGTTACATTTATAATGGATGCTTGTTTTTCTGAAGAAGCATTTGTCTGGAAAAACATAACATGTCAGTGCAAATTACACCAACATGTAATTTAAATGTGTACTGTAGCAGCTAAACACCACACTCTGGCTGCAGTGTCGCTTAGTAGTGTCGAGTGAAATGGTTTGACTTCCACATCTTGTCTTTGATGGAATATTCATTTCTCACATTAATGTTTAACAACGTGTTGGATGCAAGAATCCATAACATTGCCCATAAATCTGCATACAGCCAAACCAACACAACAAAACAACAGCGCTCGCCTAGCAAAGTCAAAATATATATATTTGTGCTTCTCTGTCTGATGACTGAATGACATTTGTTGTCATTAAAATCTTTGTTAATGATTTTGGTCATCATCTGAGAGCCCATGCTAAGTAATGTAACATTAAAGATAAGGCCGGAAAGCTATTTTAGAAGTGTTTTTGCTGATATTTGTAAAAAAAAAAAAAAGTTTAAAAAAAAAATCTCTTAACATTGCAACAGCAATCAATAAATCAAATGCTCTAACAAAAAGAAAGAAAAAAAGTGTGTCTGTGTCTGTATCACATCTGTGATAAGAACATCCAATCATTTCAGTGGGCCTCAATTATGATTTATTGATTGATTGGATGCTGCCTACCTGCCTGTCTACCATTGTACTTGCCTACCTCCGTGTATACTTCCTGTGACCTCATTGTCACAAGGCTAGGCAAATAAATAAGATATTACATGCACACAAATTCCAGGTAAAGTGCACCCAGCTTGTTGAACATGGCAAACTGGTTCTATGGGGGAGTCGGTGTCGTGCCGTTAGAGATTGTTGGAGGAGGCCTAGAGGGAGGAGGTGGGAATGTTTTGGATGAATACCTTCAAAGTTTAGCTTCCTCTCGCTGGTTTCTCCAGTGTTCCAGTGTTAATTTATAAGGTCTGTGCTGGTTTTCTGAATGCTAGTGTCATATGTGGCATCTTCACTACATTTTATTTCTTGCAGCAAGAGTGGTACCGCAGAAGCGAAAGCCAACGCCACAGCCACGGCCCTGTCCATGTCTCTGCAGTACAGCTTTGTCACCCCTCTCACTTCCATGGTGGTCACAAAGCCTGAAGATAAGGACAGTGCAGATGAACCTCTCATTGCTGACAAGCTGACTGAGGGTAAGGGAGGAACGAGAGGGTTAAAAAGTTATTGGCCAGATTTTGCTGAGCTTGACTGCAGTCAAACTTTCATTCAGCATGTTATCTCTCCTGACTTGATTACATCCGTCAAGTCTGATGCTCCAGGTTAAATTATAGAAGTGACCATTTTGTTTTTATCTGTTCTTTGACAGAGCAAAGACAAGAGGCAGAAAGATTAGGTAAGACAGCCATTTTTAAAAACTATGTTGTATAAAATGACTCAAATCAATTCACTGTATTGTTTTTGACTTTAATTATTATAATAATACTATAAATATTGTTCCTCTATGTAGGAAATCGTTATGGATCTCCATCCCAGCATTATCATTATCAACCGCCACCAACACCCACATATTTCGGTAAGTACATTTTTGCAATGCTAGCTGCATAGCAATCAGCAATGTCAGTCTGTTGGTCTGTCAATCCGTTAACAACTATTAAATAAAATAAAGCAGCAAGCGAAAATAATAAAAGGGTAAGCAGACTGTGAAAAATCGCAGAATTGGACACTTACAGGCCAAAAGACACATGGGAGAATTTTAATAACAGACCAAACTGTTGACTGAATGTCACTCTGGAATCAACTGTCTGAACACCATTAAACACTTCTACCATTCACAGAATATCTGTGTCAATCTTGGTTTTATTTGAATAAAAATTTGAAGATTTTGAAAAATATAGAGTGACACGCTTCTGAATTGACCATAAGTCAAAAGGTTTATCACAATTCAGTGAATGTGCTGCAAAAAATCAGCCTTGTACTACGTAGGGCTGATTTATTTTGATAGTTTGATATTTTTTTATAGGACATGCTTTATTTAATTAATCATTGCCAAATTTTATGCATAGATTGAGTCATGAACCAAGATTGTGTGGACCGAATTTCATACAAATCCTTCAACCAATTATGAGTCGTTCATATTTGTAGCTCCCCCTAGAGGCATACTATTGTAGGACTACTTCTAGAGGTTTGGAATTAACATCCAAACATGTGGACCATGGTCGCTAACAAAAGCTTAATCCAATTTTGATTTCTGAGCGTTTATGACAAAGTTTCAAGAGGATTTGCACATTTGATTATTTCATAAAAATAAAATTTAAAAATGTTTGCAAAAATATCCAATGGATTGTTAAAAAGTGCCATTTTTTGTGGCTGAACACATTGAGAGGATTAACTGTGGTAATCCCTTCACCTTTCATCTAACATCAATATGTAATCAATACTTAAGTTTGTGAACAAATACTAGCAAAACTGATGAAATTCCTGCAAACATTGGCTACTCGCCTGTCTGCTTGGAAAACTAAGCATGGCTGTAGATTCTTGTTGAAATGTCATCAGCAACTTACGCCAGCTCTGTATAAAAACAGAAAAATGTCCATGTCTTATATTAAAGTCATTGTATTCTGTTGTCACCTGCAGTGGACGGAGATCCTCATTTCATGATAGAGCTCCCAGAGAAAAACGACTCTCTGTGCTTCAACATCAACGACAAACCGGGAACCATTTTCAACCTGGTCAAAGACCCAACATTAGGTCAGCACTGAGTCCTGATTATCATCCTGACATTTTTACCCCTTGACAAGTTTAAATCCAGTTCCTTGTGTCCTTTTAACCCCCTTTTTTTTATTTATTATTACTAAACATGTATGCTCCTTGCAGACCAAGTTTTTGTCTGTACATCAAACCCTAAACAGTGAATCCCTGATTTGTTGTTGTGACTGAATTGTTTCCACAGGACTTTTAGTCAATGGCCAGACCATCGGAGACAAGAAGATTCCACCTGATGGCGCAATTAACACCTACATATGGCGTTTTGGCATCTTACACAAGGCTCTGGGGGTGAGGTTGGAGGTGAGCACTAAAGCCATCTCAGTGTACCAGGACGGCAAATGGATTAAGTTGCTGTGGTCTGATACAGCGACTATCAAAGGACACAAGTGAGTGGCTGCACTATCATCACATTTTATCCACTCAGTGAAAGAAAACTATTCTGCTACATGAGTAATGTGAAATATAAAATCCAGTTCAGGATCAATTATCAACATCTTCTCTTCCAGTGTGGATCTTGTCTTGTACAAGGATCGCAGCTTAAAGATAACTCTAAAAGATTCAGTCAAGTTTGTCATCCTGCTACACAAAGTGTGGGCGAAGCACCCATATCACCAGGACTACCTGGGCTTCTACACCCTGGATACCCACCTCCTATCATCTTCTGTTCATGGCCTGCTAGGTACAACATGACACACATCAAACAGTGCATTGGGTTTAGGTTTAAAGTCACAGAAATTAATTAATTAATATGGATTTCACTTCAGAACCTTCTATGTTTCTCTTCAGAGCAGACAAAAAAAAGAATCAAATTTTCACAAATTAAATCAATCAGACCACAGATAAGTTCCCATGACATTAGTCATTGCCGAAAGTGGAATTGGTCCAATTTGATAACATCCACTTAGCAAATAATCCTGAAAATTTAAAAGCTGCATACTGCACCCACTCAGAAAAATGTAATCAAATCACTAAAAAGCAGTTATAATTGATGCTTTTGTAGCAATGCATTAAATGACCCATATGAATGGTGTCACTCGTGGTGATGAGACTACATTATCATTGTCATTCAAATCTGCAGCTCTCGTCATCTTTACTGAGCTTTTTTTAAGCTCATAGTTTAGCTGTCTGTTACACAACTTCACTGTTTTCACTGTTTTCACTCATTCTCAGCACTCTCAAAGTGTCACTGTCTGATGCAGCGGGCAGCTGTTTTCTCCCACTACCTGCTAAGCAGCCAATGGTAGACAGGAAACGTCAAGAATTAGCTTCTGAGGACAGTGGGAAAGACAAAAAAAAGAAGTGACTTATATTTGTCCAGTGGCCAGAAACACAACTCTAAGTGAAAGCAAATTTTTCTCCAAATAGGCAAGTGTTGACAAACATGTAACTTTATATGGTAACCACACTGCAAATTATCTGTCCATGCAGCAAGATAATTTTACTTGTCAAGAAATCTCAAAATAAGTTGGCTAGAAATAAGTAGGCTAAGATAAATGAGTAAATGACTTTTAAAATAAGATGATTAATCTCATGTTTCCAGATCTAAGATTTTAAATCCTGGCAATCCTGGCGGTGCCCTGCTCGGCTGCAGCTGCATTGGCTCCTGTTGATAATCTTGAAGTATAGAACAATTTGCAGAGCACATGTTAATGTTTACAGCTTGTTGTGCTTTACACAAGTGGTCTACCAAAAAAATAGCTTTGAATTAAGCAGGATAGTTGATCTGTGTCAGGCATTATAATTGCACAAAACATGCATGGTCATATTTAATATTCTTTAAATAAATGAATATTTGACGTGTCAGTTCCTAAACCAAAACCAGATCCTAACAACTGTCGGCATCAATCAGCTTTCTTCATACAGTGTAAACAGAGGGATAAAAGGACAGTACGTTTTTTTTATGTTGCAGCTACAATAACACTGAAATTATTTTTGCAATAACCATTAATGGAGAGGTATAGGGCCAAAATATTCTATTTTAAAGGATATATAAATGATGGATTGTTCTCCAGGTCAGTTCTACCATGGGATTGAATATGAGGTGAGAGACCTTCGCCCAGGTGAGGTCCCAGAGAAACCAGATGCCACCATGTTTGTGAAAGGACAGGAGCTCAATGTGACCAGGTACAGTACATGACTCAGTCACATCATGTGCATGTAAGTGAATATGTACTCTTTATATATTATTTGGTCTTCATGACGTTTCCGTCTCTGTCCTCAGAGGCTGGCAGAGAGACTTCAGGGTGGATGTGAAGAATGGAGAAAAGGTTCCCTGCTGGTTCATTCACAAAAACGGAACAGGCCTCCTTGATGGAAATGCAGAAGACTACATTGTGTCAGGCCTTTTCAAAACTGTCTAATAACAGGTTACATATCAGTGTTCACCACAGGAATCCTCCAAAACAAATCTTACTATAAGTATTGAAATCTGCCTGTACTTTACTTCATGAATGCGCCAATATCATGTATCCAAAGAAAAGCAGGCTTCACTCACAGTATTGTATTGACACTTTCACGATAAGGAAGTGCAAAAGCACCATCTCAGAAAAGTTTTGTCTTGTATGGAAATAAATGAGACATGGTTCTCAAAGACAGACTCAAACTTGTGTCCAACAGAAAAGAATGTTTTAGTTATGGTTTTTCAGGTCTTTGCCTTGGTTATTGTTATTTTTGCCTCATGTCAACTATGAGAATCCTATGTTTTCATCTGTTTGGATCTACTCTGATGAAAAGATCTCTTCCTTATTGTCACTAAAACCTGAACAATCGGAAACTGGTTTCCAGGCTATGTCAAAACACATCCTGTACAATTCACAAATTCACAAATCCTGTAACAATTCTCATAAATCGAAGTAGAATTGCACCCAGAGCATAGCGCACACTGACACACAGGTCTAGATTTAACTTATCTTTCACAGATACATGAAATCCATATGAATGACCCTGAATCTGCATTTTCTCAGCTACATATTGTTGGCAGTGCCGTATATCTACCCCCCCCCCCCTCTGCTACCTTACTGCTACCTTACTGTAACCCGATACATGTTATTATTCCAAATATATCTTTTAATCTCTAAAATCTGGATAATAATCCAGGATTCAGTTGTGTATACTGGTGGAACATCATGACTTAGCCATGTCTGGGTATTTTTATTTGGATTTTCCTATTATTATTTTTCATGAAATTGAAAAAAAAAAAAAAAAAAAAGCTCCTGTCTGGCACCCCTCGATGAAATTTCATCAAAATCCATTCACAACTTCTCCAGAAATCATTCAGACATACAAACATAGGTGATCAAATACCTTCCCTTAACTCTCCTTAGTGGAGGTAATGAATGTTAAAGGGTAGTGAGAAGTTGGTGGAACCTTCCTTCATATGATTAAAGTGTCCAAAAGAAAGAATTGAGACTACTACAGGAAATATCAACACGTAAAAGCAATTCATGTTGGTTTAATTAGTGGTTTACATTTTTTGATATAATCAGCATCATTCATGTTGGGAGAAAACAAATACATTCATGTAAGGGGAATATCATATAACATAAAATATTATGTTACCTTAAAACCTGCACTTCGCATGCAATAAATACACACACACACACACACACGAGTACACCCTGAAATCAACCTTGAGGTGGGCAAGTTGGGACTAGCTGAAAATAATGCCCCCTCCCATACTGAAGTACCAGTTTACAGGAAACCATGCACACAGACTTACACAAACATGACACAAGAGTTGGAGTGGGTCCCTCCTCCTGCAGCACACAGTGTAGGCGGAGTATAACTCTTATGGGAAGATTGGATCTCCACATGCCTCAAATTCCCTCTACACTTGTTTTCAGCCGCGCTGAGGGAAAACTGAGTTTCCCAGGCATGCCAGTGGCACTGAGAGTCATGCTGCTGTGGATATGCATCTGCATCTGGCTTCAAGCTCAGATCCAAGGAGCTCTGGTCATTTCCCTAAGAGATGCTCTGAAACAGGTATTTAAAAACTCAATCGATCAATCAATCAAGTTTTTTGTCATGTGTAATCATAAGGAACACATGAGCAATTGCAATCCTGCTAGATCCTCGAATTTGTGCATTAGGAAGTGTTTAAATGGACTAGAAATAGAAATAAATAAACATCCGTAGGATCCCTGTGACTTGCGGGTTGACACTCCCTGAGCCTCTCAAAGCTGGCCTGGTGTATTCACAACTGTACACTCTTTCCAACTACAGCATGGAGGAAAGGTTGTCTGGGTGGTTGTGATACTCAATGATTGTCCTTGCCTTATTCTTGAGGCATCTGGTGTAAATATCCTGTAGAGCATTAATTATTCTGTTTAACTAAATAAAGCATTCTCTGCAGGGCCTTGTGGTCACTTCCTGTTTCTGTGCCAAGCTGTGATGTGATTCCCTGTCAGGACAAGTATGATGATGCAGAGAACAAATTCCCAAGAATTTCAGGGAAAACAGTTGACGTCTTCCATTTTCCACAATTTAGTCATTATGCAGCGCCCAGGTAAAACCCTCGGCGAAGTGGACACCAAGGTCCTTGAAGCTGTCCCCATTTGAATCTTTCAAAACAGGACATAACATGAACACACTGTAGATCGAGGTGTGCAGCTATGCAAGGCCTGCCTTATTTACTTTTTGCTATCCTTTTCCTTTTTTGAAGGTTTTTGTGACTTGAAAGCTTTTTCTTTCTAGTCTCAAATTGAGTCTAGTCTTCAAGGCATCAGGTCTTCTGTTGAAGTCCTCATTTTTGTGACTAAAGATCTGCACACTAACAGTGACATTGTAGGTTCATTCCATGTCACAATGTGCAAGTCTCGTTAGACCTTGGGTGTAATCTGTGTCAGACTGTCAGGCCAAAAATCTTTAAGAGTGACCAATGGGTGCAATGAATTCCCGAATGCAGCGCTCACAAATATGGCGCAAGACTTGTTGTCATCTGTCTTCATCCGTTTATGGTGTTTTTTATGACATATTTTAAAAAGGCCATTCAAAAATTGTTACATTTTGAGAATTTGGTCCTAATTTGGACAGGCTGTCTTGGTCAACAAACTCAAAATCGGCTATAGGTGGAGGTGTTTTCACAATGATATTTTGGACAGGTCAGAATTACACAATTAAAGGACCTTATCTCAAGTCCACAGCTGTGTTTGTCACAGAATCGAAAAGTACTAATCTCCTCCTTATACTGCCTTCTGTTCCTTGTTTTCTCATGAAGTCTTCCACCCACCCACCCATCAGTTTGTAAAACTAAACATGGCTTATAACTCACACCTTCATTTGTCACCTCTGGTGGGTATACAGTATATAAACCACTCAATCATGCCAGATTTTATGACGCTTACCAGCTTACCCTGCCTGCCAGCTGCTGCGTGTTTATTCCTGCTATTCCTTGTTTCATTGTGTGACCTTTATATTCAAGATATATTTATATCCACACCTGAATGAAGTCCTATACCTGCATTTGGGTCACATCCTGCTTTCACAGGTGTCTGCAAAGATATTCTTGAAAAACTTGTGTGACGGCCCTGTCTGCTTGTTTGTGTTCTGCATACGTCTGTCATTCTCTTGGAGGTGGAGCTCACCTGATTGCGAGATCACGAGCATCTGGGCCCGATGCTCCTCAGGATAAAAGCCTTCAGCTGGCAGACCTTCACGCTCGCTCTCCACTACCCTCACCAGCGCTACACCTCATCTTGTAGCTTTTGTAGTGTTATTTGTTGTTTAATAAACATATCATGTTCACTTTGATACATTTTTGCATCCTTTCCCGACCTTTTGTCATGGCCCTGAGCCAGGTTATGACACTTGTTATAAAATTTTGTGAAAGGTAGAGCTGGCAACTTTAGCAAAAAATGATGAAGGGTATCGGAAGAACTGATGCATTGTGGGTGTAAAATTGTTTCGAAATATGGGTTTTCAAGGGAAATCTCAACTTTAGTGTTGGCCAATGATCATACACTTGGTGCACATCTCTTTCCCATCCTGCATTTCCTTAATACATCTATGTTTTGTTTCCAGGAGACCAAAGAAGCCATGAGTAGCAGGTCAATAAAGGTACTCATCTTAAAACAATAAAAAACTAATACACTATTAAAAATACTATTTTGTTGATCGTACTATCCATGCCATGATTATATGTCACTTATTGTTTGTTTCTTCCTGCTACAAAATGCAAGAAACAGTTTCTATTGTGAAAATAAACACATATTTCTATCTCTTTTTCTTCAACAGAAAAGAAGCACAAACTCTGCAAATGTAAGGAAAAAGATTTTGTTTTGAAATTCTAAAATAGAGGTGTGATCATTGTTAACAAACGAGGTTGGGATTATCCTATAAAGTTCAGGATCAAGAGGACTGGTAACCTCACAATAGTGGTATTGTATTTGTTTGCAAAATGAAGCCCCATTGCTTCCAGATGGCACTGCTCCGTTCTTTCCTCCCTGATGTCCACTGGCATGCATTTATTTTCTCTTGGCTTTATTGGAGACAATAAACAGGAAGTGGAAACTGGAAGTGATTTGTCCATCTATGTTTTATTCCCTTCTGCTGTCAGTATGACAACCATTAAAATTTCATCTTAGCTAATGTTATGTTTACACAGCAGTGACTTCTGTCTGTTTCATGACATGAATCACTCAGGGGCATTCCTCAGACATCTGATCCAGAATTCAGTAGAGAGACAACAACAGGCTGCCAGTCCTCTTAGCAACTGGTCTGGCTTTTTTGCTATAATATGTCATTATTATTGCTATTGCTATGACGTCTTGATGCTGAAGCCTTAACTGCTGTGTTAAGTGTTCCCAGTCAAAAAAGAGCAAGGCCTCAAAAAAAGCTTTATTATACCAGAGCTGCAAGAAAGTTGTATATCATTGAAACAATGTTGCTGTTGTTTTTGACAATTGCCAACAGGTTTGGTTCCCACAGAGTAAAAAATGTATTGGGGAAAGGTTACCGTGGGGGTTGCCATGGAAGCCAAAGAAGGCCGTTTCTAATGGCTGCTAATTTTTTGACCAAGGGTACACCAACGGTGTACACAAGTTCAATAAAAGGGTCTCTAAATGTATTTTTTATTTGTTCAGTACCATGTGTGAACAAAGTCATGGAACCTTATGACAGATTAGATTAACTACATTTTTAGAGAGAAAACTTGTAACTCAACAAGCATTCCAAAATTCTCTCTCTGTCCATCCTCTCAGATGGTGGAGGTGTACAGCGTCACAGTGCAGTCCACTGTGACGTATCGTTTCGCTCACACAGTCATAACCTCCAAGGCTCTCAACAAAGCAAACACATCCCAGGAAGTCTTCTTTGAAGTGGAGATGCCCAAGACCGCATTCATCAGCAATTTCAGCATGTCAGTCAGAACTCAATACTTGACCTTATCTTACTCTACATCATAACCTTGTCTTTCTCAATGTTTGACAGATGTCTCTGTGTCTCACAGGATCATTGAAGGTAAGGTGTACGTTGGGGAGGTGAAGGAGAAAGAGAAAGCCAAGAAAGAGTATGATAAGGCTGTTTCCTCTGGACAAACTGCTGGACTGGTCAAGTATGTGGGATTGAGAAATGTTGAACATGTGGCAGTAATGGGAACATCACATTAAAACCCTACTTGTCCATCATTACAGGGCGTCTGGAAGGAAGATGGAGAAGTTTTCAGTGTCTGTTAACATTGAAGCCGAAAGCAATGTGACGTTCGTTCTGACCTACGAGGAGCTCCTTAAGAGGAAAATGGGCCAGTATGAGATTCTGACTAGAATTAAACCTGAACAACCAGTGCAGGATTTTCAGGTTGAACACACTCTTCACGCTCCTCTCTTTTATTTTCCTTAATAGTGAAATATTGATCAGGATGGAGCTCAAAACCTGCAGCATTACAATTGCAAATTGTATGGAATTTGTGTTCCAATGACCCCACACTTGATCTGCCTCAGTGAAGTCATGTGCGCGCATGTGTGTATTTGTATGGAAACAGATTGTTGCAGACATCTATGAGCCCCAAGGCATTGCTTTTGTCGAGGCCACAGCAACTTTCCTCACCAATGAGCTGCACTCCCTGGTGGAAAAAACCGTCACAGACACAAAGGTGAAGGGTTTGACAGATTTCTATAGTTCTGTATAAAGACTTATAAGAAATTTATGACTACTTTTGCAAGTATAAATACTGTGTCAACTAACTTGAAATTAATTCATTTGTTTCTCAGGCACACATCTCTTTCTCACCAACCCTGGAGCAGCAGAGGAAATGTCCAGGATGTGAAGCCACCATAATTGATGGAGATTTCATCATTAAGTATGATGTGAAGCGACAAGAGAGCCTAGGAGAAGTTCAGGTCAGTGATCAACACACGTTTCTGTATAGCTATTACTCCACTCTCAGCATCCTGCTGGTCTTGGTTGCCTTTTAAAGTTTACCTTGGATAAGGTCTTCTCTTCACCTCTGTCCAAGTGAGGAGTAAAGTTGTCATGTAATCCACCCGCATGCTCCTTCCGTGTTGGCGTTGGCAACAACATCCATCAAAAACCGGCCATGCTTAAATTTACTATACCAGAATAATAATAATCCAGCAACAATGATTGGATATCCAAATAAAGCAAAAGAAATGCCTTTAACTAAGTGACCAAACTCAAACAGGCTCTTTGAAAAAGTCTACAGCCTTGTTTAAACTGAAGAACAGTAGTTTTTCTCGTGAACTTAATTTTACTCCCTTTGTGGTTTGAGGGTATACGTACTGTAGCTGTGCCCTGTCGCTATATTTCCATTTGCCTTACTGTATCTGTATTTCCCTTCAGATTGTGAATGGGTACTTTGTGCACTTCTTTGCTCCACCTGACCTGCCCAGAGTTGCAAAGAATGTTGTGTTTGTGATTGACAAAAGCGGATCAATGAGAGGAATAAAGATGAGACAGGTAAAAGACTTTGTGTTCAGGTAAGACCCATACTGTGTCAATCACTTTGCATCTTCATATGTCAATTTGGGAACTTTTACAGACCCGGGATGCACTGAAAGCCATTCTGAAAGACCTCCATGAGGAAGACCACTTTGCTCTCATCCTGTTTGATGATAAAATTGAGACCTGGAGGAAGTCTCTTACCAAAGCAACAGAGGAAAATGTCTCTGAAGCCATTGCCTATGTCAGGAAAATAAAGGACGAAGGAGGTTAGAGGAAAACAAGTCGTACCAACTTTTACCAAAAGTTTTGTGCAATTTCTTTTTCAGATGATATGTTCAAATGTACATTTTTCAATTTGTCAGACAAAAGTTGTCAAAGTCAGACAACTGTCCAGTTAAATGGACTGTACTTACATAGCACCTTTCTAGTCTGAATGGCCACTCAAAGGACTTTACAACACAAGCCAGCATTCACCCATTCACACCAACATTCACACAAAGGGGGCATTCAGTACCATGCAAGGCGCCACCTGCTCATTAGGAGCAGTAACCATTCACACAAACACTCACACACCAATGGAACAGCCATTGGGAGCAATTTGGAGTTCAGTATCTTGCCCAAGGACACTTCAACATGTCGACTGCAGGGGCTGAGGATTGAACCACCTACCTTCTGATAAGTGGACTACTGCTCTACCACTGAGCCTCAGCCCCCCACAGATTTTTAGCCTTTTGGACAGAGGCAGGCTAGCATTTTCAATGTCCTTCCAGTATTTATCCTAAGCTAAGCTAATGGCCTGCTGGCTGGCCAGCGTTGAACTATTGCTTTACGGAACACACTGAGGATTTTCTACTTGATTTCCATAATGATGTTATCTCAAGAAATCTTAATGTTTGTCTGTTATTGCCTCCCAGCTACCAATATTAACGATGCTGTATTGAGGGCAGTGAGCATGCTGGTGAAAGGAAAAGAAAATGGCAACCTTCCAGAGAGGAGTGCGGATATGATAATTTTACTGACTGATGGAATGCCAAACCATGGTGAGCTCTCTTAATTTGGAAGATTGTTAGTAGTTGTATTAAAAAGGTGGTCCTTTCTGGTTTCTTTCTGACACTGTGAGAGACGACTTATTTCCAGAACCTGTACACAGTGTGCAGGATTTGTAAATGCAACAATCTGATTCAGAGTAGAATTCAAAGTATGCAAATGTTTGACAAGCTCTTGAATAATCTTAGTATTATGTTAAGTAACTGTCTGATTTGCATTGAAAGGCTTAACCGACCCATATATGCCTGAATGTATGTGCATTTGAAGGAGAGTCAAACCTCCAGACAATCCAGAAGAACGTGCATTCTGCCATTGGAGGGAGGATGTCTATGTTCTGTCTTGGATTCGGAAATGATGTGGATTACTCCTTCCTGGATGTGATGAGCAGGCAAAACAAAGGACTGGCCCGCAGAATTTTTGAGGGTTCAGATGCATCACTTCAACTTCAGGTAGACAAACAAACTGATTTACAAAAAAAATACTGCCCATGCAAGTTTGGTGTTTGGTTTTTGTTTACACCTCCAAGGACATCTGGGAATTGATATTGCATGATTTGGAGTATGTCTTTGTTAAAGGGTTTCTATGATGAGGTGTCCAGCCCTCTGCTCTTAGAGGTGGAGCTGCGTTATCCTGACAATGCAGTGGACTTCTTGACCAAAAACCAGTACGCCCAGTTGTTTAACGGCTCTGAGATAGTGGTGTCTGGTCAAGTGATGAACAACGACCCTGAGAACTTCTTGGTGAAAGTGTTTGCCAAAGGGGTGAGAAACTGATATCAGTATGTCAGTAATTACATAAACAAGACACTATCTAGTCATGATGGCAAATAGACAATTATATGCTCATATGACATATTTCCTGTCAATGAAACTTGAATGCTATGGGAGATATTATGACAGTGCTTCATGAAGTAATGTAGATCATCTACATATTTTTTTATTTTTGCTGCCTTAGAGACACTTTTTTCGTACAGTCTCAGGGCATCAGTTTCAAATGACTATGTCATGATTTCCCTATTTCACTCTTTATTTTATTTAGGGATGGCTGGTCCACCTCTTGGGTCTGAACAACTTTCAGATGGATTTCCATGAAATTTTGTTCATACAGCCATGGTCCCCAGAGGATGACTCCTTCTGACTTGAGTGATCCCTTAACTTCGGGTCAAAATTTGACAAGCACTTTGGAATTTGGTAGCAAATACCTCCAAAAAGAATGATATTACCATCAACCTCAGCTGTGGTTTGCTAACAAGCTAAACTAATGGTTAACATTATACTGGCTCAGCTTCAGCAAGTTCATTTTGTCATTGTGAGCATGCTAGCATGTCAATGTGTTATTAATATATGTCATTTAATCTCTCCTATTTCTCTAGCCTGAAAAGAACTTTGAGGTGCAAGGAAAGGCCCATGCAGTGAACTTGGATGCAACCTTTTCAGAAAAGGAGTACATCTTTGGAGATTTCTCAGAGCGCCTGTGGGCCTACCTCACAATCCAACAGCTACTGGAGAACAGGTTCGTTCATCTGAACTGTGTCTTTCAGCTTTATCTGTGCCTGCACAGAGATTTGAAGCAGGTGTCTCTGTGAACTGTGAAAGATTACTTTCACATTTTTAAAAAAAAGACATTTTTATTGCACATCCTGTGCATGGTATATGTCATTATTGAGAGATAACCAACTCCTCTTTCTTTTTTTTAATCGTCTAGTGACATCGGCACACAGCAAGAGAAAGAAACCAGGAGAGCCAAGGCCCTGGACATGTCCCTGCGCTACAGCTTTGTCACGCCTGTCACCTCCATGGTGGTCACCAAGCCTGAAACTGAGGACGGATCAGGCAGGCCTCTCATCGCGAATAAACTGACGGAAGGTAAGCAGAATTCAACTTGTCAAGTTTAATTAGCAATCAGCTGATTTCTTCCGTAAGAATAGAAATCCAGATCTGTTTACGAGTAAACCACGACATTCATTATTTTGTTGCATTGTAATGTGTAAACAGAATGCGCTACAGACCTCCACCTAACTATCGCTCTGTTTCTCAGACCAGCGACAGAAAGCAGAGAGACTCAGTGGTACGACAATCTCTTAATCTCACACAAGTTATTATTTTATAAATCTTTTGGGCTGAACAACTTCACAACTTTTCTTATTTATAGTCACAAGTTTCTCCAGATCCAGTCCTCCCCCTGGCCAATCAAACAGTAAGCTTTTTCATATTAACTACTGATTCTGGTTTTATCATATTTATGTTTTAATTGTTTATGACAGTTAAATCTTATGTTAGAATTTTTTCCAGTGCAGACTAGACTCGCCAAACACCAGAATCATGACTTCAGTGTCTGTATTGTTTTCTAAGATGAAATCATCATAGTGGTCAGGCATATCAGTACAATGTTGTCTGAGGGTAAGGGAAATGCATCCGATCATCTCAAGTTAGCTACCAGCTGATTTCTTTTTTTTTTAGCAATTGTAAGATTAGAAATGATGTTGTGTAAGCCACAACATTCTTTTCAAATTTGTTGTATATTGTCTGATTATTGGAAATATTTTGAATCAGTATTTGTAAGAGGAATTAACTAAATACAGCAAACTAACTGTATTGTCTGTTTTCTAATTAATGCCCTGTCTCACAGAGCACCTACGGATGATGAATACACCCACGGGTACAACAATCACTTTTTAATTATATGAAATACTTCATGAATCTCATTTTGGGCTGAACAACTTTACTGATGTATTCTGTCATTATCTTTGGTAACAGTTTTTGGGTCCAGTGCTTCCGGTTCCCAAAGCCAATCAAATGGTAAACTTTTTCATAAAATATTATCACAATTATGTTGTAAGTATTCCTGTAATTTTTACCTCAATCTTTCAATTTACATTTTTATTGGTTCACAGCAGACAAGACCCATCACATACAGGAATCATGAATGCTTATTGATTTTCCTTGTAAAATGAAATCAGTGATGGTCAACCATATCACAAACTATGTAATGACACCTTTGTATCACATCCAAACATTGTGTTACTGTTGCTGCAGATCTTCCTTAAACATTATAATAACACACTAGTTGTATGTTTTACTATTACGTCTGTTTTCTGTCTGATTTGATGTTTTACTGATGCCCCTGCAGTAGACGGAGATCCACATTTCATGATAAAGCTGCCAGAGAGAGACGACGCTCTGTGCTTCAACATTAATGACAAACCTGGAACCATTTTCAATCTGGTCAGAGACCCAAAATCAGGTTAGCCTTTAGTCGTAGAACACACTTCTCCTTTTGTGTGAGAAATATGAGCTAACTCAAACCTGTCATATTTTCAGGCTTTGTGGTGAATGGCCAAATTATTGGCAAGAAGAAAATTCATCCAGATGCTAACATGAACACTTACTTTGGCCATCTTGGTATAAGTCACAAGAAGCTGGGGGTGAGGCTGGAGGTGAGCACTCAGGAAATCACAGTCTTTCATGATGGCAGGGAGGTCAAGCTGCTGTGGTCTGATGCAGTTTCTATCAAAGAAACCAAGTGAGTAACACAGCTTTTGAAATATTAAATTAAGTTTTTGGGTAGCAACACTTATTTTAGTAATAAGTAGTAATAGTATCTTGTCATTTTGGCCATGTTAGTTAAAAAAAACTTTTAAAATATGAATATGAAGACATTTTCAAAGTAATTTTTAATTTGCTCTTTATCACATGATCAAGTACCCATAGCTAACACACTAAACAAATTTCTATTGTTATACCTTACAACATTGACCACTACAGTTTACGAAAATCAAGCCAAATATGAGTAGAAATCATCTAAATACATTTTTAAACAAAAAGTATCAGTGAAAACTTCAAAACAAAAACAAAACTATAATGAAAGTTGAACTATGCATAAATCACATTGAAAAACAGGGGCACTTAGTATAACACAGACCTCTGTGAAGGCTCAAACTCCCTTTTAATTAAATTAAACCCTATAATGCAAAATTTAATTATGAACCTAACCTTAAAAGTTTAATGAAAATCCATCAAGTAGTTTATGCACAATTGATAAAAATGCTGAAGAAGCCTTATATCTCACAATGTTAAAGGAAGTGAAACAATTCATGGATCTACCCCTTTATCAGGATCCACTCCAAAATGTGACTGTTTCCTCCTTGGCACATGCCCCACCCTTCCACTCACCCTCACGGTAATCTGTCGAGTGATTTATTCATATTTGACAAAAATGGTCAAAAAAGCCTTATCTTGCAAAGTTCTGAAGAGAATGCCAAACTCTTCTACCCAGTTTCATCAAAATCTCTGCTCCCTTAGTGCTGTAAGGGCTGCTCACTGCTCCTCAGGGATGGGCAGAGAGAATGGGAAGAATGCAGAGAAAGAATTTCCCCACAGGGACAATAAAAAAAGTCAATCTTATCTTATCTTTAAAAGCCCTATCTCACATTGTTGAGGAGAGTAAACAAAATTCCTGACTCCGCCTCATTATCCGGATCCAAGGAAAAATTTAAAGGCTTAATTTCTTTGTCTCTCCTCCAGTATGGACTTGAGCCTGACTAAGAACTGCAGCCTGACAGTTACACTGAGGCACTTCATTAAATTTGAGGTCATTAGACACACAAAGGTTTGGAAGAGACACGGGGACCATCAAGACTACCTGGGTTTCTACACCCTGGACAGCCACCATCTGTCTGCTTCAGTTCATGGTTTGCTAGGTAGGGAACTGGAAAAAGGTTCATATCATGATTCACTGAGCTATACGATGTTTGCCAATTCCTGATTTTAAATAAGTCACAAGGATATGAAGTGAGCTGTTCCCCCCCCCCAGGTCAGTTCTACCACGGAGTTGAGTTTGAGGTGAGGGACCAGAAGAACTTCCATGCCACGATGTATGTGAAGGAACAAACGCTCAACGTGTCCAGGTGCACATGTCACATGAAGTTTAAACACACACATAATGCATGGAAGGTGAAAAAGCTTTTCTTTTTGCATATACACACATCATCACTGTTTTTTTTATTTTATTTCCAATTTCCAGACACTGGCAGAAGGACTTCAGCAGATATGTGACGAATGGGAAAAATGTTCAGTGCTGGTTTGTTAACAATAATGGAACAGGTCTGATTGATGGGAGACCCTCAGACTACATTGTGTCAGGGCTTTTTCAGACTGATTTGTGAATTGTTCAAATTTAAAATCTAAATTGCACTGGAATGATAAGGATTTATCATTCCAATTGGCTGAACCATGTGTGTTATTTTGAGGTAACTATAAGCAGTTTGTCAAAGTTGGAATACAAGGTAAAGAGTATTTACTGATAACATAAATAATTTGGTAAGTAAAGTTTTCCTATATTGTATAAGTTTGCATACTTTACATACCATAGTAACTTCTCTGCACTACAGTCAAATAAATGTTCTGCTGTAAAAATAAAAAATAAAAATAAAAATAAATATTGCTTCCTGTCAGTGCAGGGACGACACTGGATGAACTTTGGGTGCAAAACCAGATGGTATATCATTGCGCAGAATGGCCCTCTGTCAGATGGATTATGCTTGACTCAAAGTTCAGTAATTATTCACTAATTCGTATCTTTTTGTAACAGCATAAGTCATTGTAAAATATCACTACATAACATTATAGGCCATTTCAAACTGCCAAATGTAGACATTCACTGTAAATCACAAGGAAACTCCAAGGCACCCTCTCTAAAAACTATTAAAATGCCTTTTAGTGTCACCGCATGGTCATGTTAGACCTTAAAACACAAACGCCACAGCGTTTTGTTGGAGTTTTTCTTTTTGTGTTTGCGACTGTCAGTGGCTGATGTAAAGTAAAGTTGGACCTATGCTCAATGTGCCACAAATGATTAGGATTAATAGATACAATCATTAATTGTCTGAATAACATGTATTTTCTTTTTTTTTGCCAGATTCTTCTTACAAAACTTCACCATCTGTATTCATACTTTACACAACATAAAATATAATTTTATTCAATAAAAGCAATATCACAAAGGCGTGTACATGATTGTCCCTGGTGTTCTTCTCTGTCCACGTGATTGTATTCTTATATGTGGTTTAATTGATCAAGAAAAGCATGGATGTAAATATCACCATCCGGTGGATATGCTTCTTGTGATTTTATTATTGAAAATTTGCACAATGAATAAGAAAAGTGATTAATAGTCTAAGCCAAAACCATATCACCCACTTAAATCCAGCCACAGGGGCTCCTTCTCTTTAAAAAAATGTAAATCAAAATTTGAAGTTGAGATTGTTTTCATGAGTCAACAGGCCCCCCACCCCCACCCCCCTCCCCCTCCCTAATACGTTTGTTGGCCACAGGGGGGCAGCAGTGAGCTTTTTACGGCTTGTTAACACCGCTAAAGAAGATGTCCCCATGGAAAACATGTGACAAGCCATACAAAGGTGACATTTATGCTTTTAAGGAATATTTTAATATGTATGTTTTTTTTTACACTTTACTAATGTAAACACTACAAGAACACTAACCGATGTGTTTGGCAAATGTACCTCTGGTCAACTTATTCACCTTGGAGAAGAACAAATCCAAATCCAAAACATTACTAAGGTTAACTCGGAAACAAGCATGCAAATAATTCTTTTAGCTTAGGTTATAGCTACAAAACAAAGGACCGAATTTGAAATTATATTACCATAATATATGAGTCTGTAGTTTGGTTAATATTGTTGTAAACACCTGACATGTGCTGTATGTGCGACCTTTGACCCATGTAAGCATATAAATGGTCGCCCACCAACCAGCACCTGTTCCTCCCCCTGAAGGGAGAAGATCAGAAACAGCTGACAGGAAAATGACTGCGCAGTTTCAAGAACGGGCTTACTGCTGAATAATGGAGGTATGTCAGTTTCATTTAATATATATATATATATATACATACATACACTGTTGGAAACAAAATTATTCAACCCCAATTTTATATATCGTTTATTGGCAAAATATACTATTTATCAGCTGTTTGCAATAACCAAATCAAACACAAACAGTTTAAATAGCTCAATACAACAGATTAATTTTTTTTACACATTCATTACAAAATGCTACTTTTATTGCCAATTGCAGTCTCAAACTTATTTACCCCCCCCCCCCCTGAATAGCATCCCTCAGAAGAGCACGCATTTACAAATTGGATTTTGCTAAAAAGTTTTTTTTCTGTCAAGGCCTAAATTTACAGAAGTGCTCCATGTGTACAGCACTGCAGATGCAAAAGCACAGGAGAAGCCACCTCCTGTGCCCTTAAAACTGTCTAGATAAAGTTTTGGGATGCTGTTCTGTAGAGCGATGAAACAGAACCGTAACTTTTCCACCCTATGGAGGAAGAATGAAGCATATGCTAAAAAGATGCACAATGCCAAGACCCTGGAATGGAAGAAGCTAAGTGGAATGCAGCCATCATCAATTTTATCATTCACACCTGTGCTTCCTACTGCGAAATCTCTCTTTATCACACTGCTATCATTCTTATTAGAAATAAGAAGACTACTACTCTGATAATCCTAACCCTAACGCCTTCTCTACATACTTCTAATAAGCCAGATAAGTGGGACTGAGAGGGACATTTCTCCAAGATGTAATGACCACTAAATATTAAGTTCACATTTTTTACTGTTTGCTTTCCGCATTTCTTCCTAATACCTTTTGGGGAAACATTATTATGCAATTGCTGACTTCACTGAAGGATGCACCTTTACTGCAGTTTTGTAATTACAGAATGTTTCCTTTAGCATTCACAGTCATTTAGAGCATCTTTTTTAGTCTTATGTTCACTATTACCATTGAAGTCTATGAATTCCATTAGTATATGTAGTGGGTTTTTTTTTTGTCTTTGTCCAAATCTTAACTATTTGGTGGAAGCATGTTAGCATGGTCAAAACTTTACCCATATGTCTTGCAATTCTGGAGCTCTCCCTTTTGAGATATAAGGACTTTCAGTCTCTCAGATTGTGTAAATGGACTAGTGTGATGTATCTTTATGTCATCAACAGCTCCAAACACACATTTTCTCTCTCTGCCCATATTTATACTCATTTGAATGCATATTTGTTTTAGCAAGGTTGGTGAGTTATGTGTTGTACTTGCCCCTATTCAGTGAGTCTAAAATGTTTTTGTTTTTGTGTGTGCGTGGTGTGTGTGAACTATTTACTGTAACAACTCACCAGGTCTAATTACATGGCTGTGCTGTGTGTACTGATAGATCCAGGGCAAGTGTGTTGTCGGAAGTTCAGGAGTTGAGAGGGATTTTCTTAAGGGGATCTTTGCAGAAGTGTGTGCCTGTGTGTGTCTGTCTCTTTGCATGTGTGCTCATAGCTTCGCTGATTAATGCCAGATGTGCAGGGCTCAGGGTGTCGGCAATAGTTTGAGAGGGCCTCACTGTACTCCGTTCAGCACTGGTTGCACAAAATGCTCAAGCAGCTTCTTCAAACATGGCTGACATTAATATTTTGGCTGTTCATCCCCCAGATCTTTACAAGGTTAGGAACATCAGGGCAAAATCAGGACTAAAGGAAATTTTAATAAGGTTGTGAATGGCAGGGAGTCAATATAGGTCTCCCTCTACTCCACCAGAGGGTGATAGAGAGCTGTGAAATATCTAGTGTCCCCAAATTTATAGGTGCCATTGTCAGCTTTGACTACTTTGGGTTATTATTTTCCTCTCCACAGATTATTGCAGTTCAGTTCATATGAAGGTCAGGAGCATTGCACGTTTGTATTGTATTTATGGGTTAATGTTGTATTTTAAAGAGAAATGGTTCATTTAGAGAGTTCTTCATAGGAACTGCTGCACTATTTTGAGGAAGTGACTTAAGTTAAAACTTGTGTGACCAGTGCTGCAACAAAAGATTTTTTTTTATAATAGATTATTATTTTGATTAATCTATGTATTATTTAGTCTATAAAATATCAGAGCGTGATACAAAAATGTCAATCAGAGGTTCCCAAAGTGACATTTTGAAACAGATCAGCAACCAGAAAACTTATATTTACAATCATACAAAAGAGACAAGAGTTGCAAATCTTCACATCTGAGAAACTAGAATTCTTTAAATGACTTAAATAATAGGTAAATAATTAAAAAAACTTCATTATTAAAACTGTTGATTATTAGTCAACTGTAATTCCTAATTGTGTAACAGATTGTTTCATCTTGTGATTTTTGCAATAGATTAGATAAATGTAAAGAAGTTTTAAAATCAATCTAAAATAAGGCCTGCTTAGTGTCATCCTCCATATACTGAGTGTTTTGCCATTTTTTTTTAATCATAAATATCAAAATTAATGCTGCCTTTTGAAACAGATGTCCAACATGAACTTTCTCTCTCGTTGTTTGCCAGAATATGCAAAAGCTCTCTGTTCTCAAACCGCTGTGCGCTGAGATATTTGTCTGAACGCTCAAGTTTGACACAACTTATCGTCACATGTCATCTTTCATCCGCCAAATCCCACTTTCTTGAACTCTTTCCTTCATCCTCACCTCCCAGGTCTACCCCCTCCCCCAGCAACCACCAGTCTCTCTACCTTTTGTCCCTGTTTGAATATTTCACATTGCTGCTGCTGCTGGTGCGTGATACAGGGGACTGAGCAATCATTGTGTGTACGCCGTGTGGGTGCTGCGGTATGTGGCTCCCTGGCGTGTGGTGTGTCGTGACAGGCGTGTGGCCGCTGACGCCAGCCGGTCGCCTGCCTGTCTGTCTGTGCCGTCACACCTGACCGGCGGTGACATCGCCGTATCCACACACAAACATGTACAAAATTACACACACACACACACACACACTTACATATACACTGAAAAATCTGATTCTGACCCCTTGTAAATGTCACATCCTTTAATCTGGTTTATATTTAGTAAATTTGAGATGAATCGGTGACTCTAAATTGAGCTAATACTGTAAATATAGTTTCAAATTACCACAAAAAAATAGACACATCTTAGAAAATATAAGTAAACTCAACTTTAACATGTACCTGGATTTTAAAAATCAGGATAAATTTAAGTAAATTTAACAAACTACTTTTTTTTAGTGTACGTTGCAGCACGAAAAATCTTGCCCAAAATTCATACCAAGGGTCATTCACTTCCAGCCACTGTAGTCGTCCCACTCATCCCCTCTGAACAGGAAGTTGATATGCCATTTTTAATATTCTGCTGACATTGTGAGTTCAGTGAATGCCACCAAAATTTAATGAAAACGTAGTTTGCAAATATAGTTTGTAAATTGATAAGAAAATCAACCTGTGTGATTTTACATATAATTTCTATTTACAGCTGTTGCATATCTGCTGCAGTTATAAGAAATAGGCTCGTAGAAATGATATTGCGGCGTCCTGTGGTGTAATCCTTGGTATTTAATGTGTTCTCTCAGGCTGCCGAGGTGAAAAGTTGAACCTGGTGTTGACCTTCTCTTGAGAGAGGGCTTAGCTCTGAAGTCAGGCACAGGCCAAACGCACAGGGAGGATATTCTCAAGTTCCTTTTTTCCCCCCCTCACGTTCACCACTCCCCCTCTACGGCCACCCTCCCTTCCCACACGGAAACAATTAGCATCTGCGATAAGATGCTGTACATATTTCCATCGTTTTATCTCATTGGTTTTTGTTTGTTTGTTTTTCCATCATGACTAAAGACTTGTGTCCTCATGCCATGGCACTGGTACTCAGAATTACATCTCATCTAGGTGCAAGGAGTTGGAGAGGGACAGAGGGAGAAAGAGACTGCGAGGGGCCTTATGTTTATCACTTCAGGGAGTTGAATTCCAGATGGAGAGATAATGCAGAAAACAAGCAAACAATTATGCAAAAATAGACGAAGTGTGGGGGGGGGGAAGAGAGAGCAGACTGACAGACGACAGGAATGATGTTCAGGGCAAACTAGACAAGTTTTAATTTGTACTCCCTAGAGCCCGGTTCATGTCGGTTTGCAATGTCACCGGAAAGCAAGAGGAAAAAGTGCAGTTTTGTATCCTACTCATAAAAAATAGGTGGATAAGTTTCCTTGTTTTAGCAGTGTTTGTGTAAATCACGTTCTACATTTAGACCTCTAACGTTGATGTCAACCCTGAATCATAGGTGATCTTCATCACTGCTATATTTGGAAGTGAACTTTATTATAAGTGTGTTTGTGGCTGTAGTGCAGTCTAAAAATATACAGTATGTACGTAATCATGAGCATGCAAGAAGATGCATTTGAATGTTGTTCAGGTGTGGGTCCTATTTAGCATCTTTTTTTCGTGTTGTATTCATCCCTGTGAGGGACAGAGAGCTGTAACCATTGCGTAAGATTTACATGTCTTGTCATGTGTCATATTATAGGCCGACTTGCTGATCCACACTCTATTTTGTTGAAGCAACATGACCCAGAATTGAAAAGTCTGACTTTCTTCCAGTCCAGTGGAGCAGGAAAATACACGGCCTGAAGATACGAGTCCGACAGTAGACGTTGACTTGTGCTGCACTCCATTCTCCATCTGTTTTAGTTTCAGAGTGGTTGTGATAACCTCAGCCTGACCCCTGATTGGGCTTATCTTACCCTCATCTTTTCTTGCTGGTCAGCTGACAGAATGCCGTGCTGCAATTGGTGGGTTCACCGCTGAGGAAGAGGAATTTGTTTAGCATTGTGTTGGGGTAACAGCTAGCCAGTGAGAAGTTTAGTCTACTGTCTAAATCATAGCAAAGCTTCAAATCACAGAAACAGAAGGAATGTTTATGGCGAGAATTCAAAGAGCCAAACATGTTGGCTTTCTCAGGCTGTAGCCAATGAAATACTGTTCCTCTGTCTGTGTGCTCACATGCTTAAGTGGATGTCTGCAATATATAAATGTCTATTCATGCAAATACATGCTTTAAAAAAATTAATCTATTTTTTCTATTTAATTTTCTGTTCAAGGAGTAGACTTTCCAGAGCACACCTCAAAACGTGCTGAATATTTTGTCACAAAACTTTATGCACACATCTCTCATGTACTGGAGAGGTGCGTTTGGGTATTTCAGGAATTTTGAAAATTTGATTTATTTTTTTATGTTGAATATTTAACCTTTTCTCAGATGTGCAATCAACAGGAATTACAATTAACAGGCAACGTACTAATTGCACATTCCACATGACATCAGGTTAGTTTTCTATAATAAGAAAAACATACCTTAGGTTTTTGTTTTTTCATGTTAATACTTGACTAAGAGCTGTATACAAGAAAACACCTAAGTTACTCAGGGGATCCTGAGTATTTCATGCTTGTTGTGTTTAAGGGTGCTCCAATCAGGATTTTTGGGTACAATCAGTGATTGCATGAAGCAGTATCAGCCAATGCTGATCATTAATAAAAAATGTTGTTTCTTTACTTGATTATTGCTATTTATTATTAGTTAGTTTCATTAATTTAGTATAATAAAAACACAATTAAAATGTTGAGGAAATAAATAAATATATGTAAAGTGTCTGTAACTCCAAACTCGATGCACCTTTACCTCCAAAGTGTACTAAGCAGAAGTGCTTCAGTACATTTATCTACTGCAGTTGTTTTCTCACATTAAATTGCAGTTCGCTGCACAGACACTGCCTGTCCTGCTCTATGTTTAGCTCCATTGTACACTGTTAGCTTCGACTCTGCTGCTTACAGACTGCTCAGTTAACCGTCTCGCCTCCTGTAGATTTCATCATGGTACCATCATGGCTGTACACTCTTGGTTTAATCAGCGCAATGTATTGGCAAGGTCCTGCCAGAATGCTGTTTGCGACTGATGGTATATATATATATATATACTGTTGCCCCAGGAACATTTCAGAATCATCATATTTTTCGTAGGCCTCGGGCTGAGTAGTCAGCCAATGATAGTAACTATAGTGACAGCATGAGACACTGTTGTGGTCAGTGACCGTTCAGCCAAAACGCATTTTCTGTCGTCCTCTGGTGCCGTTCAAGCCCTGCAGTATACCAGAGCATTTTAGCGACGTGTGGAGAGGCTGTCTCGCATGTTCGTCTGATTGGCCCGTTTGGGAAATCACCAAACCCTTTAAAACAAATATCTGCCGTTAACGATTGATGGTTGATCTGTCGAGTAGTTGTGTCGTAAAACTCATCGACTTTTACCCTCCTGTATGAACCTTTGCTGAACTGAAACTGAATAACGTCAACATCCTGGAACAACATGTTTGGCTCTCTAGGCTGCATTGCGGGGCTCTGCCAAGGTGCACTAGTTTGGCATGAGCATGATATGAGTCATGGGGACAATAACAGCGTAGGTCGTTCTTCTTCCCGTTGCACTTATTGGTGGATGCATAAAGCCACCTACTTTATTTCACTGTGTAGATGGATGCTGTGCTGCTAAGTCGATGAAAGCATTTTGACTTTGTATTAGCAAATCTGTATGTCCACTGTAGTTTCCTAACTGGCCCTTAGCCAGTAATATAAATTTTCCATTATGGGGCAGATAATGTATCACTTCTATTTATATTTTACTTCTATTTGTACTAGTTGTTGTAACATCTGGAAATAAGTTGTAGATGCTTCATGTTTTAAACCTTTAGCAGTCAGCTTCTGTCTCCAGTTTAAAGCAGAGAAAATTAAAGCTTAGTGGAGGACATCCAGTATATTCATGTTAATGAGTTTAATTCCTTTTTTTTCTAACTAGCGATGGAACGTTAAATGAAGTTATTGCAGTTACAGTACTTACTACTACTGACAGGCAGCAGTCCAGTGTAGCAGCTGCACCAGGCGGTCTGGTTGGAGGGCTTCAGTCCGGTCAGATTAGATCAGAGGACCTCTCTGTTTGTTTGTTTTTATTTGGGAAGGGCAAGACTCCTGAGGGATACCCTCTCTCTCTCTCTGTCTACTACCAATCTGCTATCCCTCCCCAGGATTCACCCTCAGGGCACAGTCTACTGGAGCCCCCCTGACCTCTCTGTCACCCCTTCCTAACCCACGTTAGCCAAGAGATTCCGAGAAGAAAGAAGAAAACGAAGGAAGCCTCTGCTGTGTCTTCGCATTCGAAGAACCAAATCACAACCAGACTTGCTCGTCCAGGGGTGAAGGTAGTGCCACCCAGGCAAGCAAACCCCTCTAGCCCTGGTCAGCCCTAGATGAAGTTCATCCCAGCGGGTTGACCTCTCTTTCATCTGCTTGTGGGTCTGACGTTTGCCTCCACATCCAGTAATACATGAAAGGCCAATGTATTAGTATACTACAAGTAAAGGGGTTGGCTGTTGCAGCTGCAGTTTAGTTATTGTATGCGTGCTGTAAAAAAAAAAACACGGCATTTGAATTTGCCAGGTTCTAGTACGATGGAGGCCAACTTAAACTCAAATTAATTTTGTTATTTGGAACGGGCGTTTGTTTCTATATATATATCCAAATTTATCATGTCAAAGTAGCCAGTTTGTTTCCCCTTTCACTTGATTTTCTGCTCCTGTTTGTGCTCTAATTGTATAACCCTCTGAATCCCATGACTGCAACAGACTCATCTCTCTGCACCTAGTCCCATTTTTCTGCCTTTGCTTATATCTGTTTGTTTGGGCATGAGGGGAAGAGTGTATAACTTCACACACACACACGCACGCACACATACATAAATGCAGAAACACACCACCACCCCACCCCACCCCCCCCCCCCCCCCCCCCCCCCCCCCCCCCCCCACACACACACACACACACACACACACACACTTCTGCTGACCTCGACTTCATCTCCCACAAGGCCTTGGGGTGAGGCAGCCTGGCACCAGACAGTTATTCAAACCCTCAGGCCGTCTCACAACAGGTCAGAGAGAAGAGAGAGAGAGAGAGAGAGAGATGCCCAACATTCAATGAATGTTGGGTATTGTTTGCTTGATTTAGTTCAAAAATTATTTTAGAAATATGAAAATACGAAGTAAACTATTAAAGTCACAGGACCTAAATAGCTTTTTTGACACTAATTATTGCCTTTGTAGATTCCCTCTCTGTCTTTAAACTCATGCCTTTAAAACGGAAAACTATTCAGCCATAAATTAATTTTGTTTTGTTCAATTTTAATGTTAATCCCATGAAACAGGAAATAAAAACAGAGGGATGCTTGTGATTGGATTAAAAGTCTTCGTAAACATTGTGACCCATGTCTTTGACACACCTCCTTTCTCCTCTCGAAGACGGTCTCTTCATAACAGGAACACAAAGAGATGAAGGTCTCTTTTTAAAAGAGCAACATGGGATGGGGTGGCAGACTTTTCTTTGTTAGGCACGTGGGCCTGCATTTTGTGTCAGGTTTTGTTCTTTTAAATCCTCCTGGGTTTGTGTTTGTCTCCTAGCTCTGCTTTTAGCGATTAGGGCCGCGGGTTTAAACAGCTTGTTTAAATGAAGACATAATTTCAGCTTTTTATTGTGGCTTTGAATAGTCTTTCTTCATATCCATAAATGACACTGGCTTGAATGTTAGCCATATTGAAGGGTTGTTCTTGAAAGGGAAATATTCCAAAGTGTTGCCAGAATTTTACTGTTTCAATGGACTTGAGGCTGGTTTGCTCTTTATGGGATGAGAGCGTAGTATATTGGATAAGTGATGTCAGTAAACCATGCCACCAGAGATGAGCCATATCACAAGAGGCATCACTAGAAATCTGAGTTGTGCCATTAGACAGAGAGAGAGGCAGTATCTTGAGAGAGTGGGAGAGAGAAAAAGGAGAGAGACACAGAATGGATTGTTCCACAACAGACTGACGGACCTTTTAGCCTTATCTTCCAAAGCTACTCTTACAGAAAACCAAGGAGAGAAGGGAAAAGAATGCCTTGCTCTTTCTCTCCCTCCCATTTCCCATTCTCTCATTTCTGCTGTCTGCTTCTCCCTTCCTTCTTCATTTCTTCTTCTTTTGTCCATCAGTCTTTACTCAGCGTTTCTTAAAAATCCTCTTAACCCTTCGCACTCCATTGTCTCCTTTCCTCAATATCTTACCTTGATGTTTTAATATCTTGTTTCTTTCCTCACCCACCACTGTGTTATCCGTGTTCAGCTCTTCGGAGCGCTCTCAGAGCTCATTGCCCTCACAGATTGTTGAAAAGGTAGACGTGTAAGCCGCCACTGAGTCTCAGCAGCCGTTTAATGTTAGTATTGCATTCTGTAAAATAGATCCCTCTCTCCATCTCGGGCTCAAACTACATACATGACATCTTTTGCGAAGGGGTGTCATACACACGTAAGCCCAGAACATCTTATTTGCATTTGTTTACGTTTGCCACTCGCTGCACGTTTGGATTTGCCGCATGTCATGATGCTTTGGTGCAGCTCCTCGCCCAGATACACACACGCAACAGTGTTTGGTTGTGATGACACTATGAGTCATCCCTCTACTCTCTCTCTGACAGAATGAAACGGATGGATAATTAGATATCAAAGGGAGGCAGGCAGGGTGTGGCGAGGCGCGCAGGCCCCTACGATGGTAAAGCACTTATTAATGAGATAGGCCTTATCTGCTCTCCTCCCAGGAATTCTGCCTTTGATCGGCCCCGACTCCGGACTTAATACATTTTTGATTGATAGACCGAGATGACAGAGAGAGGCGGCGTGGAGGGGAGTGTGTATGGAAGTGTGTGTGTGTGTATGGAAGTGTGTGTGGGGGGGGTGGGAGGCAGCCCTCGAATGATACTATAACGATGTTATACACATGATAAAATAACTTGGTGACAATGACAATAGTGTTTCACCTTATGGTAGAGAAAACATTCTAATGAGAAGACACACAACTGGTTTGCATAATAAATAAATCTCACTCACTAAGATACACACACGGTATATAAACGCACACGCATGCACTTTCACATTCCTCATAAAGACATAATTCACGAAGACAACCCTAACAGACAGGCCTATTCAGTCACCTTAACCCCAACTATAACTCACACACGGGGGGCACCAGAAAATCTTTTCCCTAAGACGGAGCATGCGAGGGGCAGGCCTGTGGAGGGGGACTGAGATAAGACCCTATCCCCGTCTGGAGATGAATTATAGCCCACCCAGGAGGATGTGGCCAGCAACAACCCACCCGCACTCGCTGCTCGACTCGCTAGATTGGTTAGGATGGTGTGCTGCCATTAGTGAGGCAGCGGGTGACCTCACGGACGGAGATAACAGCCCCTCTTTCAGTAACACCTTGACCAGAGGGAGGGGAACATCGAATCAATGAGCCTCTACACACACTCAAGCTTGATGAACAAAGCTAAAAATCCACACACATCCCACACCTCCGCCCCAGCTCCTTCTCCCCACTTGACAAAGAGGTGACTGAGTGTAAACATTTCGCTGCAGTGTCACCTTGTTATGAGTCTCTGTCAGTGGGTGACGTCGAGTAAATTAAAGAAGCCGTAACTGCTGCTCCGTCAACCAGCGATCATCTCCCATTTATTACCATGCCAACGGACAGAGGGATAACACCCCCCCACCCCCCTTCATGTGGACAGATCGATCAATGTGACAGGCACATTTCAGGTCTCCAAATCAATCACAGTAACAAAGGCAGGTGAAAAAGGTTGTTGTTGTTTTTAAGCTGTGGATGAGTCAGGAGTAAAGGCTTATCGTCCTGAGCAAAAGACAAACTTAATCTGACTTCCAGTGTTGTAGCTCAATGCATGGATCTCTGCCCCTTTATTATTTAATTTGACTTCAGGTCTGTTCCTCATAGTGTTGTTGTTTCTTGATCACACAAATCGGTTTGGTGTTTTAATCTGGATTGGTACATGGTGTGCTGCATAATCCACTGTGGAATGTGCTGTGTCAGTGGCTGAACAGCCATAGGCAGATTTTCAGCTCGGAGCATCAGTGCTTTTATTTAACATACAGACTGGGCTCTAATGCTGGACAAAGCATGAGAGGGCAGCTCCATGAGAAACATGATTAAATGGAGGCAGCGCTGAACAGAGAGGGGGTGGGAAGCAAGACAGCACAAGGAGGGGGTTAGATGATAAGAGTGGGAAGAACTGATAGAGGGGAAGAAACCGTGTAGAGAAAGAAAATGATTAAAAACAGCAATCACCCGTCGGAGACTGATAAACCAGTCGTTAATTGGAAGTGTGCAACTCGTGGGCATATGGCTGGATTAGGTTCACTTCTTCCCTTCGCTCTCTTTCTTCTCTTTCCTCATCTGTGGATATATATGTCTGGAAGAACATCTAATCAACAGTTAAAATTAACAATTAACATAATTTTTTTTTTCACATTTGCCAGCCAATGGAGCGAATTTGAATGGGCACTTTTACAAGGTTGTTCATTGGCTCCTGTACATTTGAAGCAAACTTGGGAAGACATAATTCCATTTTGGCGAGAAAAAAAAAATGAAAAAGGAAGAGAGTCGGAGATGGAGAGACAAGGAGCGGTGAGAAAGTGGCTATTTTTGAGGGATGTAGGCTTTTGGAGGCATATAGGAGATGGGAGATGGGTGGTGGTCCATAAACAAAGGGCTGACAGCCAACCCATCACCCTGGCAGGTCTGGCTTGTGCAGCCTAGATAAAGCAGGACTGCTGCCTCCTGTATCAACACCATCCATCATTCATCTTTGCCTGCTCACCCGCTCATTCGCCCTGATTTCAGGCCTCTCACTCCCTACACCTGCCCCTCAGCCAGCTGTGTGTGCACCTTTACCCATCACGGCTTTCACAAAACTTTCACTACAGCAACCACAACTTCTAGATTACCTCCTTTATATGTTGACCGAGTTTGTGTCCACTTCGCTAAAAACTATACGCTTTTTGGTGCAATTGTTTAAAGGCTGTAGCTCCGTGCATTCAGCTGTTTGTCTACTCTTTTCATGCGACCTTGAAGGTTATGGTCTTTGGTGAATTATGCATCTCAAACTCAACTTTGAAAGGATGAGCATTAATCATTGACATGTCCACCATCCTCTGTGCCTTTATCTCATGCTGCTCATTTTTGGCTTGCAGCAACGACAGACGATACTGACAAGTGAAATAAAAGGCATTGTTTTGTTTTTTTTGATCATGTAAAAACTATTCAGGTTTGATGTATTTTCCTCATCAAATCACACAAAGCAGGGATCTGACTGACCAATTCAAAATAGTTTTCCAAAAACTATCCTGACAAAGTATGGAACCATGATTTAGGACATTTTAGCCCCTGAAAATGACCCTTCAGGCCACCATTGTTCCCTCGTCAATTTGGTTTTTGTATGAGCATCTCCTTTCTTTCTTTGTTGCTTGTGGGGAATGGAAAATATGCAAATGGAGATGGGTAGACTGAAGAAAAAATGTTGACATCTCCCATCCTTGCTGCCCCCTAAATACACACAAATCATGCACACACCATTCAGCAAGCTCTTTCTTGGCCCGGTTTGGTGGCTCTGTCTCTTTTGGCTGTCTCTCAAGCACACTTAAACAATTGAAGCTATATTGCCTGTGCCCCATCCTTTCTTCTATCCATTCTGGCCCATTTGAGTCAGACTGGACAGGTGCTGTGACAGGAAGACAGAATACTGTCAGCCATTGTAACAAACAATATCTAACTTTGGATGAGAACAGTACAAGGAAAAGTTGTCTTGTGTTTGAAGAAAAGCACACTCCCTCCATCAATGCCTCCTCTTCACATGGTTAAAAGTAGGAGAGACAGGGGCCTGTGATTGTAGCGATGCAGAATGAATGAAGATTTTTGCATCAAAGACTGAAATTTTGTGGTAGTTTGGAGAAGAGGAAACTTTGCAGATGCAGTGCAGTGTTTTCATTCAGTTCCACCAATCAGAAGGGAATTAAGAGATAGACCAGAGACCGGGAGACTGAGCAGAGCAGGACGGTCGGGGAAATGGCTCAACTAGCGGATGAATTAAAATGAATAAAGCCAAGAAATGGGAAAATGGGCTATCACTTGTGCAGCATAATGAACAAAGTGCAGATATCACTGTCTTTGTCTGCCAGGGGGCTAGAGGCCCTATGTTCTCACACTACTAGAACAAATGAGAGTGAACGGAGCCAGAAAGCGTAATGACTGTCCATTAGTCTGTCCCTAAACTCTGCTTCCTGTTGTAGCTTTAGGGTAGCAGAGTTTCGGAGCTGTGGGAACCCATCACGTGACCTCAGTGCACCCTTTGAATACCCCCATCTTGCCCTAATGGGCCCAGACACAACTCCCTGTGTATCCGCTGAGAGTTCAGCACTGAGTCGGGGTTCACTCAGAAGTTTAAAGTTGGAGTCTGGTACGAAACAAGGTACAAAATGATGCAAAGTATAAGAAAACTGCACAGTACATGTTGCTAGAAGTAGTCAAATATCTAAAAGTGCTATAAGTATTTTACTAAATAATTGATTGTAATGTAATAATTGGATTTATGTATTTGCAACATGAAAGAACAGAAATGTTGCAGTTTAGTAACATGCAAACATGCAACTTTCATCAATTTTCATTTGCCATATACTGTAGACTTACTGGCCACTTCATTTGGCACACTTGTGCAATCTAATGTGATCCAATACAACAGCTCTGCCATCAATTCTGCCTTTACAAAGATAACGTCAGTGTTGATTGACACTGTCAGGTAGTTATTGATTTAATTAAATGTTTATTTGTATGTTTATTTAAATTAAATGTTTATTGTTTTGATGTTGAACTGGACTGTATTTTGAGAGTTTCTAAACCTTTGTCAACCCCATTTATATTCATGAGTGGCAGAATAGAGAACCTTTTCAATGTGCTCCAGAACAACATATATATAGCCACCCATCACCTCAGTAATAAACATGAAGTACAATTACTGTACTATCTTTCTGACAGTGTCAACAAAAGCTAAACAATTACAAGACTTGTAAAAGTTTGGGTTCATTGCAAAGTTGTTGTATTGAGTCACTATATTTATTGTTAATTAAGAGTTTGGGCAGTGGAAAATGGCTTACTTCACATGATCTGTCAGTAGATGTCAGATTTTTATGAGTTATTTCTAAAAAGAGTTATTTTAAGTCACTAAATCTTTTAAATTGTTTTTTTTAATTCCATTTAATCCATGTTGTTTATTTTATCTACCCTGATCTTGTTTGTATGTCTTTCTGTAAAGCACTTGGCAATTTCTTTTCAGATTTGCATGCAACTATCAATTCTTTTTGTTATTTTAGCTGCGAAAAATGACTGAAACAATTTATAATTAATCAAAATAGTTTCCAATTAATCTCAAGTTATTATATTTATTACTTAATGTCTCTAGATTTACTAGACCTTTGCAAGCAATATTAAAAGTCAATTCACATTGTTATTTAATCAATTAATTGAATGTAAGAAAAGTTCTTACTTTATATCACGACATATATCCCATTTGTAATACAAAGTTACCAATGCCCTGATGGAAGATTTAATCCATAACGTGTTAACAGTACAATACCTAGAAATATCTCTCTGAATATCTATAAAAAACACAAGAAATCAACTTTTATCTGTCAAAGAAAGAGGTGTTCTCTACAAACACACGTGTTTACATCCTGATGTATTTCACAACCTCTCTGACACTTTTGTGGTGTGAATGAGTAACCTCCTCAGATGTGACAAATGACCACCATCATTTCTTCATGATGAGCTCATCATTGCATACCATCAGCTCTAATGATGATGATCTTGTGTAGCCAAAGAAAGAAGATGCTGCATTTAAGACCCCTGCACTCTCCACCGTCCATTAACCCCCATGACTCAGCTGTTGACACGGAGCCCATCGCAGTCTAGTGTTCACACATAAAACAGCTATGAATGATACTCTCATTCTTTGTGGTTAGACTGACACGATCGGATGTGATGTCAGCAGGCCATGAGTGGGTAGTGATGTCTGAAAGTGTGTGTCAGAGACGGAGAGGGAAAGGAACGAGGCTTTGTGATATTAGTGCTGAGGAATGTGATTTGTTTGAGGTCATGTGAAACACCGCTGGCACCCTGAAGAACCTTCAGGAAGGCTATCACGGCATGACCCGGAAGTAGTCGGGTCATGTGTCGGGGCAAAAGGCTTGTCTCTGTTGACAGCACCCTCTCCAATCTATACACAACTCTCACTCCTCAACCTCCTGGGAACCACACTCCCTGGCTGCTCAGATTAAAGGGCTCTGTCTACACAGGAAAAGACATGTTGACGTGACTGAGCAAAGCATAGAGAGCCATTGTTGGCAGTTAAAATATCGAGGAGACATTTTCTTTGGGTGTGAGCATAGAGGAAAACTTCCCCTAGGAAGTGCTGTGGTGGTCTTGACAAAACCACAGCTTGATTTGTTTCACTAGTTCAAATCCCCCTGTGGTTTACAATTTTAATCCCAGAGAGGGAAAGGTGTCCCTGGCATGGACCACATGGACCACTGATCGATGTTTGTGGGTCTAAGAATATATAGGGAGGCCATGTGTGGAGAAAGGAGTGCCGTAAAAGTCACAGAGTTCAAGTTGCATGTTAAACAAACAGCATGTTTTGTTTTTTTCTGGAGCCTTAGGTTTTCATAAAAGTTAAGTGAATTAGTGTAAATTTGCAGAAGTAACTTAATTTTCTGAGAAAACAAATGGTAAAATTTAATTGAGCACAATAAACTCACAGGGCAGAAAGAGAGGAATGAAGCGGAAATGGTGGGAAAACTAATGGTTTGTATCGGCAGCTGCCACAGCAATTATCACTACCTCTTACTTTGTTAAAGAGGGCAGAGTGAACTGAATGAAATGGTCTTTTGAAGTGGAGATCATAAGCAAGAGTTGCCCATTGTTTAATCTCAGCATCTAGAAATAACTTATTGAGTAAATAAAAAATACAAAGTAAATTTTAACACCTGATGATGACACAGATGCTTTCAGAGCAGCTGCAGCCTTTCTTTGAGTACTGCAGGGGTGGAAATGTTTCACAAACTCTTGTCATGTCTACAAAATCCATGGCCTCTAAAATGTACCTGATCATTGTTGAATGAGTGAATCACAACTGAACAGCAGTTGTACCACAGTGTGTATCTGTAGATCTCGACTACACCTGTAAAGCAACACACAGTCTCTCTGTTGTTTCCATTTGAAAACATGGAGTAGTTAATTGGTATATGTTTTATGGGAATCGTGATTTCTGAGACTGCTCCTATTTACCACAAAAAAAATATGACACGGATTATCAATTAGTTGAGCAATAGGAAATTAATGATGAACAATTCTTATAATTAAAATGTGGAGAAATCGCTTTGGAAATCAGAAACGTGTTTTAACTTTTCTATTTAGATTAAACAAAAATGTGTTTGAATAATTTTTCTTTTCATGCAAAACCCGTCAGTCCTTATTATTATGTGCTGTTTTATATTGACATACTGATAGTATGTTAAACCTACAGTGTATTAATAACAAATCTTACTTAGTGTAATGGTATTCTTTGAAACCGTGTGTGTGTGTGTGTGTGTGTGTGTGTGTGTGTGTGTGTGTGTGTGTGTGTGTGTGTGTGTGTGTGTGTGTGTGTGTGTGTGTGTGTGTGTGTGTGTGTGTGTGTGTGTGTGTGTGTGTGTGTGGCTGGGGAGGGGTTACACTTTTCTTTTTCCTTTTCCTTCATGTTATAAAAGTAAAATCCTTTTTTAAATCCACATCATCAGTTCCACAGTTTTTTAACAAGGTCAGAACAGCTCAACTTGTCAGTGTGTGTAGGTCTATGTGCAGCGCTGCTGTGTGTGCACGCATTCTAATGTGTTTTTTAATGTTTTAACATATGCAACCCCTTATAAACAGTGTTTTATGCAAACAGTGGCGGGGCTCCCATCAGATAAGGCTCCAGAACAGGAGAAGGAAAGTGCCTTGTGCAAGAGAGAGAGGTGGAGGAGAGACAAAATGAGAGCGGGGTGAACGTGGAGGCAGCTTGAGAGAAATGGGCAAGAAACATCATGGCCAAGAAAATGTCTCTTTTGAGCATTTTGCGACAGCTGAATAAATGCAAAGAATTTGTCTGATGATCGTTTGTGACTTTTTTTTTTTTAAACTTTCAACATTTTAGCATTAAATTTCTGTGACCCTGTATCAGTATTTAAGCTACAACTGATAGCAGCTGGAACAACAACTTTATAACATACAGGAGTTTTATCGAAATAAAATGTACTCATATTGTTGGCTGTATTTAAAGAGGACCATGGAGTTTTGGCCTCTCAGATCAGGTTTTTATTTTGTTAAAACATATCCCCCCTGCATATGGACTTGTAGAGGTAATATCAGCTGTCCACTGCAGTTCAGAGTCTATCTAGTTTTTAAGTCTTCATGCTCAACGTTCTGTATGCGGGTATCTGATGGTGAGGCACAGCATGGCGTTGGCCACTTTATCTTTTGCTAATGTGGTGTCTTGCTCCCGTCTACTTCCTCTACCAACACAACACAAAGACTGTTGCCTGATAGAGGACAAATGCAACAACTTGGCCTTGTCGCTCCAGACATCTATCTTCCTATCTTCTATCTCTTTCTTGTCTGTCGCTCTCACAGCACAGGAGAGGAAAAAATGTCCCTGCTCTTCTTCCCTTCAGTTTGAACGTTCTCAGCATTTGTCCTGTCTGTATTATGATTTTCCTCTGTTTCTGACGATTGAGGAATCACTGTGGTGTTAGCAGAACTACTGCTCTGCCCTAGATCAGCTAAATCTCTCATTTCGAACACCCCCTGCCAATTTCTGCCATTCCAGGAGACAAATGTGCATCTCGAGTTCATTCCCCCTCTCCCTGTGCCCACTGGCTCCCTGAAACTTAGTTCCTTATTCCTTTGAAGTGCTGCGTGCAGAATGGAGATTCTTTGCATGGTAAATTTGCCCAGTTGCCCGCAGCGTATCCATTACTCAAGTTTAAAGGATGCTTCTGAGTCGTTTTGGAAGGGCCCTTTTTTTCTCACTTCACAACCAATTCCTCTGCGTTTTGAACTTCGGTCGTCATGAGCCATGTAATCTGTAAATTGGGCCCTTTCTTCCAAGCTTGAGCTCCTCCATTGAGCGGCGTTTGATGTGCAATTATTTTGCTCATTACAAGTTAATTTTATTGTTATAGTTTGCAAATGTTTCTTCGGGTCATGATGTTAAAAGTTTCTGAAGAAGTAAGAAAGGAGGAGAATCGGAGAGTCGAGCGTACACCACGGCGGTGCAGAGAGCTCATTTGAGATGCCAGAGCTGGCTATCTCAAGGCTCACTTTCAAGCCTTTTAGAACCAACCTGCTGGGTGGTTTGAATAGCTGAGGAGAAGTTGATCTGGGATTTAGTGTGGAAAAGGGATCCAAGGCCCTTTATCTGCTGTAAAAGGTTGGGAAAATAGAGATTTGTCGTGTTTGTTAGAACGGAACCATAATCTCTTCCACGGAGAAATCTTAGCAGTATGGGAATTGTATGTCCCATTCATTTAGCCTTTTGTCCCCATTCTCTCTCCTCACATGTATGGCAACCTGGTGTGATTATGCATGTTTGCTGACACTTGGTAGATACTGTATTAGAAGGGGGGGGGGATGGTGAAGAAAGAAATGTGTCCCTGTTTTTTTTTTATACAGAAAATCCTGATTTGAGAGGCTTGCTAATTTCACACAGAAGACGATAAACAAATTAATTACGTCTGGCTCATTAACAAAGCTTTTTTGGAGCTGCTAAATGTTATTGTTAGAGCTTGGCAGCACAGCGCCGAACATCGTATGAAACATGCCGCTACGCATTAAATTCATGTCACTTAATTATGCTGGCGGGATTTTTTTTTTTTCAAAAACTGTTAAATCCATTGATTGAAATGAGATTGGATTTTACAGACATTTTCATTTTGTTTTATTTCATTAATGATACCCCAAATCATTTGGCAAAATACTGTTATTGTTGCTTTCTTGGCTTAAAGACAGTTAGACTGAAATACATTTATAATTGCCCTTCAGCTGTGAGGAAGCATAGCCAAACACACACGTGCTAAATTGTTTGTAGACTCTCCTTTTCATCTGAGGAAGAGATAGCGCTCTGTGCTCTCTCTTGTTACCGCTCTTTCATTTCTCCCTGTCTCAATGCAGAGGGAAATTCTTTTGGACTTTAATACCATCAATGCTGAATAAACTCTGCTGACAACAATAGCTGCTGGCAAAGCGCCTCCACAAACAAAGGAGAGCAAACAGGTTCTAAGGCAATGCATCACTCTGCTTCTGACTTGTCATTATTCATCCCTCTGTCTTTACCTCTCATCCCCATTCTTTTCTCTGCGTGTGTGTGTGTGTTTTCTTTGTGGCTCTTTGTCTGTTAAACTTTTACATGGTCTGGATACTGAGGCTTATTAGCTGTTCAGTTTAATTAAAACGGGCCATTCATATGAAAATGTGAGTCTGATAGCGATTGCTGTCCCCAGCAGCTTCCTCCTGTTACTTTTAATTAGACACCCACTTGATTGACATCAAGCCCACTGGTTGGCTGAAGCCAAGTGCGCGTGTGTGAAAGAGAGAGAGAGTGTGTGTGTGTGTGTGTGTGTGTGTGTGTGTGTGTGTGTGTGTGTGTGTGTGTGTGTGTGTGTGTGTGTGTGTGTGTGTGTGTGTGTGTGTGTGTGTGTGTGTGTGTGTGTGTGTGTGTGTGTGTGTTTGCTCATTTAGTGTCTGTGTACGTGTGTCGAGTGTGCAGACATTTTCTGCACAAACGTATTTGCACAAATACCGGCTCTCAGGTCATTAAAGCATTACAGCGGAGAGACTGTACATCAAAGTTCACTTTGTCGTCATGAGGTAATTATCCGCATAGTAGCGCAGAGCCCGGCTGCCCACCTTGTCACTCATGTCCACCGGGTCACATTGAACAATGAACAGTAACCTTGTGATTATGAACAGGGTGTGCAGTGTTACTGTGTTCAGTCACGCCAGCGCCACCCGCCATGCTGATGGAAGAGGTGATGAGCTACTTTTCTCTTTCTCTTTGTCCTCTCTTTCTTCATCCGCTCTCCGTCTCTAAAGAGAAGTGGCTCTCTTCATCTGCTTCCACAGCACGCTCCAGCTCTCGCTACCTTATTATTATACTGTCAGCGACACGTGCCTGGCTGATAGATGTTCCTCTCAACTGTTTACTACAAGCAGATGATTTAACTAAGGCTCTCTGTTGACTTGACCTCCCCTCTTTTCTTCTTCTAAAACAAGATGACTTCATCCGTTGTTTACGACGACTCCATTTTACGGGAGCAGGCAGAGGAATAAACTGAGCTATATGGTTGATGCCTGCCTTTTAAGATTAAGGTGTTTGTGTATGTGTCCAAGTGGAAATTGTGGAGGCCCATGTATGTGTGCATTTCTTTCCCTCACATATCTGTAATCGCAGGGCAGACTCCTGTTTGTGTAGCTTTTATTTCCAAACACAGCAACAGCTCATGTGTGCTGGCGTAACAGTGCACCAGTACCTTCGAATGCTCCGGCTGAATGTAGCCCAAAGTAGCAGCCTGTTTCATGTTAAGGCCTAAGTAAGGCCCACCTCCGCGCAGACTGGAGTCTCCAACAGAAATGGCCCATCAGAAGTCACTGCTCTGTAAAGTTGTGTTCCTTTCTCCATGTTTTGTTTTGATTTGCCGGACGTTTGGGAATGATTTGGGAGAAGGGCCTGATGGCGACAGGGATACCAGAGCAAGACGTTCACGGTGGACCGAAAAATGTTGTTCCAATTACTGCCTTCATTATGCGTTTGTCATCCGCTGTTTAGACGCAGGGCAGCCTGCATTTCATGCTATGGCAGGAGAGGCAGCTTTTTCTTTCTTTTTTTTTTCTTTTTTCTTTTCATATAGTCTGATATCCGCTGGAGGCAAACACGGCTCAGAGTGTGGCGACAGCCACCAATAAGGGCCGCTTTTGTAAAAATATGAATCACTGAAACTAAAGAGGGACAAAAAGGAATGGTTTTCATACTCATGTCAGTTGTGGTGGTTTTTAGTCTGTCTACGGGGTTTGTAATCTTAGGCCTTCATCTTGTTTTAAATCAAAATGTAATATGATTTATGCAAGCTGTTTATTTCATCCATGTGTGAAAGAAAAATGTCTTGTTAAAAATAATTATAATTTTCTTTTCTAGGAAGAGCTCCTTTTTAAAGGTCAGCAGACTGCTCTGTTTTGTTACTATGTTAGTGTCTTCTTCCTCCCAGACAGATTAAGTCACTTGGTTTACTCAGAAATGCTCTAAGCAATAGGGTAGGATGGAGCGCATACAAAAGATCCTAACATGATTTGAAAGAGCAGGCCTTAGATGGAGAGGACTGTGTTGATGTTGCATATCACTGTGGCGACTCTCCTGAGTTAACACCATTAGCCAACCAGTGTGAGAGTCCAGCTGTCTCTCCGAGCCGCCAAGGAGAGTTACCTGGGCTGACTTACCTGTCCTCCTAATGCCCCCCAGGATACAGTGTTTCATCCAGGACCCATGTCCTCCCCTCTCCACAGCACTTAGCAGTGATTAACCCCGGATTCGGCCGGCCCACCTGCCATCTGACTACCATTACAGCCCTGCTTATCTGCCTCTCCATCTCCCTACAATAGGGCCAGGGCCTGGGCAGTGCTGGGGGATCAGGCTGGGGAGGGCTGCCTGCTCTGCTTAATAATAAATCATTAGCTAAATACTTTTGTCCATTTGTGTCATGTTACATGTACTTCAATTTTCTGCTCTGTCTCTGTCCATCACCCACCCCTCGCTCTTTTCCTTCCCTTTCTCGTGACCACTGCCATCTGCTGCCACCATCGATACCCATATCTGTCCAGACTTCTTCCTGTCTTCTTCTTTGATCCCTGTTTTCTTTCTCTCTAAAAGTCCTGACTGTCTGTACATCTAACTACGTAATTCACACAAATGCAAAAGTTGATCGTTTTTCTTGGCATAAGCAGCCACGCAATTTTATGTCTGGTTAAAACAAAGTGTGGGAAGCTTTTTTAAGATGGTAAAACAGAATAGATTTTCCAACTTGGGTCGGTCATTTTATTATGCTTCGTGATAATCCAAGCAGACAGACTGATGCATAATTTGGGCCTATTTCTTAGAATGCTGCCATTTGAATTGGTCTGTTTTATTGAATGTGAAAAATATCCATTCAGACATTTCACTACCATTTTTGCTGCACTCTACTTTTTTTTTTTTTTTGCCTGGTTATTCATGAAAGGACGCAGCAGAGGTACAACGAGTCCAGAGGATTTGTGTCAGAGAGGTTTCCCTCCACACACATTCACTTAACACCAGCATCTGCAATCTGGACAGCGAGGAGAAGATAAGTCTGTTGGTTCATCTAACTTGTATAAAGTGATTACAGACATACTGAGGCCTCCATATTTAGACTTCTTGACGCCCCCTCCTCAGGTCCGCCCCCTCGGTCCGACTGTTGTAATCTAATTTTCCGCTGACAGAGACCGTGGAGATCCTTGGGTCACGGTGCAAGTCCCACCAGCCCCCCTACCCTACGCCCTCACGCTCTAACTAAGAAGTCGCCATGCAACAGACAGCACACATTAGATCTGTCTACTGCTACGCCGGCTAACGCACCCGATCCATAACCCTGTACTGCCTCGGTAATCAGAGGCAAAGATTAGAGAAAAAGACGAGAGAAAGGAATTGCATTTATCCTCGTATCCGCTTTTTGTTGTTCGTATCATTGCTCAGCACCTTAGAATACCTGTCAGAGTCCCTGTCAGCGTGACAGATGAACTGTATATTGCATATAAATTCAAACATGTGAGAGATCGTTCTGGAGGATAAAAACAGGCATGAAGAAAGTGTGAAGGGGTGCGTGCTGTGTCTGATCTGAGTAAGGAGGCCACACCTGGAGAGGTCATGCTCCTTGTTGACCTTTAGTGTCACCGACCTGACTCGCTCTCAGTTTCACTATACATCACTCCTCAGCCTGTCAACACTTGCATATGGCTTCCACTGCTACCGTTATCTGCTATAGAGAGCAGTTGGGTTGATTTGTCCGTTGAGGGATTTATCTGCATCGTCTGACCGTCGTAGCAAAATACTGATGTCAATATCTGGCATAATCATCTCAAAGGAAATGTTTATTTCTAGTGAGTTGTGAGCTGGTGTGGATTTTTCATTTCTGTCTTAAATGAGCAATTACGCATTTCCTATTTCACTGTTGATGCTTCCAATTCCTTCTCTAAGCATCTGGTATTGTAGTTCTCTCCCTCTCTCTTTCTCCTTCTTTCTATCCCTCTCCCTCCCTCTCTCCTCCAGGCCGTAGCATAGCCAGTAGCTGATAGGCATCTCCTCTGGAGTCTGCTGTAGTCTGCCCCGGCTTCAGACAAAGTACCTCCATCAGACCAGTGAGGCTCCCTGGGAACCTAGCAGCAGACCCCCTGGCCCCACCACGAATCTGTTGTGTGTGGGTGAAAGACGGGGGGCTCAGACTGGAACCTTTGTGTTCCAGTCCCGGTGTTGTATATGGGTTTTTTAAACTGGGAGATGTGGGGATGTGATGTGCCCATGATACAGCATGAGTGCCTGGTTTATTCTGAGTGTTGATCTGGAAGCATACCGCACTATTACTGACTATTTATTATATATGTTTGTTTTCTTGTGGTTGTGTTGGAGTAGATGTGACAGAGTCATATCAAGATTGGTTTCTCAGAGTCCTGAGACACTGAAGCACACCAGAAGCACAAACACGCATACATTCAGCACTTTTCATTAGTCATGCTCCCACTTCCAAATCTGCATTTGGCATCAGGGAACACTTGGGAACATTTGGCGTTTGGACTTTCATCTTAACTAGAAAGAGAGCAAATGGACAAAAATAAAAAACCAAAGGAGGAAATCAGAAGAAGTGCTTTTATCAGGGGCCCAGTGTTCAGGGCCTGACACACACAAACATTCTCTTCCTGATAAATGACCCTCATGTGGCCCTGAAAACGCTCTAACATTTAAAAATTGAGTCAAGGAGGCTATTCTCCCAGTGGACTTCATTTGTGTGTGTGTGTGGAGTTCATTAATGTGTGTGTGTGTGTGCATGCGTGCATGCATGCATTCCTCTTAGACTATCACCACCATCACTTGACAAGATTTATATAATTGCAGCCTGTGATCTCATTTTCCTCAAAGAGTATTTTGAAGTTTCCTTTCCACTTTTGCTCTTTTTGTTTCCTCTGTGTCCCACTTAATTTAATGTTAAAATGACTCCCATTATATCACCCGGCTCTCCTCCGCCATTCTGCAACACATTAGCTCTCTGCTCACTGTCTGTGGAAACTTTGATAGGTTTGAAGAGTATGTTTGAATAGAGAACTTTTGTTAATTAAACGTGCAGTAATGCAATACGAAGAAATGCATAACACTTAAGTTGATGGCACCATTTAATCATTTGGCAGCTCTAGTGGTAAAAAAAAATAATTTTTTTTAAATAAAACAAGAAAACAAAGAAATGTAGTGGCTAATGTCTCGAGTGTTTGTTTTACATTTTAATTACATTAAATTTGTTGTGATTATGAAAAAATAAAGTGGATTTCAGAGATTTATTTTTTCCAATTTAGTTTTTGGTTTCCATGATAATTTTAGAAAATTAGAATTTATAATAAATAACAGTTTTGTTTGCATGTATTAGATTATTACCTCCACCATAAAGGTTATGTTTTCACCTGTGTCCATTTGTTTTTTACGTAAAAATTACTCAACCGATTTCCATGAAACTTTGTGGGATTTAATCTTGGGCCAGAATAGAATGCATTAAATTTTGGTGTCGATCTTGATCAAGGTGCGGATGAATTTTTTTTTTCACTTTCAAATTACAAAATATTGCATTTTTCAACATTTTCTTTATTTTCTCAGAGAATAATGCATGGATCTTGAGTACAAAAAATCTGGCATATTTAGGGTGGTGGTATCTAGGACAGTGTTCAACTTGGTGCAGATACAAATGAAAATCCGTTTCCAGCAGATTTAAATATATTTTCATAGATGGTAGTCTGCCCTGTAAATTATGGTTACAGGGCTATGAACTTGATTTTGGATAATACTGATTGAATGAAAGAGGAATGGTGGTGGAGGTATATGCTCTACTGAGTGCCATTAATTTAAATGTTATTTAATATCTGTTGTCAGACTTTACTGTAGTCAGAATTTCTCCCCAGTTTAATCTTCCCAGTTTAGTGTTAAAATATGGCGATAGTTTGCTATCCTATCCTAAATTATCCTAATTTTCCGATAATACATTTAAATCTTGTAAGTTATGGTCAATGCTCAAACAGAGGACTTCAATGTTTCTCTTTCCCTTCCTCTTTAAAAATGTTCCCAGCGTCAGGCGCCCATTACTAATGGGTCAATTGATGGTGTGTTTTGACACTCTGGATACTATGAATAAAGCTACACTTGGACCCAGACTTCATCTTTACATGTTTAGTTCCCTCCTAAAACTCCACCTCTCTGCAACTGCACTCCCATTCCCAGTCAACAGAGGGCAGAAGTGATCTGCAGAGGCTTGACTGTGTATGAAGGAAAACATATAGAGATGTGCACAGACTGAACACAGTATATGTAAAAGTGGGTTTGTGGATGTGTAACCATGTCTGCCCACCTGATTAGTGGTTGATAGATATACATGTTTATGCCTTTATGAATGTCTGTATATCACTGGTCCAGCTGCAAAGAATGAATTAGAATTAGAGATCATTTAACGGAAACAATATTAACCCACAGTGAGACCTTACAATTATAACAATAAAAGCATTTAAAAACAATCTATTGGACTGTAACTGGAATTATCACTCTATCAAAACTCCTGAAGCACCACAAGACCCTTATAAACTAATTGTTAAATCCTTATGAATTCCCACTGTTTCTAAAGGTATATTCTGCCAGTACTACAGTGGCTTTTAATGAAGGGTTTATTCTTATTTGCTCCATAGTTCTTCCTCTGACATCTGGCATGCAGAAGCTAATTTGTTAAAGCTAACACTTGTGTAATTTCTTTCATTTTGACAGTTTAATGAAAAAGGAAATGACAGTCTCTCTCTCTGCTGCCATAAATCAAATAGCTTCAAATGTATGGAAGAGTTAAAGAGTAGTGCTGCCGTCCCCCTGTGGTTTGGTGGCTTTATTGTCACACAGGCCTTATCTCCGATTGACACCTCTGGATATGTCCCAGGAGAGGGACAGATTTTCTGCAGGATTAAACTAATTTACCAGGTGATTGAATGTGAGTCCAAAGCCACTCTTTTAGAAAAAAAAAATGCAAGAGGGGCTCACAGCCCACCCCTCCAAAAGACACGATGCATGAGTGACTTTGCAATCATGGCAACTGTGTGTGTATAAGTGTGTTGTATTAAATCTGCAGTATATTCAGTGGATGAACTGATCGGAAGGTTATTTCTGGACAAAAATCCACGGTATAGTCTCTGCAGTGTTAATCACATGTCATTATTAATGCTTCAAAATGTACACCAATTGCACCAATAAGGTTTTCGAGATAATTGTTTTAAAGCAGGCAGCCTGACACCCAAGCCACGTGTCTGGATTTTGCCGCATTAGCTGCAGATGTGAATCATCATCGCAATGTTGAGCAGATGCAGACAAGGAGAGGTGACTTTGGGTCTGATGGTTATGGAGAAGGGGGATAGCCTACTCTGTAAGGCTCCACAAACCAAACATCTTTTCTTCTCATGTATGACATGTAAACTCTGCATTTTGTTCACGTTCTTCATGGTCTCCCAAATATGTAAAAATATGAGAGCACTTTCTGTATGTTCAAATCAGTTCGTGCCTTAGGCATGTTTCTTAATTGGAACACATTCAAAAGAACACTTAGTCGCTCCCGAGTGGTGTACAAAATATTACATTAATTAACATGCAAAACAGTCCTGCTTGGCTCACACACACACACACACATACACATGTAATGCAGGCACGCAAAAAGATTGCAGCGACAGCACAAAACACACGTAGGCCAAGAGGAAATAAGGGCAAAGAATAGGAAGGAAATTTGCTCGAAAATTTAGCTGTAAGCCTGCTGAAGATATTATTACATAGGCTGAAGATAGAGATCTCAGCTGGAATAATACTTAGCACATGCTGCCCTTTTAATTAAGCAGTAATATCTGCAGAGAGGGGTGGAGAGCAAATCTCCCTGTCTCTGTCTTCATCTTTCTCGCTCACTCTCTCCCATATCACAGTTCCCCATCTTTACCCTCTGCTCCTCTCTCTTTCCCAATAATCTCCTATGAAAGGGATGGGCCGAGGTGTGGGATGGGGGAGGAACAGGGGACACACTCCTCTGTGAAGTTGGTGTCTTCTTTAAGGCGTTACACATGTTTCCGTGTTTCTGCCTCACTAGTGCTGACTGAGCGCCCTGCTGATGGCCCTGGGGCTCTCACTTTGAGGAGCGTTAAGTTCTCATGTGTGGGAGTTAAAACCAACATGTGCATATCTACTGTTTGTGCACACAGGTTCTGCCCCTGTCTGTAGGTGAGGACCCCGTCTAAAGCCGGTGGTTGGTGCATGGACACCTTTCTACCAACGTGTTAGTACTGAGGCCCTGCAGCCTGAGGGCACGCCGAGGCTGTCAAGTCTGTGGCCGCGATGCCTCACGAGTGTGTTGGATAGGAACCAGTTGTCCAAACAGGGCCGTCCAGTCTGCAGGGGTCTGAATATCAGGATCTCTCACCATGGGGCGGCTGTCAGGGACAGACCCTTGGCGTCAGGACTCCGGACCTCATTAAATTCAGTCGCCAAAGTGTATTGATGTCAACCTCAACAATGTTCAATTGTTCTTTGTTTTAACCATATGCAGCCACAATAACAGCTACGTTGTTAAGTTATGTAAGAAAAAAAGGCAAAGTGATGCAGTGTTATAACAGTGATATGACTCTGTGGTAATAAATACAGTAGGTGAGTTGAATGCCCTGTTATTATGCTGCATTACTTTTCTGAGGTATAAAGCCTTTAATCCTCTGAGTATGCTATTTAATCCAGTGGCTGAGTGACGCGTGAAGTGACACTTCCAATTGTACGACATGTAGCACATAAATCCTTTATTCAGATGTGTTAACCATTGCTCTGTGCTTCATACAAGTGCAAATCAAGTTAACATTCTCTGCTCGCTTGTGTCTACACACCCTGCGCATGTGTCAGTACTCTGCTCACACCGGCAACTGAGCTCAGTTTGTAATTCTGCACACACACACACTCTGCACACACACACACTGCACACACGGGAGCTCCAAAGGCCACATGTTAATCAGCTGTGAGTTAAACTTGCAGCAGAGAAAAGACAACAGATCAGCTCAATTAGCACAAAAAAGAAACTACTCTCTGCATACACACGGCCTCAGCCATTGCACCTGCAGCTGAAGGGGCATTGTTCCAACAGCCCTCCCTCCTCTCTCTCTCTCTCTCTCTCTCTCTCAGGAGGAAAGCTGTTTTGTGGCCACTCTTTTCTCTCCACTCAGGGCCTTGGCCTTTCCACGGGGCACCCCTCCTTTCTCCCGTTTCCCTGGTTCGCTACTGTCTTTTGGAGGTGCAGGGTGCCCCTTGCCTGCCTCACTGCAAACACAGCTGACAGAGGGCTGCTCACGTGCCGCTCCGCAGGGCCCCAAAATCCCTTTTGAGTGTGTGTACGAAAGTGAGTGTTGAGGAGAAAGTGGGGGTTTGTGTGTTTGAGGATCTGTGCTATTCATCCTGTTTCTCTTGATGCTGTGAATGTCTGTCCATTTTCAATTGTTTGGCTGGATTGTTCTGTGAAAACAGTCAAACATACCATGTAATATGATCTCATCTTTGTAAAACAAGATTGAAGCAAGAGGCAACAGTTGAAGCAGGGTTTTTCTGTCACTGCCCTTTTTCTTTTTTCTTTTTTGCTTATATTCTTTTAATTTGAGAACTTCATTACATTGGAGACAGCTAAAACGCCTAGTCTTAAACTACAGGAAAATTGCAGCACCTGTGCTGAGTGTGTTTCTGTTTCAGCATTAAAAGCACTCTCAGATGGAAAAATGAAATGGAAAAATGTGAAATTGAATAAATGACTAAATGACTGATATCAGGAGGTTATTATTGACCTGTCTCGTTCTAAGAAAGTATGTTTCTTCTCCACTCCTATTGGAAAATCATTCTGTCCTTGGCTCTAATGCCGTTTTGCATCGCTCTACTCTTTGGCTCCCTGTCCCATTTGTCACTGCAGCCGGTATTGCTCATTCTCACTGATCATCCTATCACAGAGCTATTTTTCATATTTCTCATATCCGCTCGCCTTATCTTTCCTCCACTGCCTGGGCCAGACACGCAAAGCTAATACAGCCTCCCAATACGTGCGCAGAATTCAGTGACCGAAGATCACAGCGGTGTGAAATACATATAGATTTCATACGTTATTCTGTGTTTGCTTGTAATAGGATCGGGCTTATCCAATTTCCAGTAACTGTGGAGATAACATGAAAGTACACATTGTTGATCAATGAGAAAGTGGAATTCCTAACAGGCCCACGGAAATGAATTCACTCCACACAAACAAATAAGGACATCGGCGGAAATAGCCACCGTCATAATTATTTGCAATATCCATTATCCACCGAGCACTTAACAATCAATTTGTGCAACTTCTTACTCAGCCACAGAAAATCCAAACACATGCACAGTGATTACAGGGTTGTATATGTGTACGCCTCCGAGCACATGCGCATATGCAAGTGTGTGTACGTGTCGAGGCTGTGATGGATGAGCTGCTTTAACATGTTGGTTGAGTGGTGCTGCTGGTATTCTAACCATTCTGCCTGTGTTTTACTGCCCTGCTGGGGTGCTCTTTCATACAGACCCTGCCTGGCTGCATCTATCTCCCCAGGTTAAAACAAACACAAACGCCCACCACGACCATTCAACCTCACATCCCCAGCCTGCTTGGCCTGCCCTCCTCCTTCCCTGGCTCCAACAGCCCCGTCCAGGGGGCAGTAAACTCGTTATCTCCCCCTCTCAGATCCTAATCTGACTGCCCACCGCCCTGCGCGCTGCCAGGTGACCTGGGGTGGGGTAGAGTGGAGGAGGATTGAAGCTTCCTCTCCAGCCCTTACTCCTCCAACTCCATGCTCCCCTCCGCTCGCCTTTTAATTCCCCTCAGCTTTCCCTGCCTGTCAGCAACATCTTAACCCCCACCTTCTGAAAACCTCCCCTGCCTGAGGCTCTGACGACCTCCTCCTCTTTCTCCTCGCTCTCCTCCTCCTCCACCCGCCCTTTCAGCAATTAATCCAGCTATTGATCACAGTGAAATTCTAAAGGTTGGTAGGCTGCAGGCAGACTGGTTGAGGTCTGTGCAGACCAGTAGATGCACAGGGTTAGACTGCTCATGAAGCCACATCATCACAGTCTTGCGGTTTTTATTTATATTGTATTTGCACATCTGACTTAACCATCTTAACGGTATTGCAAAAATATTTTAAAGAGCTTGCAAATAAATCTCACAAGTGAAGCTACGATTTTATGTCATAAGGCAAAGCTAGTATTCGCTCCATGCAGCTGCATGTGAGACCTGATGGTTGATTTTGCTGTATTGCAGTGCAGTTGGTCTGTGTGTCCGTGAAGGTGTAGGGCTTTTGACAGAGTGGAAGATTTTGGCACAATTCCAGTCGCTCTTCAACTCTTTATGACGAATGTTTGAAGATACTGCCCCACACTTTGCTTATTGTTCTTTATGTGCAGGGTCAAGATAGGCCCTGCAACATTTTACAGTGAAGTCAAACCAGACAGATACGCATAGACATGCTGTGCATATGCTGTGACATTTCTTTGGCATGTACCGCTTCCAAATACATCTGTAATGTTGACATAACTTGACTAGTGCAGCTCAGACCGTGTCCAGGGACTAGTTCATAAGGCAGACCACCTCCTCTGATCAGGAACAATGCTAATTTAAGGTTTGACTGCCCAAGGCTAATGGAAAATTCCACAAGATTCACGCACGTCCTTAATGACACTTTGTGCAGGTCTCCGGCTGTTCAGAACCTCTTATTAAAAGCCTGTTTCATATGTGTGTTTGTCTTTCAGTATGTGTGTGCAATCAGTGTACTTCACATAAGGCAGTATAAGTTAAATTCTTAGAATCTCAACAATCGTCTTCACTGGATCAACAAATGGGATTGTTAAAAATCTCACGGGTTTTCCCACTGTGATTACAGCCACGTTGGTGAACCACTGTGCTTTTCCCTAGCTGGTGACACAGTTGCCCTCTGTGCTGCGTAGAGCTGTAGCTGAGGCTGCAGTCCGGGGTCCAGGTCTTTGATGTAAGGAGCAAGGAGGAGCGTTTGGGTGTTTGGGCAGGAGCCGGGACAGACGGGGGCAGAGTGTGATGGAGTGATTACACTCCTCGCTGCTCTCCTGTCTGCCCTGGCATGAATGCCCCTCTTCATCCACGCTAAAAGGCACATTATTGGCCAGAGGAGAGTGGGATATCCTGGCCACTGACCCCAGAGTAGGGGTCAAGGGGAACAGGGGGCTGATGAAAGGAAGCGTAATTATGGGCAAAAGACAAAAAGAAACCTTGTCTCCAAACAACTATTTTTGTGGGAAGAGGGGGAGAGGGTCGGCTTGAAGGGGGTACAATTGAGATCAAGACATTTTCCCTGACAAGTTTTGTCCTTATCGCATCCTCTGCCCCGTCATGTGAAGCTGAGGCCAAGCTCTGATTGGCAGAGCTGTGGATCTTATCAGATGATGATTGGCCCAAGCCCACGGGCACAGGAAGTGACAGCATCGTTCCCACAGTCCCACCCCTGTGAGAAACACATTCAGATTATCTAGTGGAAGGCTGACATCTGTCTTTGGGTATGTGTTAGGTATCCTTGTTGTCACATATTTGTTAAAGAACCCCATGTTACTGAGCTACTCTGTTGTTTACAACTATCTGAAGGAGGTTTCCCTGCACACCATTGAGGCTCTCAGTCTGTGGCCTCTGACATTGTGGCAACCTCTGGGTCCGTGTTTGTCTGACCTAACATGCCCTAAGTGAGCAAATGCTCATCTGACTCTAACTCAGTTTTTCAAGCCTAAACCAGCCTTTATTTGTTGTTGGGACTCATCTAAGAAATTGTGAGATCGTACTGTCAACAATAATGTTTGAGGCTTCTACCGTCAATTAGAGTAACTCACTGTGAGTTAGTGCCAACATTTCTGGTCATGAGCCACTGTGGAACATAGTGGTAGCGAACATTAAAGTCCAGGTCAGAATATAGTCATGTGAGGGCATTTTTAGAGCCTGTGAATCACTAAAGTGTCCAGTTTTTGCAGAGTAAGCAAGTAAATTATTTTAATGGGAAATCAGGTGTTTATAATCAGGTCGTTATGTGTTTTCTCTTCATGCCATGTGTATATTTTTACAAAAGTCCATTTGGGGACAACAAACATCACAATCTTATGAATGCTGCAGTGTGTGTACTGGTTAATGCCGTGTGCGGCCTATAAAAATAAGGGCAGGTCAGACACTCAGTTAAGGGCAGCCTGCTTACTCTGCTCCATTCTGTCCGCTCTCTGTGATCCCCTAAAGTGTGTGTAATACAACAGGACACAATATAGTTGTTCATATTCACATATTGTTCTTTTCCTTTTAACAGCCAGGACTGGCATCGGCTAATAGATATGACTTGTTGTTCAGGAGCACTGTCATTCCTGCACTAATGGTCACGAAGTTGCTCAGAGGAGACAGGAAGTTGTCTTTTCAAGTTAACTGGCACCTGGTCCTTGACCAGTCTCATGGTTATTTTTCAAAAGCTGAGTTTTTACTGTGCACAATAAAACATATAGCCAGAGCTGAATAATTTTTTTTCAAACAATGCCGTCATAGTGTGGACATTAGAACTTTTCATAAAAATTAGTGTTGCAAAAGTAGCCTGCTTTGATAGCAGCGTCACTTTTGAGCACATTTTCAAAATTTAAAAACATTACCATGAACACAAAGTGTTAAGCAACTTTTTCAATGATGAAATCCATAAAACTCGATCAGCAATGATCTTCAGCTTTGGAACCATTTTAGACTGAAAGCTGTTGTGTCACTTTGAGATTCGTTTGTTTAATAACACTGACGTTTACTAAAGACATATTGTTCTAAAGCACAGTGCGCCACTTTAGCACCAGTTTGACTGTAGTTTTCTATTAACTACATGCTGCAAGGATTTTGTGGCACAGTGGCCTAGTGGTTAGCTCTGCCACGTCTCAGCAGGAAGATTCTGGAGCATTTCTGCGTGAAGATTTCATGTTCTCTTCATGTCCGAGTGCTCCGGCTTGCTCCCACAGTCCAATAACATGCATTATCAGTGAGTTGGTGACTCTAAATTGCCCGTCAAGCAGTTGTAGACAATGATGTATGATTTGGGGAACTAATTTCATTTCGTGGAGACACACCTATGGGCACCCATATCTTTTGGTTATCAACCATAACATACTGTTCAATGAATGCAGGGGCATCTCAGGCCAAAAACCAGAACCTTTGAGATAAAAATGTGTTTTTTTTGCGCTTGCTCTTGTGATCATTCTCAAGTTTTTCCTGAATGAATAGCAACCTGTCCTTCTCATTGCTATAAATTAGGAGTATAAAGGGGATTTGTAAGTGATAAGTCAGGAGTTGAGTAGCTGACCACTTTGACAGCGTTATCTAACAGCTGACTGATTAGATGGTTGTGGGCTGGGTGTTTGGAGCTGCTAAGGCTTGTTTTGACACCTGTGGGCCTTTGACTGGTTAGATGTGTGTGTGTGTGTGTGTGTGTGTGTGTGTATGTTTGTGTGTGTGAAGGCTGGTGCTGAACGCTGGCAGATGGATTTATTCTAGTTGGTGAGCAGAGGCAAGCACTCCCTCCTGGCTGATGGATGGAGGTCAGGGATGTGTGGGGCTCTCCTGCCCACCCAGGGAAGACTTTATTGGGGATAGGAGGAGTGCTGCCACAGGCTGCTTTACCAGCACAGGACTCAGATTCCTTACTAAGATTCATGATCGCCCTTTACAGGAATGTGGTCAGACAGAGGGAAGCTTTTCTTTGTGAATGTGTGTGTGTGTGTGTGTGTGTGTGTGTGTGTGTGTGTGTGTGTGTGTGTGTGTGTGTGTGTGTGTGTGTGTGTGTGTGTGTGTGTGTGTGTGTGTGTGTGTGTGTGTGTGTGTGTGTGTGTGTGTGTGTGTGTGTGTGTGTAAAAACTGTTAAAGGTGTTTGTGCATTTCATTTGCGTGCACTCTACATTTAAACATTTATGATGTGTGTTCCTACTCTCGAGCATGTGTTTGTGCAAGACAGTGATTCTCCCAATATTCTTAAAAATGGATGGAGATGTGACACTTGAGTATGACTTAGTGGGAGCAATGAAAGGCAGAAAGGCTTATCTTGTAAAAAGTACAAATTTGTGATGAGGGAGAGATGAACCAGCAAAAGGAACATTGGCCTGAACAGCTTTATTACTGCCAGAGATTTACGCTGTACTTTATTCCCAACTGTCACTCGTAAAAGTAAAAGAGGAGAGGAGAAGAGAGGGAGGGGATGATATATTAGCACGGTCCAATATGATAATCAAACCTAAACAGGAAATCAGTCAGAGTACTTGGCAAAGAAGAGGATGTCATCATGCAGCTGGATGCTCTGACGGGGGAACCATTTTTCTGTTATTTCTCATTTTGCCTTCATTCAAATCTGCTCTGAACCCTTTTTTCCAGTAAAACCTTTTCTTCATCAGTGTTCCACAGAAGGAAAGTCAATAAAAACAACAACTTCATAATCGTTTTATTGTCTGCATCACTGACTGCGTCATGCAATGCCACAGTTGCTGTATCCTTATTAATACTTTTCTAATGCAGTATAAATATTCTCTGTCACATCCACAAACACGTCAGTGTCATTTTCAGGGGAATGTCACCGGAGATGGTAAAAATAAAGAAATGCTTTGATGACTTGAGGAGGAATTTGAACAACAGTTCCATGGAGTGTTTCTGAGAAAACAGATAAGATAAACCAATGGAGGAATTCAATGAGGCATTCAGAGAGATCAACCTCACTGATAAACTAACAGATGGGGAGAGGAAAGGAGGAGAGATAGTGCAGGTATGTGTGAGGTAGTCAGATTTAGGAGATGCATTTGGCAGGTTTTGTGTACAACATTGTTGTTCGATTGCGGTATCTTATTTGAGCAAGCTAGATACTCGGAGGTGGTAAGAGTCACTTTGGAGCAGTGCTTAAGCATGTGGAAGGGGCTTGTGTGCTGTTGTTTTGCCACGCTTGGCTATATGGGCCCCTCTCTCGGACTGCATTGTAAAATCACATTGATCTGGCCTGACAAGGCGTTGAGTCTTATCCCTGCAGCGCAAGCTTAGTGGTTGACGCCACCAACTGAGGAGGATAGCGGCAGCGGATAAGATGAGGGAGAGGCGAAGATCCTCTGCCTCATCGGCCGCATTAAGAGATGGGAGGAATCTAAAGTGTAAAATCAGCCTCTTTTGCGATCAGTTGGGATTTAGCACTGGTTTGTGGCAGTTGGCGCCGGCGCTGAGTTCTCCCTCCTGACAGGGTAATCGCCCGGGGGCTTAGCGCCACAGGAAGAACAATACCTCCCACTTCCTCTCATCTCATCTCACGGATGATCTGGACAAAGTACACGTCCACATCGACCATATCTGCCAGGGCGAAGCAGCCGGGGAGAGACAGGAGGTTGACAGACCGAGGCCTGAGACAACGCTTCGCTTGGTAGTCCAAGATGCTGTCAGTGAAGGGCAGGCATGAAGGAGTATTTGCATTTGTCTTAAGTGTGTGTGTTGTTGTGTGTCTCTAAACAAGATGTGTGTATGTGTTTACGTTCTCTTCTGTATGGTGTTTGCGCGCATACAGAGTTATTGGATTAGGTGTTTGTGTACTCCTTACTCATTTAGGCGTGTGCATGTATTTACAGTGGTACAGTATTAGAAGATGTGAGTGTGTACCTGCATACACAGATAATATGTTCATGAATGTATGGGAAGAAACGGCATGTGAGATCCAGGGGGTCAGTGCTAATCTTCCTCAGATTTTAGTATCAAGAATCCCTCCTGTTCCCATTAATAAGCACCCTAAATAAAGCTGTATCTCTGACACATGCAAATGAATCGACGCAGCAGTAAAAAAAAAAAAAAAAAAAAGATCAAAAGATGAAAAAGGCTGCTATTACAGTAATCTACCTCGGCAGAGATGAGAGGCTTTTATCTGGCCTAAATTAACTAGCTGATCCGCAGTCCATCATCAGACACGGGATCAGAAGGCGTCAGGTAGTGCAGCGCTGCACAAATATGTTCCCAACATAAAACACAAAAAATCAGCCGGTGGTCCGCTTTTATCAGTTTCGCACGAGTAAACTCATTTAAATCTTTGCATCTACATCTCCGTGTTTTTTCTGTTGTGTGGCACTTCTTCCAAAACGCTGCATAAGGGGTTACTTTGACCGAGCTACAGTGCTGCTGAAGTTGTGGTTTACGAAGGGAACATAGAAAGGGTCTGAATTGGCCTGCTTCCTTGCTAAAAGTTGATCACTCTTGATGGGTCCAGGTTCCCTCTGTTTCACCCTGTTTAGGTTGGTAAGATGAGACGCGACTCTCCTCCCTTCTTTCTCTCTCTCCCAGGTGCTGGACTTCACTGACCTTCTAAATCAGTTAAATACAAACTCACTCCTCTCTGTCCAGCTCTGTGATAAGGAGCAGTTTCCAGCCTCTACCTCACACAAGCATTCTCAAATAACCCAGCCATTAATTTGCATCACTGAGGTTTATTTTACCTGATAGCCACACTGAGGGACCATTCTCTCTCCTGAAATAGGTCTTAGCTATCTGAGGTATGGCAACCATTTTTATGACACTGCCTGTTGCACTTAGCAGCTCGTTGCAAGGTCCTCATGTCAGGCACGTGCACAGCAGAAAAGCGTCCCATTGTGTACATAAAAACAATCTGGGGTAATTATGTGACCGTAAAAGGCAGGTCCTCAAAGCGGCAGAGCCATCAGAGAGAAGGGAGAGAGCCGGGTTTTTTTGACATGCATAAATCACCCGCACACAAAGAACCGTACACACATCTAGCGCACACACAGACATGTAGCATAGCCTCGGGACGTGACCTCTGCACCGAAGGAGCTGCTAATACCCCCGAATGACTGCCCAACAACTTGGAAACATCAAGTGGCTGACTGCTCAATAATAATGACATCTGCCACATCACCATCCAATTAGCACCACAAATGGCCACAAGAGGTCCTGCCTGTATGTGTCACTGTGTACGTGTGTGTGTGACCCTCATTTTTGTTCATACCTTTCTTTTTCATTCAAACATTAGTTCACGTGTACGTGTGTGTGTGTGTGTGTGTGTGTGTGTGTGTGTGTGTGTGTGTGTGTGTGTGTGTGTGTGTGTGTGTGTGTGTGTGTGTGTGTGTGTGTGAGCTTCTATATATTTAAATAGCAGTAAATGTTGCCGTCATTGTGTGTGTGTGTTTTACCTGCCTCTTTTGGCTGGAAACTGTCACTGTCTCTTCCTAATCGGATTGGGAGGACACCAGCAGCTAATGCAGCCTGCTGCCATCAAGTCGTCCATTTAAAGCAGCGCTGATCTGATTGCTGGAGTTTATTGGAAAATGGAGCGAGCAGGGCCAGCCTGCCCCCGCGTTCCCTCATCTGTAGCTCTTTTCACTGACCGAACACAGGGAAGGGCTTCAGCCTTTACCTAGTTAGCACCCTTATCAGTCTCAGCGAGTTTGAGGTCACTTTGGACAATGACCTAAAGGGAGATGTTTAATGTAATTTCATTGACAGGAAATGGGACTTTGGATGCGATTAGGTACTTGTGGGACAGGTAGGGGAGAAGAGACGTGCTGTTTGGAGTTTGTTTAAAAGCCATTTGATTGTGCAGCTTATTTCTATTTTGATTCTCTCAGGGAAAAGGGGAAGAGTCAAAGGTGCCCTGTTGCCACTCAGTAAAAATGATCTTGACACATTCTCATTCAGAAAACAAACAGAGCTTGATTGTTTGGTTTGGAGTGAGTGAAAACTGGTGCCATTTTTATTTGGCCAAGATTACACGGACTGAAAATGGAAATGTTTGGCGGAAAAAATAGCACTCCCCAGTGAAGCATCAAAGTTTGTGAATGTGTTTGTAAAGCCCTCGCCAATACCCACCTTCCCCCTTTCTATGACTTCCTTTACCCCCACCCCCACCCACTCCTCTCTCGCTTGCGGCCACCTCTCTCCCAGTTTCTGTCGCCCTGTGATCTTATCACACCTCTTCTGATTTCATTTGACGGTCACCAGCTAATCAGAGGCCAACATCTGGGTGGTTCCCATGGCAACCGACAGGACCAAATATTCTAGGCCTTAAAAGGTGGGCCGGGGTCTGGTTGTGGAAGGAGGAGGGGGGGGGGGGATGCCCTGAGATTGACAGCTTTGATAGACAGAGCCGAACAGAGGCCTGAATGGCACTGCACTGCCAGTGTGTGTGTGTGTGTGTGTGTGTGTGCGTGTGCGTGCATGTGCGTGCGTGTGTGTTACCTCATTTCCCCTGAGTACATTGCCCATCCCATGGGCCCAGTGGGAAAGGGTGGAGTGGAGGGCTGTTTGTTTGTGAATCTGTGTATGTGTGAGAGGGAGAAAGAGTGCAGGCATATAGATTGAGCTATTTACTAACTGTACCAAAGGGCTCTGAGCAGCCTGAACAGTGGCCACAGTTTATAAATACATTCATACACACAATAGTTTTTTTCAGTAGTGGGAGAGAGGAAGTGCTCTGAGCAGAATATAGACCTCTGCTGCCTCCATTTTGAGCCACTAAGAGCTTTAAGAGCATTACCACATCCTTATTTAATGTATTTAAGAAGCATTGCTGCCGGTAGACATCAGTGCATTTGTTTGCTTCATTGTATTTAAGATGTAGCTTTGTCATTGATTATCTGAGAGACAGATTCCCATTTGATTGATCAGTGGATTGACTGATTACTTTACCTGTTAATTACTGTCACTCGCCTTCCTTCTCTTCTGGCAGCCTTCCCTGAACTGGTCTGCCTCTCTTCTATTTACCAGGGTCCATTAAAGTTGGATTCCTCCAGGGTAAGTAAAAACTTCATTTAACGCAGCCAGCTAAGCCAAGACGGGAAACGCCAGACCTCCACAGCTGTAAGTGCATTAGGAGCCAGCCAACGGATGGGCCGTGGGACAGAACTCCCTGGCCCATCCACTAATGACCACAACACAAGCTCGTAATAATGGCTTGGAATGGTAATTGATTTTTTTGTAAAAATGTGAGTGCATACTGTACCATGATTACCATGAGTCACTGGCAACTCATAAATCACCTGTAGTTCATAGAAATACTTATTTTCATGAATTCTTGGTAAAATTCCTCTTGTATGCAAACACACTATTTTAGTTTTTGTTCTTGTGACATCTTGTGTCTAAATAAGTATCATAAATAAAGGAGAAAACTTTACACCATTACATTAGATATTCATGAATAAATAGGCTACAATCCCAAAGTTAAGTTTAGAAACTAAATACTTATTATTTATTAAGAGATTACAACTCAGTTTGACATCTTATCTACTTCATCAGGACTGTGTGGGTGTGGTATCATCAAATTTGATTGACAGTGGCCTGGCAACATCAGCAGCAAACACCCTGATTTGAATGTTGCTAAATCCTGATTGGTACACAGGTATGTGACATCATTCCCACTGCGCCCCACCCACTTCAAACCAATGAGATCAGCACAGAGAAATAAAAATCAGTCGTTGGTGTGATCTAGTGATCTTCTCCCTGAAAAGATAAAGACAATAAAATAAAGACTCAAAAAACAAAAGATGGGATATAGACCAAGTGATTTAATTTGCAACATTTTGAACAACACCCCCACCTGCCCAAGATTTACAAGCCACAATTTTTTTTCTCTCTTCTCACTGTCCTCCCTCATAAACAAATAAAATAAAATAAATGAAAGTAACAACATTTATTGCCATTTCAAATAAGGCTGTGTCTTTTATATGAAACATTTTAAGCAACAAAAAGACTGTGTAGTCCATATTGCTCTTTACTTAAGTGTTTTCACATTTCAGTGTTACCGTGATCATTCTCTCAATTTGCAATGTGGTAAAATGTGTATGTACAAAATAATTCTGTATTAGTATGTGATGAAAATCGCTGTAATGCGTAATGCACTGGCAAGTCATTGGTTATTAGAAGGACTTTCAATAGAATTCTACATTTAATATACAATGTGAGAAGTGTGTTAACCAGGAATAAAGCCATTTGAAAATGTCAGGTTAAGTGCTGGAATGATTACTGTCATAATCAGACTGGTATGTAAACTCTTCTCTCTCTGTCCCAGCCCTCCCTCCCTTTCTTATCTGGCTGTCTTTTGTGTCACATTTTAAGACTATTCTCTGATGATTTACATGTCTTCTTTAAACAGGCAGATAAAGATCACATATCTCCCCAGAACAACCCCAACACCATGATCTCCCTCTTAGATATTACTCACGTGGGACATTAAAGTTTTTTACATGCAAAGAAACTCAACAATTATTCACTAGATATTGCGGGTAGTCATCTGAATAAGTGCTATTGGTTTCCAAAGAACTAAAACTATCAGACTTTTTTATTGAGTGTACGACAGGGTGAAAGCATGACAGTGCACCCGCGAATGAGTGACTGAGGGGACAGGAATTAAAACAAGGTCATGGCAGTCAGAAATATAAGAAAATCAAGACATAAAGTTTTGAGGAGGTAAAAGTGGGGTTAAGAGTTTGAGACAGAGACAGGTCGTATTTTCCCCAGAGATCAGCATACCAAGAGAGAACAAGGGAAGCAGGGAGGAAGACACATTTTAGTCCTACGCTATCAGAAATGTTGTTTGATCTGTCAGACCAGTGATTTCCAACGACAAACTTAAACACTGTCTCATCTCCCTTCCCATTACTGTCCCTTTAGTTTGATAGGTAAGTAAATCTCCTTGTTTTGCCTGACATTCTTTTAGAGGTTAACTGCCTATGAATTTATGCACTGTTAACACTGGGGCCCAGATTGCTCTTGATGGTTGTTGCATTGGTGAGTGAGTGTTCGTGTGAATGGTTATCGCTCCTGATGAGCAGGTGGGGCCTTGCCTGGTAGCCTCTGCCACTGCTGTATGAATATGTGAGTGAATGAGTGAATGCTGGCTTGTATTGTAGAGTGTTTTGGGTGGTCGATCAGACTAGAGAGGCGCTACATTCAGATAAATGATGGTAATTTAATTTAACTGAATTAATGCTACTAATTATTGAACTTGTCTATTTTGCAGTAACATCATGATTCTTTCCTAGTTCAAGATCAGATTCCGTCATATCAATCATATTATCTAATGTTAGTTTTTTACAAAGTAAAAGCAACTCAGCCACCTCAGTTGACAGTTGTGGGTTCCCCCTCATTGTTGGCATACATTATTGGTCAATTTGAATCAATTTGAAAGAATGCATCATTACACACCAAATCAGCCATGCCACCACCAGACTGGCCTTACAAACAATACCGTTGGAGATAATACCCCAGGGATCCCAGAGGACAGATTGGCTAAGGGCGGGGAATGAAACGAGGAAAAAGGGGGAAATGGTGGAGAATAGGATGAGTGAAAAAAAGGAGAGCGTAGAGAAAGTCATTGAGTATCAGGGGAGTTGTATGGATCTGTTATGGTTTAGCTATAATTAAGAGGGACTAACAGAATGTGTGGAGGGAGTGTAGCAGAGTATAAATGCATTAGGGCCCCCTAACCTCAGCCTGCTGAGATCAATAAGTCTCCATTCACATCAGACTGGACAGGAGCCGTCCTGCTCTCTTACCGCTGAGCCTCACTCAGGCTTTGACTGCAGCAAGGTGCTAAAATGATGTCTGCAAAGGTGTATTAGTATTAAAATATACAGTGTTGCACACTGGAGGATTTTCATGTCAGACACCTGAGGCAGAAAAGAGTAGATTAAAATAGGAGAAGACAGAGGAACCAGCACGGGAAGATAATATAAGTCATGAAATGCAAGTGAAGGAAAACGGAAGCCCACTTTGAGGAGATGATGACAGGCAGAGGGAGGAGCACAGATAACCTTGCTGGGTTAAAAGCTTCCTCCAAAGCCTAATGAGGTATCCCATTTACAAAGACGAACGCCCCCTCGGTCCGATAAACGGCAATATTAATTAAAAGACTCCAATTGAATCGGTGTCTGATGGACGAGCTTTGGGACGATTAGCTACAAGACCGGATAGAGCTTATTTCTGCATGATGGAGTCGGTTGATACAGGGAGGGAGACAAGAGAACACACTAATACAATGTCATGCACACTGAGATGTGGACAAACACATTGACAAAACTATCACTTCAAGACAATGTTGTATGTGATGCCTTAATATCAGAACTATCAATATCAGATAAGAAAACAGGAAATTTGCTATTTTCATTTGCCGATCAGATGTTAGTTGCATAAGAGAAAAGCTTTTTTTGCCCTCATTTGACAGCCGATGGTAGAGATAGATAGGAGGCAGGGGAAAGGGAACACGCAAGATGACATACAACATTGTTAATACATGGTTTGTGTCTTTAACTACTCGGCCTGTTACATAATTTCATAGGTCCCCTAATAAAAATACAATACATAATTAGACAGCCCTCAAAGAGCACATATGTCTTGTCACTAAAGCCTTAATCCGAACATGTTTTCCAGGCTGCGTCACACAAACTTTGAATCATGGTGGAACGTCATGATTTGCTCATGTCTGGGTATTTTTATTTTCATTTGCCTTTTACTGTTTTTCATGATTTTGGTAAAAAAAAAAAAAAAGGCCCTATCTTGCAATGTTGAAAAAATGATGCAGGATCAGCATTCTAACCACAGTGCACCTAAAATTGTAATCAACCCTTCCTCGGCCCAAGATCCACCCTTACACAAAATTTAATTGAATCCATTCACAACTTTTCAAGCGAACAAACAAACATGGGTGATCATGTAACCTCCTCAAACTCTTGTTGACAGAGGTAAAAATCTAATCTATGTGCAGCCATAATGAAAGAGTTGTCTTTTAAATACTCACTTTGAATTTGTACAACTCCATGATAAATGGGCAAACTCCATTCACCGACGATGATGGATTGGACTTTGTTGTATGTGTTTATTGTGGCTATTTGCTGAAATGAAACTAAAACTAACTCAGACTTTAGATCCAAACAGTAATGCCTTGATAATTTGACACATCTGAAGTCACTGATGCATTGTAGTATCAGTATATACAGTAATTAAATGCTGTTCATTTTTCATTAGTGTTTTCATATAAAGAAACTGATTCAAATTGTAGTCATTATTTATACCAGTGAAAAATGTCTTTTCTCCTTTTGAAGCAGCAGATAAACACCAGTCCTCTGCATTAGAGTTGATAGATAATAGATAGTTGATATAAAAATGAATTTCATCAATCGAATGTTGTCAAAAAACAAGCTAAAAAGTATTAAAAAGAGAAGGAGTTATATTTGCTTTTATGAGATCTACATATAGTTAAGTAATAAAGTACAGCCTTGAGGTGCTTGTACTTCACTTGAATATTTCCATTTTATGCTACCTTATGCTTTAATTAAATATTTTACATAGAATGTGTTCACTCTGATCATCTTAGAAAATAAATGGCCATTTACATACAATCCTACATACTCACACACAAGTAATAGTAATCCAACAGTGAAACAAAAAGTTAACACTGACAGAAGTTTTTATGCATCATGAGTGTTTTTACTGATAATTTAAGTACATTTTCTGCTATTATTTACATGTTTATAACTAAGGTTTTGCAAGCAGGGCTTGTAATTGAGTATTTCTAGCTTTAAAAACTTTGATTTGAGTACTAAATCTATAGAAATCTAAAATCTATAATAGATTTTGAATATAATTTAAGCCCATTTGATGACATATTCTGGACTCTGTGGGCTCCACATTCTCACAGTTATAATGGGAGCTCGCTGGGTGAAAGTTTGGTGATGGCTGTTTATGGCCAGTTGTGTAGACATGGCTTGGCTTGGCTTGGCTTGGCTGGGACGCCCTACCTCTACCTCTGGACCTCCCCAGGGAGCCCTGGAGGATCAGATAAGACTGGGTTCCCAGATCAGGGTCAGATTGACAGTTGAACGCCTGAGGAAGAGTGATGGGTTTGGGATTGAGATGGGAGGAGTGTCCCTTATACCAGAGGGCCCCTAAGGGACCTCCAGAGCCTACAAAATATGTTGAGTGTGGTGACAATTCTATAAAAAATAGAGTTTATTATTATTTCATTCTTGGTATTATCCACATGTATTCAGTGAGTCTGGATTTTACTGTGGAGCAGAATTGTGGCTTCACTTTTTCTAATTAGTTTTATTGTATCCAATTAGCTCAAGACTGTCAATGTGAGCAGTAAGATATCTGTAGCTGATGAGATTGTAGTTTGACAAGAATACTGATTGTAAGTCTCCTGAGACCCTTACTCTCCTCTGTTCCACGGTAGCGTAAGATAACGAAAGCTTTCCCACATTTAGGTCAACCTTGGCTGCACCAACATGGTATCAGAACAGTCAAATGGTACATTCAACGATTTTATCTTCCATGTGTGAAGCTAGAATCCCCCCAGGAAAACATAAAATTAGTCAAATTATCTTTTAAAACACCAATGGTAGATTGTAAATGGCAATATGCGGACATTTTTAGCACTTTGGTTAGGGCTATAAGTAAACTTACACATTTCCTGATAAAAAAGTTGTGGTTTTGTAATTAACTGGTTGTGTTTTGCAATTTGTTATTGCTAAAATGTATTTGTTTTAGCTGGTAATTTAAAAGCAGAAGTAGCTTGTAAAATTTATGTATAGTTTAACTGAAAGGGAACTGTTGTCCTTTTAATTTGAAATGGGGAAAAAAGAATCTACAGTGTTGCTGGGAAAAGAGGCGATGCACTCTCAAATCCATGGTTGCTGCCTTTTACCACAGAAATAATCTTGCTGCAGAAACAATCTGCATTATTGTTCTTAGCCTGCATATAACCTTTCACATATTTTCCCTTTTGGTTGATGCCACTTTAAGACTCCATGTCTCTGCTAGACACACAGACAAACACATGCACAATTCTATACACACGGTCATGCCTCTTATAACCGTGACCTGACCTATTAACCCGTTATATAGTATCATTTAAATTCAGTTACACACCAACACATGAACACACTTACATTGCACTATGAGTTACTGGATGGATGTGCACGTACTGTGTCCGTTTGCCACACTCACAAGTAGAAACACACGGTGTCGGTCAGTCAGACTAACTGGCTCTTGGGCTAATCGAGTAGAGTGTGTGGCCCTGTGTGGCCCTGGTCTGACCCCTCTGTAGCCAAGGACACCACTGAGCCTCAGCTTTGATACATTTGATACGGTTTAAGTGAGGAATGAAGACCTAAGCCTGTTTACATTTGAACTGGATTAGTGTTGGGGTGACAGTGCAGTAACGAGAGGGAGAGAGTGAGGGTCAGAGAAAGCAGAAGTACTGCGGGACATAAAATGAAGAGTCATTGGCCTCTATTCTAACTCTAACAGGTGGTAGTGTCACTGTGTTTCATTTGTTTTTTTTAAATCTTATTCGTTATTTTGTCATCGTTGTGTAGACTTTTGAATGTCCAGTTGACTTCTGAAATTAGTTCATGCTGCTTCAGTTTGTCTGTAAGAACAACATTTTTGTGGTGTTCGACTTTATTTTTATCTCCCGGCACATAATTTGGGGAATATAGCTATCGCTGTGTCTGTTCGTCTGTAAACACATTTTTTGTCCAGGGCATAACTCAAAAAAACATTCAGTATTTTTTCATGAAACTTAACACGTCAACCGTATCTTGGAATGGTGTCTTTTGCGATTTAGAAATTTCATACTTTCAGAAATTTTCAACATTTTTCAGAGAAAATTTCCCATTCAAACCTCTGGACAAAATGTTCAAAAATCCCACATTTTCACCACTTTTCAACAATTTACCAGGTATTTATACTTTCAGCTAGAATTTCCATTCAAACTTTAATCGATCACAAGTCCTTGAACTTTCTTTCAATTTCTTTTCCATATCATTTATAGTTTTTATTTAATCGGAGGTGAAATCATGAAATTTCCAGAGATTGTCAGGTTTTAGAGTGAATAATATGATTGTTATGGTGGAGAGGAGCTGGAAAAATATTCTAAAAATATTCCCAATACATTTCACTCAATCCTGTAATTACCACTCCACATCCTTAATTTGTACATAGAAACATAGTCAAATTTGTGCTTTCCCTATCATTGCTAGTACTGAAGCAAACAGACCCATAGTTTTGGTTCAGGCGACCTGGAGCACCTGGGGAACTAGAAAACTGCCCCATAAGATCCTATGAAAAATGACAGAGAAGATTTTGGGGGAAAAAAGAGAGTTCCAATTGTTTTATTCACTGTAAAATTGACATTTTTAACTCGACCAAGGCCTATATATAGGGAGTGTAATTTGTTACATCCAATACTTTAACCCTCGTGGTCAGAGATTTCATAAACTCTTTATTATGGATATTATGCCATTATGTATTAGTAAAATGGGTTCCTGCACAATATTGTAATGGAGTGACTGAGCAGGAGTAATCTGATATCTCTCTCTATTTCTGTGTGTGTCTTGTTCTTTTACTCTCTTTCATCGTCACTCCACTAACACCCCCCACCCACCCATGCATCACTGTCTCCCTTTTCCTCAAGTAATGATTTGATGTTGCTAATGGCTTCCTAAATTTTGTAGAAACTGCAGAACCGGTGCTGTCTCGAGTTTCAGACGCTGGAGGTCTGCCAGACAAGGAGGGAAAGTAAGGAGGGAAAGTGAAGAGGGGTGGGGGGGGGGGGATACAAGCGAGCTGAAGCTGGGTTGGATACTACAGGTACAGAGTTCGAGTGACGAGTGTTGGGATCAGCAGGGTGTTATCCTCATAATGGTTTCCTTTCAAGACAGTACTATTTCCTGTTGTTCCGACATCCATATGTCTCAAAATGAAAAAATCCCCCCACATAAATCAGTGTTTGAAGCTTGCCTTGTTTGTCAGAAGTATTAATGGTAACAGAGTTGTCAAAGGACAAGCTATATAAATACTCTGGAAACACTGATTCATAACCAGCATAAATTAACTCTCATAAAAAACAAGTCACAAATCCTAGATTTTGCAAGGCAGTAACTACAGTAAGTAAGTGATAACATTTTGCCTCAAGGTGCGTCTGGCTGCTGCTGGGACTAACACATGGACATAGAGCCTCTACGCTGCTAGTACAATGGATGCTATTGTTGGAGCGCTCTACTGCTCATTCAACTTAGCCCACATGAAAGTTAATGGAAGGGAGAATGACGAATTGATGTGCTGGTGCTTGTCGTTTACATGCTTGTATGTCTGCTGGTGTGTGCGTGCGCGCACACTCTGCAGCGTGTTTGTATGTGTTTGCTTGTTTGTCACATGATGTCCTGTGGCAATCCCTAACTAACCGTACAGGCGCCAGTGGAAGGTGGGGGGATGAGGGTAAGAGACGGGCATGAGAAGATGCAGAGCAGGGAAGAAGAGCAGCTATGGAGCCGTGGCGGGGGGGCACTCTGGCTGACTGCTGTCACATGATGGGCATATAATGAAGCCAAACTGCATTCAGGCTGTTGAATAACTGCACAAATGACTCATGACCTGACTTAGCACTGTGCAAACATGGAGCTTAAGTTCAAATTTCTGATCAAACTGACCTATCAAAGGGTCTCCTCCTGTCAGTGCTGAGAGTATTATATTTTATAATATATTGATGCGAGCCTAACATTAAAAATCAAACCAACACTGAGAAGCTCTGACACAGATTTTCAGCTCGCTTAATGTCCTTTGATGCTCTCGGATGTGTGTGTGTGTGTGTGTGTGTGTGTGTGTGTGTGTGTGTGTGTGTGTGTGTGTGTGTGTGTGTGTGTGTGTGTGTGTGTGTGTGTGTGTGTGTGTGTGTGTGTGTGTGTGTGTGTGTGTGTGTGTGTGTCCCAGAAACTTGGATCTGCTGCCAGTATTCAATATAGAGTCTGTAAAGTATAATGGAGGTATTAAAAATATTTTTACTGAGGCAGAGTATTTCATCACTGTCAAATTAAAAATGAAACATTATGCCAAGGTGGTATTTGTGAGCAAAATGCCTCGGTGGTTGGACGGGTGTCCAGACTCAGTGGGCGAAGGATGGACACGAGTGATGAGCACAAAAACAGCAAAAGCAAACAAAGTGGCTATGTGTGGCTTTTTATCGCGTGTGACTTCATAGTGCTGTCATATCTAATGCTCACACTCCATTAATCAGACAGCCTGTATGTATGAGCGGGCTGGGTGTGTGTGTGAGATTCATGTAGCCGAGGTGATAGTGTTTACCCAGAGAATAATCAGTGATTGGCCGCAGGCTTGTGGCTTGGTAGGCTTAGGCATGATAGGCCACTGTGAAATGATGCTGACAAAGGCAGCCTGTTGCCATTTTCTATCCAGTTGTGTGTGTGTGTGTTGTGTGTGTGTGTGTGTGTGTCTAAATTGTTTTTATGGTTCATTGACTTTAATGCATTGTTGGCATATACAGTACTGTACAGATTGCCTCTTGTCTTCAATGTACAGATCTCAATAGCCCATTTTAACCCCTTGTTTTGACCCTTTTTTTCATCCCACAGTTCTGTATTAACCCATTCAAGGAGTAATGGGGAATCTGCGTTGTTCTTCCTCTGAACATAGATGCTATAGGCGGAAAGGCAGGGCAGGGAGTTGACGTTTTGATGACGTATTATGAGTACGGCCCACAACAGAAAGACTTAAAAAAGCAGCTAGTAGCAATTAGCAGCTAACTCAAAGAAGAAGAAATAATCAACTGAAAATGCCTTCAAATTAGGGAGACAGCGCATGCTCCTTACCCTCCGAGCAGAGGACGAGATCAGCCACCATGTAACAAGGAAGGTAAATCAGTGTTTTTGCCATATCGTTCCATTATTTAAAAACCCCTGCTTGATGCGTATGTAAAACGTCACCCTAGACGCGTAACTGCTGTGTTTTATGCCACGGCGCTCTTGCTTGTGGAATGCTGGCTCTCTATTTAAAATCACACACTGTTAATAATTCAATCTTTAATGCTAAAAGGAACAATGGACATGTAGATAATTGTTGTCCGGTTACAGAGGAGAGTGGGAGAGAGAAACAGAGAATGGTAATATGGTGGGAAAGGGGAAATGAATCAATGGAAGGCCCTGCGATCCTGGCTTATTCAGCAGGCCTCTCTCCCCTTGTCTTTCGTCTATTTCTTCCCCCTCCCCTCGTTCTTGAGCTCTTGATCACTTCTCTTTCCCCTCTCCATTGCATTCCACACAGTTTTGTCATCCTGCCAAAGGAACAAATCAGAAAGCCCTCTCTCAGCCACCACACTTTTCCTTTGTCTTACACTGCCTTTCTCTGCCTCTGTCCACTCAATTTCATTGGCACCCCAGCCCTATGATGTCATGCTGGAGCAAAGGCTGTTAGAAAGCGACCCAAGGTCGATCGAGCTCGTGTCCAGTGAGCATTTCTGTGTGTCGTAAACTGCTCATTCTTCCCTTTCAGGAGAGTGCTTCCCTTGTTTGGAGAAAGTGTCTCCTGTTTCAAGAAGTCTGTCCTGCCCTTTTAAAGACTTTCAAAGTGGCTGTGTGATTCCCTATTTTTCTTCACAGCTAGTGTGATGTGTCTGTTCGTGCCCGTTATCATGTTACAGACCTTGTTATTTGTACCAGTAATTGAATGAAGGCGTTACATCACTGACTTTTAATTAATTTTCATGTGTTGCTGTCTTTTTTTCCCAGATGATCTCCAGTGAACCGTGGCAGTGGTGAAATGTTTTACTCAGACGGGTAAATGGAATAATTTTATCAGTCAATTTGGTCTTTATTTTTTCATGACTGATTAACCATGTTACTAGTTGTTCAACTGGCAGGATGGATTAGCAGGATTAGATGCTCTCTTTGTGTGTGTGTGTGTGTGTGTGTGTGTGTGTGTGTGTGTGTGTGTGTGTGTGTGTGTGTGTGTGTGTGTGTGTGTGTGTGTGTGTGTGTGTGTGTGTGTGTGTGTGTGTGTGTGTGTGTGTGTGTGTGTGTGTGTGCTGCCAATTAATGATGATTTGTTAGGCTAAAAGTCAACTAGATTGCACAGAGAAAAAGACTCAACCAGAGTAAGGAAACTGTGACTACCTGTCCACGAGCCTTTTGGCCCCTTTAACACCCCGTCCAGCCAGGTGGAGCAGATGGGATGACTGAGATGTTGCGGAGGATCATTTTGAGGATTTGTTGTTGTTGGGCTGCTTATTCACTCATATGGAGAAGCTGTCTCTGACACTTGGGATCTTTTTCATTTGTTCCAGATCACGGGAAAACATTAGAAATTGTTTGATTTTAGTTCTGGTCCAGTTCCTTTTCACACTGACTTTTTATCCCCCGCTAAAGGGTGCATACAGGGCTACCCTTGTGCGTACGTCCATAACAGTATTGATAGGAGGTATGGTCCTTTTTTAGGGACATTTGAACTTGAACGACTTTCATGTAATTTCTCTGATTCATTCGTTCATTTTCTTAAAATTTACAGTTTTGCAATAGTCATCCTGCATCATCAATATGCTATCAGGACCCATGTAGGGAAATCAAACTCAAGTGACTGACAGACATTTGTGCTGTACTTTAATGCTTCTTATGTTATGTTCATGTGTGTCACAAAAAGCTCATGAAAAAATAACTTAAGCATTATTAATATTATCAAACTACAAATTGACTGCATGTCAGGAATAATTACTATCAGGTCTTGTACGGTTGTGATTCACAGCTTATGACTGTGGAATCACTGCCCCACACTTTTTAATGGATGTGAACTGACACAGTATACTGATTAGGATACAAGCACAGCAGTTTTTACAGCTTTGAATCTACTGAACATGGAAAATACCTGCTCTGATATGCAAAAATGTGACCATTACCAAAAGATTTGCATTAATATACACATGGCTCACATAGATCAATTTTAAAATTGCTTCCTGAACAGATTTTGATGATCATCAGATGGATTAATCATTTATTTTATTCATTCATTCATTTTCTGTAACTGCTAATCCTGTATAGGGTTGCGGGGGGGCTGGAGCCTATCCCAGCTGACTTTGGGCGGGAGGCAGGGTAGACCCTGGACAAGTCACCAGTTCATCACAGGGCTTTTGTTAGTCATATATCTACTATTATAAAATCCAGTGGTTAGTTTTATTTCTTTCACACCACAAATCAATCACACCAGTGTTTGATTGGAAGCAAGCCGAGACCACACTTTCTTGGCAATCCCAGCATGATTGTTTCGTCCCACATCATAATAAAATGGCTATGTTCACATATGCCAAACTAAACAGCACTCCCAGTTTTGAAACATCTGCATCATTACACACCACTAGGTGTGAGTACATGGTCACCATCGACTGCCTATTCTTTGCGATCTTAGTCCTGTGAGCAGCTCGGTGGTACATGCGTGGCTCTGCTGTCTCTTTTTCAGCTCTTATCAGGCCAGATAGCCCTCAGATAGATACTCCTACTCGCACAATCAGAGGCTCAGCTAGCTACTGCAGCTGATTAAGCTGATGCTAGGCCGCTATGACGACAAGAGGACAGGTCCTTATCTGTCATCATGATGGAATGATGACAATCTGGCCCCATATTTTCTTCCAGAACAGCATGACTGCAAAAATGTAAACCGGTTCAGGCATGTAGGAACAAAATAATCACGGGGATATCCACATGCAAGAAAACTACAAATGAGTAACATCGCCTGTCTGTAACTGTGCTGGACATTTGTGTCGACTCTCTGGTTGAGAAGAAGGTCAACACAGACAAGCAAATGATCACAGTCATGCTGAAACCGCAGAGAAGTGAGTTTATGTCACTGGCCCCTTTTTTTGACTCATCATGCTCTCATTGCAGCGTCTTTTCTTTCCGACAAATATGACAGATTCATATCAAGCTGTGCAGGCTGCTCAGGGGAGATAAGGACCAGTAAGGCGCTGGGGTTGCAACATCCCACTATGCCAACGAGTGAGCACAACATCTTTTTCATACCGATTCTCAATAGATAGACCTGCAGTGATGTCCCTGATAATTTCTGTCTCCACTGAATTCTGGCATCTACTGTGTAATGATTGCAGGTCTCAAACATCTCCTGTCCCTAAACAGGTTCAAAAGTTAAATGAAAGGGCAGGTTGTCTGTCCAATGTGTGCATGTTAAGTTTATCCAAGTAAAATGTATTATGTATTGTGCTGACCAAATGCTAAGAATAAATCATCGATACAGTAATAAATATCATCAACTTTCTTTCTTTCACTTATTTATCTTCTTTCTGGATTTAGTAGTGTTCCTCACATCCACAATTTTGACCCCTACAAAAGACACTGTCATCCTTATTATCATATTATACTTTTCATTTTATACTTTTTTTTAAATTATGCATATCGTATGTCTTTGATTTTCCCCTCTTCTTAAACCTGCTACGTGTATGCATGTCTATGTGTCTACTTGTGTATGTGTGTTTGCTTTAAGTACCGGTAAACAAAGCCACAGTCACAACAATCTCATCTCATCATCATGGGGAGGAATCTCATAGTGAAGATAAACTCTGCGAAAAGCAGTCTCGGAATGCCCTCACCTTAGTGTTTCTCCATGAGTGACCAGATGTGCATGACAGAAACAGGGCGCATGATTTAGCATTCCTGTTAGCATTTCTCTACTGTACCTCTGCATACAGGCAAACATGTTAAAAGCAGAAGTGTATTCTGCAGACTAGCAGTCTGAATCTGAATAACCTAACCCCTAACCCATGCTTTGCTGTGAGGACAACTTGGTCAACAAGAATGAAGATGTTTCAAAGTGAATTCAGGGCAACCCTGTCACTTAATCCAACACACAGGCAAACATTGTTAGTCTATAATAGTGAGCTGAACAGCTTGGGATTCTGAGCGGACCACAGCAGGTCTCTGTGGGCTTTTACTGTCCTCCATAGTCCTCCTGTTCGCTGTCTGGTCATCATTCCCTGTGGGATGGTCCAGAGGATCCATCCAGGGGTAGGCACCTGGGTTCTATCCTCTCACTCCTGGCCACGGGCCAGAGTACCCTTGACTCCCCCACTCATGCCTTTCTACTGTTACCTGCCAGTGAAAGCAAGTGGAGCCGGGTGGGGGCTGAGAATGGCGAGGGACATTATATGGGCGCGGAAGAGGATGGCAGGTCCAGACGCCCACTCCCCTGAGCCATCCCAGGCATTAGTACTGTACTTGCTCCCCAGTTTGTCAATGGGAGCTTCGGGATGAATAGGCTCATTTGTCTTCAGACAGTGGCGATGAATTTGTCTGTTGCAGCAGGTGAGCAGGAGGGCCTCAACACAGCAGAACATGGCATGAATGAAAGCTGAATACTACCCGTCCCAGGTGAACATCTTGAATGCTCGCAATCCCTGGTGAGAGGAGAATGACCTCATTTTCAGGGTGAGACGAGGGAAGGGTGCTGCATGTCCCTGCTTCCTCCTCCCTGTTTCACCTTACTGTTTTAGCAGTTACGCCCTCGACTAATGTAGAAAAGAATGTGTGATATGACCAACATGGGGAAAATTGTCTGACACAAATTCATAATGGTCTTGTTTTGAATTGCAGCAGGTTCGTGTGCGGAGGGGAGCTTAGTGATGTCAGGATTTTGTATCCATGTCATTTCAGGTGGGGTTGTGTGCAAACCCATAGTGAATACTCATTTTGAGAGGGGACGATCATCTGGGTGGGAGTACAACACACCAGCCACAAATACCATGTTTCCCTATGCATACAACTCTTTCATTATTACTCCACTCTACTCAGAAATCATTTTAAAACCACAAACTGTGTGGTAACACAGTCTATGTCAAGCCACCGATGACTGACATGATACGCTACCCCTGTTTTATTCCCTATTTCACTTCTCTACTCTCATATTAACCTTTCACATATTAAGTGATATATATATAAGTATCCCATTGAGGCTGGTGACATATTCAGAGTTTAGTCTTTCTGATGGTGAACACTGTTTGTCTTTTATTCTCCCATTTTCAGATGAAGTGAATTCATTTAATTCATTTACTTACATTGCTTGAAGGTTTGACTCTTAAATCTTAATTATTTTTAGGATGCTTCAAGCTCAAAACACATGACAGTTGGAGTCACATAAAATGCAAATTCATCTCAAGTAAGCCTAAAGAAATAACTTTAAGTTGATCTAAATTCATTTAAATTCAATTAATTGATCACCAACCGTTAGCGTTGTCTTATGACTAGCTCTTGTGGCCAGCATAATCTGTGAGTTTCAAAAAGTGTTTAATCTGGTATGCAGTAAGAGCACCCAGGACTCAAACCAGTGTACCACTGGCTTTGTTAATACATATTTGTTCATCAATCATTTGATCTATTGTACGGAAGTGCATTGCTGCCACGGCAGAAAAAGAAAAACATTTCCCCATCACATTATAACAGGATAAATTTGCCTATATTGCCATGAAGTGAAACACTTTTTTGAATGAGTATCATGAAAGTTTTCACGTTATAACATGATATGTTTCAAATATGTATTAACAAAGCCAGTGGTACACTGGTTTGAATCCTGGGTTCTCTTACTGCATACCAGATTGTTAACCTGCAGAGATTTACACTTAAATACTGTACAAAGCTTGTACCCCTCGTAATCAATCTCATTTTACTGTCTCTGTCAGACATCTATGGTCTTAATTGGTCCGAATACTACAACAGAAGTATTTCCTCTTTGAACTTCTCACTTCCTGTTTTCTTTCTCTCTTTTTTTCCACTGCTTTGAAAAACCATGTCCTCAGTCAAACTTGGTATGCAGCTGTTACTGCTGCAGCAACCGCTCAGTTTTGTGCCTGTACTGGGGGAAAAAAGAAAGATATGAAGGACCATATGGTTCGTGGGGGGGGACAAAAATGATGCAAGATGATGACACTTTTGATTTTTTTTTCAGACTAATTTCTGACATTTGGAGAGATCATCAGTGAGATTTGGCATTCTGGCCGGTCAGGATGCGGTCGTCTCTTGTCAACAGAGGTCATCAGTGATTATCTGCTGCCAGCGCTGCTTCAGTGACTGACAATTGCTGTCAAAGCTTTTCCGATCACATCAACTCTACCTGGTATAGTTGATTCATTTTAGAAGTGCTAAGAGTTCCTGGAGCGTCAAATGGTTTCTATGAATAGTGCTCACCAGGTGTTTTACTGAATGTACCCACCTTTTTCCTGTCAAAAGGTTATTTCTATGAATTTCTCTTGATCCATGAAAAGAGGAAGTTCATAAATGGTCTCATCATAGCATACACATTATGATTCTAGTCATTACAATTCAAACAACTAAGTTTATTTAAAGCTTTATCATGGCAGAACAAAGCAAAAGTTCTCTTTGCTCAAGGTCAACAAACAAGCAGCATACTGCGTGATTGAATTATATGGCAAATAAAGGCAGGGATATATGTTTTATTATCTAAATGCTGTCCCATCTTACAGCTTTAATATCCTTCTAGTGGTCTGGGGATGGAGGGATTCTTTTAAGGTAGGCCCAGCCAAAGGTCAACCCCCATTGCAACACACACACACGAAGAGACCTGCATCTGAACTGCGCTTCACTTCCTTTCATCTTCTATGTCTCTCTCTCCCTAACTCAACTTTGTGAGGGGATGGTTGGGATACCTTTTGATTCCGCTAATTCAATTTGATAGAAAAACAAATACACTGGGGGAGTGGGAGACAAGAAAAGAGTGGGAGTAAATGAAGAGACGAGAGTTACATGGAGCTCGGCGAGGGAATGAGCATTGGCGGAGGTGACTGTGGGGGGAGGTTGGTGAGGAAAAACGGAAGAGTGGAGGGGAGAGAGAAGAGGAGGTAGGGAGTCGAGATGAGTTGAAACATCCAGTTCCAGGTTGAAGTCGTAAACCTCTCGGTGCTCTGATCTAGGTGGCCACCATGTTCACCCCGCCGACGCATCCTAGATCTCCCCTCTTCATCACTTGTATGGAATGCCACTTTGATGGTGAAGATAAGTAACATCCTATTTTATGGCTCTTTTTGTGTCATATAATTCATGATGTGACCTAGAGGCGGATGGCTTGTTGGACTTAGCTGCTGGTCTAGTGAGGCTCGCTGAATAAAAAGATGCAAAACCCTGTGTATGAATCTAATGGGGTAGAAATGCTGACTACTAAAATACTTATCCAAGCATTCATTTCAAGAGCAAGTGCATGTGTCAAATGCTTGCTATCTAATGTCTTCTCAGGCAGCCCTGCTTTCTACAAATGCTGTCTCTGCATCAGACATGAGAAGCTTTGTCACACACCATCCTTGTTTGTATGTACACATGCGTATTGATGTCTATGTGTGTGTTCAGGCAAGGGCAGCTCTGGGAGTCGCCGGTCTGGCAGACTGCTGTATTATTTTTGGGAGGGCTGCCCCTTCCCTCTGGAGGGCCTCATTGAAGAGCGCTGGCTCTCTCCATCTCCCCCTCTCAGCCTCCGGGAGTGGAGCCAAGCCCGCCCGACCAGGCTTGCTGGCTGCAGTAGCGACAGCATACAACCCGCTGAAGCTGTCGCCTGTGCACGGCCCAGCACCCACAGAACTATGCTGCACACAGATGGCTGGACTGCTTATTGGCATTGAAGTGTTACAGTTTGACTGGTGTTCAGCAAGTGGATCAGGGGATCCCACCCCTTCTCACCCATTCAGAGGCAGTGCTGCAGGCCTGTATTCATGTGTGTAGAGCAAAGTCAGTGTTGTAGGTGCTATGATGTGTAGCATAAGCTGACAACACCTACATAATTCCCTAGATAAATATTAATTCCGATGTGGACTGATCATGCCTCTGGGAAACCCCAGCGATCAACCTCTACAGCAGTCCAGCAGATGTGAGTGGGTGGAGGGTTCAGGGAGGGGTAGTCGTCATCCACTTTTAGCATGGACTGCTTAATCGGATGGTTTGGACTGTGGGTGTGTGAGGGTATGTTGAACTCAGTGATGATGACCGCAAATTGGCCCTAATCGAGCAGACTCATTAGTGGCTGGCTCTGTTCAGAGTTCCTTTTCAGCCACTTTATATTACTGTAATCGTCCAAATGTGGAAGTAGAGACAGAATGACCAGCAAAGAGAGAGAATGAGAGAGACTAAAAGACAGAAGCAGAATAAACAGAACAAGAGAGCGAGTGAAAAAGAGAAACAAAACAAAGCGAAAGAAAAAGAGGATGAGATGAGGGAGCAACGGTGTTGACGCCTGCTTCCTGGCAGTCTCAGCTGCACTCACATCTGTGTGCAAAGGGTCTGAGCAGACCCCCATGTGTTTGCTCAGGTCGTCTGATTGCCTTTCCTTCCTCCTCTCTCTCCTACTAAAGACCCGGTGTCCTTCCTCTCACCAATCACCACAGCTAAAGAGAGAGAGGGCTAGTTCGACAGACACACGGACCACTAAATGATCTCGCTGAACTACACTCACAACTCAGTAACAGCCACATGTGAATTTATAAAAAAAAAATATGTTTGTTAGAGTTTAAAAAGGAGATAAGAATGGGTGTGAATTAGGGTTTTTGTTGTTGTTTTTTTCCCCAGTGTGTTTTCCTGAGCATGTGGGTATGTGCATATGTATGACTGAGTGTGACTCTGGAGCCCTTCGCTGGAGCCTGCTGTCTGGGTACAATGGTCCAGCCTGGGGCCTCAGCTCCACAAAGAGGCCTTCTCTTAACAACACGCCATCACAGATAGAGGAGGAGCCTGACCAAAGCATTACCACGCTTAAGGGATCACAGAGATTCCCTTGATGCATCTGATATCACTTATGAGTTTAATAATCAAGCGCTCTTCATTAAAACAAAGAGGAGTATAGTCTGTGCTATTTATTGTATGTGTATGCAAGGATGAGGAATATGGACAGAATAAACTTAGAAGGCAGGGACAGATTTTACTTTAGTATTAAAGTTTATTTCCTTTACTTTTGTGAGATGGAAAAATGATAAAAACGTACAGCTCAGGGACTTTTCATCTAACACAGGTCAGTGTTTTTGTTTTTGTTTTTTTTACATACAACCATGAAATTCAAATCATAACAGTTTCCATGTGTCTTTGACAAAAGCTTAAAGAGTGAAAATAAATTATCGTAGCAATAATTATAACATCAAATATAACAACAATAATAGCAATTAAGCATTTATAAACACTCTATTTACTGTGTTGTTGTTTTTCATTAAAGTCCATTATTAAAATCAGGTGAGCATTGTGATGGTGTACAATCCAGCATGTTAGGAGAGCGCTGGCTTATGGGTACTGTAGTCTGTGCCTGACTGGTTCGTAACAGAAGTGTACAGGTGCTCTAGCTGTAAGCCAGTCTCGAGACTTCCAGGGCTGAAGAGTTTGACTGTCTGTCCACAGCAGTTGTGGACGACGGCCTGTGGATGGACAGGGTGCACGAATCTCAATGAGATGGATGGAGGTGAAAACGTCTCTTTTAAAGACCTCTTGTGAGTCTCCTGTTACAGGGTCAAGGAGAGGTGGGTACCAAAGTGACTTAGTTAAAATAAGCAAAAAGAATGACAAGCGTCTTTGTTCATTCCATTCCTGCAAGCCTCGTCACATTAGCTCTTCACAGAGTACGCTAAAGTCCTGCTCTCCCACCAGTGAGGTCAGGCATGACGTGACCTTCCGTCATTAAGTCCAGCTGAAAGCCTCTGCCCTCCAACCACTGTACATGACACATTTCAGCTCAGCTTTCGACACAAAGTGGAGGGTCATTTAGTGTTAATGGTCACATGGTGCCTCCTGGAGCTCTGGGGGGCGGAGGGGCCTCAGTGAGGCTCAGCCCACACAGGTGAGCGATTGGAGTGGTGAGGATGACCGAATGACGGGTGAATGGGTGTGGGAGTGGGCAGCATGTGTCCAGAGTGGCTGAAGTGGGGCAGGTGACCCATGTGGGCCATGTGGCTGGTGAGGCTGGGTCCACCGCCGAATGGAGAGGCCTTGTCCTGCATGCACTTTGATAGCTCTTCAAAGCCATCCCCTGCTCTTTTGTTCCTCTTAGACTTGCTGGACATCTTGCGGTTGCGTGTCTGGATGCCCTCTTTCTTCATGGTCAGGGGTCTGTTGACCTGTGGAGAGCAGCACATTAGCTCAAGGCAAGCCAGCTTCTCTGACAGTGTGAACAATATATTGTAGTGCTTTACTTTGCGTGTGAGCTCCAGCTCAACACTCGTAATACAAAGTATGCATTGCTAAAAACCTGAACAATTGGAAAATAGTCTCCAGGCTGTCAAAACAAAAACTGTAATGTTTTGTGACGTCGTGTCACAAGTGTTGTATTGCACCAGGGCTTAGCGCACAATATGATGATGTAACCACGATGGGGTCAATTTACATGGACAGCTAAATTAAGTATAATACCATCTAATTCCTTGATGCTGGAAGTCTACTCATAGCATGTGGAATCATGTGTTTATCATCAGTAGTTTATGACTAATCAGGAAAAATATAATTTTCCATAAAGGTGGATCCAGATTTATTTATACGGATTATGATCTGGATCCAATTGTGCATCATGGTGAGTTGTCAATGTCTGTCTTCCTTGGCCCAAGATCCAACACAAGATTTTATCAAAATCCACTGGTGTAAAATGAATGCTATAAATAATGAGCAGTTGTTTTGCATAATAAATCTCCATTATAAGGCCAGTCAGGGGCGTTTTTGAGCTTTTGTTTGATTTCAAACCAAACAGAACCGTCCTGGTCAATATGAATACATGAGGTTGAGTGCTGGCTGGAGCTGAAAGGAGCAGCCTCAGACCAATCCTCATCAGTGTAACCGACGCCGTTACACTGAATGACAGTCCCACCCTGCTGCCTCTCTGGGGAGTAACGCCCCCCATTGAAACAACGACGGATTAATAAAAAAAAAGACGGCCGGTGGGATCTGCTCGACAGGGTGAGCAGGCTTTGCCTCGACACTCACAGTTTCTCTGCTCTTAAATCGATACGAGCTGTCCGCCCACTTAACCAGTTAACGACCAGCACCGCACCGCCCTCCCCCCTCCCCACTCCACCCCGCACTTCACTAGAGTTTTGTTTTTCAGGCTACTTACATTATGCAGTTTAAAGTAAAGGCCGCAGGCGTTACACACCGGGTCTCCGTTCCCGTTGCGCCTCCACAGAGTGGTGGTGGTGGTCTGGCAGTTTGCACAGCAGGTGCCTGCACGTCTAGCAGCGGACTGAGGGAAGAAGAGATAACACATCATGAATAATAACCCATTCACATGTTGCAGAAGGGTCATCGCGGACACCGAGCTGCACAGAAACACACATTAAATAGACACACAAGGCGAACAATTTAATAGGTATATTATAAATAACACTGTATGGAATGAATTTGGAATTTCTGCTTCAGCATTAAAATCAATAAGATTTTTTTTTTCTTGAATTAAGACTGCAGCATAAGGACTTTCGGGAGGTTTCCATTTTTTTTTACCGCAGAACCACACGCAGAAAAGCATCAAAAGAAGCGAAACTCAAACTGGAGAAATTAGGCCAACTTATCTGAACTCTCTGATAAATCAATCGCATTAAGCAGATCACCACAACTATGATCAAATGTTTTTAATTTGCGCATTTTTCTGGAGAATTCCTTACACCCCTTGCGTTAATTACCAAATTTAATGAATTAAAGATCAGTATTCTGGTATTAACAGGTTACAATACAGGCCTTGTGTGTATCTTTATCCTGATACACGGAAAGAGGGCTACAAAAGTCATAAAAGACCTGGTGTCCTGCCTCGCAATGCGCTCCTGTGACCGTTGCGGATCAATTCTTCACACATAATAAGAAACATTAGCTTTACATGCAAAGAACCCTCCAGCTCTTCGGATGCAGGCAGCATCCTTTTTTTTTTCTTTCTTTTTTTTTTTCAATTAATCTCAGGTGGACTCGTTGCTGTTGAGCAACAATAAGCCTGGACATTTTTATGCGAAATGAAGCCTAATAAAAAGCCGCTGTGCGTTTAGGTTGTAGGCTACTACTGGCCACCGGGAAAGACAAACAACAGAGGAACATAAATCCATTTATTTTCCAATCCCCGCCCTCACGGTCTGTCTCTTCACACATAAGCGGCTCCTCTAGTGTTGTGATAATCTCTTTACAGTATATGTCAGTCTGGCCAGAGAGAATGCAGCGCGCTGGTTGAAGGCGGAAACAGCCGGGAGCCTGACTTCCTTATCTGGGCCGGGCAGATATCCGGATAGGAAACAACTGGATGCCCCTTTGAACACAACTCTGAAAAACACTTGAGTTGAAAATGCAAAAGCTACAGCCACATGGGCCGACGCAGTGGAAAATGTTATGGACTTTTCACAAGGAGGAACGACGTGGAGGCGGTCAAGAAACACGAAAAGTATCATCAGAAAATGTTATATTAGGCTTTAACGTTTAAAAATATCTTTACCGATAGTCTGATAGCGGACAATTTATTATCAAGGCAAATATTCAGACGATCAAAGAGCACAACCCCTTTTTTATTCGAGTGAAAAGGTTATTCCAGCATTTAACTGACTAAATAAATAAAATAATACAAGATTTATTGTATTAAATTCAGTATTAAATATGTTATAATTATTATTATTAATATGAGAGGTAGGCCTATTAGTTATTGGCAGTAGTTGATGTTTATTTATTTCAGTGGCAAATTAGTCTACTTATTAAATTATTATATATAATATAAAGTGGATTGTGATGATAAAGCTAAATCTTTATTTCTTCTAACCTATTATCCGTTGACGGAGAAATTTGTGTTTAAATTATATACACTTTTTGTTATTTGTGGCTATATCTGGATTTGGATCTTGGATTTCTTTTTTGTTTGTTTGTTGACAAATCAACCACTTATGTACAAAATAAAAATTATTATTATTACTACTGAAAATAAAGGATTCAGGTGCTTCTCTAAAATACCAAACCATGAAAGGAATGTTAGGCTATGTGTCCGTCCTCCTTTTCATTTACTCAAGCATGGTGTTAACTAAAGCAGCATGGGCATTGGTATCAGTAACAGTATCAGAAGTACCAGCAATAATGATAGCAGGAACAATGGTAATAGTAGCAGTATTGTAACAGGCCATGAAGGCAGATCATTGGGGGGTGAGAGGGGCAAACAATTCCAGGAAGATCATAGGGAAAATATAACTTTCCTGGAATTGTGCTGCAGGCATCTGCTTTGTGCTCATATTCGGGAGCCTTCCCTCAGAGTGAAGTGAGAGAGTTCAGAAGTGGGACTCACCAGTCTGCGTTTGGGTTTGATAAGCGGTCGGTTCTGGCCGTTCATCTTGTGGTACAGCCCACAGGCGTTACACAGGTAGTGGCCGGTACCGTCCCGTCGCCACAGAGGGGTTGAGGTGGCACCGCAGTTTACACATTCACGACCCTCTGCATATAGTTCAAGAGGAGAAGAGGAAAAAATTTATATAATTAAAAAATTCACCATCTATCAGAAGCAACGCATAGCAGCTGATCGACCAGTGCAGGACGACCCTAGATGCCCCTGTAATATGATGTCAAAATCTGTCTCATATCAGAGTGCGGTTTTACCAAGTGTGTATGGCTGTCAAGGACACAGACACCACTATGTAAACTGATCCAGTGTGGGGAGGCCAGAGACAGCCAGAACATGTCCATAGGTGTCAAACAAGAAGAATGGGACACACCATCAAATTAGGGCTACATTATTAATCAACCTAGTGGGCACCCATGAGAGGAAACATAAGTGTGTGGTGGTATTAAATGTGCCGGACAGCGTTGCTGTCGTTGATGAAAAGCTTGCATGCCAGTTGGCTGCAATTAATAATATACAAATGGCGTTACGTCCAGAATTGTTTTGAAGATGTTTGCATTAGCCATAAACTGTGACTGACTCTGAAATAGACCTTTTGTGTGGTCTTCACCTCTTCTATACAAAAACATGCTTCCTTACTTATTCCCACATGCTCTCCTCGCCCATTCAGATTTGATTGACTTCAAACAGCCTGTTGCTAAACCGACCGATTCATTTAATTCAAGTATCCCTCTCTCCCAGGAGCATCACCTCTTTATTCTAGTTATAAAGCCAGCGACACCCTCAGTCCCACCCTCGCTCCACAATGGAATCTGACCTGAGCAAAAAGCAAATGTTCCTTTTGAAATGCATCTTGCTGCTCTTTTTCTGTGCCCCTTATCTCCCTTTTAAGCGTTTTGCAATCAGGCCACCACATTAAAGCAGGTTCAGAATACCTGCCCACTCAGAATAACTAATGACTGGTGTAGTGTAGACTATGCAGTGTTTAGTGGTGAAATAAGAAAAGAAAAATGGGAAGCTTCATGTAAAAGGTAGGTTAGAGAGGAGGAGCTGTGGTTTGAGACTAGTCCAGCAGGAAGCCCCACTACTGTAAGGTATGTGCTGACAGCTGAAATGTCATTGTGGCATTTTGTACAACAATCAATTACCATTACTGGCAGTGGACTCAGACATTGATAGATAAGAGCCTTTTTAATGTCGCAGCTGATATGTTTGTGTTTTTTGATTCTGCCACAGTCTGGCAAGCTTCTTTTAAATGTCACAATATAACATTTCTTTGCTACAAAAGCTCATATTCACTCAGATTGTCAGCTACATGGGATTTCCCTGAGTGTATTAAAAATCACAAGGCCAATGGATGACAATATTGATAATTTCACTACAGCATTCGGAGCAGACATGCAGACAGTCTACAAGGTTTTTTTTGTTTTTTTTATGTCCAGTTATGCAACAACTGGAACAATGTGGGGAAATTACAAACCCATTACCAGACTGGGTTGTTTTTCAAATGTCTGCACATTAATGTCAGACGTGCATTAAGTCTAAATCAACACATGGAGTCTATTGAATCAGGTGTTCATCCAGACAGTCAGATAATAAACTGTTTTATTACAAACGATTTCGCTGCTCTGAGAATTTCGATTAGAAGCTAACGTGTGTTTCTTAAACTTTTAAGATGATGTATGTAACATTGTTATTCAGTACACTCCATCTGCACACAGGCCAAGGCCATGCTTAAAAACACGAACAGCAGGGCTCTGTCGCCTGTCTTTGTTAGTACTGGGGGGGGCTGTGGGTGGGGTGGAGGTCGTGATTTGTTCACTTGAAGGTATACAGGATATGGCAGGAGCCAGGGCGTCGTGACTCCTTCATTTGCAATAAAGGCCACGTTTAAAAGAAAACAAGCCCATCGCACGAAGATGATTGTCTTAACATACATTAACGGGCCTACTGACCATTTGAATAAGACTAAAATTCTCTTGTAAAATCTCCTTCATCCCGAGTCAAACTGTTGCGTTTTTGTCCAAAGCAACAAACAAATAAAAAAAGATGGCCTGTATGAATAATTGATTAGTATAATCAGGTCTAATCCTCCCTTTCCTTACTTCTAAATTTCGTTTAATCGTGGGCATAATGGCTCTAGTTGGACATGAAGGAGGCTAGAAATGGCTGACCCCCGATTAGTCTGATGAGTTTCATTTAAGGCTGATTGCTCTCAAGCGGACCCGTTAAAGTGGAGGGAACTTGGAAGTGGAGAGAAATGAGATGGGACGAAGATAAAGAGTTGTCACGACATGTTCTGAGTGTCTTCGTGGATCATGATGTGGTAATATTCACAGTTAACCATTGAAGCTACGAGAAAAGTGGCATCAGCCTTTAAACAGAGCTGACAATTTAAAAAAAATGCATAAACATTTATTTCAGCATGACTGCCAACACACGCATGTAAACGAAAATGTACCCTGGGAATATCAAGCCATAGCTAGTAGATGGTGACAAAATAAACATTTATCCACTGATGATGGATTGGGCCCAGCTGAATAAATAAAATATTTAAACAGGACTCATGTATGTGTTCTCCCATCAGATGTGAGGAACTCACAGAAACACACGTGAGACTCACCTGAGCTCGATCTGGCTTTGCTTTTGCATTTGGGCGTAAAGCTGGATGAGGACCCGCCGAGCAGGCTGCCTGGGTGGAAGAGACTGCCGCCGTACTCGTGTGGTGGCAGAGAGTAGGCCGGATAGGTCGGGATGGGGTGATGCGTGGCAGGAGCCTGGCCGTTCATCGAGGCCAGGCCGCTGCGCAGAGGACTACAGCTCTCCATTTTCATCCCATCAGTCAACGACACTTGGTACTTGATCGACTCTTTCTCGTCCATCCTGGTCGAGGTGGAGGTCGGAGAGGTAGGGCCGGGGTCAGGGGACACGTCTTTCGGAGGGGTAGGGGGGAAACTGTAGAGGTGCGGGCTGGAGTGGGACGCTGGAGTGAGCGACGATACCGGAGCTGTGCCTGTGCTGCTGCTGCAGGGGTAGCCGGAGCTGGTGGTGTGCAGGCTGGGCTTGCTGAAGTGGCTCACCGCCCATGCGTTATGGTGGTGGGCAGCGGACAGGGCTGCTTTCCCGGGGTCCAGCCAGGGAATACCGGGACTGTGGATGAGGTGTGGTCGGCAAACCTGGTTCCCAGTGAGGCGAGCTGAAATCCAAAACAACGTAGGCCTATTTAATATAGCCTGTGTTTTATTTTAAGCCTCTTGACACACTTGCCAATAGTTTGTGAAACAACGAGACCATTATCATTAAAGTCCTTACCTTTTAAATATTCAGAATTACTGGAGTCCGACATTTATAGTTCCAAATATAGATAAATTATTGGAAGGGTTTATTTAATCTTAAATAACAGATATTTCCAATTACTGGTTAGTTATCAAAAAAATATTTTTTTCAATAGCCTCTTGTTTAAGTATATTTTAAGGACTGCAGAAAAAGCACAAAAAGAAGCTGTCTTCAGTATGTTTTCATCGACTGCAGTCCCCGGACTAAAGATTGTTATTAGTACATTTGCGGTTTTTATTTTATATCCGGGAAGTGCCTCTCTCTCTCCGTCCAGAACCCCCTGCCCCAACAGAGAGGGGTTAAATGACATACTTCCCTTTCCTCTCGCTGTCATTTGCTAGAAATTCCTTTTATGTTTGTGAATTGTCCCAGAAAAGTCAAGAGGGGCTTTTAAAGCACGTTGCATGAATTAAGATATTTTCTGCATCGATCTAATCCACAGAAACACACGACCATAATATATGCTCTGTTTGGTCATTGATTAATTAACCTGTATAAAAAAATTATAGATTATGAAAATACATATTCAAACGTGCTCCTCATTTCTGATTATACGTCTCTGAACATAAATTTGGACGCATCTTACCGTGGGCTTGGCTGTACGTGACCCTTGCGCGAGAGTTGGTGTAGTAAGGGTTCCCTTGAGAGTCCAAGTGGTTCAGAAACATATCAACTTCGTCTTGGGGCAGTAAAGGCGCCATGGGCTCCATGTAGTTGTGGCTCAGACTGTGGTGGTGAGAGTCCGGGTGCTGGCCGTTCAGCACTGCATGATGGTGCGCCATCCACCGAGACTGATCGGCCGCTGCGACCTCCATGGCTGAGCTGGCCGTCTCCTTTTCTCTGAAGGCGTCTCTATGTGTGTGTTAGGCTACTTTTAGGCTATGATCACCTCCAATGTAAAGGAAGTTAAATCCTCTTTGCAAATATAGTTCCTGGGATGTTAAAGTCTTGTTTGTGTTTATTTACTTCATAAATAATCCTCAAAACACCGGGTCTCCTTTCTCCTCAGTTACCTGCAATGAGACGAAAGTGAAATGTTAAACACCGTTGCCGCGCCACTAAGGAAGAAGCGTCTTGTAAAGCTATATTTTTATCTAATCATAACAGCTGACATGAGAAATAAACAATGCGCACGTTAGACGTATAGGTAAAAACAAAGTAGTGCACATCTTTTTCAAGAGTTGAAGTAATACGTCCCGACTGAGCATAAGGAAGAAAACACAAATGTCTCATCCGGATACCTGTTGCAATTTCGATCAGCTGACGGCAAATGCAGCTTGGATGTGTAAACCCCCTGATCCATGCAGTGTTCAGAGTCATTAATGAGATGTGGCGCAGACTGATGCAGCTGGCGCCAGTAAATTCCCATATCAAGCCACGTGAGGCGGGGCTTCGATCTGACCCAATCACAGTCAGCCCTGCCACTATTGGCTCCCTGCATCCCCTCTCTCCCTACAATTTCTATATCCCTGCACCGTAAAACTTATCAATCAGCAGTGTAATTTCTCTCTCATAATGCTCACAATAAATGAGCACTCACAATCTGCATTATAGAGGTAGTAGGAGCCTAAAGACATGCATCTAATATAAGGGGAAATTAATAATACAATGCTCAGTAAAAGTCTAATGCAAGTTGCCTTCACTTTTTTTCTGCAAACTATTTTAGGAATATAATATGTGAATGTGCCTCACATTTAATAGACTTTGTAATTTCGCACCCACTTGCAAAAAGTTTTTCTCTAAAGGTTAAAGTTGCTGGTGAAGCTTAAAATCACCAACAATAACTGTAAGTGTTTCGCATACTGCTGTTATGTAAATAAACAGCGTTGTCGGCACCTCTAAAATCAACAGAGGAGGAGTCGCTTTATGACCCCGATATTGGCCCTATTGTTGGGAGCGCCTAATTGTCTTTAATTAGTACCAGCGCATTCCTCTTGTGAAAACAGTGGTTTTGTCTCGAGGACAGGGCAATCACACACAGTTTGCATACTAATGGCGCCTCTTTCTCACTTGGTATCACAGGGGATGGGCGTAAGGCCTCATCTATGAAAACCAGTTGGTCATCGTTCGAGCGTCTCTGAACGCTCTTAATTCAGAACTCAGAACAAATCAAAACTCCAAACAAAAATGTTTTGATTTATTTTAATTATTTATTATTTTCTCTCTTGTTTCTGTCAGTGTTGATTTTTTTTAAAAAAGCCATATAAAATAAAAAATAATACTTGTGAATTCTTTTATTTTATTTTATTTTATTGAAATTCCAGAATTCCCTGCAGTTTGTGCAAAACAATGTTCAGTCCGTGACAAATACATGGCTGTTCCCATAAGGTTGTTATTCGTTACTGAAGTTATTATAAAGATGCAGGCCTGTGCGCATCGTTGGCTCGTGTATATGTGTGTGTGTGATTGACAGGGAATAATTGCAGGGTCGCTCGAAGCCTAGTCTGGCCGCCACGCTGACGCCTGGACCTTACGTCACAGATTCCCAGAGGTTGGACGTTTGCGGGGTGTGTCTGTGAAGCTTCTGATACCTGAGGAAATTCTCTCAGCAGGTAAAAGACCCCTCTTCACTCTGATGTGTGTGCGTGCGAGCGAGCGCGCCTGTGTGTGTGGGTGTGTGTCAGTCATCAGTCATTAAACCACTGGCACATCGCCAGGGGTGATGAGTTGATGAGCTCAGGTCTTTGAGCTTGTCAACTCCTAAAATCAACAAATTAGTGCATATGGGGCAGCAGAGTACCGGCCACCAGGATAAGTGACATTCCAGTGACAAGAAGCACCACTTGACAGATGCAGATGGAGTGAAAACATGTTTACCTTAATAAATAAATTAATAAATAATCCTGTTTGAGGTTGAATGGTTAATCAGTGATGCTCTTGTTCTTGATGCCAGTAATGAAAGAACTTTTTCCCCCCTACATGTCTCTATCCTGCAGTGGTCAGCCTGTGTTTCTATGTTGCAATCTGACTGCTAGGCCCTGGAGAATGGGTCCGGCCCAGGCACACTGATGCAGCATGCATTGTTGTTTGCATGTTTGCCAAATGGATTACTCAGCAGGATTTAGCCCTCTGTAATTTATACCTTCATTAATCCCATTTGTATTTGTGCTGGAACAAAAGATGGGAGAGGATGATGGAGGGTGAGTGGGGGTGCTGTTGCTCTCCCTCTGTCTTTCTCAAGGACACAGCAGTATTGTTTCACCCAGGGATGCTAGACTGGAGAACACTATCCTCTCACAACACCTCTTGTGCTGGGTGAGAACTGTGCGTGCAACAACTGTATTACTGTGCAGCCACAGTGGCTAATGAACAACAAGATTATCATTCCGATCCATGCTGCTATTAAATGGGATTGGCTAGAGGCCTATCTACCTGTTTGTTCCCATTGGGCATGGTCATCCATCATTATCCAGAGCGGAGGTGTATTACTGTGTAAATGTGTGCCTGAATTTGTGTGTGCGTCGGGTTGGTGCAGTGAAGAGCCACAGAGGGGCTTGTGAAGATAAGCAGAGCCAGAGAGAAGAGAATGACACAAACCAGCTGAAGCATTATTGTCCCCTTTACTCACGGCTAATTAGATCGAGCCAGGGCACTAGGGGGCTTTATAGACACAAGCACCCAGACATAAGACCATATAACTGCTGCAAGAGGAGCCTGCATGCTGCTATGAGAGCAACACTCACTTCCATTTAAGCAGTTTGAGCTCAGAATAATATCATTTCAGAATAGGGGAGGTCATATGACAGGAACTGCACATTTAACAAAAGGGATTATGGAGCAGAAGATGGTTCTTAGTTTTATGTAATCAAAAACCATATAAGTACAGGACAAATTTGGAAAAGTTCTATACAGCACAATGATCTATAAACTGATAAGAAGTGTTAGAGTAGAAAAAGCTCCTCAACACCAGTGTCAGAATCTGTTCATTAGTTCCTGAAAAAATAATTATGTGATTCTTTCATGTCTCATTCCATTTAGCTCTATCTTACGCACACTCAGTTTAACACAGTCACTTCATCAGGGAGAGAGGTTGGTGTAAACGCGTATTCATTCCAGCTCCTGCATGCAAGCAAAGACTCCAGCCTGGCCCTGACTCTGCTCCACTATTGTACTGGTGTGATGGCTCTTTCTGATTTTTATGCATCTCAAAGCGTGGCAACTGGAATACGTTTGTTGTCACTGATATCATGCTGATGACAAATCCATTCATAATTGTTTTTGTTTTTTTCTTTCCTTCTCTACTGCAGCATTGAGTATAGGCATTAAAGTTGTTCATTATGTGAAGGTGTGAAGTCTTAGAATTTTTTGAAAAAGCTACTGTTCATCTGCCAGGCCCAATATTGCTAAGTGCGTTATTGTTCATTTTGTGTTATTTTTTTAATATATATTTTTTATTGTTCTTTGATTTAGGAAAATAATATGGGTTAGCTTGGTCTAACAAATCAAACTCTGGCAGAAAAGCAGCCCATACTGTTAATACTGCACGTTTACTCTTGGACTGGTTATGATGTAGGCTACATGTTTATTTCAATATAATGCCGCCTGTCCGATTGTTTTTATTATACAATTAATATTGAATAGCCGTAACAGAATGTAGAGGTAGGACTAAATATAGACTAAAATATGATTAAGGCTTAAAACCAATAAATAGCATTCCTTAGAAGGTCGAGAAAGCTATTGATCAACAAATGGTGCAGAAATATAACGGAATTTTCTTTGCTATAACAACCGATGATCAGATTATTTTAAAACAATTATATAGGCCTTCAGCTTTGGGTGCGTATTATATTGTAATTGTTATTGTAATGGACTATATATAAAACACACTTTCTCATTGATGATTTAAAAATGTCAGATAGCGTAAAAAAATGTATCAATAGTTTACTAACCTGCGTGTTATATGTGAGAAGAGAGGCTGAGCTGTCTGGGTCAAACCGGACAAAGTGGGTCCCTCCGATTCTCCGCACAGCTCCGACGCTTCTCTGCAACAACAAAAAAAAATAACGGCGCAAAATAAACGATCGATGAGGGAAAGGTGTCCGGGCGAGCCCTCTTCTGTAAAGATGCTGTCTAGACAACAGCAGTGATCTCCGTCACTTCACCCGGCAGAGAGCGGTGTGTGTCTGCGCTGAGTGTCTCCGTCCTCTCTCGCTGTATCCAAACCTCTCTGAATATGAGCAAAAACTTCAGCGGCCGTATGAGAAGCTGCAGCAACACAGCAACGTAATGGCACGTCAGCCAGCAGCCTGTCTTCCGGGTCCCGGTTACACGGACAGCAATAGGCCTACCTGTTCCCAAGAGGTGATCAATAACATGCCCCTTACAGAGGCTCACATGGTTTGTTTGTTTGTTTGGTTTTTTTTGGGGGGGTGGGTTTACATTAAGGAACCTAGGTCTACATTCATATAACTGAACGCAGACTTCCCTATGAAGATGGTGGGCGAAGGACATTTTAACGCACATCTTTTACGCATAAAATAATGAATAATTGCATTGTGTTGCTGTGTCTTCCAGTGGCCTATGTCCTCGTCCAGGGTGTGAGATAAAACATGCACGATGAGTCTGAGCAGTGTGGAAGCAATGAAGTTGTGAAGAACTTTTTATCCAACAGAAAGAAAACAGAGCACCGTGTCTTAAATATTTGTTAGCCCATTGTTGTTTTTTGTTTGTTTGTTGTTTTTCTTTTCTTCCACCAAAATTGTGCTCAAGACTGACAGCATCGGTCTTAATTGACTTAAGGAGTTTGTGCTTTGTTACCCCCACCCGCCCACCACCACCCGCCGTCTGTGTCAAATGTCTTAAAGAAGAAAGATACGTTTCTCCTCCCTCCTTTTTGTGCTTTATATCCCACACAGTAACATCAACTTTGTAAAAAATGCAAAGCCCCTAAAATCTCCTGCACGCGACCAGGGCTCGTGCTCAGCGCTGGAGCCGGGCAGGTGCAAGGGGCGCGAGAACCTCTGCACATCGGGGCTCGTGCTCCCCAGAGTGCACACGCACACAAAGAGAAGAGAAATAAAAGAAAAGGGGGGAAAAAAGTCTAATTCTGACTGAATTAATAACATTATTTCCAGTGTTTAAAATCACCAGAGCAAAGATACGAGAGCTCAAAATATCCATATTATGGACGTCTGTGGAAATACAACTTTGTTCAGTGTGACTTACCAGTGGCTTCTCCTTGTATTCTGACTCGTGAAGCCTGCAAGTGGAAGTTTGCCCAGCTTCTTATTTTTTGTATAAGTGAAATGTATTCTTTATAAAAAAGCAACATTATTTTGATCATATGTGGTCTATTTTAAGTTACAGCATGTTGGCTATAGTCTATGTTCGGCTTTTAAATATCTGTCTTTTAAAGCGAGTTGTTAATTTGAGTATAATCACTTGAGAATTGTGACAAGGAGGTCTCTCTGACAATCAATTCACCAGACATAGATTAAAAGTCAAATTTGAAAAATAAATAAATAAATAAATGAAAACATTTATACAACAGAAAAAAGTATTTTATTCAGTGTCAGGGAATTATTAGTATTATATTCTAAAATACTACAACTAATAATAATATTATTATTGTTATATTATTATTATTATTATGATGTCTACTTGCAGTACTTTTAATCAATTTGCTGCATATTCTGCACGAGACTTCGTGTGTGTGTGTGCGCACGGTTTTCTTCAGGGGCGATATTAGGCTATATGCACACTGCATTAGATGCCAGGGCCCTTCTCCTTCTGATTATTACCAGGGGGTAATATTTCATCGGCACCACGCAATCTTTGTTCTCTGTGAAGATAATAAATGGCCTAATCGTTATCAGCAAACTGCTGGGGGTGTCAGCACCGACCGAGGCTGGAAGCGGGGTCCAAAGTGCTGCTGAATAAATTGGTGTTCCTTATCTCTCGCTCCCAGATTATCGCCGTCTTTTCAAACTTGCACAACAAATACATTCAATGCATCTAATGCATCATGTGTAGAGAGGAGGGGGGATCCCGCAGGTTGATAGAGACAGATAGACGCAGGGAATGAGAAATATTTACATGTTACGCGCGCTGTACCACCAATGGTCTCTATATTTGGCAATTTACTGGCCAGACTATTAGTACACAAACTTAACATATGAATGCAAGCTTTATTAAACATGATTCAATTTGATATGTCTGTTAGTCCCATTACATCTTTGTAGCCTCTTTTTAATACAGCACATTTTGGAAAATCACATGCTGTGTAAATTCAAAGCTTTTTCATATTTTTAAAAAAAAAAAAATACAAAACACGACAGACACACATTTACAAACGTACTGTAGAGTTGATGAAGATATTTTATATGGCCTATGATTATTATATTTTGTAGGCGAAGAGCACAAAATACAGATAAGGCGATAAGCTCCATTTCCAATAAGCCTAATTGTACTTTTGAGAACGCCTCCCTCCTAATCAACACATCGAAGCATGATAGCATTATCTTCAGTTTCACAACAGGCTTAACACGCTCCGTGATTTTTCTCCGATTTGGTCTGCTTCACTCTCCAAAGAAAGGGGCCTCGCGTCAGGCCTATGTTATCAGTTAAATAAACTGTTGTGGCATTTCGTCAACACTCTGTGTTTACCAAAATTTAGGATTTCCCTATAGGCTGCATTTTTAATCGATGTCCGGCGAATTCGGTTGAATTGAATTGAACGAATAAGTCGCCGAGCGTGGCCTTCTCATTCACTTTCCACGTGACTGTGCTCCTTATGTCTTCAAAATGAATTTATGATTTTAAGCAGCATAAAAAAATGCCCCAGGCCAAACATGGCAGAGACTGTTTGTACATCCATAATACAGTATTTATGAGTGACACTTGTGAGTAAAAACATTTTCCAATACACACATAAACACATACACACACTCCCCTTTTTTAATACCATGGCATCTCCACCGCCCCGGTGCTCTGATGGTCTCCTAGACGACTGAGATAACGGTGCAGCAGTTTTCCATATTGGTCCCGGAGTCTATTATAGCTCGGGATTAGCTCTTTTTCCGAAAAGGTCATACACAAAGTCACCAAACCTGCTTTTTATCCACCCCATGTGGCCCCCGCGTCAATGCGCATTTATAAACATGCATGTGCCATTTCATTTGATGCCATTATACTAATGGCACTGCGCCTTTTCGTGCACTAAAAAACTTGTAATATAAATGAGAGTGTCCAGGAGTGATGGAGGAGGTCAGTATCCTCAACATGAGGCTGCTCGCTGCAGGAGGGACATTCAAGTCACGAAGGAGGAAATGATCTGTTATGCAGCGACCCCTGGCGAGGAGAGGATGTAGTAGCATTACAAGGGCAGTCCTCTCTCTCTCTCTGTGTGTGTGTGTGTGTGTGTGTGTGTGTGTGTTATGTGCACGTGTGCTACATACAGTCAGAAATAAAATTATTCAAACCCCCGTAAATTAGGTTTACTGGCAAAAAATACTACTTATCAGCTGTTTGCAATAAACAAATCAAACAAGAACACTTTTAAATGGCTCAATACAACAGACTTTACATGTGTGTTTTTCCCCAAATATAACACAAATGCTACTTTTACTGACTACTGCAGTCTCAAAATGATTCAATCCCATAATGATAAGTGTCTCTTTGTAGATCATCCTTTAGCTGCTATGACCAGCTACGAACGTGATGCATTACCAGACACCAGCTTGTGCCACCATTCCTATGGAATCTTAGCCCATTACTCAAGGGCAAAGGCCTCCAGTTCTGTAATATTCCTGGCTTTAGATGCTTCAAATCAGATCAGATTTTCTATGGTATTCATGTCAGGCGACTGTGACGGCCACTCTAGAAGGTTCCAGGACTTTTTCTAAAACCAAGCTTTGGTGGACTTTGAGGTATGTTTGGCATCATTGTCCTTTTGGAATGTCCAAAGCCACCCAAGCTTCAGCTTCCTCAGAGATGGCGAGACATTTTCTTGTAGGATTACCTGACACTTGATGGAATCCATCTTACGCTCTACACACTGCAGGTTTCCACTGCCCAAGGAAGCAATGCAGCCCCAACATATCCTTTATTCTTCCTCCTCCAGACATACCACTGATCTATAGGCCCAAAATGTTACAGTTTTGTTTCATCGCTCCACAGAACATCATTCCAAAACTTTCGTGGCTCAGATGGTTTTGAGCATACTGGAGATAACTTTTCTTGTCAGCATTTGTTACATCTTGGAGTTCCGGGCATGGTACCATTTTGTAAATTTAGGCCTTAACAGAAGATAATTTTTTGACTCTACTGCTAATAAGTCTATGAAGGTTGGCACAATGGTTTATCAACATCTGATTTGCAAATATGCGCTCTTATGAGGGATGCTATTCAGGGTGTTGACATTTTTTGAGATAGCAGTAGTCTTTAAAAGTAGTATTTTGTGTTGAATGTGGATAAAAACTTTAAGAATGTTGCATTGAGCCATGAACAGTTCTTGTATGATTTGGTTATTGCAAACAGCTGATAAATCACATATTTTGATAATAAGCTAATATACGATGGGGGCTGCATAATTTTGCTTCCAAATCCAAATTGAGCAAGTAAGAAATTGTTCAAATCATGCAAACCGGAGAGGGAGAGAGACTTTTGTACAGCTGAACTGTTCCAGCTCGGATTCCCAGTGGCTGTACAGGAAGGTATGGGAGCTCTGACAGGAAGTGTGCTCTCATGAAGGGCCAGCATCAGGTACCGAGAGAGAGAGTGCGTGTGAGAGAGGGTGATGTTTCCTGTTGGCTCTCTCCCCGTTTAGATGTCAGGGTTATTCTGTCCTCCCCTTTTTTCTCGTTAAACTTCACGCCCAAACAGTACAGTATGCAAATGCCACTAGCAGCATCCAGCTGTGCTCACAATGTTAAATTATAGGGATGCTATTAGAGGACAGTGGTAAGCCAAGACAGTAGATGATGTGTGCAAGCACGGAATGTGTTACAGGATGCAGATGTCACCACATGAAGTGGAACTTCCTGCCCATCAAAGCAGTCAGTGCCAGTTTAATGGACTCATATTCAGCAGCACACAGCAGAAAGTGAGTACATGGAAATAAGGGAAGAAAATTCAAGAGGGAGAGATGGCAGAGGAGAGGAAAAGAGAGCAAGTGGGGAGGGAGATTGTAGGTGGAGATGTGATGGAGCGATATGTGGATTGCAAGAGGAAAAATCTCTTTGTCTCTCATGAGCTCAGTGGACAATCAAAGTTTCCTATCAGCTCTGGAGTAGGGGAAATTGGCTGCCCTGGGAAGGAGAGGGCCACTCTCACAGCCAATGGGAAGTGCCCCTGTCACTCTAATCAGGTCCGATACAGAAAGAAGGAAACGTGCATGTGTGTGTGTGTGTGTGTGTGTGTGTGTGTGTGTGTGTGTGTGTGTGTGTGTGTGTGTCAGACAGGAGTGCTTTTTAACAGAGAGCAGCTCTGTTTCACCCGCCTTCATGTGATCCAAGATGATACAAAGTCTGAAGTAGCAATAGACCTTCATCTGCCGCTTATCCGCTGCACTGAGGGACACATACGAGCCACGTGGGTGCGTTTTTTGGCAAAACTTGCCCTGAGAGGCATGACCATCAGTGCTTTGATGGATCGCCATGTGGCAGAGATCACTGGGTCTTAGTGGAAGCTGTGGACAGTTGCACACAAGGGCAGCAAGGGAAGAGGATTACTGTCTCATATAGATACAAATCCATTCAGAGAGGGAGGCTGACATCAATATGCACACAGATACACAGTAGGCAGAGCACAGAGGCTTTGAGCAAAAGTGAGAACGATGTAAACATCTGCATCATAGGAGTACGAATGACGAGTTTAATGCTGGTCTTATTTGTGTCATCCATCTATCCTGTTCTCCCTCTGTCCCCACCTCCTTCATGCCAGACAAGAATGTGTCTCTCTGCACCCCGGGCCCAATCCTCTGTTTGAAGTTCCATGCCCATCTTTTGCACTCCCCATGCTGTCTTTCCCTTCCTCCATCTTTCTTTCCGACCAGCTCATCTGTCAGCCCTGCTTCTCCCCGCCTCCTGCACCTGCAAGGAGGCCCACAGACACCTTCATTGTCCTCCTCTTCCTCAGCCTCGCGCTTCTACACCCGGCCAGATCACACCTGCCACCTGCACAGGATGCAGGGCCCCGGGACCTTAGCCGTGGAGGCTTTCATCCAGCCTTCACCTCGCCCTTCAGAGCTTCTCATCCCCTTATCCCGGCACCCTGTCACTGAGGAATGGCTGGTACAGAGGACCACAGAGCGGCTGTTGTGAGGACCTGTGTTTAAAGCAGGGCCAGACGGGATCAACGCAGGTGACGTGTGCCGAGGGCTTGATTCGAGTCATATTCCTTCTTTTTGATGACATATACTTTTATGGCCGGGTAGCAGAATTGACTGAATTGAATGAATGTCTGTCGTGAGGAACATGGACCTGAGTGTGTGTGTGTGTGTGCATAATAACATGCTGACAGTGAGGGTGGTGGCTCTGTCTCAGTGATTTATGAGAGTGTGCTATGAAGGGTCTTCTGAGCAGGATATTGTTCCCTGACTGGTGACTTCTAACTCTCTCTTTGTGTGTGTGTGTGTGTGTGTGTGTGTGTATTTGAGAGCGAGAAAGATTAAAAGGGAGAGTACTGCAGGTGAGCCCTCAATGTAATCAATCAACACATTGTCACAAGACCCAGAGTTTGTGGGTTACCCCTTCAACTGATTCCTAGTTTGGCCACATTGTTTTTGCATATTCATTGTTTTTCTGGCAGATAAAGAGAGAACACCCTCTGCATCTTTACTATACTTCAGGAAAGGAAGATAATAATCAACTTCAGGCATGAGAGGAGACTGTGACAGCTCAACCACATGGCCCAACCAGTCCAGCACCCTGCACAAACCCCCTCATCCACCTCAAACAGACACTCACACACACGGTTTGCCACATCAGGATACAGTGCTGCACATGAATTCCGGTTTAAACAGTATTCTGCTTAGCTTACATCAACAGATAAACCGCAGCTCTTCTGTGACCGGTAATCACATCCTGGGCCAGAGAGCAGAGCTGGAATGGAAAAGACTGAAGGGCCAATCAACCAAACACCAATACAACACAAGACAGTGATATAACAACCAAATGGGGAAGCAAATACATCAACAAAACAGTCTGTGATGACATGAGCTTTAAGTTCCAGCCATATTCTGTGATGCCCCTTCATGAAGCAGGTCCAGCAGCGTAATACTCAAGAACATAATCATCCATCCATCTATTTTCTGTAACCGGTTATCCTGTGCAGGGTCGCAGGGGCCTGGAGCCTATACCAACTGACATTGGGCGAGAGGGGCGGGGTACACCCTGGACAAGTCAACAGTTCATTGCAGGGCCAGAGTCACTGATTCACCTATATTGCATGTTTTTGGACTATGGAAGGAAGCTGGAGAACCCAGAGGGAACCCGTGCAGACATGGGGAGAACATGCAAACTCCACACAGAGTACCAGGTCCTCAGGTGGATTTGATCCCATGGCCTTCTTGCTGCGAGGCAGCAGCAGTGCTACCCACTATACACCACCATTCCACCCAGAATTTAATCAGTATATCACAAATTTCAAAGTTTTTCCTATGGCTGCATGAAACTGGAGGCTTCAGATGTGTTTAGGGTATGACTGGTTAAGTTTTGAGGATCTGAACCTGTATTTATGCAACCTTTAAGAATCTGAGCTCATATGTAAGATTTACACTGAGGAATGCCCTAGAAATACAACCGTGGTCTGAAAGAATAAGACACAGATAAAAATCCTGCTGACATTACGTTTGTTTTTTTTCATTTGTCTGTTTTTGTCTGTTAGTTAGCAGCACATCTGTCAAAGTTCCTCATGGATCTCTCTTCATCTTTCATTGTAATTTTGTCGAAAGTTTGCCCTTGGAATGGGGAAGAGGTTACATTTTGAGGCGGATCCATATCAAGAATCCAGGAATTTTTAAAAACTTTCTTTACCATTATGACATCTCTTGAATTGATGGCATTATTTTAGTAACATTATTGCATATCATATTTTGTGTTCATTCTTCCATTATGCTGTTTCCTGGCTTCATAACTCTACGAGTGAGTTTATGCTTTCATTTGTGAATATCTCAAGAAGTTCTTGATGGTTTTCAATGAAATTTTGAGAGCTGGACCTTGGAATGAGGGATGATTTTTAGGTTGATCCAGATCAAGGTGCTGATCCTGCGAAATGTTTGCACCTTGTATGTACTCTGAGTGCCCTTTAGTTTTGGTTTTGTTTTTCAAAATGTCGAGGTATTATTTCGAATCTCCATTACTGTGTTGAGCCTAGGATGGAGAGGTCTGGTTCATTATTGTTTTAAAGTCGCCAATAATGAATTCAATGAAACGTTTCAAATCCACAAATGCTAAATGAGTTTTCAGTCCCCAGTAGAATCCATAAATAATTTCAGTCCATCCTTCAGATTCACAGTATGACCTCATATCATTACAGTATGGCAAGCAGACGTGAGCTCAGGGGTTTGGCGTCAAGGTGAACGACTGCTGTGAGAATGAGAATCTCTCACTGCTCCAAATATCCACTCAAGTCAACAAAAATGCCTTTGTGTGGCCTTTCACCAGCACCGAGCATCAGTGCTAACAGACATTGTCTTTGCTTTCCCCCTGCTGTGTATTTTCAGAATGATTATTGTATGGCGTATACAATATGTTAGCATTATCATTGTGAGTGGAACGGGGCCTGTTATCATAGAGCAGGAAATGACATGCCAGGACCCCTGGTGACCTCAGAGAAAACGATGACCTCATTCTGACCCATATGCTTTTCCTGGGCTCTGATTGTGATTGATGCAGGTCGTCTGCTCTGCCAACCGGAGAGAAGAGTGCGATAGGTGGGGTTTCTCTGAAACAAGGAATGCAACAATGGGGTGGAAAGTCCCTTAGTTTTAAAAAGGGGGCACCAGTCAGTACAAATTTAGCGCATTTTTTATTTTGGGATGTTAGGATGACGCATGTTTATCAATATTTTAGCAGAGTATTCAGTGGCATTGAAAAGGTCAAAGTGTAGTGCAGTTTTGTTGAAGGAGGGGGGGGGGAGAACACCTGCAAAATGGTTAAATTGACGTTCTTGACACAATTGTGCCCTCTTTTGATTAACTATAGTAAATGCTTCCCCAAAAGCACTTCAATGCATCAAAACCAGAAATCAACTCAATTTAATTAAACCAAAATACATGTTATGAGTTTCTCAAAACTTTATTTCAAATTTTCATGTAATTGCCCATTTCACAAACATCTGTGCCCCATCTCAAAATGTCTTTTCTCGCATACAAGTTAATCTCATGTATTCACTAATATGATGGTCCAAAAAAAAAAAAAAAACACCACTTTCAAAACAAACAAAAAGTCTAACAAAAATGTAGAAAATATGACTGACGGACATCAAAACAGAGCATTTGGGATGACGTACATTCAGAGCAAATTTGTTCAAATGTAAGCATTATTCACAGGGCGAATAGAAAAAAGTTGTAAGTGCAAAAGAGATGAGGTTGAAGACTTTCACCTTTATAATTATGAACTAGATGATTCAATCTTTGAATACAGCATATGTGAGTAAAGACATGAGACTGACAACACTCGGGCCCTTAAGCTGTTCTTTAAAAAAAAAGAAAGAAAAAAAAAGAAGTATCACATCTGAGCAAGGTGTGTGACAAAGTTTAAATGCAGCTCAACAAACTCAAAAAAAAAAGACAAACAAAAAAAACAGAAGTAACTGCTGGAGAGCTGAGCAGAGGGATCAGTGATCAGTGTTTATCACAAGGCACAAGATAAACCCATCACTACCAGAAGATGAGACGTTAACAGTCCATGTCTGCCGTCAAGGATGTTAAAAATGTGTAAGCATGTGTCTCATTTATTTCATTCTTATACATACAATTAGATGTTCTTTATTTTAACAGGGTGGTGTGTGTCTGTTCCCTCATGCTTGTGTGGCAGGAGAAGTTTAGAGGGCATCCAGCAGACTGTCGATGCGGCTGACGAGCTCCTGTCTCTTGCTGGTTAGACTCTTTTCGCTCTCGATGTAAGCCTCCTTCTTGACCTTACCTGCCACCAGCCGCTCCGCCTCTTGGCAGGAGCGACACACCAGCTCCTTCACCTGGCCATCCAGCTTCTGTACCTCCCCAACCTGAGAGAACGGGGAGGGGAGTGAGCCTCACTTGCACATCCTGGTCAGCTAACAACAACTGAAACATGTGCCACTCACCTTATCGGCTAACTCGGAGCCCTCGGCTTTGAGGCGCGCCTGCAGTGAGCTGATCTCATTAGTGAGAGCACGGTGGTCGGCCTCCAAAGTCTTCCGGCCGCTGTTGAGCGCCCCGGTGTCTCGGGACTGCTTGTAGCGGTTGACCACCTCGTCCATGTGTCGGTACAGACCTAGACGCTTATTGACGAGAGTCAGCACCTGCTCCGTTATGGAGGCCACCTTCATACGCACCTCAGCTGCCGGGTCCTGGAAGACATGAGGTAAAAAACACACACGAGTGAAGTGACAAGAATTGGATAAAGATTAAAAACATGCAGATTATCCGATAAAGGGGCAAAGTGTAAGCATAAATTAGGCCAACAGAAACCAGGCTCCCTTTCTAGAAACACATCGTTGTTGTCATACCTTTGTGATAGCAAAGTCCAGGCGGACATAGATGATGACAGTGAAGAAAAGTATGTAGAAGGCTCCTACGACCAAGAGAGGCTCCTGCAGCATCAGGATCTTATTGAAGTTATAGTGAACCTGGTAAAAAAACAACAAGAGGCTTTTTATTTACATCTCATATCAAATGTACACAACTTTAAAAGTAGCTATAGTGATGCTTTTGGATCTGATTAGACCCGTTTTTTGCAACTCACTATCTGGAACAGACAACAAGATGACTGTGGTTGTTCTGATACCTTTTAGTATCAGATCAGAGTGCTTGGTACCAACACAGGGGTAATGAAAAAACAGGACAGAATAGAGTGGTTCTATTGGTACCATCCATTACTTTTGATCATGTGTAATGAACTTATCTGAACGTGACAGTTTGGTGGATTCGGGTCCCTAAGGTGGGCTGGAGGCACGCCTCCCAGGAAGAATTTTTTTCAATATAATCAGCTTCAAAATGTTTATTTAGAGTAGATTTTAGCATGAGTATAAATATTGTTTTGTTCAGGGAACAATAATAATAATAAACAATAAACAGTCAAAAGACTGCAGAACCAGGCCTGGTCTCAGAAGCAACAATGTTGTTTTTTTTCCAACATCTCAGAAGGCAATGTTCTCCTTTTCATTCTCTGTGACTCTGTACTTGGAGAACCCAACAGCAAGGGGAAATGAAAAGGAAGCGACATCCAGAAAAGATCCCCAGAGATTCTCGAAGCAGGATTGTTAATGGTTTGTGTCTTAATCAATTTACTATGAGGGCTCCCTGTGAGAAATCTTTTTCCCTTTACCTGAAAAATAACCTAGAGAGAGCTAAAACACCCAATGTCTAGTGACTCATTAGTTAGTTGACAGGCAAAATCCTTTTAATTAATTAAATACTAAATGTTTAAAAAATATATAGAGATATAATGAATTAACTACACTCATTGAATCAGGTAATTTATTAAATAAAAACACTAAAGCTACATGATATGTTCGTCAAAGCAATCTTTTGAAAATACTCTGGTAAATCGGCTTACCACTACATCCTGAATGTGATGCTCCACCAGGTTGTTCTTTGTGGCGACCAGCACCGGTCGGCCAAAGGTATCCAGATATGTATAGTGCAGCTGGTTTGGCATGCGATCAATTTTGTAAGGTGTATCCACGTGGATGTTTCTGATAGGATGTGAAAGGGAATAGAAACACAAATCAGCATCAAGTGCTGCAAAACTCTCTACTTGCCCTAACATACGGTAAATTTGTTTGCGAGCACTGACCTGGCTCCCTCTGGCAGGATGATTTTCACAGTGAGTAAATCAATGACCTGGTCATCATACACGTGGTCAACTAGTCTCATCTTCAGTGCATATTGGTCACCTAGATGATAAAATGACACGACATATTAGTAATACACACTGGGGCTCAGGGGTTACAAGCAATATGTCTAAATTGGAAGCCTGGGTTCCAATTGAATAAGACACTGGTTTTGTCTCAATTCTATACCTTTACTGGCCTCTCAGTTTGGACTGGTGCTTCAGAGTATACTGTATGTAGCAGTTAAGCTGTCCCCTATGTTAAGGTTAGTTAGTGTTATTAGAGATCAACTGACCCAGGGTGTAAAGGTATTCATAGCTAGGCAGATTGTAGCCGATGATATAGTGGGTCTTCCAGCCTCCGAACAACGGGAAGCGAGGCCTGATCTCCACCTCCACAGAGTCATCCAGAACCTGCAGATGGGAGGTAGAAATGTTGCCAATCTCATCTCTGTAGTAGACATCCTGGGCCGAGGCAGGAAGGATAGTCTGTGTGGGAGAAAGCATATATATATAGTCAAATCGCCTTGACAGTGAGAACAAGTCAGACGACAGTGGCTTGTGTTTAATGCAACACACCTTGAAGGATTTGACAGATGAGATGCCGCTGTCTGACTGACGCTGATAATCGTATCGTGAAAAAGGTCCCTTCAGGATGGCTCCGGTGTGCCTCAAGTCGATGGTCTCCTCCACAGCAATGTTACCCCAGTGAGAGACCTCAATGCTCCGAGTGATGGTGCTGATGGTAAGAAAGGGTGAGTTGTTTTCGTAATGGATCTTCATTGTATCCTGGACAGCAGAGAACACACAAAAGACAGAATGCTTTAGCAAAGTTCTTGCAGATTAACTCGATGCTCGTCAAACTGGGTCAGAGCTGTACCTCGCTGAATGGAGCCATGTCTCGGAAGGGTCCGTACTCGATGATCTCATCATTCTTGCTGGGGTTGCCTAGCTTGGTGTAGGTCTCCACAGTTTTGGAGGCTAGGCGGACACGCGTGGTCTGGCTGCGGGTGGGGTACGGGGAGTAAAGGTAGTGGTTCCCCTGAAAGATCACCAGCTGGCGTTCTGCCTGGGTGACGTGTGTGGGGAAGGGCTTCAGGACGTGGCTTAGTGTCATCTCTACCTTCGCTTTCAGCTGAGCACCCGCTGCCAGACTAGAGTACAGCTGCACTTTGTAAAACTTCCCACTGTATTGAAAGAAGTGAGACATATTGGAGAGGATTATGTGTAAGAGACATTTGCATAATAATGTTAATGCTGCTGTAAAATATCTTCCTAGGAACTACAAAGTGCTATTTTGTTTTCAGAAAATCCTTGAAAATAATTCTTTAGAGAGGAAGTGGTTTTATTTTATATCATAAAAGGAAGATGCTGATAAATGATCAAATTATTTCTTAATTAATTATCAACAATCTATAAATTAGTTGATGTGATCACTCATGTTTGTTTGTCCGTTTGTCTGCAAGATATCTCAAAAGTTGTCAACGGATTTTGAGGAAAATTTGTGTAGGGGGTCGGATCTTTGGCCTGGGAAGAATTGACCACATTTTGAGGTGTATCTTGGTACAGAAGTAAACGATCACATTAGAGGAACAAATGACAACCAAGGTATGGGATTGAAACAAAGTGAGAGAGACAAGATTGAGATGGTTTGGGCATGTGCAGAGGAGGAATGAGGAGTATATCGGGAGAAGGGTGACGAGGATGGAGTTCCCGGAGAAGAGGAAGGCCAAAGAGGGGGTTTATGGATGTGGTGACCACATTCAGGTGGTTGGTGTGACAGAGGAAGATGTGTGGGACAGGGTGAGATGGAGATGGATGATCTGCTGTGGCAACCCCTGAGGGGAATCAGAGAACAGAAAGTGATTCTGGATCACTTGTTCTCACCATTGCCAGAAAAGGACTTTTGCATTTTGCCAGTATCATGATAAATAATAAGCCAATCAACATGAAATTATCCATGCATGGACAACTCATGATGTTTCACTATATGCAATTGAATCCAGATCATAATCTGGCTCTGAGAGATTAAAATATATAATTGCAGGGGGCAATATTTATCGGGCCACAGTACGGTAATGGAGAGTCATTCAAATGGATTTTATGAAAGGTAAGAAATTATGTTTAGACAAATAATTGATTTGGAGCTGCCATTATGGAAAACCTTATTTTTGTTAACTCAAAGTACTAATGATAAACACATGATGATACAATTACTTTTTCAGGGTCAAGGAATTATTGACCCTGGTTATTTAAATTGGCATGAGGCAGATTTGAGTTAAACAACATAACTATTTAAAAAAATCTATATGTGAAGAACCTTAAATTTAGAGGGTTGTTCTTTCAAAATGTTCTTCAACTACTCCGTTTAAATACCAGGACATGCTAATTTTATAAATAAATAAATTTTTCATATGAATGAATCTTTTAACTATTTATGATGTTTGTTGTTTATCTCTATAGTGATCAGCGTGCCCATCTGTCAATATGTACTAATTTTGTTTCCAGAGCATAACCGGTCAATATATTTTATACATGAATGTCCCATGTACTGAAGAGAAGCTTTTTGATATTTTAGAACTTTTCAAAAATATTATCTTTTTACATGTTTCATATTTGCAAAATACGATTTGGACATGGTCTGACATGCATTTTTCGGAAATAACTATTTTCTCATGAGCTAACACTGAAGTGGTCCTGTGCAGACTTCTATTGTGCTCTCCAAGTGCTTGTGTCGTGAGTGTTGACTGGAGAACTGTGGGACAACGGCATTTTAAGTGTCCTTTCAAGAATCTTATCAATTTACTCAATGAACATTGAGACTCGTTAAACAGTATTAACCTCTGTAAATATAAAAGCCAGCCAAAACTACTTCAGCCAGTCCAAAACTGAATTCCTGGTGCAATGTCAGGTTATCATATTGGATGCTTTGTTTCCATCTGTTAGTTGTTTATACGGTCTTGAGAATATTGTAGGTCAAAATGTATAAATCTGTTCTCTTACCTTTGGCCCGAAATCGTTGTCTGTTGGAGTTCAAGTGTGCCATCCTCCTCTTCGTCACCCTTCACCTGTGGAAACATGGTCGTTTAAGCATACTCTTTGTAATAAAAGCGCACAACAGATGCATAATACAGAACGAGTGATAGGTTTGTAATATGATGGATATTAAGTTATTATTGTATCCAAAAAGGACAGTATTCATTATTTAATTCATAGTAAAAAAGCAGGCCTGCGCAGTCACACACGGAAGTGAGCTACCCAGCGAATACGTGTCAGTCAGCCACTGACGGCGCGTGTACCGCTGCGGAAGTTGAGTTTAATCACATCCTTAACAATTCAAAATGAATTAATCGAATCTAAGTTGGTCTTATCCATACATTTCTGCTCACAGCAAATTAGATTATCTGTTGCAATTTAGATCTTGTTATAATAGCTACCTTTTCAGTTGCTAGTGTTAACTGCGTCTGATTGACTTAGCAGCCCGCAGGACTGAATCACAGAAGTGACACTTGCTAACGGCTATGCACTTCATGCATTATATGGTGGGACTGTGTTAAACCGTGGGCTATTCTGAGCAAATTTAACACAAATTAATATTAAAGCGCAATGGCATTTGTGCAAAGACAAGATATATACATTAATGATACTAAGGAGTGGCTAACAGGCTAAATCTAGCATTCCGTGTTGTGCAGATAAGTTAGCGTTGTTTCGTTCACTAAAGACTTGGCTCACCGAGGCTCCGATGTAAGCCAGGTGCGGGGCCAGGTCAGCCTCTACGGCTAATATGAAGCTCTGAACGGCAGTGTGTCCCTTGTTGGACAGCACTATCTCCGTGGTGATCTTTGCCAGATGAGTGCTCAAGTCCACCGTTCTCTTCACATCCTCGTTTACCAAACCGTCCGCTGAAACCTCCGAGCTCAGAGCAGCCAAAAGCATCAGGCAAGCGGTCAGAAGTGGCGACTTGCAAGTCATGGTTGAAGAAATTAAGGAGATGAAATACCGAAAAGAGCGGAAATATTGTGGAAAATGTAGAGCAGCAAAGAAAGGCCGCCGTGCCGCTCTACACCAGAAATGATGACGCTTCATTCAGTACGACGTGGTGACGTCATGACTACGCGCCGGACAGGAGGGACAGTTTATGATATAATCTTTTACGTGCAATATTGTACCACTGTTTTTCAGACAATAAGAATTTATAACTGTTGATTTTGGTCCTTGTCGGACTGTCTGACAATAAAATGTCTGTGGTAGTGTCAAATGCCAGATAATGGCCCTCATGTCAATACCCTTAGTAACTCAGAAAGTAACTTTAAGTTTGAACTACGCGACGTCCATAGAGCAAGCGCCGAAATAGCTCAGTTGGGAGAGCGTTAGACTGAAGATCTAAAGGTCCCTGGTTCGATCCCGGGTTTCGGCAGGGAAGCTTTCATTTTAAAGTTTATCTGGTGTGTGTCGTTAACACTTGAGTTTAGAATTTGATAAGAAGTGCGACTCGTCTGTACCCAAAAGGCAAATCACATTACAAGCGCCATAATTGTAATACCAAACATGTAGCGTTCTCCATCTCTTGCAAGCATATCAAATTTATAGGCCCATAATTGACCACCTACCACGCTGCGTGCTCCATTTTTCTAAATCATCTATCTAAAATAGATGTTTGTAAATGTTTGGTGGAAGGGGGTGATGTCTTGTTCACAATCTGAAATGAGTTGTGTGCTTCTGCATACAATGATTCTAAGTGGTTTACAGTAGTCTCTACTTGCATTAATCACAATAAAGTAATATAAAAAATTAACCAGAATAATGATCAAATTGAACCTGAAACTGTGCTGATTCAGTGACAAATTTGAAGTACTTTCGAAAGTTACTGAGCTAGATCCTGACAAAAATTGTCATTGGTTTAATACTTTTTTCTTGAATAACTATTAAACTAATGTAAAGATACAAATGTGAAATTCTAGAGGTAGGTTTTCATGGTCTAGAGGAGGATCAGACTATCACAGGACTGACTTTAAGTGCAATAACATAACAGGGAAACTGAATCAGCTCAGGTTCAGGTACAATTTGCTCTTAGTTGCAAGTCTGTAGCTTTATCTGTAGCTTCTTCTTTTTTTAAATCTCACCGTAGGAAGTGTTCTGTGAGACATATACATTTAAACATTCTGGATTACAAGATCTGGAATATTACTTGGACCCAGATCATACTTTGGTGTGGGGCAGATCATATGATCATTGTACAGTTTTTGCCTAGGCATAGCTTTGGAGGCAAACATGTTATAATTTCACATATTCCACAATTGTAGACTCCTTTAAGAAAAATCTGAATTCAGATAATGATCCAGATGGCCATCAAAATATAATGGATTGTTACCTGGCTAATACTCTACATCACCATTAAAATCCATTCAAAACTTATGATGTAATCCTGCTAACAGACAGACAAACAAAGAAACAAACACCAGCAAAAACATAACCTCCTTGGCAGAGGTATTAAAATGCATACATTAAATGTGATTAAACTGTCAGTATTTTAGTCCAATCTAGATAAAGGGGATGTCCTCTGTCACAAGCTTATGGATGCTAGACATGACTGAACAAATAATATAACAACAGAGCATTGGATAAAAGGTTCCATAGAACCCATTACAAGAAGGCATGAAAGACAACAGCTTGAAATTACCAGCATAAAATAAGACAATCAGCCAGTGTCAGTTAGATGTAAAAATCAGCATCATATTTATTGGTTATTGTCAGTTATGCAGATGGTATAGTAAACTAGCCAATAGAGGACATGGAGGCCCCTGATAGAGCTGCTGAGAGACTTATTACACCCATACACCTGGCACCCAGGCACTGTACTCTGGCAGAATGTATGTAGGACTTAGGTTGTGTCTTTAAGCATATTAAAAAAGGAAAATCTTTGGATATGCAAACCTCCTCAGCGTCAATTGCAAGGATAATACCACAACTGCACACATGGGGTGTGAATTATGACCCAGCAAATGACCCAAGGCAAACCAAGACCCTCATTGAGTGCCATCATTGACTTTCAGGAAAGATGGGCGACAGAAAAGCCACACTTAATTTGCCTCTGGACTGTAAATAACATGTCGGTGAGCCCATTTGTTTTTATGTGAACTCTTAAATAGATAGTCACAGTTATCAAAGACTAGAGACATGTGTGGAGAGTTTGTACATTAATTCTTACCCAGAATTTTTCTGTTATACACAAAAGCAACAGAATTAGGTTGAATCCAGCTATATATACATTCTCCCAATTAACCTGAAACCTTTTTTCCCAAATTACCACACCACACTTGCTGTAATTTGGGAAAGCAAGAAAATGTCCTGATTTATTAAATGTAAACTTAATTTCAAAACAACAGATTTACACTAATACACTATACATATTTCAAGATCAATTATATCTACAGTATAGTCGTAATTTAAATTTTATAACCTTATTAAAATTAGGATGAGACGTTTTTGCTTTTTGGGATCAATGTCCCATTTGATACAGATCATTGTCCCAAATGTCATATTAATTATGTCATATGAATTTAGTCGTGTGCATATCTTAGCACCAATAACTTTGACTTACACTTTTTAAGAAGAAGTCAAATCTTCTTTTCTTATGCTGCCCTAAATTATCTGATGTCCCAGTGTACTTCTGTCCATAGTGATAAATTTATTTAATCAGCCATGAACATCTATGTCTAGTCAAATACAATGTGATCATCTGATTTACAGCTTTTTTATTTCTTTTATTTATGTATTTATTTAATTTGAGCAGTATTATTGTAATTTGACATCATGCCAGCCAAGCAGTAATTCAGATGCTTGAATCGTCTATGCACTGAATGCTCTATGACCATAATCAGCTGAATAGATGTCATTAAGTCTTTATGTAATTTGGGACATCTGTGTTGTTGTGACATATCTCAGGTCCCGTGGAACAAGGCGTGTCCAGCGCGTGACGTCAGCCCTCACCGACAGAGCTTGTTTTGGAGGAAGTGAACACAGCTCGGCTAGTAACTAGCACGTTAGCTTGTCGGGAAAAGCAAGCGTCAACGGGAACAAGGCGAGAGAGACCATTGTACCAAATCGCTTCTATTCCACAAAGGGAGATATACATCGACAGTGGCAGTGCTAATTCTGATAAGTAGAGTTAGCTGCGAGGCTAGCTATCGGAGATTACATAGCTGTCGACGCTTCAAACGGGTTGTTTTCTTACGGCAGACATTTATACGAGCTTAGTCTGTTAGCTAGCCTGCGCGTTAGCTAACGCTTCCAACCGAGGCGGAGGAAAAGTCCACTTTTAATATTTCTTATCACAAGATCATCGCCCAGGTTGGTTTTTGGTGACTTTAGTTATTGTTTTTATGTACTATATATGTTAATAATACAGCTGTTGTTAACTGCATTCCACGTCTGTTAATAAACCCTGCTTAGCTCACTAAACGTTAGCTTAAATGAAGAAGTGCTGCTCATTTGGTAATTGCTAGTGGACTCGATATCCTAAACGTCTGTCATTAGTTTATTTGAAAATGATTCTCTATTTTAAATTGATACCGTTCCCAAATCTTTACATCCTTTTGTTCTATTTGCTAACTTAATGTTATCCTAAGTATTGTTTATTCTACCTTGCTAACCCTTTGCAATGTGTTTGGTATATTTACGTTCGTTTAAGACAATGACTAGAAATTACTCTGTGTTACAGTTTATAAAATGGTAATATTGACATCCAGAGAAATCAACAGATTGACATATCTATGGATTACATTGGTATGTGTATTGAATCTAAGTGCAGAATGTATTGTGCTAATCATGCTTGCCAAGTCATGGTTCCGTTAGTCCTGTGTTTTAAAACCATGTGATCAGTCCCTGACACTGTGTCATGGGGTGCAGATTATGAGAGCCGCACCAATAACTGTATGCCAGTTTGCTTCACAATAGCACTGATGTGGATTCAAGCCATGGCTTTAAATTCAGTGTAAACGTACAGTGATGTGTGGATAAAACCTATGACGGATCTTTTATTTATTTAATTAAATGCCATCTCAAAGGTCTAACTCGAAAGGACAAATCGTTTTAAAGCCCAATGGTTTGGACTTTGTTCATGACTGCTGTGTGAGACAGTTCATTGTTACAAAGCAAGCTCAGCCAAAGTTAGGCATTTCTTGATGATGTTTTGCGTGGGCACAAAGATGAAAATGTTTGTTCTTCCCTGGATTTTGGTGCAAAAATAATCTGTACTTTCTGATATTCCGGATCAATAATTAACAAAACTTGCATATGGTTTCAACTTCCCTGCATTCTCAGATGAGAAGTTAACCTTATCCACAACAACATAGATGTGTCATGATGAACTTGATTCATGGTTCCCTTCTGATTGTTTCTTTGTGTTCATTTTTTGTTGTCATTTTATTGTAATGTTGAGAAACAATGTAGTTTTTTCTACATATACTATATGCTATACTTAACAGTCTGATAAAACATCCAGCTGTGGTGACTCAAATATAATTTAGAAAATGTAGACCTTATCATCTTTCAGTGAAACCTGTTCACCCAAACGGATCATCATCAGGGCTTGGCTTTATCTGTATTGTTTGAGCATTTCCAGCATTGGTCTGCTTCTATTCAGAGTTTTCTTCTCATCTCTTATTTACATTGTTGTCTTTACAGCTGTGGGATAATGACGTCAAGGAAGAAAGTACTACTCAAAGTCATCATTCTTGGAGACTCTGGGTGAGTGATTGTTGACCCATAGGGGCAATGCCTCATCACAAATAAAACACTTAATAATTAGTTTATTGAATCTATGCTGATAAAAATACGCTTACTCTACTACAGCAAGCAAGGAACCTTTTTTGTACTTCAATCAATTCATCACTCCGTCTTTCTCTGTTTCTGAATGTTGTCTTGTGATTTCTTTTTCCTAGAGTTGGCAAGACCTCACTGATGAACCAGTATGTGAATAAGAAGTTCAGTAACCAGTACAAAGCCACAATAGGTGCGGATTTCCTGACGAAAGAAGTCATGGTGGATGACAGACTTGTCACAATGCAGGTATTCAGCAAAATAACATAAGAATGTCACGCTGACCTGTGACACGTCTTTTTCAATTTATGCTTCAGCGAAAGCTTTATAAATTGAGGATAGAGATGCTGACTACAGGTTGGAGTCAGTGTGGATTTAAAATGACTATAAGCCGGGGCGCAGATAGCGCAGTGGCTAGAGGGCACACCCATGTACCGAGGCTGTAGTCCTCTAGCGGTTGGCACGGGTACGATCCTGACCCATGGCCATTGGCCGCATGTCCTCCCCCCACTCTCCCTCCCCCATTTCATGTCATCTCTTCAGGCTGTCCTATCAGTAAAGGTAAAAAATGCCCAAAAAATTACTTTAAAATATTTTTTACTATAGGCGATGTTGGTACACTGCTCAACCATGTGCACGAGATGAAAAAGTGTCTGTCAAAAATATGTTATTTCTTTTGAGCAACACTCATCAAATGTGTTGAGACCCCTGCAATAAATCAGCTTGATTCTGATGTGGAAAATACAAAGCTGTGTTTTCCTTCAGCACAATGGCTAGTGCTGCTGCATTAACATTTTAAAAATGCAAGCAATACATTTACAAATGGTAAACACAATTCAGCTGTCAAACAAATAAAGCGATGTGATGATTTTATCAGTGTAACCACTACGGTCATAGAAATTCGTTGATCTCATAAAGTCAGTAATCAAATTATTTTGTGCATAAAAACAAAATGTCTTCACTCTTCTGCATCTCAGATTTGGGACACAGCAGGTCAGGAGAGGTTCCAGTCCTTAGGAGTTGCATTCTACCGCGGTGCAGACTGCTGTGTCCTGGTGTTTGATGTGACAGCACCCAACACCTTCAAGACTCTAGACAGCTGGAGGGACGAGTTCTTGATTCAGGCCAGCCCACGAGACCCGGAGAATTTCCCTTTTGTGGTGCTAGGCAACAAGATTGACTTGGAGAACAGACAGGTGAGTCCAGATAATGTCATTTGTTTTCCTTTTTTCAGAGAAATGTACAGTTGTGGGTTGGTAAATTTTAAAACCTTATTAACTTTTTGTTAAAAAATCAACACCTTTGTGTCTCAGGTAACAACCAAGCGAGCACAGGCTTGGTGTCAGAGCAAGAACAACATCCCATATTTCGAAACCAGTGCCAAGGAGGCAATCAATGTGGAGCAGGCCTTCCAGACTATTGCACGCAATGCCCTTAAACAAGTAAGACCCTAGCAAGAAATCCTAGTCTGCAATTTGACACAGTCTCTTCAATGTTGCAATTTTTCAGTATGTTTCTGTGAAAGCTGGGAGATGCAGGCTCTTACATGACTATATTCTCTGATTTCAGGAGACCGAAGTGGAGCTGTACAACGAGTTCCCTGAGCCAATTAAGCTCGACAGGAACGAGCGAGCCAAGCCGTCAGCGGAGACCTGCAGCTGCTGAGGATGCTGAAGATCTTTGGGGGGTTGTCACTGCCCTCACTACCCTGTCTTGCCTTGTCTATATATCCCCATTCCCATGGCCCACTGTGTTAAACCTTAATGCCCAACATAAAAGCAGCATCCCACTCATAGAGTATTCTACTACACACACACACATGCTGCACTCACCTCCTTATGTGTAAAATAAAAAACACAAATTTTCTATAAAATTAGTCTCCTAGCCCAAAGAACATCTTAAGGAAACATAATGGAATTTATCTCTATGCTTATTGCGTCCCAGTGTTTCCCCATGTGCTTTTTCATGGTGGTGGTGGTGGTTTGGGCTAAATCAAATTTTCAGTTCCATCTGTATTGCTGTATTCACACACAGTTTTGGTTCTAACTGCTTTTATTTGGTTACTTTAGGTGGTAAATTGAAGCATTATCTATTCATGTTTGTGTTGAGTAAATAAAAAAAAAAATCTTTTGTTTTTAAATCAGTTTCTTCAGCAGTGCTGGTTGTTTTCTCCTTTTTACAGCCCACCACTGCTGCATGAATAGAGGAAGCTCTGCTCCCCAATTTTACTAAATTGAAATAATTTGAAAAAACTTGTTACCATGGTTTCACTTTACCTCATGCAGTAAAAAAAAAAAATGGGTGAAGGTGCATGTGTGGATTAATATGCTGCCTGTTGATTCTTGTTAATTGGCACAGAATTGAAAATCCAGTTCAATCAACAAGTATGTACAAATGTTTGTTTTTTTTGGGGGGGAGGTGAGCACTTAGTGTCATCCACAATAACAAGACTTGTTCAGACATTTCATTTTGGGGCCACATTAAATACAATCTTAGATCGTGTTGAGGACATTGTGTGAATCCAGACTGGCTCCTTGATGTAAATGCTGTACCTAACGCAGAATTTTTTTTTCTTCCATTGGGGAGAAGAAAGTTCCTCTTGTAATCAGTTATTCCTGGTACATTTGACATGTGAATGAACCAAATCGAGACAGCATGTCATTCTACTTGATAGTCCTGGAGAGGATAGATGTAAGTTTAAATAGTACTATTAGTTAGTACATATCTTTTTATTGTCAACTATCGCAAGATTTTGAGTATTTGCTAACTCCTCTGTCATTGTGTGGGGAATGCAAATAGATGTGTTGTAAATCTCCATATCTGACTGCCTGTTGCTCATGTTGGCAAACAATTTAAGTGCTTGACATTTCTTTAAATCGATCACATCTTTAACTGTTCACATTATGTTAAAACTCTGAAATGCATTATAGATTACAAGATAGCGTAAATACTGTAACCTTGAAAGAAAGAAAAAAAGGGGGGTAAGAATTGGCATTATATTATGATAAATGCATAACATCTACATTGTTTCAACGTGTCTTTTCAAGTAATAAGGGTATTAAAATTCTTGAATAAAGCATATGTGTTTATTTCTGACATTTTATTGATATTTTGAAATATCTTGTTACATTTAACGGAACAGATAACTGTTTCTAATACAAGAAAAACCTGAACACACATCTTTCTTAAACCTATCCAAATAAAGTGGAATAAATAAGGCCTAAATGGTGTTTTAAACACTCCAGAATTCAGTCCCACTCAACATCTTCAGTTGGTTTTTGGTTTCTTATGAGCTCCCTCAAGCCACTGCTGAAGAGCTCCTGTAGACTTGATCTGAGCCTTGCATTCTTGCTGTTTGGTCTCACATGTGTTGGGCTCTTTCCTCTTCGACGGTACGCTGCTGTTCAGCCAGCTCATCATCATCTTACTGCTGGCTGTGGGCTTTGGCTCCTAAGGATCAAGGGCCAGATTTGTCAGCTTTAACATCTCTACTTACCACTATATTGACAATTTTTGCCACTGAAGTCACTCAAATATCACAGTAAATCTGATACCTTTTTGCTGTTGAGATCCACTGGCTGAAGACACTCTGGAGAGTTATTGCGTGAGTTGTTCACTAGCGAAGAGACCGGATGAAAAGTCAAAATGTCTTTAGACTGGAGCAGTTTCAAGGCATCTAAAGACTTCACCTCCCCGAAATCAAGCCATCTTCTCACTTCGTCCTCTCCATCCAGGATTGCCGGCATCCTAAAACACAACCATGCAGTAGTTTACATTTTTATATGGGCACAAACAAAAAACTGTTTTTACTTGTTTTAATTAGCCTTACCTATCATGGATACTTTGCAGTTTAGGGGAAGCATTCACAGTGATTACACTGTATGTGTAAAGGGGTTCTCCGCCACCTGGAGGTGTCCAGCAGTCAAACAGTCCAGCCATAGTCAGCAACTTCCATCCAGTCCACTCACCTGGTTCCTCTCCTTCCTGGACATAGCACAGCATAAACCAGAGGAAAATGGTAAAAGCAACTTATTAGCATTGGCTGATTTTACTTAAAATCTGACAAATTTTGATAGTATGGTTTTAAATTTTTTTACACTACTTTGCTTGGCACTAACATCATAACTAAAGTGAATCTATATGTAGCATGAAAATGCCAGAGAACCACCTGGTGGACACATGCACATTTTTGCTTTGGCTCCTATCCCACACAGAATATTTTCAGTGGTGGTAATTTCCGCCAGCAGAACTAGAGATAATGCAGCATTCGCTCTACTTTAGTTCTGGATGAAAGCATGGTGCTTATAATGCAATACAAACCTCTGTCAAGTCAGGGTGGGCCTCTTCTGGAGGGCACACTGTCTCTGAATTCTCCTTATTGCCAGCTGAGGTCGTGGGATCATCCTGATCCTCTGTTTTCTCCTGACTGGGTTCCTGAGTCTGGGGGAAGTATATGAAGAAGGGCTGCTTGTCTTTGTCTTGTCTCCTCCACTCATAAAAACCATCAGCCAGAATGACACAGCGCTGTCCTTTAACCAATGGGTCCTTTGGGGAGACGGTGAATGATTAGATCCTCTTTTAGACACCCATCACAGAGGTCAAGACATAAAACAGTAACCAGCAGCTTAGCATTGCTTGAAAGTGTGTGCACCTTGTAAGATTTCTTCTCCAATATATTATCACTGCGGCAGTTGCTGGTGCTGTATTGCATCTTTCTCGGGTCACTTTCCTTGAACCAGGCAGGCACTAGACCCCAACGCATCGAGGTCAACACATGTTCATCCACAGGAGCACTCTGCAGACATACGTGTGAACAGAAAAGCATGAGCACATGCATAATATAATGCGACCAAATGGAATGTCACTGCAGTGCATACTATCTATTTGAGGACCACAGTGTGGCATATTCTTCAATGACAAAGTGTTAGAATCGTGTCTGTGGAGCATTATTTATGATAATATTGTACATAGAGAACTGTACAGTTGTTTTACCTTATCGAAATGCCTCTGGGACACCAAGACGGGACTCATGGTCTGGGGGCTCTTGTTGTAAGAGGGTTGATATTTGTCAGCATCTCCATCCCTCCACCGGGGCTGTCTCCGTCGCCCTCCACGGTTTCTGTACGAGCAGGCTCGGCTTACCTCGTCAGGATTGAGAGTACACGCAGTTCTTCCACACATGTCACTTTTAAGTCACCTGAGAAAAAGGTTAAACAAAAGTTAAGAGGGGTTACTTGGCGTTAATACTTCTACGGCGTTAGCCTATTAGCTCAAGGTAATTTGAAGAAGCAAAACATTTCTTCTTCGCTGGCTTTAAAGGAAAGGATTAAAAACATTCCCCGTTTACCTGTTTTTGAATGTTAGGATATGGTTGTAGCGTGTATTGGTAAGTATTACTAGAGTGGATGTGTACACAGCTAACTATGTGGATGTCGTCACGCTGCGGGACATTTGCCTGGGCAAGTCGCTACAGCTCAGAAACAAAACAGCTCAGAGTCATTTCCTGTATCTGTGTCACGTGCGTTTCGCCTCTTCCCGCCCTTTCACGTCCCAATGAGAGTCATCAAGCGCACAGAATATGCTACTATATATGCTATATGATATACGCCCATAAGTCACCAAAGTAAATATTGGCCACATTCTGTCCTACACACACTCTTCTGAACATCCTGACACTAAAATGGCATTTTCAGACCAAATTGATATTAGTTTTTATATTCTAGTTAATATATGTATCCCTACTGTTAACGTAATTAATGAAAAAAATATTTTTAAATCAAAAGTATATCTCCACCTCCTAAAGCATGGCATTTTAAATACATAAGGATCAAATTAATGTGATTTTTTAGGTTAACTCAAAGGGTTTCGTTTTCTGCGAAAGTATATGAGAGTTTGTTTACTCTATTCCTTAATTAATTTTAGGATAATGTCCAATAGGGAGTAAAATATTTCCAGAGACATAGCCTACAGGATAAAGAAACTTGTCTGTTGAAAGATAGTCTTAAGACATCAAAACAACGCCATGGTCACACAGACCTGTAAATGTGAATGTTTTGTACATTGAAACACTCGCAGTGTTATCCAGTTGTTAGGATTAGGAGTTAACCAGATGATTCCATGGTAACAGTGAACAGGCCGAGGGTCGGATTCACCGTGCGTTTACTACACCAGTAGGTAAGATAGATGCACACTAAGCATTGTTGACTGACTATAGGGTAGGCTTACTGCAACATATACGGGATACAGTATTAATGTTAACCAATCTAACTTTTTAAAAAAAAGTTTTAAAAGGAGAATGAGACGGCTGGGGTTTGTTTAAGAGATGCTATGTTTGCTAAAAATTAAAAAATTAAAAAAAAGACTTGTAGGCAGCCTGTGTTGGATTTATAGCAAAATGTTTTAAATGTTATAAGTGTAATGTTCACATACATGATCGCTAATAGGATGTGAAAGAACATTTCTGTTGTGTTACGTGTCCAGTTTTTGAAACTCTGTTTAACAGATAACTGAAGATGTACAAACATGACAGCTGTAGTGACAGCAGTTTGACCCTCCTCATATTTCACTGCACTTGGAGGCTTCAGGCTGTCCCTGCCACCACCACCCATAATATTCCACCCCTACACACATTACCCAGCTCTATAAGATTAAAATCTATATTTTGAGGGGGGTAATATGTATTGAGTCACAGTCCAGTAAGGGAGGGGTAGAGACATGGCACTGCCACCAACATGTAGCTGAGATAATGCAGATTCAGAGTCAAATGGATTTTAGGTCTGTCAAAATAAATTATATCTAGATGAAGAATAGATCTGGATCTGCCTTTATGGAAAATCATATTTTTTGTTGTTTGGGGCAGATTTCCAGTCATGGAATAAGGTGGTGTTACTTAATTTAGCCTGAGGCCGATCCAAGCAAGGCAACGTCATCATGGCGACATCACAATAGTGTGTGCAATGATGCAACAATTGATGATCTGCTGATACATTTTGTTACACCATGAGGCTTTTTTTCCTTTAACATAACCTGGAATCTATTTTCTCTGTGTCTTTCGTGCTTACTTGTTGATGTGTACACATTATTTGCACAACATTTGTGCTCATCTTAGCACTGCATCATGCCCAATAAATGACTGTTTCCTCTGCAGCACCCTGAGAGCAAGAGAAAATGGTACAATGAAGATTGAGCGCTGATGTTATTATGGAGGCCACCAAGTCCAGACGATCTGTCCAGCTGGACCAAGAGGGACACCATGCTAAGGATAGATGCTGTACACCATGCCCAGAGAGTGGTGAGAGACAGAAACCAACACAGGAAACACTGTCCCTGTCTGAACATCCCAAGGAACAGACAAACATTACTGGAATTCAAAGTGGTGTATTTTCTTCAAGTGTTTATCAAAGGGTAGCCAACACAGGATTAGAACCACCTACTACCAAATAGCTTGACCTGACTTTTCTCAGTTTGGCTTCAAGCTGAAGATGTCAAGCCTTAAGCTTCACTTATATTGTCTTTGACCTTGTCTTAGTATACCTATGTATACCTACTACATGTGCTGCTCAGTTATATTTGATGTTTATTTTGTGTTTAGGTGCACATTTTATTCAACAATATTGTATTCAACCAACTTAAGGTAACTTTTTAGTTGACAAATTATAGTTACGAACCCTTGGTTGCATGTTGCAAGAATCTTTATGCATACATTTGAGAACAGGAAGGATCTTGTATTCTTTCATGCAATTGACTACTGTTTTGGCATGTTATGCCAATGAAGAAGGCCATTCATAATTTGCTAAGGTTACAACATGCTTTTCTCCCATGGGGTATAACGATGCTTTTGGTAGGTTAGGAACTCTTTAGATTTTAGTTTGGATGGCCAAGTGTGCTGATGTAAGGTGTATGACAGAGTGCTCCTGATGTTATACTGTTACTGCAGGAAAAGCAGAAGGTCAATCTAAAGATCAGAAGGGCTCAAGTGTGGTTCAGCAGTGCAGCCAAGATGCAGGCAAAAGCCCACAAACAAGTACGTATACCCTTCAAGTCAACAGCCAATACTTACATTAAATCTTACAGCAGCAGTTTGCAAGTAAAACCTACTATTATTATTATTATTGTTCTGTGTGATTATGTAAACAATTGTTACAGAGTTTAGTTTTAACATAGTCTGGACGCTATTTTCTGAGTCATTCATTAGTGTTGGTGGAGGTATGAACTTTCTGAGTGCTTTCTAATTATTTCTTGCTCTCATCTTGGGACAGGCTTAAAACATTTAACATGTGAGTGTCCTGTCACATCGAGCCCTGCTTTTTACCAATGCTTTATGTCTTTCTCTTCCTTGTAATGTCAAATTAAGTCCAAATGGCATTACCAAAATAAATAAAAAACAAAACCGCTTTTTATCTTTCATTTAGAAGCAAACAATATGAAACACAATAACACGATACCAGAGTCTGGTTTGGATCCAACAATGTAGAGAGGTGATAAACTGGTAAATTGGTAAGGGTTAGGGGTCAGATGTGAATTGAGTTTAGGTTAAGGTAATATGGTTATGGTTTAGGTAAGGCTTGAAATTTGTGTTAGGCTATCCAAAGTGAATTAAGGTCAATGGATTGTTCTAACAAGGAAAGCTGCACAAACCTGTGTGTTGTTGTGCATGTTTACATCAGCTACACCTCCAGAGGGCAAAGTTTGCCGAAATTTGGTCATCCTACCTGTTCTTAAACCAGAGAGACTGACGACAGCAAAAGCACTTGCGCACAAAGCTGTCAAGGTGAATTACATTACTGGGTGTCTTCAAAACATTTCCATGGTCACTTCTATTTCGACTCGCTTTGAGAAGCTTCCCATCATTTCTGTGTGTCCTGTCTGTCCACTCAGATGCATAAGATATTCTCTATCCAGGGTCCTTACCCTGTCATCAGGGCAGCATTGAGGGCCAGAGGCTGGGTTGAGCAGCGTACGCATTGGCCAAACCAACATGCTCACCGGCATCACAGCAATGTCAGCAGAACCAGCTCTGATGCTGGTGAGCTAGATGCAAACCTGACAGTTCCAGACATCACATTGCTCTTATTAGTGTTTGTGTATGTCTTTCTCAATACCTTCATTTATTAAGGTTACTCCTTCTTCTCAGACAATGTCAAAAAAGAGCAGGAGCCCGATGGACTACATGGTCTCATGGTAAAAATTACATTTAATTTAGTAAGCTAACACAAGGTGAAGTAAGTGAAGGGTTGTTGCTTACCTTGATTATCATGCAAGAAATTCAAGGTTCACTCAAAATTCAACAGATTCCCAGATTCAGCTCTTGTCCTTTTCACATTTTTATACAGTCTCGCCTGGTGCGGAACGAAATGGTTTATTTCTTTTGGACACTCCGTAGAAACGCCATTAACACCAACAGCTTGCACAAAGAACAGATAACCAATCATTTCGCAAACGCGGGAGGCATAACCACCAAGGTACATTTATGTGCTTTTACCATTTCTTGCAGTAACATTGGTCTCCTGTCATGTCCACCATCCATTATTGTCTCTTGTTTGTCAGGTGGGGTTGTGTGTGAATCTGAGGAACCTGCAGTGGCTTGATTCAGCTGACCCAGACACCTTCTTCCCTCGCTGTTATTTACTAAGAGAACAAGATGAGAAGCATGCTTTTGTTGGTTAGATCTGACTTCAACACCCATCAAAGTGGATTAGACTTATCAATTACTAATAAAGTTCCAGAATCCCTCGACTTTCACTCGTAAAGCTCAGACCTACTTGTCTATCTTTCCTTTGTGTAGAGGACTACAGAAGGACAGCCTGCACTAGCCTATTGAAGTACATTGTGGAGAGGGAAAAGGGTGTTCAAGGAGAGGGACCAAGCCACAACATTCAGGGTATGGTATCTCTCACATGACTGTGTTCTCACTCAGTGTAGCTAAATAAATAGAGACACACTTTCTTGCTCCACCCTTAGATCAGTGGAACCGAAGCAAACCGCGATGTAGACCGGTGGTCGTTTCCCAAATGATCGTCAGCTCACTCAAAGTATGCCAGGAGTTCCTGGAGAGTCTAGGACATCGTGACATAGACAAAAGCTTGGAGACACCACAAACACCTACAGAGGAGGAGTGGGCAGAGTTCATCTATAGTTACTGCCTTGTTGTTCAGTGAGTACATTGTATCCATGTGAGAGGTAAAAGGAAACTGGCAAACTCATTACAACCCTCCCCTCTGTTTCCTCACTCAGTGATGGAGCAGAGATCGAGGACAGTGATCACTTTGTGACTACTTGCAAAGCCATGCTGCAGAGGCTGGTGGAGGTCTGTCCACAGCTGGACATAGACGGCACACACAACATCTGGATCATCAAACCTGGAGCTCAGTCCAGGGGCAGAGGTGAGAGGTCAGACACTATCAGACACGTATTACGCAATATCTGCTCCAGTCCTGGCTGACCTGGTGCACCTATCTTCTAGGTATCAAATGTGCCAAGCGCCTGGATCAGATCCTCAGGCTAGTGGACGGTGATCCAACCATTATCGGTAGAAATAATTGGGTGGTGCAGAA